>OZ038372.1:121385465-122585465 GCA_964036015.1 Leptarthrus brevirostris
AAATTAACAAAGAGTGAACACCACAATTACTAGAACTTTTACGTACATACTAAGCGCATAAAATTTCCACATTGTTTTCGTTTGGAGCATTATTTTCAGGGATGCAGAGAGCAGGAGAATATTGTGGTAGTGCAACAGCAATTGAGTTAAGAGAAGCAATCAGTCAATATGTCAACGTCTGTAAAGCTGATTTGGATTTTTAAGTACATCTTTATACGAGAAATATATAGTGATATTTATTGTCTGTACGGAAGTTTATATTTTGAATTTAAAAAACTGCTGTAATAAAGAAATTGTCTAATTTAGAAACAAACAAGACAAAATGGCGCCAAAACTGATAACACTAACATTAAAGGAAAAAATGGAAGAGATAAGTGAAAGAAGAGAAAAAATAGTTTTTAAAAAAAAATTGAACCGACTTCACAAAAAGCACTAAAAAGCATAAAATTATTTTTAATTTTATATCTATTATGACATTTTGAAGTCGGTGCAAATTAAAGAAACAAACCAAACTACAACAAAAGTATTTAATAGTCCTCTTTTATGATCCCTTGAGCTGAAACGCTTAGGTAAATTTATATAGTACCTTCGATTATGGTTGGGTAGTTGTTTTGTTTCTTTAATTTGCACCGATTTCAAAATGTCGTAATAGATATAAAATTAAACATTATTTTATGCTTTTTAGTGCTTTTTGTGAAGTCGGTAAATTTTTTTTTAAAACTATTTTATTTTTCACTTTTAAGCGTCCTCTAGTCTGTACAACAAAAAAAGAACTATCCAAATCGGTCCACTCGTTAATGTATTATTAACTAAGTAAATTGTTTTGATTCTGATATAATTCACTAAATAATGTGGAGAAAAAAAATTTAATTGACATTAGTAAGACGTTATTGTAGGTTAATTGTTATCTTATTAAATTATAACTAATGTTTACTACTTCCTGAAACCATTTTAAGTAAATTTGAGTATAATACTACGGTAGCAAACATATGTATATATATATTAATTTAGTCATCAAAACGAACGTATTTGATATTACTTTTCTTTATTCACGTCACGTTACGCTATTTAGATTTTTCATGTCAATTCAAGCTTTAAAGCTCTAAAGCTCGTGACGATTACGATGCATATTTATTCGTTAAGATGTCGCTTCGAGTGCTATAAGTTTTAATTTCATGTAAATAATTCACATTAAAATTTGTCAACCTTTTAATTGTTATTTGATTATTTATAGCTTAATATTCCCCGCTTATATTGCACATTTTTGAATTGTTTTATTGTGCTATACAATATTTTATTGAAATATTTACTTTTAGTTACTTTATAGCAGTTTTTTTAAACTTGGCTGAAGATTTTTAATGGCTGTGTAAACTTTTATTCAATTTTATAGTTTAAGTGACTCATCAGCACAGGGACTTTGAAGAACCAATTATTCTTTCGATTCTTGATAGATTAATTATGTTAAGAATTATCTGAGTAGAAAAGCAGTCGCGGACGCGTTTCAGAAAATAAATTAGTAAAGTTCATTCAATAACGCAGCAGCGGGTCTAGCATAATTAGACAATTATATGGCAAACGTGGATATTGAATTCCAACAAGCTAAATATTTTTATGGACCTTTATTTCGTCGTTTTAAACATTGTGTCGAAAGTCCCTATCTTTGCTCCTCCTTGATAAGTGAGTATGAGACCATTGCTGGTATTGATCACCGATTAAAGCCACTTAAGTTTTTCAATTGAGAACTCAAATGAGCCGTTTAAGCTGACAGCTCAGATAGTCTGAACGCACTCTTGACACTCATATCAGTTTTTATATGAGAACTCATAAGAGTTTTCTGAAATTGAGATAGTGCTAAACCATCCGAGCATTTCATATGAGATCTATGCAAAATGGAATTAAAACGCGAGAAATATAAAGCAAATAAAACGGCAAACTTAAATATTTCAAGTTAATCTGTAATTTTATAAATAAAATTTGTTATTACAAAAATTAAAGTTTAAATAAAAAGTTTTAGGTGATAATAAAATAAACGCACTCACTTTTTTGTTCATACAAAATTTTAATAATATATTATTTAATAATTTATACATTTACTAAAGTTTGATTAATTTTAATTTTTATTATGAGTAGAATGAAGAGAGCATGATTCTGTAATTGATTTGTTTTTGTTTTTTCTGCCCTCCTCCGTTTTTTAATTATTACTTATTATTATTATTATATTATTTAATTATATTTTATTTATATTATTAAGTTGGTATATTCACGCCCAAAGCTAGGTGTTTTTTAAAAATATTTTTAAAAGTATATATACGCGCCCGTTGCGAGCACACAATAAATGCCTCCAGTAGATTTATGTACGCTCCTGTTATATGACCAAAAATTAAAAAAAAAATGCCCGCCACACGCTCCAGCTAAAGGCACAAAAATCTGAAAAACGCCCACCATAAATGCACGCTTGTGCTACTGCGTTCCGGCTTTAATACATTCCAAACTGGTGAGTCATTGCGTGAGATAAGTAAAATTCATCATCATTCATCAAAACTATCTTCAATAGCCGATGGTTCACAAGGTGAGTCATGAAAATAATAATGATAATAATTACCTGAAATTTGGTATTTTTTTTCTTATATATTTTCTAATTTTAGTTATAATCTTTATTAACCCGAGTAAAAATAAGACTAAACTGAATTAACGTTACTAGCTAGTGCAGAGATTGCTTTGTTATTTTGAACGTCGGTCTCGAATGAGTTAGTTAATCTACGAAAATAATTTTATTGTTTTCATTTTAAATGTTAGTCTAGCAAAAGTGTGGGGTATGCTTGGTTTGGACTATTTCGTGCGTCTTTTATTGATACGTTCTTACAGCGGGGTGGCATTTGGAAAAGTATATATGGATTAACATTCAGTTTTTGGTTGATTTCGAAGGCATCCAGCAGCTAAAAAAAATCTAACCCTTTGGTGCTGCTGTTGATAAAGAACCAAAGGAATTTAGATTTTCTTTATTAGAAACGCCGTTTATGCCAAGATTTTTGTTTTTGTAGCATTTCTTGCTCTGCTCGTTTAAACGGTTTGCTTTGGAATTTTTCATAACTTTTGCTCAGCAGTACTGTGCCTCAGTTTAGTGCCTATTTCGGGCTAGGAATGGGTGAGTCCTATTTTTATTCAGAAAACCTGTCTACCTACGTTTTTTAGTTATAACATTATATTCAAAACAACCAAAACTTCACTATACATGCTAGGTCACTGCCGTTTGCTTATTTTTAATAATTTATATGATTTCTCACATTAGTTTGAATAGGCGGAATTAAGTACCTAGTTCTCAGATCATACGTCAAATCATATGAAAACTCATTTAACTTCTGATATAAGTTGATCAGATAGTGTGAATTAGCTTTTAATATATGTATCTTCGGGATGACATTTACGATGTCAAAAATTTTCATATTTCGAATGATGTTGGTTGGCCACAGGTTTTTTTTTTTGTAATTTCGGGTTTTTGGGAACACCGTTATAATTACTAATTTGCACAACAAATTTCCTCCTGGATTATTTTCCCAACTTGCAACACAACACTGTCCAAATTTTATTGAAAAAAAGGCTACTTTAATTTTATTACATCTACTGTAAAATACTCGCAAGACTTATCGTTTTCAAAATCATTCTTATCGCTTTCCATGAAGACGTCGTGTTTGTACAGGATGGCGGATCAAGGCTTAATCTTAAGCAAGCCTTTCCTTTGTTGAGCAACCGTGCAACCGAATAGATTTTACCTTCGATTCAAAGATTTGAAGCATGAGGCGTTTCCAGATACTGCACCATATCAAAGCAATAGTAGGCTGAATATACCAGTAGTCGACACGTTCGCTCTTATGAATTGGAATAAAAACGAAAATATTCTAACTGCTTATTTTGATTAAAGTTCGCAATCGAATAATTTACTAAGATAAGTATTATTTTGAAAATGTTGAAACCTGTACAACTATTTTATTTAAATTCTTCTTTTCTTCTCCTTTTTCTTTTTTTTGATAGAATTTTAAGTCCCTGAAGTAACTATATTTATTTAACTTGAATATAACCACAAACACAAAGAAATTTTCATAGAATTTAAAGAAAAATCATAAAAAGTATTCGTTCGTGAATATAAATAAATAAATAAAATAAAATTATTTAGATTAAGAAAAAATACAATTTCACAAACTTTTCAAACATTGAGAAGACATTACTCTGGAATCATATTGAAATAGAATATGTAATTTGGCCGTATACAATAATTTACGTAAAAGCTGGGTAAATATTAAAACTTTTCACTTTACTGATTGTATTGATGGTCCAGCTTCCGTAAGAATTTCTTTCTGGAAATAATTTTTGGCATTTATTACTGCGTCGTGCTCGATGTAGACGGTAACTTCGACTGTTTCACCTACACCAACTGGTGTGAAGATTTCCAATTTTTTTTATTACCTCTTTCGGTATTGTAGTTATTGTGGTTAGTCTGCATTTCATTTCTTGTAATAGTACCTTCTGTTGGTGTGAAATTAGAATTCACTTTAGCTTCTATTTGACACCAAACGTAGAATAATTTTGAAGCAGACTCATCCCCATGTCATTGCTCATTTTCCTTAATGTTATGAAGTTCCTGAACTTTATCCGCTGTCATCGCGGATTCAAAAAAGAGAAAGTGTTCTGCACAGCAAGTTTATAGTTTATCCTGCATGTTGCCTTCCGCAACGCTATCTGAATAAAGGCTATCTGAATAAACGCTATCTGAAAGAAAGGCTAGCCCCAGTTGTATTCAACTGCTGGAAGAGACTAAAAACAAAATGTGAAAAACAATTAGAAGTTCGTGTTTAAACAGTGGGGTGGAAGTACCAAACGATTTTAAATAATTTGCGAGGTACATAATTTCTTATTTATTATATAATTATTTTAGGCATTCTATAACATCTAGTTCGCAGACAAGTAACTCAAAAAACAGAAATTAAAAACAAAATAAGTAATTCGGGTTTAACTGATAATTCGGACAGTACCGAAAGTTAGTAAGAATAGGTGAAACTTGGACAATCAATAATGTTGATGGTGGATACATAGGACAAGCTAGAGGCAAAGCTACATAATTAGTTCAATTACTCAATTTTTAGTTTACTAACTTATTGTTTTTAGGCATAAAACACATAATAAGGATTTTGAAAAAAGCTCGTTAAATGACACTATCTAAGACTTTACAGGAAGGAGGCCCGGTCAGTATAAATTAATCTAAGATAATCTCAACGACGATTTTAAATCGGATGACAATTTTGTTCTTCTCTAATAATGTTATAAATTAGTTTTTTTTATAAGGCTTTCATGTTCTTTATATGGTAAAATCACTTTTTATTGTACTTTAATTTGTAATTTGCTTGATTATTTGCTGTTAAGCTGTATTAATGCTGTCTCTGAAATTGAAAATAGCCATATTCGTACAAATCAAAGCTATTTTTAGAATTAAGAAATAAACTGGTCCTATTAATGTAATTAATCGTTATTATTATTATATTTAATCCACGATTTAACTTCGTAAAGTAAGCATTAACAATAATGTTAAGCTTTCAAAATGCAAGTCTATTTGTTTACCTTATTTCTCCAACTATTGTAGGAAATAGAGCCGACGTAGAGCCGGATTGAGCCCTGAACGGGTGCCTAGATAATCAAAATCTCGACCACTCCCGCCAAAATTATCTTTTAATACGTTTCTTATTCTATCACTACAGCCAGTTCGACACGTTCAGTGTAGTTGCATTTACGTAGCATACGGTGGATACGACCGACAAAGAAAGAAAGTTCAGCCTTAAAATAATTTTCAAAATAAAAGTTGAACTAACTTCCCGAAAAAGCGCTAAAATGCATAACATAATATTTTATTTTATACCTTCTATGACATTTTGAAACCGATAAAACTAAATAACTTTGGAAAGCAATCATGCATAAATTCTCCTTTCTCATGATTTCGAGAGATGAAATGTTTAGGTAGTTTTATCTGGTGCATTTGGTTTTAGCTGGGTAGTGTAGTTTAATTAATTTGCGACCGACTTCAAGATGCCAGAGTAGGCATAAAATATTATTATATGCTTTTTAGCACTTATTTTGGGAAGTCAATTCAATTTTTTTTAACGATATTTTTAATTTTAACTTTTCAGTGATACTTAAGCAAGTGCTAAAACAGTCCTCATTTGTCCCACAATTAAATTTTATTACATCAGATGTGCAATGCTTGAACATTTTGGTATTCAGGTAGAAATCGAGTGCCTACCTGTTCCCGTTTTACCCTTTGTGTCCTACCTGTACTGAGAAATTGCAATTTCTTAATTCTTATTAGTGGGATTCAAATTGTCATATTTAAAAACACAGGAATCCCTACCTTGTACCTAAAACACAGGAATCACCAAAATCGGTTCAGGCGTTACGAAATTAGATTACACTACTACTTTATACCATATGCAACAAAAATAGAACAATTCAAGTCGGTCCACGCGTTACAAAGTTAGGTTTAACCCCCACCCCACCAATCTTGGCCGTACTCTACTCAATAAAAAAAGAATCATCAGAAAATTATGCCCGGTTAAACAAACAAACATACGTGTCGAACTTAGAAGCTCTTTGTTTTCGGGAAGTCGTTTAAAAACATCGCTATCTTTTCACTTTTTAACCATGTTCAAGACTACGTTAATATTTTAGTAATAATTTTTAAAGCGGAGCCTGTAAAGTACCAATGAAGCTTACAGGTAATAGGAGTAAATATGGAATTCGGCTCTTATAGTAATACATAGATCATAAAATTCGAGGTATTTGTGTGTGATTGGTACACGTGTCTTTGATGTATTCATGTAGCCATATTAGATACATACTTTATTGTTGGCTGTCGAAAATTTTACACGTGTTTATATACTCTTTCAAATAAAATAAAAGACTCGACTTTAACTTAGAACTTTATTCTAACTAATTAAAAATACATCCGTATTCGTCTCGGTAAAATAAAAGAGAGAGCGTCAAATTTCATGACCCATCATTGACAAATTATTTCTTTTGGTAACTATAAATAACATGTTGCCGTTTCGTTTCTACAGTGGCTTACAGTAACAGTATTTGATATGGAAAAATGGAACAAAATGCTATAAAATGCGACACTGAAATGTGGAATGTTTGAACTGTTCAACTAAGAAAATTGCTGAACTTATAAATTCTTTTAGTGAATAATAATAATAACAATTATCAGAAAAAAATATTTTTAAAAATTAAAAAAAAAAATGTTTACTTAATATTAAAAAATGGTATGTATTGGAATAAGCTTTAAGAGAATAAATAATAATTAAATGATATCATAAATTTATCCGATATAACAAATAGCAAATCTCTAAATAGTGTTAACAGCTTTCGAAGAGAAGTTACAGCTAAACTCTAAAAAGTAATAATCATCGAATTGCTGGAGATATATAGTATGTACAATTCCTTCAATTTATATTCGCAGACTATATTTATACTGCGTACGCTTCGTTTATAAACTGACTGATTTAAAATTTAACAAAAGCCCCAGGCTAGAGCTCTATCAGGCCTCTTTATAGGGCCGTGAAGCCATAAAATAAATATCGCCAAGGTTCTTCTGGTCTTTTAAACGGTCTGACAGTTCCCATTATATGCCACTTGGTCTTCCATCGAGGGCGCTAACTAGTTTATTGTGATCACAGTGGCCAGACTTACACTATAATTAATCTCACTTCTTATATTTTTAGAATATAACTATAAAAGACATAGACAATATTACAATAATATTTTACTATAAACTATTTATTATCACACAAACACCAAAAAACTGTACATTCAATACTGTTATTTTTTACACTTTTATATGCAACGGGTCTCTGGTAATATGCGCAAATAGACCACCTTTCACTTGTAAGGTAAGAGCCAATGTATCAAATTTCAACTCTTCAGATCTCGGAGCACATGTTACCCAATGATTTTTAAGAAAATTAACTAAACCAATCTTAACGTTTAATAACCCAAGCCTTTTTCCTACGCAATTGTGTGGACCTAGTCCGAATGCAAGATATGTGCATGGAATTATGTTATCCCTGTTTGATGGCATAAATCGCTCTGGATCATATACTTCTGGATTGGGGTAATACTGAAAATAAAAAAAAATCTATTTTATTATATAGTATAGCTAACAATAATTTTAAAGAATTGAATTTTATTATATACTAGCTGACCCGACAGACGTCGTTCTGTCAAAAGCTATTGGACTGTGGCAGTCTCACAAACTTATCTTTTCTGATCAAGTTCTGGTGATGGCGTCGCTTATAAAGTGTTCATGTCGTGATGACATCTTTAGTTTTCAGTAATGGTCACCATAATAGATAAGTTTGTGAAAGTCGCAAATGTGTAATTTAAACAAAAAATAGTTTTTAAAAAAAAATTTAACCGGCTTCACAAAAAGCGCTAAAAAGCATAAATAATTTTTAATTTTGTATCTATTACGACATTTTGAAGTCGGTGTAAATCAAACAACTACAACAAAAATATTTAATCGTCATTTTTTATGATCCCGTAAGCTGAAACTTTCAGGTAGTATTATGTATTATTTTCAATTGTGGTACTGCAGGTTGTTTTATTTGTTTAATTTGCACCGACTTCAAAATGTTGTAATAGATATAAAATTAAAAATTATTTTATGCTTTTTAGCGCTTTTTGTGAAGTCGGTTCAACTTTTTTTTACAAACTATTTTATTTTTCACTTTTTAGTGTCATTTAATCTATACAACGAAGAAAGGACCATCCAAATCGGTCCACGCGTTAAAAAGTTATGTTTAACCCCCGACCCCACCTCCATTTCACTAAACTTTTTCTCTCGAACATACTCTAAAGGAATCATCGAAATCGGTCCGCGCGTTTCCAAGTTACTACTACTCCTCCTCTCCCACCACCACCATAGGACCAAATTATTCTGCTATTAGCAATGGGGGATCACACTCTATGCAACAGAAAAAGAACCATCCAAATCGGTCCACGCGTTACAAAGTTAAGCTCCACTCCCCTCCCCAGCCCTACCCCAGCAAAATTTTTTTTCTCGTGGTATCAACCAGGGAGCATACTCTACCCAAAAGAAAAAGAATTATCCAAATCAGTCCACGTGTTACGAAGTTAGACTACTCCTCCCCCCACCCAACCCCCCACCATGGAACAAATTATTCTTCTATTAGCAATGGGGGAGCATACTCTATAGTCTATACAACAGCAAAAGAACCATCCAAATCGGTCCACGCGTTACAAAGTTAGCTTCCACTCTCCCCCTATACATTTGTTTTCTCGTGGTATCAACCAGGGAGCATTCTCTACCCAACAGAAAAAGAATTATCCAAATCGGTCCATGCGTTACGAAGTTAGACTACTCCCCCCTCCACCCCCACCTCTAACCATAGGACCAAATAAATCTCCTATTAGCAATGTTGGGATCACACTACATCCCTACTACATACAACAGAAAAAGAACCATCGAAATCGGACCACGCGTTACAATGGGATTTAGTTATGGTCACAGCGAAGGCAAGCCGCACTGGAAACTGCACTCCACTAAATTCAAATGGTGTCTATCGGAATCATTGGGATATGTGGTATCAAAACGTCTTCTCCTTTATACTTTCTGTTTAGAATGATTGCCTTGATCACGTTGTTCAGTAATTTTTTCACCGCTAGCCGTGTGTCGTTACAAAGACGCGGTTGGTTGATATTTCACAACATTATGATCACCGATCCGACCTGTAATTGAAGGTTGTGAGGCGACAATCTTGGCAAATCCAGCGAGTTCAAAAATTCGGGTAGATAGTTGACGACATCATCTTGGTTAGTAGCGGAATCAACTGATTTGTATGTTCTCAATTCACCGGCATTTTCATTTTGAATTTTGAAATTGAATTCATTTACATCCATGTTTTTGGCAGCCAATCTATCTCTTTCGCTCAACCAAATATGATCTCTGTAATTTTGAGCAAAGTTTGGGAACACTTTTTGAGTGAGTTCAGTTTTTGATTCAGTAAACTGATAAAAATTGTCAGGAAAGTCAGTCAAAACCTGTCAATGAGTTGTTTTGAAAATATTTCTCCAGATCGATCATTTTGCAACTCGATATTCTTGCATATTCTTGCTTAAATTTAGTATCTTGACGTGTTTCCACAAAACGGAGGACTTTAAACATGCATTAAGTGCATAAGTGATGTCAAGTCAATGATGTTGCTGGTGTTTTCGAACACCTCCCTTGTAAGTTTTTTAGTTTTTTTTTCTCAGACACGTCTAAAAACTGATGATCTTTAACTTCTACCGTGGTGACTTCTGATGACTTTAAATGCAGTGATGCCAAATAAGGGACTTTTTCACCAAATCTTGTATTTTCGAATATCTTCCTAGTGACAGATTTTTTTCTGCGACACTGTGATTTTGAACCTCTTCTGATGACGTTTTAACGTAAATATTCGGCATTTCTCATTGTTTTTGACTATTTTTGTAAATACTTGCTGGGCTACCACTTAATTCAGTTACAACCGGTGTTGTACCACACATTCAAATGGGCCCATATAATGCTTTTGTTGCTAAGCTAAACGCATGTGTAACACAACTCAAACAATTTCCTGTGAAAGTTCACGATTTTCCATCGGGACCCTGAAACTTTTAACGATATTCATTTTCTGTAGTTTGAGATAAGAGGATCGCCCACAAAATTAGAACTTTTTCACATTCTAATAGTTCTCTGTTTCTCCTAACTTTCCTTTTACAAGTTGAAAGAAAGAAATTGCGCGACACTTATGTAGATGACATTAGCTGTGGATAAAATCAAAGTGCATTTGAGTTCTTAATGAGCACCAATTAAAGGTAAATGCGCTTGTGAATTAGGTAAATACAGTCTTTTATTGAGTAGTAGTATTCACATTTCTGGCATTTAAAAATTTCTTATATTATATTGGAAGCAATCTTGAAAAAAATATATTATTATGCACCTGGTGACTTTTTTTAAAAAAGGTATCCTTTTCAGTCCCTATCTAGTGGCACGCTTCATCGACGACTTGGCAACACTGGCTGGCGTTGACCGTGGAATCACTGGCAATGTTTGACGAAAATCTCCTGATAACAAAATTATCGCACCACCAAATCGGTTTTAATTGTTCCGCAGATCTTGCATGGTTCATCAGTCTAATGCCTATAAAGACTTATTATGGGCCATCGTGCATTCATCCCACACTATCAATTTACATTGCTGCAAAACCTTTGCCATTGCAGAGTTCTTCGGAATGTTGTAGATCGGAGTTTCGTTACTTTGTATATTCAACGGCAATTTTAGCGCTGAATGGGCAGTTCGACCGCCTACCAACAATGTATCTGCAATGTCTGATTAAGCTAGGGCGAGTGTAATTTCAGTGTGTGAGCGAATTGTTGCTAAAACCAATGAAATCAAAAAAGTTTTTCATGTACCACCGGGAGTGTCCAAGAAGTAAATCCCTCTAGTTCCGTCATTTACAGCTTTCATAAGAGTATCAAATACTTTTATTGTTGATTCAACAGCGGAAGATTTATTCGAACTGATTCTCTTAAAGCATCGACATCGTACAGTTTTTCGCGTTGCAACCCTTGATTAAAAGCGTCGTGCATCGAGCGATTTAGCCTAATTGAGATAATACTTTGTTTGACATCATCAAGAAAATTCTTCGATTAATCGATCTCAGATCGCCGTCCCTAGAATTGACAGCTAGGAACAGTTTGAATGTGCTATAGAAAATATGGTTGTTATGTTTTTCCGTGCCATTTTTCCAACTTTTCTCTTCATAAGAACCTTCTTCGGATTTGATATGAAATACCATTCTATTTTTTTTACGGCGTTTAGCGTTTCTTTTAAGGGCTTTTGAAAAGTGCTTCATTCGATGCCTCAGGTATCTATTCTCGGCCCCTTTTATATTTTCAATGTTTATTAATAAGCTTCTATCTGTTATACGGTACTGCAACTAAGTATAATAATTATATGGATGATATACAGCTATATATTTCTCGACCTCTGGGCCGGATTATTCATTGTTTAAATCTTAATACCTCTTATTATCAGGAATAACATTTGGAAGTGAAGAACTGTCTAAATTAGATTTGTAGATTATAATAGCATATGATATTATAATCTACAAATCTAATTTAGACAGTTCTTCACTTCCGAATGTTATTCCTGATAATATAGTTATTTCCTATAGTGATTCAGTTAAAAATGTTGAGATTATTTTTAATATATAAGTCTCTAAGTTCAAATCATGTCAACAGTGTCGTTGATTTCGTTTATTAAATTGGAATCGGTGTCACCTGGTAGGCTGAATGTGGCTTCCAATTACGTTTTTGATTGTGACTTGACTTTGAAATTTCTTTTAATTTTCTACTCAATTTAATTAAATATAAAGAGCTGGAATTCAAATTTACTCAGTCTAGTAGAACTTTTTCACAACGCAACATAGTGTACGCCAAAATTAAAATATCAGATAATCTTCCCTTAAATTGTTTTACTGCCAAAGACTCCTATTTTCTTGACGCGATCTCCTCCTCGGGTTTACACCAAATGAGTGATGAAAAGAACTCTATGGGGAGGCAGTTAGATCTTATCTTTTCTTCTGATTCGAGTAACACTATAGTCGAATCGGCTTCTCGTAACTTATCCCGCCCGTCCGCCCGTTTTCATTTCTTTCTGCTACGATGGCTCTAATTATGGTGATCCCAACTTAGATCAGTTCGTTTTTGACTTTGAAAGGGCGGACTTCTCTGATCTCGCATATATGCTCCTCTTAATCGATTTCCCATCTCTATTTTATAATAAAGATATCGACGAGAATGCGTATCCTTGTTTTATAGTAGGATTTACGATTTATTTAATTCATATGTACCATGCAAGCTGTCGAAATCATCCTGCTGCTCTCCTTCGTGGTATAATAGAGAACTTCAGGGCCTTAAAATTAAAATAATAGACTATGGAAAACCTACTTACACTATAGAGACACGTCAGCTTACTGTAATTTCGTCGGTTGTTATGACAGCTTTCTGGAGTTGTCATCATTGTTATACATGGAATATCTTGATAATGTTCGTATGCAAGTGCATAGTGACCCTCGTACATTTTTCAAATTTGTAAATATGAAGAATTAAACTGATAATTATCCATCTACAATGTGTTATGAGTTATGGATGGTCATATCCAGGATCGTCCTGCTACCTCTATTCCTTTGGCCAATATATCTTGTACCTCCGGGTAGCTATCTTGGTCCGCTGCTGTTTATTCTTGCCATTGACGACATTTTACCCCTGATTAAACACTCCAAAGTTTTAATCTATGTGGACGATATGAAGATTTTCTCTTGTGTTAGAAACGGTTATGATTCTTCCTACATTCAAGATGATTTAAACACCTTCAAGGTTTGATGTGGATCAAATGGCCTGCAACTTAACCTGGATAAATGTGAAGTTATGTCATTCTCTAGGAACCTCAGCCAGCTCGTCTTTGATAACACCTTTGTGGATACTACTATTCATCGCGTGAAATCCATTACTGATCTTGGTGTGATTCTTAGCTACATTATAGCTCGATTTCACTCTGCACATAAACTATATTGTATCGGTGGTCAAGGGAGTTTTCTGATCGTCAGACCTAAATTCACTTATTTTTTTCTTTGGTTAGACCAATCCCCGAGTATGCATCTCAGGTTTGTAACTTTGTAAGGTTCGCACTAAGAGACCTCCCGTGGAATGATCCACTACGGCTTCCTTAATATGCACTCTTTGGAAGTACGACGCAGAGTTGCTGACCTGGTCTTCGTTCACCAGCTTTTGAACTCGAACATAGATTCTCGTGCCCTTGCAGATAAGGTTTCTTATAGACATACCCCGTATAGCTTTAGGAGACTGCCTTAACTACATGTCGTTCACTCTTGGTCTAACTATGGTATGCATGAGCCCATAAATCGTATGTGTAGAGCCGTGAATATGTGCACTATTTTCGATCTAACTCTTACTAAAGATTCGCTTAAACTATCTCTGTGTGCACTTATTATTATGTGTGTGCGTAGTCTAGTTTTGATTATTTATGTTTTTTGCATGTTGGTGTGGGAGTTTCATTCGCTTCAATATATTGTTATATTCTGGTGAATAGGTGAACTGATTCTAGGCACCCGGCTTAGAAGTGCGCCTTCTGAGTAAGAATAGTTAATTCTACATAAAGCAACTTGCTGAAGACATAAAGGAAACACAGCTTCATATTTCACCAAACATTCATCGGAATTTTTATATTGACGATTTCATTAGCGGCGCTGATTTTCGTGATTAACTTTTAAACATTCGATAGAAAATCGAAGAAATGCTTAAGGCAGCAAATTTCGAACTTCAGAAATGGTACGCGAACGACACGCAATTCTTGCAACAAATTCAGATTACTGATTTCGATGTTATCAAGACATTGGGAATAATTTGGGAACTAGCTGCTTAAGAGTTTCAATTTACGCATTATTTGGCTGTATCATCAGTGGTAACGAAAGGAACGGTATTATCAAGTCTCTGCAGCCTATGTGATCCTTTAGGCTTAATTAATCCCGTCGTGCTAAGCTTTTTGTGCAGAAACTGTGGTACCTCAAACTCAACTGGGATAAGGCGATTTCGCAGGAATTAAAGTATCGTTTACAAAAATTCGCATAGCTTTTAACTGTTCAGGGGGCGCTTCTAATCGTGCTTACGGATGCTGCATCTACGAGAGTTGCAAAGGCAGCGATGTTTTAACAGCAATGAATGTACTAAGCGCCAAGTCGAAAGTAGCTCCTATTCGTCCAACATGATCATTACCACGTTTGGAGCTATGCGCGGCACAGAACTACTGGCAATATTATTACGAAAGGTTCAAACAAATTTCAAGAAGCCTTATGACAGTGTGAAATTATGGGTCGACTCAGAGATAGAGCTTGATTGGATTGCAGCGCATCCGTCAACACAGAGTCTCAACAATTCAGGAGGTCACGGAAAAAGCAGTTTGATGTCACGTGCTATCGACATCAAACGCAGCTGACATAATTTCGAGAGATTCAGAAGTATCAGACTTGCTGAAATTAATTTGGCTTCTTGGCCCGTCCTTTTTACTAAAGTCAGCTGATTCCTGGCCGGTGACGAAACCCCGACAGTCATCACGAGCAGATATTCCTAAAAGGCCTCACATAAAAACAGTTTTAGATTTGTTAGATGTATGCAGTGAGCAGGTTCTTCAATAACTTCAAGTCTACACAAATTGGAGGCGATTTACAAACAGGACCAATATCATCCAAAGAATTTACGGATGCCTTTTTACGAATCGTTCACTTGATTGATTGTGAGTACTCAGGGGATATCAAGGATGTTCAAAACGAACATGAAATTAAAGTCAACAGCTGTATTAAAATACTCAATCTCTATCTAGATAAGTGTGCTATGTAGATATACATTATTACGAGAAACAGGCGGTATTAAATATTCAAATTTACCGCAAAACGCCAAGTTCCTCATTCATTTACCAAAGATCAATCAGTAGGGCTTATCACAACCACGTGCATGGTAAAACTTTTATGTGGGTACGCAGACTTTGATATCAGCAATTCGAAAGCAATTCACCAACCCACGAAATTTAGCAAAAAACATTGTTGTAAATATCGACCTACACTGCTTACACAAATAGTGGGAGATTTGCTATAGGATAGAGTTCGACCATCAAGACCATTCGCTATTAGCGGTGTGGATTTTAGAGATCATCGAAGATAACAGTCTCCAAGAATTCTGTGGATACACCAAAGATTCGCAGTTGCTCTGCAGCTCTGGAGGTATGTGCACTTATCACCTTTTTGTGAAGTGAATTAATTAAGGAGGCTTTACAAGCTTTCGGGGAGACACCACAACAAGGTGACAGATTAAATAAATCACATAGGACAGGAGCAATAGAAAACCACATCTTTTCGCAAATGAGGCAGGGATATCGGCAGGACCAATTGAAAAGCAGTGGGAACCTCGTCAAATGGGTAAAATCCGTAAAGCTAATATCAGATGTATCGTCGAAGTCTTAAGAACCTCGGCAAAGAAATTTCCTATTCTCAAAGGCTTATTGTTTTCACTCTCTCAAAAACAACAAACAATTTTAAATTAAAGAATGAATATATGTTGCCTACACGATATTGTAATCCAACAACATCTCAGAACTGCAAGGAAATATTGTAGTGTTAATGGTTGAAACAATTGAACTTTGCACTTTTCGAAGGTTTTTGATGTATAGAATAAGTGTGCAGGAGGATATCATTGGGTCAGGTAAGATACCTGAGAATCGAAGGCCATACGTTTTTATTACTTCAAACATTTTATACCGACATTCTTTGTGCACTTGTTGAAAACAATTCCCATAGAATTCTATGAAATACACTAGAATTCTCCTTAAACCATCCATCGAGAATTTTTTTAGAGGGTAACATGGTGCCATTATTAAGTTAATGGGAGGAGGCGACTACGTTAAGTAATCCGCCAAACAATGATTGCCCAAGTAAGATGCCGTAATACATGTGGAAGATTCGTAAAGAACGTAAATAGGTAAATTATGGCAGGAAGTAAAGGCCAGAACCAGATCAAGCGGACGATCGTTGTCGTAGACGTCCTTCGTGGGACACCAATGGTTAAAGAAAGCCGAGAGAGAATAAACTACGAAATGATTGAATGTGGTTGATATAAATATCAACAGTTATCTACTATTGCGTTTATATATTTTTTATGATGTAACCAAAGCACTGGGAACAACCCTATGATGCGTTTAGCATGACTTTCGCCGGAAGGGAATAGGGTAGAGTAAATGGGGAACTTGAATGTCTTGTTTTTCTGCGACGGAGTGGATTTTATAATTTAGCAACGTGTATTGTTTATTACGGATGTACTGACATTTAACTTGTAACAAGTAAATATTGTACCCACAACATGTGCTAGTCGTCATAGTCTAGCTTAAAATTTATTAAAATTTATGCCAAATTCGTCGTTTAAATGGTATTAATATGAACTATTTAAAGAACTACATACCTGAGGATCGTTTTGAATGGCAGCTACTGGAATAAAAACTGGCATTCCATAAGGTACATCAAACTCAACATACGGTTGCAGAGAATAACTCATTTCTTCTGTACATTGCCGTTCCAGAAATGGTAAAGAAACATACATCCTTAATGTTTCACATACTACAGCATGCAAATAAGTCATATTATTAATAGCTTCGTACGTTACATCCCCATTATTTTCCTGCAAAACATTTCGGATTTCTTCCCGAAGTTTTTTCTGCATTTCAGGGTTCTTCGATAATTCGTATAATGAAAATGACATTGCCGTACTAGGTGGATCAAATCCGGCAAGGAAAAAGGCGGCTATTTGTGAAACAATAACGTCTCCTTCAAATGTTAATCGTTCACTGATCTGTCGATTTTCCGGGCTTTTAAGATGTATCAATAAGTCAATGAAATCGGTTCTCTTCATTCCTGATTTTTCGCGCTCGTTAATGGCAAAGCTCGTTGTGTTTCGTAGAAACTTCGATAGCTCTTCAGTAAATACCTAAATGTGTGTACATAAAAATTTAAAAACTTTTAAACATTTTAAAAATTTTCATTTTGTCTTACAGGGCATTTGAAAAAGTTTCGAAGTTGTGGTAGAAAAAATAAAATTGTAAATTGAACAGCTCTTTTCAATGTAAACGTGAAAAAGCTTTTGGCATTTTTGTGAAACTCTCCTTCAGGATTTTTAATGCTGTTTGCTTCTAAACCAAATACAACGCTAGCTATGCCGTCGGTGATGTATCGTGCACTTAAATTACCCAACTCAATTTCTTTTTGAGAGTTTGCTTGTTCTGAGATCTCTGAAAGGTATAAATCCAATTTCTTTCCAACCTTGAATTTAAAATAAAATCTAAAATTTTTATAAAAAACATTTAAATAATATTCTTACGTTATTTAGTATTGAAAACATGTGTTTCAATTTTCCACTGGAAAAGAACGGTGTCAGCGCATTTCGTAAAGTCTTCCACTCAGGATTTCTCAAAGAGAATATAGTGCTATATCCGACACCATCGAAACTACAGTCAGCTGAACTATACCTAAAATTTAGAGGTTGAGACAGTGTTTACTGATTAGGCGACTTATTTCGGACCTTTGTGAAAACTTGTTAAAGTCTTGTACAAGCACTTGCTTAATTAAGCCCAAGTCCTTGATTAGAAGAGCAGGCTTATGAAATATATTAATGCCTACAACTGGTTGATTTTTTCCTACTTCATGGTAGTAAAAGTTGTTGAAGAGATCTCTTGAGTTGCTCCTTACAAAAAATGCATCCACAAAATTACCCAAAAATATTGGCGCAGGAATGTTTGGTATTTTTTGCCTTTTCCAGTACGTCGATTGTCGATGTGCCCAAATAAATAAACTTAGAAGTACAATTAAAGGAATAGCAGCAAGAGCACACAGAATTATCATTTTAATATCTGAAATTAAAAAAGCATAAGTAAATTTTTTAAATTTTAAAATGTTTTGCTGAAAACAAAGTGTAAGTACCTATGTAAAAGTGAATATTTTTTGAATTGTTTTTAAATTGAAAATTTTATAAGCCCCAGTAAATTTTTGGTAAAAACCTAGCAATATTTTACGGTTGAAAAATAAGTGTTGTTGGCCTGAATTTTGTTCGCATGTTGCTGCCTTGTGTAGTAAATACATTTTTATTTAATTAAATATTTTATAAGCCCAAGTTGATAATTATTGAAAATACAGCCATTTGGTGTCTTGGAGATCTGCTTTCATTTTCTATAAAATAAAAGAAGGCAGTGTCTATTTACCACCCTCAAATTGCCGTACACGGAAATACACGGAAAGTACACGGAAATAACACGGAAGTATACGGAAAGTACATGTAAGTACACGGAAAGTACACGTAAGTACACGGAAAGTACACGTAAGTACACGGAAAGTACAAATTTTAGAACCAAAACATCTCGTTGAAATTACTATACAATACGAAATACGAGTTGTAGATGATGATTCAAAAATGTACAACACATTTGTGATAAATAATAATCATTATCTTATTAAACAAGTTATGAATTTTAGAAAAGAAAGTGAATGGCATCGCGCGCGCGGATTAAATTCAAAATCTTTCTTTTCCTAAATTCATAAATTGTATAATGAGATAACGATTATTTGTTATTACATATTACAACATCATCAACAACTCGTATTTCGTATTGTATAGTAATTTCAACAAGATGTTTTGGTTCTAAAATTTGAACTTGTATTTTCCGTTTACTTTCGCGTACTTTCCGTGTACTTTCCGTGTACTTTCCCTGTACGTCCGTGTACTTTCCGTGTACACGAAAATTACACGGCAATTTGAGGGTGGTAAATAGACACTCCATAGAAGAAGGATAATATCTTAGAAAAATACGAGATTGCGATCTCAGTTTGAATACATCTCAGGAAAGTAGAATAAGTCATATATCAGCACTATGTGAAAAGACTTTATATTAATATATTGCATTTAGAGATTTAGATCAATCCAAAACATTAAATTTTTCTCTTTTTTCCTTAAACTCATTGTTGTGGCACCTACGATATCGACCGTCCATAGTCTGCAGCTAGTCCTGTATTGCGCCGACGTCTTTGCTTTGCTTTTGCTTACTTGGATACTTTTTCCACATGTTGCGCGGTGGTCTAATTAAGCTCCTATGCGGATTACAGTGTAGGGTCTTTTGAGTGATGTTGTTCTTCTTTTTTCAAAGTGTGCGGCCTATTATATATTAATTTCGAATACCGATGCCTATATCGTCTTTGCGTGTGAGTCCATGTAATGACCTCCGGCGAATAGATGTTTGGGATGTGCTGAAGGCAAAGGTTTACAAAGGCTTGTTGCTTAGATGTTATTTGACATGTCACTTTTCATGTATAATACGCCTTACAACCGAACAAATTTTACGTTTGATTTAAATATTCGGACTTACGTGCGCCTAGAGATGTTGTTATTAAGATATATCTCAGCGGGAGTATTATATGAAACTTAACTCTTGCTGATGCGTGGCTCTACATAACCTTCAAATCCGCCATTTGCTGATACCAATCTTCCAAAAAAAAAATAACTAAGACATTTTGCAGGGCTTCCGGTATTGGAGCTATGTGACCGTGCTTGTTGGATAGAAGGTACATCGTCAGTAAAATACTGGTGCATATGGTGCCTAAAAAGCTCTTACCTATTTCCTTCCGCTGGCAGTTGCTATGGTCACTTGACAGCACGTCATTGCATGAAGAAAAGCAAAATATTCATCCTAATCTCACTCCATTTAGCAGTTGGAAGGGCTTTCTTTTGCGAAGTGCGTGAATATGTACTTATTGTGAGATTTTGGTTTTAGAATGTCCCTTCTTCATTCAGCGGTGTCAAAAGCCATCTCAAAAACGATGAATATGAGATGTAAGGATGACTTCCATTCGTCAGATTGCTTGATGATAATTCGGAGGATGTTAATGTGGTCACTGAAAAAAACCCTTACGAAAGCCAGCTTGTTCGTTAAAAGCGCACTCGATAGTTTGCTTGATTTGTTTTAAAATTATTTTTGTCATTACTTTGAAGGCTGGAGTCAAAAGAAAGATATCACGCCAATTGTTATAATTCCTCATTGCGCTCTTTTTGGGTATCTTCATAATCACGCCACTTTTCCGTTTTCCCTCCTCCCGGTATAACCGAGGTCCATCGAATATCTGACGTCCACCACCACCAACTCTGTCGGCGGTCTAATGTTATTGATATCTACATTAATGGGTCTTTCGACTTTGGAGACAAGTTGTGAGTTGTCGAATCGTCGGTGCAGAAAGTGATAACGTCTCGGCCTACCAATATGGAAGTCCCAGGTTGGAATCCCACCGGCGGTGGCGACTCATGGTTGTTGTCTGCTGACAACAGATAACGATAAAAAAATGCCCTGGGCATTGCAGAAAAGATGCCAGTTCCGTATCTATTTTAAATTATAGTTATACTTGCAATCGTTGTCTCGAATCGGGTGCAGCTTTTCTCCCGCCCAATGCCTCACAAGGGATTACGGGAACTAGAGAGAGAGAGAGAGAGAAGAGGTGTTCGACAGTCCAAAGTTATTGTTTGGGACTTTAACGAAAAAATTTCTCCATCTTCCCATTTGAAGTTCTCCGGTAACAGGTAGTGACCCATCGATGTTCCTCATATAATGTGTAGTTGCAGTAGTCCGTCCTGCCAATATTTTTTCTTGTTTTGTACAAATCTGCAATCTTACAGCGGTAGTCCGCTCTGTATTATAGCTCGTAAATCTATGAAGCAGCTTGTCCAGTTTTAAATTTAAACCGGCACAGTCATCGGAAAAAATCTGAAGACGGCCAAGTTTGAAGATACCTCGGTGACCTTATCTGCTATAAATGTTTGGTCGGTGGAGAGCGTAGCGACGACTCCCTTCATCAGACGTAAAACGTGACATGGCCTAATATTGGAACAATCTTTACAGGATGATAGACCAGTGGAGGGCTCCAGACAAGTGCCATGGAAAGTACCACCACAAATGTCATCACAGGCAACACCATTATTAAGCAACTCATTAGAGCACGCTTTTCCAAGTGCCATTACGTGTTTAAATATTGCCACAAAAATTTTTAAGAATAAAAAGTTAAATAGTTAAATAAGAAGATTTACACCAGATTGTAGCAATTCCGAGTGCAAAGCAAAAATATTTCACAACAATGTAAATAAACAACTGAGTCACAGGTCATTGAGAAATAAGTGAACACGTAGAAACTGTATCAGGTAAGTTTAATGATTAAATTAAAGGTAAATTAATGATTATTTGCTGAGATATACACAAAATACACGAACCGAAAGTATAACAGAAAACTTGGACAAGGTGTGGAGCGATCATGCAACGCGTCCGATCGATTAGGCAGTTATTGAGGAACTCAAATTACTGCGTGGAGGATTGTTCAATATCTTAATTTTCCGATTCTTTCGAGCATTTTAGTGCGATTTTTGAGTGCAAATTGAATTCATTTTTAATGGCTGCCATTTTGTAAAATTTTTGAATTTTAAAAATCGATCGCTCTGGTACATAGCTTTACACCTATTCGTTAAGTAGACAGCCACGGTGTAACATGTTCAAATTTTTGTAACGATTGGTTATATTTAAAGTGGTAATTTACAAAATACAGAAAAACATTTTTATCAGATTTTGTGTCTTTTTTTATACATTCCAATGGACAATTTTAGGTCGTAAAAATTAGGAAGAAAATAATAAATCACTAAGCTATAGCGAATACTTAATTGAAGTCAATATTTCTTTCGGCTTGTAATCTGCAGCCCTCAGTCCAGACCGATTACCAGATTAAGTATAAGGCATCTACATATAATAATATTGTTATAGCGTGAAGCTCAAGAAAATTAAAGATGTTAAAAAATGTTTTTCTAAAATTTTTTAAGATCATTAAGGAGTTAGAAAGTTATACTTTATGTCACTTTACATTACTGATTAAAATTTAATATCAGCATACAAAAATCTGCATACATTTATTTCATTCCTATTGGCAGAGGAACCTGTGATTTTTCTTACTGTTCAGGGTTGGGTCCCCACACAGCCTACTCTAGATACAAGCCCGGAAGACATGACAGTTCGCCTATTTTACTACCAAACGTTTCATCATTATTTAATTTTTTTTCTACCACAAATTAACCCAACCTTCACCATAACTAAAACTGCACACTCTTGTAATCAAAACCAAAGAAAAACGCTGATGTCATTGACGCATTTTAAGCTCAATACTTCAACAAAACGAACTTAACAGAGAGTTGTCCCATTAAAATACATACAAATTGTTAAGTGAGGCACTTAATTTAATTTCATGTTTTGAGGATGATTTCACCCCCTTAGAGTGTGTAAAGGTGGACTTTCAACCCTCATTACTTTTTATATATCAAGAAAATACGCAATTTTGCTTTTCTAAGATTTATTTGATAGAAAAAGTAGAATAAAAATTGTTTTTATATTTATCTATTTTTTAATTTTTTTAGTTTTTGGTGTCGTTTTAACTCCTAAATTGGGGTAAATTTCAAAAATCTAACAGCAAGGCCCTTTCTGATTTTTGATCACGATTAATTTGATACCTACTAAACACTTTTATTTGTAGGCTGTGGTTCCCAGCGGCATGCCTTAAGTACTTTGAAGCAAGCGTAGATCTAACATAATGGCGTTACTATATGGTCTAACCAATCACCACAATAAAAGTCATCGCTCGAGCGCAAGCGATAACCGATCAAATATCGCCTACAGCGTTACTGCAGTCTTAAAGGCCTTACATTTTCAACTTTTGAAAATAAAATACTTTATTAAAATTAAGATAATATTTTAGTTTAAAGGCACAGAGAATATAACATACTAAAATCTACGCGGAGTTACAAAACATAAGGTACTTCTTTAAATATACAGGGTATCAAACATTTCGAAATTTCCTTATTTATACAAAAGTTAAAGCACACTTTAATTTATAGTTTCATTAAATAACATTTCACTTTATTTCCACTTTGTTTCAACCTCTGTTCACTACATATTGAAAGCACTTCAACATCATTGTCTTTACACTATTATATTATATATATTATTAACACTTTAACCTCTTGGTTAATTATAACTGCATAAGTTTAGACTAAAAATACCATTTGTAAAAGGTACACAATATATACGAGTAGACGAAATATTCTCTTGGCTATAGCGAATTATTATCAAAACGAAACTTTTAAAAACTAATAGTGAGTAGACGAAATATTCTCTTGGCTATAGCGAATTATTATGAAAACGAAACTTTTAAAAACTCGAGAATATTTTCTTATGTTTTTAAAAAAGGTATAATTATTTATAACCATTTTTTAAACCAAATTTCCGAATATACTCAAATTGTAAAAAATGCTTTTATAACGTACCTTTATTTATAACATAATCAAAATTTTCCAGATGTGAAAAAGATTTTTAAAGTTAACAACACTTAAATTCATCCAGTGTCAACCGTTCTCCGAATAAAATTTTGACTGATATTTCGTTTTTAACCGATCGAGGAGAAGTAATTACCTTCAGCACGCACAATGAAATACACATATTTGTTTTGACAATAGAATAGTTTAGTATACATTTTTGGATGCATGAACGTAAAATAATAAATTTACATAACAAGTTTTTGTATTAATTACTTGATTTATAAGCTTACATCGAAATTACGGCTTTACATTTTTAATTAATATTTAGAAAATTTATGCATTTTTAGGCTTTCAGGTTCTTTGAAAAATTTTCCCATTACGAATTGCTGGTTAACTGGTAAGTTTTATATAATAAGTTATTAATATTATAAGCGGACTTCCCAAAAGCGAACTTAGAACCTTGTTCGACGCGTATTTTTATTTGTCCAACTTAATAACGCGTAGACTGATCCGGATGATTCTTTTTGTTTTGCATGAAGTATGATCCCCATTGCCACTATGAGAAAAAATGTGAACCTTTGGTGCGATGGGGAAGGGTAGGCTAACTCTTTGACTTGTTGAGAGAATATGCTAGCCGATTGGATTGGTAAATATATGAAGCCTAACTTCGCATCTATTGGACCGATTTGAACATAATTTTAACCATAATTTTTTGCTGAAGAGATAATCCTGCTTAAAAAATTGTGATTTCGTGGTGATGGAGAGTGGTTTTTGTTCTGCTTTTGACCACCATAGGAGAGCCGCATAGCTGACTAAGGGTCTTATAATTGCTTGATATGCCTATAGATCCATTTCAGGTTTTAGGCCTCAGTCGGCAGTTCAATTTCTCTGTTAATAGTCGCTATTTTAATGGATTTGAACGACGTGCTGTCAAATATTTTTGCTGTTATAGTTGATTTCCCTGCTTGATATTCATCTTGTTCTACGTGTAAGTAGTAGAGAACACCATTACTTATGAATAGATCGATGATTTTTTCCATTGATTTGAGAATGAAGAAGGAGAGGCTGATTGGACGATATGCTTTAGGGGACGCTCGCCCTCCACCCTTAGAAATAAAGGCTATCCTAACCTATCGCCATAGTTTAGGAATATAGCTAAGCTGATAACGGGCCCTAAAAATCTTGATAAGTATTGGCAATATTTTGATAAGTATGGAATGGAAAGATGCCGTATCACCGGGAGATTTGTAGGCTGTGAATGAGTTGATGGATCTCTTTAGCTTTTCAGCTGTGAAGATTTTTCCAGAGGGTCCCAATCAACGTGTCGATCCACCACTTATGCTAATTAACTGAGATCCACCAGGTTCTTCAATTTCCGAGCACTCAGGGAAATGTGTTTCCAAGAGTTGTTTTAAGGTGTCCTTCGAATCCAACGCATTGGAACCATCAGACCTCTGGAGAAGGTCTGATCTTTTAAAAAAACTTTTTGGAGGCGTGCTCCATCAGATGGATCGTCGCTTCCCTCACAGAAGTTTCTCCAAGTTTTCCTATTAGACCTCCTTTGTTCTTTGGTTTTATTCCATTACGGACTGCTTGTAATTATTCCTACGGTTGGCTTTATTAAAGACTCTTCTGGATTTAGCTCTGAGATTGCTTACGCGTTCTGTTCGACTACTAGTAGCTACTCTGTGTTTAACAGTATTATTATCTCTGCAGCTGCAGACGATCAGCTTTTGCATCTGCTTGGAAGTCATTTCTACGCCATCCGGGAATTGAGGAGAATGCCATTGAGATCTTGTATGTTAGTGCTGATGTGCTCCCGATGCGATGATGGTAGCTAAGGAGTGCCCACAAGGCAGTGTACTGTCGTCACTGCTCTGGTCCCTACAGTGGAGAAAATAATTAATCTTTAAATCAATTTCCCCGTAACTAACATTTTCGAGATTTTATGGACCAATAAATGCAAAACTAATGATCAGATCCCGCAAGATATGCCGACTTATAACAAGGGTGGCATGGGCATTCGTCAGCACATTCCTTGCATAGATATGTGCATCGTAGCGGACCTCGTGGCCTTTGGTAAAAGATTCATGACTCTCTTGCCGAACTAGCAGGCTAAGATAGCGGTGGCCCAAATCTGAACCCTAAAAGCCTTAGAAATAACACAAGATCTTCGGTTGGATTGGGTAGGTTTCGTTTCATACCACCGGGATTTATGCCATTATCAACATCAAAAAAGTACTCAGAGGGGCTGATATAACTATCTCCTCTGATAGCCAAAAAGCTCAGGAAGGAGTGCTTTGACACCCTTTCAACAACTGGCTACTAGGGTCCTGCCGTTTAGTAACCTAACCACTCGGATTTCGAGGGTAACAAAACCGCCGATGAGCAGACCAGGAATGGTTCCCCCATTCTGCGCCCAGGTACCGAGTCCTTTTGTAGCCTCAGCTGGTCGTCGGCAAAAGCTGTGATTGAAAATTGGGCTAGGAGTCAGCAGCTGTTATACTGGAGAAATGTCCCCGGGATTGCCTAGGCTTAATCACTTGTTAGACTCTATGCTACCACTGCCTTATGTAATGCATATTTAATGTTGCTTTCAGACAACCTATTTGTCCACTGTTGGCTGAGATATCATCTACACCGGATATGTTACAATGCCTATGATATCTCTCATTATACACGTGAAGTCATAACGAATGAAAAAAGTATACTATTTAAAACAAAAAGCTAACTAATCATAAGAACGAACCGGCGAATTAAATACTAAGGTACTTTAACTGGATCTAAAAGATATAGGAATTCAGATATCTCCAGTAGCTTTACGTAGACGGTATGATTAAAAAATTTAAAAAATTCGGTTGGAGTAGGCGGAACATAACCACCTTACGATTATTACTGCGAAAAAAGAAGTTTAAGTTTTTATTTAATTTAATTGTTAAAATTAATGAATTAAAATTTTTTACTTACGGCCATTTTTAACCGACTTCCCAAAAACAAAGTTCGATGCGTATATTAATTTATTTTTATGTATGACCGAGCAAATTGTGAAATCGTCAAGCCTCAGTTGTGAATATTGACGAAATTGTTTTGTTTTGTAAGACAGCTGCCAGGTGAGAGATTCTCAGAAGACAAGAATGGTCAAACACCCACCACCATTAATGATATTCTGTGGTATTTCGGAGGAAGGACCGGGATCGGTATAAGAAAATTATTCAAGATGTTATTCTCCAACAGAGGAATTCACTTACTTGTCACCCATTCTGGTACACCTTCATTCAAGTCAAATCTTCGTGTCATACGTCAAAATCGGTCAAGTACTTTTATAGGAAGGACAAATTTGAGGTACTAGCATAGTTCAGCGATCAATTCCAACAAATAGTTACTAACCAACCGGCCAAACCGAATTAAAGTGGTAATAAAAATTGAGGAGGAAATACAGGATATTTGTTATTTTTATCTACTTTTCTAATACTTTTTCATGTTTTTTAGTTCGTTGATTACCCTCTGCAAATAATCGAAACGCCAAAATACTGTGGATTTGTTAAAACTTAGAATACTTTACATTTTCATCTTAATGCGTTTAAAAAAAGAATTTTACTAATATTTAGATAATTAATTAGTTTAAAGCTGCGCAATATTTAAGATAATAAAATCCATGCAGATATACACAAGCTAAATTACTTATTTAAGTGCACAGACGTTACACACATCATATTACGTAAAAATAGCCGTGTACCAAAGTGGTGTAAATTTGATCCCTCGTATCAAAATTTTAAAATAATATCACGTCACGTATGGCTAGAAAATTAAAAAACTAAGCAGCTTTAATCAGTAAAAAATGTTCGAAAACTTAAAACAAAATTTTTCACCAACTAAGGAGCAACCTCTCTTTTTGTAACTTTTTGATTTAATTAACACAACAAATATTCTGTAAAATTTAAAATTTATGCAATAAGATTACAAATGTTCTTTTTTAAGTTTTATTGAATAATTTTTCACTATGCTTACTTTCTGTTTTAACCTTTGCTTAAGCACTTTAAAGTCATTGTTTTTATCACATAAAGCTAAAAATATTAAGTAATTGTTAATTTAAACCTTCATTTGGTTATTACTGCATACGTTTGTATTGAAGTACGAACTCACTATATTTAAGTCAGAACGCTGATTTTCTATGCTTTCTGTATTTTCAGTTAATTGTATGGTTAATCCACTAAGTGTATTATATGTAGTTATCTTTGATATTATGATTCTAAAGGAAGGCATTAGTTTGATCAAAGCCAGACTTTCAAAGTTCACTTCTTAATTACGTTCAACAAAATGTCATGCAAATTTTTAAAACTTCTTCAGGCGTTTTCATTATAAATTTTTTGCCAGAATATTCACCGTTTGGAATCACTTTTTTTACCTAAAATTGTCCTAAATGTTTTTAATACGCACCTTTACTCACAACAATAACCGAAATTATCACATGTACAAACGAACTTTTTTCAAAATATTTAAAGTAAACCCTTATTTCTGAAAATAGACTGTTAATCGCTATTTCGTTTTGTCCGATCGAGGAGAAGTAATTATTTCGACCGCGCACAATAAAATACATTTGCTTTAAAAAATGAATAGGCTAGTATACATTTTTAAATGCATTAACAACATAATAAATTTGCATAACAGGTTTCTACCTACATATATTAGGTATTTAACCTGCAACTTTGGATCAAAATTATTGCAAAAAATTTTTCTTGCATTTTACGACTTTCAGGTTCTTTAAAAAAAGACAACTATGCCTTTTTATTGTTCTTGTTGTTTTTATTTCTTATTTGTAATATTTTGGGATTAAGTTGTATCGATGTTGTGAGATGAACGCATAATACAAAATTTTAGTTGTCATGACGTAATCCCTCAATCGCGAAATTAAAGTAGGCTCTCATGATTTTTATGTGGCTATCAAAGGATGATGTCAACTAATTTAACTAATTAAAATTTTACGCATGACCTAAGAAAGACCCTGTATTTGTGATCTGCTAGCAAAGGTCTTCCCAGCGATTTTGTCTTTGGTCCAAAAATTGTACGGAATCTTAAAAAATAATTTTAACTAACTATATCTTCTACTGCCATGATAACAAGGTTCCTCTTCGAAACCCAACAACACAATATACATACGTAAAATAGTTTTTTAAAAAAATACTTTTGTTGTAGTTGTTTTGCTTATTTAATTCGCACTTCAAAATGTCGTATTAGATTTGAAATTAATAATTATTTTATGCTTTTAAGCGCTTTTCGCGTAGTCGGTTCTACACGAAAAGCGCTTAAAAGCATAAAATAATTTTTAATTTCATATCTAATACGACATTTTGAAGTGCGAATTAAATAAACAAAACAACTACAACAAAAGTATTTAATGATCCTTCCTTATGATCCCGTGAGCTGAAATTTTTAGGTAGTTAGTTGCTTAGTTGTTTTGTTTGTTTAATTTGCACCGATTTCCAAATGTCGTAATAGATATAAAATGAAACATAATTTTTATACTTTTTAGGGCTTTTTGTGAATTCGGTTCAACTGTTTTTTAAAAATGATTTCATTTTCCACTTTTTATTAACTTTGTATATACGACTAGAAACATGCTGATCATACGCACAAACAAATTTCAACAGTTGCAGAGGAAAGAAAGGAAATCCGGCATCCGAAATTGAAACAACAACATATTACGAAATTAGTCACGGTCACCATTTCATACCCTTTCCTTAGAGACACAATTTTTACCATCGCGCTAGTGCACCGCCGTACCCTATACAGCAAAGGAGAATCATCATAGTCAGATAATAATCATCGTAGTCACTTTAGGTACAAATTTATTATCATTTACCAATCAGGAAGCGTATTCTGTAAAACAGAATCAAGCTAGGCGATGTTCCTCCATCAACTCTCACCATGAGCCGCATGTTTTGTCATGACACAAATAGATACTTTATGTATTCAAAATCATCTAAATAAGTTCACCGTACAAAGTTAGACTAGCCCCACTACAACATTTGGTCAACATTTTTCCTTATAGGTGCTGTATATATTGCAAAAAAAAAGAATCATCCATATAGGTATATGCGTTAAGATGTTAGGTAACGACCCCTTTCCACCCCACCCCACCTGATAAATTTTGGCACCAATGGGGCAACATATTCTACACATCAAAAGAGGAATCATTTAATCGGTCCGCGCGTTAAGAAATTGACATCAACCCCCTCCGTTTAAAATTCTGTCGCGGTTCCAATGGGGTAACATACTCTATACATCAGAAGAAGAATCAATCTAATCGGTCCACGTGTTACGAAGTTGAATGAACATCTCACCCTTTCCCGACCTAGTACGGAAGACTTTTTTTCCATTATTAATAATAGGCGATCATATTCTATACAACAAAAGAAGAACCATGCAAATCGGTCCATGCATTAAGAAGTTAGGTTCCACCCTCACCCCACCAGCAAGATTTTTGACGTGGTACCAATCTGGGAACATACTTTACCCAACAAAAAAAATTATCCAAATCGGTCCACGCGTTACGAAGTCAGATTTCACCCCCGCCCCCACCCCACCAAAAATATTTTTTGGCATGGAACCAATCGGTGAACATACTCTATACAAGAAAAAAGAAAGAAGCAGAAGTGTGTAGTCTAACTTGGTAACGCGTGGACCGATTTGGATAATTTGGATGATTCTTTTGTTGTTGTATAGAGTATGATCCCCTATTGCTAATAATGAAAAAGTATGTTTCTAGAGTGGTGTGGGAAGAGGGAGGGTTTGTCTAACTTCGTAACGCATGTATAGATGATGTTTCTCCATTGGTACGGCGACAAAATTTTAAACGGTGGTGTGTAGTAGGGGAGGAATGATTGGAATGGTTATTTTTGTATTATATAGAGTATAATCCCCCATTGCTAATATGATGATACCTTTTCCAGTAGGGTGGGGTGGGGGAGGGGTAGCTAACTTTGTAACGTGTGTTTATTTATTTATTTACAAAGTTTCATCATAGGCTGATTACTCAAGAATAGAAGCGAGACAAAAAGTGAAAGTGGAAACGAAAAAAGATAGAAAAAGCAAGGATAAAAATAACAATAGCAAACGGAAAAAACAATAGACTAAAAATTAGGATACAAATAAACTTATCAAAACACTTACAAATTAAAATATAAAAACAAAAGAAAAGTATATAATATATAAAAATATAACAAAATAATACACGTTAAGCTTAAAACGACTCTAACGGAGCTGATATCTCGCATTTAACTTAGAAAGATTAAAATCGAGACGGTTGTTAAAGCGATTAAAAAGGCGAGACAATAGTTAGTGCGGTGAAACGGAGCCTGGAGAAAGTAACTATGTCTAAAGGAACGAATAGGAACACGGATGTTCAACTTAGACAACAGTTGAGGTGAGTCAACAAAACTCTGTAAGATATCAAATATAAAGGAAGTCCTAGATCTGTTGCGCCTATCCTCTAGCGAGTCCAAAGAGAGTAGCCCACGTCTTTCTTTATAAGCGGGGAGAATCAAGGGGTTATTCCATCGAAGGCCACGCAATGCAAATTTGAGGAACTTGCGCTGAACAGCCTCAATACGAGCGCGATGAACCGCATAGGACGGGGACCACACGGTACAAGCATACTCTAAAACGGGCCGGACGAAGGTACAAAAGAAAAGCTTGGTGTTAAAGGGATTATTAAATTCCTTAGACCATTTCTTAACGAAACACAAGGAAAAGTTGGCCCTGTTAACAATGTAATTGATGTGATCCATGTAAGACAAATGTGGATCAAAAATAACACTAAGATCCTTTACTATATCCAGCCTGTTTAGCAAGCTGCCACTGACAGAATAGTCGGACATCAATGGAGCCTTCCTTCTTGAATACGAGACAAACGTACATTTATCAACGTTCAAAGGCATATTGTTCGCAATACACCAAGAATTAAAAGATTGAAGATCACAGTTCAGCGTAAAGCAATCTTTAAAGTTAGAGACAACACGAAAAATTTTACCATCGTCAGCATAACATAAAATTTTCGAGTTCGCTGTCGTTAATAAAAATAAGAAATTGAAGCGGACCCAAATGGCTGCCATGAGGCACCCCGGAAGTGACCTAAATTTCACGAGAAAGGGAACCGCGAAACAGAACACGCTGTGTTAGGTCAGGGAGATAAGAAGAAATCCATTGCACGAAAAGAGATGGAAAACCTAACATAGGAAGCTTCAAAACAAGTAACTTGTGGTCAATGCGATCAAAGGCCTTACTAAAATCGGTATAAATACAATCAACCTGTTCACCAGCCTCAATGGCGGACATGCAATAATTACAGAACTCCACAAGGTTAGTAGTCGTTGATCTGCCCTTAATAAAACCGTGCTGGAAGGATCCCAAGAAGGGTTTACAGTGAAAAGTTAGGACATCACAGACCATTGCTTCGAAGAGCTTAGGGATGGCAGACAAATTAGCAATATGCCTATAATTAGAGATATCATCCTTCTTACCCTTTTTATGAAGAGGAAAAATGGTAGACAGTTTTGGAAAAATACCGCAGGACAAGGACAAGGTAAACAAATTAGAAAGGACAGGAGTAAGATAGCGGGCACAATTCTTTAGGACAGACACGGACCGGGTAAAAAACTATTGGACAACTTCTTAATATGCATCATAACTGAAGAATCGTCAAAAAACAAATCCTTAACCGATAAGGAGGTCGGGGGATAATTCATCAAAAAATTAAAATCTCCTAAACTAATATCACAGTTAATTGTTGAGAAGGCAGCTCCGAAGAAACTAGCAAAAAAGTTGGCTGGATTCAAACAGTCATCGGTGCGCCGATCACCAAGGCACATAACAGAGGGGAAGCCATCGCTCTTAAGCTTAATATTAATAAAGTTCCAGAACCTTTTGGGATTAACACAGATGGACCGCCCGGCCTCAGTAAGATAATTCCGATAAGCAAGGTCGGACTCAGAAGTATAACGACCACGAAGATCTGAGAATATAATATAATCTTCTTCACTACGAGAGAGGCAGAACCTCCTCCAGGCCTTGATTTTTAAGATGCTTTATAGACGTGTTAAGCCAAGGTCGAAAAGAGTTAGGGTTCGTAGAATGAGATACGGGAACACAACGGATGAAACATGAAAACATCAAGTCGTAAAATAACAATAAAGTAACATCAATATCGCGTTCTCGAAAAAGGAAGTCCCAGTTGATATCTGCCAGAATTAGATGCCCTTATAAAGTCGTAGCAATAACTATCAGAACCGGAAGGCACATTGAAACAAAGTTCAGAGCAGAAGAGCACATAAAGAGCAGGATGGAAGTCCGATTCAGGAAGCAAAGGATAGAGACATCTCCTCACCATGGTTCCATAGTCATCCGTGGAGAACACCAAGTCGAACAAACGTCCAGAAGCATTGCCAACAGCATACGATTGCCGGAGACCAGACGAAGAAATGGATTCCAGAAAAGCACCTTAATGTTAGGGGCCTCCGATATATGTGGCAGCAAGCAATTATCATCGGCGGAATACTCCCAGGCATGGCATATTGAAATCACCCAGTAGCAAAATGCCATATAGCTGAAGACAGGCCAGATTGACGGAGCTAACACTGCAGAGTACCGGAATAAGCAGCTTAAAAGATGATGAGTAAGCACGTCCATCATTGATGAATGAAGGAGTAATCCTTTTACAAGACATATGGCCACGAGGTACACCGATACGGTCAGAAACATGGTTGATAATATCATCCACTGACGTGTCCGGATGAATGCGAGAGATAAAAACCCACCGTGGCAGTTGAGCTGGACGAATTTAGGATGGATGAACATCGACCAGAGATGACCCAGAATCCTTCGGTAGGCACCGATTTGGACGATGCTTCTTTTGATGTGCAGAGTGTGCTGCATCACTGGTACGGCGACAACAATTTATGGGATATGGTGGTGTGCGGAGGGGCGTTACTCAATTGCTTAATGCACACACTTTATTCTTTTATACAGTATGATCCCCCATTGCTACTAAATGGCAAAATTCCCTATGGTTGTAGTGGGGGAGGGGTTACCTCGTGGTTACGCGTGGATTGGATTGATTTAGATGATTCTGAATGCATAGAGTATCTATTTGTATTTTGAAAAAATTGCGGCTTGGGTAATAGTTGGAGAATGGGTGGCGCCAAAAATAAGCTAAACGAAAATTTTACTTCAGTAGGGATAACAATAGAAATAAATAAAAATAAATAGTACACCTTGCTTATTGGTATTTAAAATTTATAAGAAAATTTATTTCACTTTATTTTTACAAAAATTTCTATATAAAAAATCACGTGATCTACAACACTTAGAAAAAAAAGTTGCTGCACGGTCTGCGTGATTTCTCCAGTAAATATTGATCGATTTGCAAAATTTAAAAAAATTCTTATAAAATAGAGTTGTAGTTATACGAGTAGTATGTCGAGCCGGAATTTTGAATTTCGAAAAATTTAGCAATTTATGGCAGTTTAAACAAAGTATGCGTCTTACGTCATTACACTTTAATTATTTTTATAAAATTTTTAAATCAAAATATCAAAAATCCGGCTCGACAGACTATAGAGAAAACAATTATGAATATTTTAAAATCGCATCATAAAATATTAAAAACTTTATGAGTTATCATGCAGACCGTGGCGGAAAAAGTAGTTTCGAGAAAAACGCGTTTAAAGTGTGTTTTGCTCGAAGTCGCGCGCAGGCGCAGCTTTATGAATCTTTTTATTTGTTTTGTAAAGTGACGAAAATCTCCCATTCCGGCTTCGTATTGTCCGCCTTACTTGTCGGTAATTAATTGTTTTTGTTAATTTTTTTCCAGTCGACGAGCTGTTCTGGCCTCTTTTGTTGCTTTAGCAGCATTAATTCGTGCGGTTCTGGCGAGCACCAAACTTTCGTAGGACAGTCACATTTTCTACCATAACTTTGGATCTTTGGAGAACAACAATCTGTTAAAAAATAAAAATCGATTTTTTTTGAAAATTCTGGACGTATGTAAGGCCTTAAAGAACAGATCACATATACTTTAAAAATAATACAGCTCCCTCTATTATTAAAATTAAATAATTTACGTTCACGTAAGGATAAATCTACGCAAAGCAAAGCAATCCATACAGGTTTGCTTTGCTTTACTTTCATACTAGCTTTGCTTATTAGCTGACGTCACTTAACTTTTATAATTAGAGTGAGTTTAGATTAAGCAATGGATTCGGACAGGCTGTAAAAGTGAAGTAAGTCAGAAAAACCTGTCGATCGACCGTTCATCAACACAATGCCCGTAGGATTACTACTAACTACGAAAGTGTTACAAATTTTGCAACCTTTGGAGGTAATGGCAATTAACAAATTAAAAAGAAAACTAATATTTTGGGCGAATTTTTTTCAGCAACTGAGGATTTCTTTACTTTCACGTTTTAATTTGGCTATTTAACATTTTTATTGATTGCAAGAGGAAAGACTATTATTATAGTTCACAGACTAAGTTTTACCAACTTTCAATCCAGTAAATATATGTTGTGGGTGCACATATTTCCAGTGCTTACCCAATTTATACAAACAAAATGAATGACAGCATTGAAACTACCATTATTTTGTAGTTATAGTCATTATGCGATAATTGTTATCTTATGGCATTATAATTATTAGTAACTACATTCTAATGCATATGTAAATATCAAAGCGTATGTACTTAATTTTCTTTCTTAACATCGCGTGACGTTATTAAGATTTGTAATTTTAATTCAAACTTGAAAGCTTCGCTCTTGCGAGGAAGTTCCATGAAGTTTTTAATTTATATGCATAATTCACAAAATCAGATTTGTTAACATTTTACTCAATAATAAATCCTCATTTATGTTACACATTTTTTAATTGTTTATTATTTTTGCTTGCTACAAAACATTTAATTAGAGGTTTTCTTTTTACCTACTTGTTAGATGTTTGCTGAAAGTTGCCTAGGAATGCTAAAAACTAATGCAGCATCATCATGGAAACTTTGAAAAGCACATAATATATTTCTGAAAATAAAGTAGTCAACGCAATGAATTATGTTTTTAATAGTGTTAAATAGAATTCAGCAGCAAGCACAATAATCTTGAATAATTGGACAGAAGTATCGCAAATCTGGAATTTCAACCCAAATATTTTTATCGACCACTATTTCAACGATTTCAAATTTTAAACAATGTGTCAAAAGTCCCTATCGATGTGATTCTTATTGACAATGTTGTAAAGAGTTAAAGGTAATAAACCGTTTTTGACAATATATCGCCATCTAAACGACATGTTTATGTGTTTCAGCTTCAACCACAAATTTATTGTCATAACTGAGTATATGTAGGTCTTCGCTGGTATCGAATACCGGCCAATAAATATTCAGAATGTGGAGATAAATATGGTATTTAACATTTCATTTTCTTACACAATGAGAAAAATACTAAGTATGATGTTAAAGATGTTTACAGGAGTTTGACGAGTGGGATAATGTTTAATGGCGTGAATAGAAAAAAAACGTCATAGTTAATCAATATCAGAACGGATCAGAAGGTAGGTTGCTACTTACGTTTTGAGATATGGCAACACCAGTGTGAATATGGCAAATCTGACATTGTCATCGTAAAGTTTGACATTTTTAATGGTAATCGTACTGAGAACGTTTTGTCGTCCGAGTCCTATTTGTGTTGTTTACAGGTACTTGAAACATTCATCTCGGTCAAAAAATGGAATTTAATCGTAAACATTTTCGTGCGATGATTTTCTATGACTTTCGACGTAGATTAAACCAACAACAGTGTGCTGATCAACTTACTTCAACATTTGGTAATGAAGCACCATCTCGAGCCACCGTGTTTCACTGGTTTGACGAATTCAATTTTGGTCGCACTTCACTAGAGGACGAATTTCGTGAAGGTCAAGGTCTTTCAAGACGAGCCAAATCCAATAAAAGTTATTCGCGCACGAAGCACTTCGAAGCAAATGGTCGCCTGGTTTTTCGGAATGATTGGACATGTCGCCACCGTGCCCTTACAGCAACGTAGAATGGTCAATTCTGTATGTTACACTACCATTTGTTTGCCAGAAAAGTTCGGAAAAATAAGGGAAACCACTCGCAGAAGACGAATCATTCTCCACCACGACAATGCAAGCTCTCACACATCGGCTCAAATAAGTGAATTTTTGAGCATTCAAAACATCGAATTGATGGGTCATCCGCCGTACAGTCCTGATTTGGCACCCAATGATTTCTTTTTATTTCCGCCGATCAAACAAAAAAAATGCGAAGTCAACCTTTTTCGACGCCAGAAGCGGTTGATACGTTAAAATCACAAGTTTTGGAGTCGGGGTGAAAAAAGTGTTTCGAAGATTGGTTCAAAAGCATGCCAAAGTCTATTGATCTTCTTGGAGAATATTTTGAAAAACAATAAAGGCATTTTCGATTATAAATATTTAGATTTACCTGTCCATCTCGAAACTCAAGTAGCAACCCTCGTATTTATGTCACTTACAGCATGTTCGGAAACACAAAAATATCTGACTATAGTCAACTATAGCTAATTACACTACTCTATAAGAAAAATTGCGGAAAATAAAAAGCACCATTTGCTGGATCAGGTCTGGTTTTAGAGATAAATGGCAAAAACCAAAAAAATGCACTGTTCCGAGAGCTATAGGCCAGAGCCTATAATTTTTTTAAATTTGAAAATTAACGTTAAAAATAATAACTTAATAAGAGATGATCAAAAATTATAAAAGTTATTTGTGTACTTATTGTATACATAGTTTAGCTCTTAATAATAAATAAAATTGTCGGTTGTCTCTCACTCTTCTATCACTATTTTCATGGCTATTGTGTTACGTCCCTAAAATCGTATGGTGATGGTTTTTCTCCATGTAGTGTTTGTCGTTTCCGAACAAGCGATTCTGCAGGCTTTGGTCTTTTTCAGATAACCCTCGTTGATCTACTGAAGGAGATGTTCGAAGGGTCTGCTCAGGACGAACGTTGTTGACAAGCGAACCTATTTTGGATTTTTCTTTGTTGGAGTATTAGCGACTATCCCAACAAGTCTTAGGTCAAATATTGCCTCAGCGCTACTTATTAGGATCTAGAGCTACTGGTATAATCAAGCTCTACAGCTACACTTGGATACCATGGAACGAAGTCTATGATCATCTCTTCTTCGCTTGGAGTTGTTTGAAAATATTCCACGTCTACCAGGATTCATTTCCGATACTATTGCGCTACATATGAAAAGTTTAGAAATTGCTTCTAGCAAAAACGCCGCTGCTCTTTACCATTCACTAATGATGTCAATATTTTAACCACTCAAAATTATTCTACGATATACTGAAGAACAAATCTGGAGGACTTATAGATTTAAGCATTACTTATTGAACTTTGTAAGAAAATAGTATATTAACTTGTTTAGGTGATTTTGGTCTATCGTATTTTCTATTATTATATAATCGTCATTTTTAGGTATTCATAATTAATTTCACTTTGGCTTATCGCATTTTTCTTACATTATCATTATATAAGCATCAATAATGGATATTCGTAATTAGCTTAACTTATAAATTATTTAGGTTGGAATCTTGAATTACGTTATGATATATCTTACTTGAATTTTGAATTGTAGCTTAATAGCTTCTTTATCTTGTAGAAAATGGAACATGTAAATTGCAATTATGTATCGAAACTATAAGTTGAATTCCATAATGTAAAGTTAGCATCTTTTGTTGAACATAAGCCACCCAGCTGCAATCAAATAATTAACTACGTCGTGCGAATATCCTGAAAGCTCCTTTTTCCACACATGAAGTTTAATTATACACGGAATATATCGAAAACTGAAATCCAGGCTTTCTCAAATAATAAAACAAGTGAACTAGATACATAATGCATTATTAATGTGAAAATACTGGACAAGAAAAATATTGAAAAGTATATTAATTATCCGAGGAGTTCGCTGTAAAAGTTCTGAAATTGTGAAATATAGATAGATTAATAATCTGAACAATTCGTCACAATAAGTGTTATAGACAATAAATGACCTTAAAAGTCAAAACAATTGTGAAGACATGCGAAATACTCGTAAAATCATTGAACGAACTGAAGACATTTGTAAGGCAAAGTAAATGTGAATAGTGTCGAAATAGAACTGACGCAGCCACAGCGGAAGTATATGCCCGAAAATGGAGGTGATAGAATATAAAAGCCGGGGCCGACAAGGTGACCGCGCTCCCTTTTTTTTCTTCTCCTCTGAGTCGTCTTGGGAGTGTGTTGTTAAAAGTGGACCAGGAAAATATTTAAAAAGTTTTGTGCAACAAGTCAAAAAAAATTCTGGAAAAGCTACAGGAGAAATAAGACACGAAGTGCCTGTAATTAATAGAAGGAAGTTTGGATCCGGACGGATTACTTAAATGATATGGCTGGTAAAAGTAACACGTGGAGGAAAAGGACTTATTAGGAATGTAAAGAAAGCTAAGTAAAAATGTTTTGAATTTCTGTTTATAATTTTAATACGCGGCTGGGAGGTTTGCAACCATATAAAATTTTTATTTCAATGATTGGAGAGTTTATCGAGTAGGATGTTGGATTGATTTGTTTAACTTTCCTTTTTCTTATTTCACTGGTGTATAATTTATTCATTGAGAATCTATATAATAAAGTTTGTTAAGTGGATCTTGAGTATATATACTTTGATAGGTTTCGTGGTCTAACCTGCATTCGCAAAAGATCACGTGGCGCCCTAAATTTTTTTTTCCTTAAGATAAAACCCACACCCATCTACTGAGCTAGTGTGCCCTAACCTGAGGCGTGAGGTAGCAACAATTGATCTAACGAAATTGCTAGCCTGACCCCTTGTAGACAGATCGTCGACCTAAAATGACAGGGTTCTAACTACCAATAAGCCAAATGTTCAGGACAGCCTATTGCATATTGCATATAAAAGTCTTAAAACTCCAATTTATGTGATGAAACTTCTGCTATGATTTAATTAATTATAAGATACGGTTTATTAAGGCAAAACTGAAAAAAGTTATAAGATATTGTACTTATTGGAAATTTATTTTTGTAGTTAGAACCTTTTAACATTAAGATTGGTTTATGAGCTGCACTGAAAAAGTTCTGTTGTCACATAGAACTTTGTCGCATAAAGCAGCATTTTCTGATACAATTAAACGCACCTAGTTATGGTAATGAAACAGTTCCAACTGCCATTAAATCGTTTGAATACCAACCGTGATGTTATAGATGTTGCTCTGTTTACCTGATTTTAATTATAAATTCTGGTACACATGTACAAATAAGATATTTTACGTGTCAAGGTCTTAAATACAACTGTTTATTTGTATAGCTAATTATTTTTATTACGCTAGTTGGAATCACAATTTTGAATTGAAAAGATGTTAAGAAAATTCACTTGATCCTAAATACAGAAGAAAAAATCTAATTCCAAACATTGACACTGAATCTCTGCTGGAATGAGGTCACCTTTGCCCTGTGTTGTTTAGATTTCGACCGAAATGGAGGTTATGGAAGTTCGTGATATCATTCCTGCTGAATTGACATTCATCTGTCCACAGAATTCGGTCCAGAAGCGCTCTGTCGTCAATGTCGCGTTCCAGAAGCCAATTGCAAAATTTTAGTTTTCTCTCAGAATCTCCTTCCAGTAGTCCTTGGGCTGGGTGATGGTGATATGGACGTAATCCCCCACGATGAGTAACCCTCCAAACCTTAGATGACGAAACTTGCTACTCGTTTCGTGCTCGTCTCAGGGTCCAGCCTCACGATGGTGATTATTTAGCGCTGGACCTCGGCAGAAGTTCCCGAAGTTTCGGGTCGTGTCTCCATGTCGTGTGAAGTTACACTTTCTGTTTCTCTTAACCTTTGGAAAGTCCATGTAAATACCCCTCTTTGGGGTTCTCGCTGGTTAGGGAATCTCCTTTGATATTCCAGTACTCTCGCTCTCTCTTTTCCGTCTTCTACACCAATAAATAATCTACACCAGTAAATAATATTCGCGTATTCCTCAAAAGTAAATTCTACCATTTGTAAGTAATTTTTGCTTAAAAACACACGTACTTACTGATTTGTTTTTCAACTATGATTGGTATTCTTGCTGAATGACCTTTTTTTATAACAAAATTTTCATCTGGTACGAGTAACAGAACGCCAGGATACAAGGGTGTGAATTCTAGCTAACACAAGCTAACATTGACAATAAAACAAAATTTCAATAACATTTTTATAACTTTTTTTGCAGCAATAATTAAAATTAATTACCTATTAACCCAAAACAAACATTTTTGACCCTTCATCTTAAAAATTTTGTTTCTTTAAAGAATTTCCTACGTAAAGTACAATAAAATAATTAGGTACTCAGGCAGTTCTAAGGATGCGGTTTTTTTAATCCTGTATCTACCTTGGCATGTTGCTCCGTTTTGGAAAGGTAATAAGATAGGTAATCCAATAAAAATTAAAAAAGGATGTACTAATTGCATGAATCACGGAGAAAATTTGAGAAAATGCTGAATTTTAGGTAATCGCAAACCATTTCACTTTTGGAAGTGACTGTACCTGGTATGGTAGGAGTTAGATCAACATTGTTGAGAATTTTAGAAAGGTCAGTGAGAAAGTTAATTAGATAAAAATAAATAGAGTAATGTGCATACCATGCAAAACTGAAATTTATGAATCACCCTGTAACTCCCAAACGAATGAGAGTTCCTCCCCCCTGCCATACAATTTTTTGTTTTCCTAGGTGAGATCTATCACCCTACTCATTTTGGTATGTTGTAGTCTGTTTTTGTTTTGTTCTAGCGATACTGGCAAGGTTATCGCTGAGATCTCCCAATGACTTCTTAATTTTAAGTGTTGGGATGTTTCGATCTCTATTTTGTGCGAAGGCGGTTAACTTCAAAATTTTTATTCTTTTTGCATTACTTAGCGAGATTCTTTTTTTTTCTTCCGTATGTATGGCATCCAGGAAATTTATTTAAAAAATAGAAATTTGATTGCCCATATAATATTACTATATATTTATGAATTTAAGTTTTCTCTAAATAACTAACCTCTATCTCCGAAGAACTATGAAAATCTTATGCTAGCTATAAACTCTTATACACCTAAATTTTTTACAATAATCTAACAATCTTAAAATCGTGGGTCGAAGTCTTCGCTGAACTTTCTTCTGCTGCAATGTATGCTTTCTCATTTCGCTTCGTTGGTTGTTATCTTGTGAAGCGTTTTTTCTATTTATTGAAGTCGGTATCTTACGGACTCTCTTTGTCGTGCCGTCACAAAAAACCCTGCTTGAAACAAACTCTTAATTCTAGATTCACATGCGTACATGCTTAACCTAAATTTTCTTACCCGTAGGGTTCTGGTTTTCTAATTTTAATGCCTTCGTACATATAAGTTACGCTTTACTTGTATAATTTACAATTTCTGTTTTCTGCTATAATTGGAATAGAGTTCTTTTAATTTTATGCTTTCTATAAACACTTCACTACTCACACCTTCTTTTTCTCTATTTAAATTATATGCAAAAACTCCCGGTTTTACACAGATGTGATTTAATAAAATTAATTTGTGATCTTTTTTATTTCGACTATAAAGATCGGAGCGCTTAGCTTTACGGAGCCGGAAACTCAAAAAAGAAGACTAGCTAGAATTCCCGCGCAAAACTTCCTGGATTTCTTATCACAACGTTTTCAAACTTGGAACAATATGGCGTGAAGAGCCATTTTGGAAAGTGGCCATTACTTGTTATGCTTGTCGATAAAGTAGTTTTAATTTAAATTCAGAAGAATGACTTTGAATATTTATTTATTGAAAATAGATACGTTACAACGTCAGATCTGAAACACCCTGTATATGACTACCCACATCTATTTTTAAAGATGAATTTAAAGAATTTTTATCTAACTATTACTTACTTACTTACTTACTTATGGTTAAGGCTTACTTATAGGATTGTTGAGAATTAGTTTTTAATTGAATAGAGGATGTTAGCGTGTTGTAATTTTGCTTTATATTACAAAAAACTATGTTATTCGCAAGCGCGAGTTGGTAGATAGTCTTCGTGTTATATGAGCTCAAGCTTAAGGTATCTTGATCGTTCGTGTTAACCAAATGAATTGAGAAATACATAATAGCGAATGACGCAACAGGAACTTATGTGCATAATTTAAATAGCCGATAAGAGCCGCAAAATTGTGAGATGATCTCCAAGAGAGCGTTTATTTCTAAAATCTATTTGATCATTTAATAATATTTTATTTTGCAATTAACCTTTCGAATTTCATATACCTCAAATCTTTCCACTACATGGTCACCGTCAATCTTTTGTAAAAGATCCAATTTCTGAATTTGAATATTGGTAGAGTGGACAGTATCTTTAAATGTTTAGCTAGCCCAAGTGTTGGTTTATCCAGTTTACTAGAACTGACATGTTTTTTAAAACCACACCACACCACCACCACAGTCACAATTAGTTTTATAAACCCCTCTTTCATATTTATTTATATTTTGTTTAAATTTATTGTTTGTGTGGGATAATGACCCCACATACCAAACTACCCCAGTACAAGAACATTGACCTCACGCCGAATGCAATACCACCGCGACATATTAAGTAAAGCAGAACATTCTTAGAGTCCACAAACTTGCTAATAACCACAAATTCAGTTTTACCGCTATTACGCTGATCGAATCTTTCATTTTTGGTCGTCAACGGCAAGTTAAAGTAAAGTGTTCGGGTAAAATGCCAGTTCTTTCCGGTGTTCCTCATTGTTCCGTGCATGGTCCCTTATTGTTCAGCCTCTTTATAAATGATCTTCCTCAAGTTGTTAAGAATTCACGTATTCACATATATGCTGATGACGTGCAGATATATTTAAACAGACCTATTGGGCTACTCAAGGATTGTATCGCACGCATTAATGACGACCTGAACAAAATATGTGAGTGGTCTGTGGGTAACTGTTTATTGCTTAATCCTGTGAAATCGCAGTGCATTTCCCCTTATAATGGCATACTGGAAGGTATTTTCCTGTTTCTCTGAATGGCTTTATCCTTCCTGTTCTTAAAAAGAGTACTAGTCTGGGAACCGGGCTGAACTCCGAAATGAAGTGCTGTTATAATGTCAGCTTAATGCTCGGTTAAGAAGGTTGTGGCTGCCGGCGAGTATTCTGAGTACTCGAATTAGGTTGAGGCTCGTAAAGGCGTTAATAATGCCCTTTTTCAATTTTGGGTTGCCTATTTATCCCAGATTAGATAGTACCTCTGCTCGTAAGGTGCAGGTGGCATTCAACGACTGCACACGTTTCATTTTTGGACTTCGCCGATTTGACCATGTTTTCCAATACAGTTCGGCGTTGTTAGGCTGTTCTCTGGATATATACATAAAGCGCAGATTAATTATTTTTCTTTTTGGGATACTCCGGAGTATCTCAGAGAATTTTTCACGTTTATGACATCGCAACGCAACCGTAATATATCGATTCAATAGGTCAATTATGAAGGGTTCTTTCACTATCCAGGCTGCCCGACTATGGAATAGTCTTCCTACTAACATCCCGAGTGCTTGTACGGTCAATGCATTCAAGACGCTTATTGGTGTTCATATATTTTAAGGTTAAACTTCTTTTTTTATAACGAGTTCTCCTCTTTGGAGTACATGCTTTTATTTCTTAGTTTTTAGATATCAATTAATTAATTTTCTATTATTTTTGTTTGTCTATGATTGTTATCTTTTTCTATTTGGATGCTTGAAATTATGTGACCTTTTCATCGATACGATATTATCTCTAGCTCCAACATTTGTATGTAGTACTTATAAAAGATTAATAAATCTTGTGTACTTTTTCCTTGAATAAAGTATTGTATTGTATTGTATGTGGTGATAAACAATGTTTAGTAATAATCAATAAGCGGAACATTCTTAGAGTCTGGAGCATGTTTAGCAATAATCAATAATCGATGTACAGTAGAATGTAAGCAGAAATTATTTTGTCTAAGCTAAGTTTGTATATAAAAACGGCCTTCAAAAATCAATAAAACTGAGTAATTTAGTTACCCACAAAGTGTTTTATCCACTAGGTGAACAGTTTGTAAGTAATGTTTTCGTCGCTTCTTTTGTAACGAGGTGGTAAATTTGACTCCGGCAATTTTTTTCGTTGAAACAAGAGAGTCTGTTACAGCGCAACATGTACTTTGCTCCTAAATAAAAACTACTTCACATGATCTCATAGAGTTCACCGCTTATGTGGACGTGGCACTGAATGAAGCTGACTTACGTACACAATTTGCATGCGTGAATTCAAGAAACAGAATTAAGGTAAATAATAGTAGTGAAAAGTTCGTTTACAAGGCAGTAAATAATCATACTCTTTACACTTTTGGGATGAAACATTAAAACACAATTTTGTAATAATAATTTTATTATGAACTATTTTCTATCACAAACAATTTACCCAAAATACCATATATCCAATGCTATTATTTCTTACACATAATTATTATGTAACGGGTCTCTGGTAATATATCCAAATATACCATCTTTTGGTTGTAAGGAAAGAGCCAATGTATCAAATTTCATTTCTTTAGATCTGGGAGCACACGTTACCCAATGATTTTTAAGAATATTAACCAAACCGACTTTGGCTATTACTAACCCAAGCATTTTTCCTATGCAATCGTGTGGACCTAGTCCGAATGCTAGATGCGTGCATGGAGTTATGTTATCCCTGTTTGATGGCATAAATCGCTCAGGATCATATACTTCTGGATTGGGGTAATACTGAAAAATAAAAATAAATTTCTAATATATTGTATTGATTAGCAAAAATAGTTTTAAAGAATAAAATTAACAATTTTCTGCTTAAAATTACCAACTTTGAGTTTCCAAATATTACTATAATTCACATAAAATTGATAAAATCAAACTCAGTAGCTAAAAATTGATGAAGATTGAAACAGTTTTAGTTTAATAATAAAGGCAACAATGACCTACATGCAATGCGAAATATTCAATGTACACGAACATATAGTAAATATTAATCCTCTTATGTTCTCGCGAGCAGAAATATTTAGCTAGTTGCATATGGTAGTTGTTGCGTTTACATAAATTGAACTGGCTTCAAAATATGTATGCTAATTAATATAAAGTTAAATATTACTGTATGCTTTTTGCGCTTAGTGTAAAGTCGGTTCAACTTTTGTTTTAAAAAATCGTTTTACTATTCAAAATTTTAGCCGTAAATAAGGTACTCTGTTGTTGGTCTCTATAAATTAAATAATTCAATAAAATAGTGTCCACGTGTTACGAAGTTAGACTGTCCCTTCCTCTACCCAAGAATCATACAAATCGGTCCACACATTACGAAGTTAGGTTTTTTACTAAGTCGCGCTTCTATACAATACTTGTTCCTTGGGTAAGTCTTTGTCGGAGAGTTGGGAGGTCATTCACTTCACTAACCGCTGGACTTGTCAAGGAGACCAGCTTGGCTTAAGAAGTAGGGAGCATTGGTACAATTAGGCCTATTGTACCGATGCTGACCACGTCGCTTCACCAACTCTTTCACTCAAACCAAACCAAGAGGCCGGGTTGGACGATCATACAGTACCTGTGAAAAATCTGTATAGAAGAAATAAACCGAAATAGGTAAATTATTGCAGGAGGTGATGAAACGCATCAAGCAGACGATGCGCGTAGTAGACGACACCTGTGGAGCATAAAGCAAAGAAAGAAGTAGGTCTTTAACACAATGTGTAGTTGGCGCTTCAAGCTCGAAAATATCAAATTTTGCGCCCGCCAAAATAAAAATTAGTCAAAACTGGGATTCAGCTCTAGTTAAGCCGCCATCATTAAATTTACATATTTTTAACTAAAAATCTTTTTTTTATTTACGATGTGGCTAGAGGCTAGGGGTCAACCCATTGACGCGGTAGCATGACTTTTGTCGGAAGGGAATTCATGTAAGGGGAGTGAGGAAATTTAAATGGCTTGTTTTTGCATTGCTGCGAGCACTGAGATATATAATACTGGAGTGACTGGAGTCATGAAATTTCTTCAAGAAAATGGTATCACTTTTCGCTAGTTGTCCCTTTCTGGGTAAGCATCTTTTTTTCAACATGCTTTTCTTAATTGCCAACGTCATGTCGCCTATTAAATGCTGGCGTTAGAAATAGATGACAATATTCACAATCATTTTATATCTATTTCTGGGTAAGCATTTTCCAGATTAGAACAACCTTTTTGTAATTTTTATATCAGTAATTCCAATGATTTTAAGATTTTCCTTACAACAATATAAAAGATTAAAATTAAGTATGCCATTTCGGATATGTATGGTTATTTTATTCTGCTCGCAACAGCTGCAAATTCACAGTAAACATTGGAAATTAAAAATGGTTTTCCTCCACTGAAAGTAAAATTGTACCCATATGAGATAGCTTATAAGTCACTCTATTTTAATACATTTCAGTGGCTGCGAGCTAGATAACAGCCCAGAGACGGAGTGGAATTATTAATTCAATTTTAAAACCCACGGGCAGACCTGGTCCCGAACCCAGGAACCATGTCATGTTAGTCGTGTCGCTCAACCAATTGATCCAACACCGTCTCCTGATTTAAGTTAAAGTTTATTACGAATATGCGGGACATTCAACTTGGACAGTCTGGACAAATAAATATGTACATATATAAAGCCATCAAAATGTACACAAAATGTTCTGAAAGTTTCTCAAAATTTAGCTTAGCAGCTTAACTTAGAAATATTATTAATGTGGACCATTTCAATAAGCACATACCTCAGGATCGCTTTGAATGGCAGTTACAGGAACAATCACTGGCATTCCATTAGGAACACGAAAATCAACATACGGTTGTAGAGAATAGCCGATTTCATCTGTACATACGCGATCCAAAAATGGTAAAGGAGCATACATCCTTAAAGTTTCACAGATAACAGCATGCAAATAACTCATATTATTAATGGCTTCGTACGTAACATCTCCATCATTTTCCTGCAGAACATTTCGAATTTCTTCTCGCAGTTTCTTCTGCAGTTCGGGGCTTTTCGATAATTCGTATAATGAAAACGACATAGCTGAAGAAGGCGATTCAAATCCGGCAAGGAAAAAGGTGGCTGTTTGTGAAACAATAACGTCCCCTTCAAATGTTAATCTGTCACTGATTCGTCGGTTTTCTGGGCTCTTCATATGTATCAAGGTGTCAATGAAATCGTTTCTCTTCGTTCCTGATTTTTCACGCTCGTCAATCGCAAAATTTGTTGTGTTTCGTAGAAATTGCGATAGCTCTTCTGTAAACACCTGGAAATGTTAATAAAATTATTAAGAATTTTTAAAATTTTTAGTTTTTTTCATACCGTGCAGTTGAAAAGTTTTCGAAGTTTCGGAAGAAAAAATACAATTGTAAACTGAATAGCCCTTCTCACTGAAAACGTGAAGAAATTTTTCCCATTATTATGAAACTCTCCTTCAGAATTTTTTATGCTGTTTGCTTCTAAACCAAAAACAATGCTAGCAATGACATCGGCAGTGTATAGTGAACATAAATTACGTAACTCAATCTCCTGTTGCGAGTTTTCTTGCTTTGAGATGTCTAAAAGGTGTAAATCCAATTTCTTGCCAACCTTAAATTTAAAATGAAATTTAAAAATGTAATACAAAATATTTGAATAAAAAAGTTTACGTCATTTATTAGAGCAAACATGTGTTTCAATTTTCCACTGGAAAAGAACGGTGTTTGCGCATTTCGTATAATCTTCCATTCCGGATTTCTCAAAGTAAATAGAGTGCTATGTCCAAAATAATCAAAATTAGAATCAGCTGAACAATATCTAAAATTTATAGATTGAGAAAGTGTCTACTAAATATGGCCTTTTTTGGACCTGTGTGGGAACTTGTTAAAATCTCTTATAAGGATTTTCTTAATTAAGCCCAAGTCCTTGATTAGAAGGGCAGGCTTATGAAATATATTAATGCCTACAACTGGTTGATTTTTTCCTGCTTTATGGTTGTAAAGGTTCTTGAAGAGTTCTCCTGCATTGCACTTTTGAAGAAATACATCCACAAAATTACCCAGAACGATTGGTGCAGGAATATTTGGTATGTTATGCCTTTTCCAGTACGTCGATTGTCGATGTGCACAAATAAGTAAACTTAGAAGTACAATAAAAAGAATAGCAACAAGAACACACAAAATTAGCATTTTGATAACCTGAAATTAAAAAAAAAACATGACAAGTAAATTTTTTGAACTTTGAAATGTTGTTGTAATTTTGAAAACAAAGTGTAAGTTCTTGAAAGTGAATATGTGCCGCCTTCTCCCGAAATATATGCTCTATATCATAAATTTCGTGATTATTCCATTAGGGGACCCCAGCTATTTACATTTTCGGAAAATTCAAATGCCAATATTTCGCCAAAACGTTAGAGTTAGGGAAGAGCTATGTTGACAAAGCATCGATGACTGTATATCGATGATCGCTAATAATCAAATCTAAAACTTCGATTGTCTGTAATATCTATGTTATATTGAATAAACTTATAGAATGGCGACCAATGATGTAAAGAAACCAGATACTTGAATGTTTTGGAAACTCTCTGTGCTTTTTCCGTAATTAACTGTCGTCTTGTTGCCAATCTATCTGAAGTTAGTAAGGTCTTTGAGGCAAGTATTTTTGCTTCGGTGTATTTTCATTCTAAACAATTTATGAGTGCCTTTCAATATGGTTTTTCTGAACGTAAGTCCACAACTAGAAATTTATTAGAGTTTTCTAAACATTTCGTATCTCCTTTTAAAGTGGGTAAACAAGTCATACATACTTTAGTAAGACATTTGATAGAATTAATCATAGGGTGCTTTTGCAGAAACTTACGCTGTTGTGTTTTCCGATTCCTTTTGTAAATTGGGTTAGTTTCTACCTAACTCACGGGCCGTAGCGTGGTAGGTTTCTTAGTTTTGCGCTCCGTAGCTTTTAATACACCTATTAATTCTATGGCTCGACTTTTCAATGATCATTGGGATGAACCTGACTTAAACTTGCCGAAAGCTCGAATAAAACGCCACTTGTTTATCCAACCTGTTTAATGTCACCACTTTTTTTTCTAATTTGATCTGTTTTTGTATTAACTTGATTTTGTTTTTAAAGCAAGTTAAGTTATAAGTTTTAATAAAAATCGTGTTTATTAATCAGAAAGGGACAAGTATTAAACAGAAAAAGACAATAGTATAAGTTTTGGGATATTATGTATGTATGTGCTCCTAGAAAAAGGAAAGAGTTATTTACTTAAATATAAGAAAGAATTCAGATTCATGTCATCATTGTTAATTTCCATGACAATCATTACGAACTGCGCGAGGGAGTAAAAATATATATAAATAGCTGTAACATCACATATTTCAAAACTTTCTTTCAATTGACTGTAAACATCGTTGTTTTGCCAGAAGTATTATGTTGTTGTCAGAGGTTCAGTACTTTACAAATTTAGCCGGTTGATGTTCCCTACCACTGCTAAATAGAAATTTACTGTTCGTCACTATGTGGAGATCGATAGCAGGGAGCAAAGTGCCAGAAAAATTCTAAATTACGCTCTTCTCAATCGAACTGACTTATATACAGGGTGTTTCAGATCTGGTGTGCCAAAATAAGTGATGTGATAGATCTCAACTAGTAAAACAAAAAATTGTACGGAAGGAGAGGGGGGCGGGGGCAATCTCAACCGTTTAGGAGCTACGGGGGATTTATTAATTTGCAACAACATTAGAAACTGCTACCAGACTGATCTTTCCAAAATTGTCGACAGTACTGATCGAACTCATATTATTGCAGGTGCAGTCACTTCCAAAAGTGAAAAGAACTATTTACCGATTACGTAAAATTCAGAATTTTCCCAGATTTTCTTAGAAATTCATGTAATTAATACATTTAATTTTTAATTTTTATTAAATTGCCCATATTATTTCATTTCCAGAAAGGATGTTGAAATTTATACGTAGAAAACCTTTTGGGGGCTATTACAAAAATCTGCAATTTAAATAAATTGAACTCAAATTAATCCTAAAATGCTTTTTATTGAATTCGAAACTTATTGCAATTAATCTTAGTATGTAACAGAAGCCGCCCGAAATGTACTCCGCCACTTTCGATGCATGCCAATAACCACCTTGTTATTCCCTTTTTAAAGTATACTGTAGCCAGCCTCTCCCGTATTAATAATTCGTATTTTTTCGTTAACAGGCCTTGAATAAATATCATCCTTCATTGTTCCCCATTAGGAAATGCCGAATGGGTTAAGATCTGGAGATCTAGCAGGGCAAGGAATCGGTGCACCTCGTTCAGTGGTTAGGAAATGATTTATTTATCGTGTTGCCCGAAGATTATCCATATGGATGTCCTCTAACAGATCCAGCAGTGTATTCTCCAAAAAGTCCTCATCAATTTGGCTATTAAGCAAAGCGGCAAAATGAATGGTCTTATTAAATGGGTGTCGATGATACCAGTCCAAATTTTGACTCAAAATTTAGGACGGAAGGAGGACCTCTTGTCCTATGTTAGTATCCGACCAAGTATGGAGCTTGTGAAAGTTTGTGATACTATCCCCGGTGAACTGCGATTCATCTGTCCACAGAATTCTGCCCGTTTTCCGTGTCGCATTCCACAAGTCCAATGCAAAATTCTAATCTTCTCTCCGAAGCTTCTTCCAGTAGTCCTTGGAATGGGATGATGATATTGACTTAATCTTCTCGATGAAACTCCAAACTGACGAAACTCCTAATCGTCTTGCGACGAGGGTATTTATTTGCTGCTCGACGTCAGCAGAATTTCCAATGTTTAAACCATCAATCCCGTGCTGTTTGAAGTTACACTTCCGGTTTATCGTAACCTTGGGAAAGTCAACGAAAATACCCTTCCTTGTGGTACACATCGATTAGGGAATCTCCTTTCACATTTCTGTTCAGCCGTTTTTGCGTTTCAGTCTACTACATGCTACATTTTGAAAACTAAAAATTTTGAATATGTCATAGGAAATAATTAAATAATAACAAATCTGTATTTGATGCGCATTACTTCTATTTATTTAACTTAAACTGAAGTTATACAAAAGTCAAAGGCAAGAATTTAAGAATTAAGTAAAGTAAGAGTGAGGGAACAAATAAAAATAACGCCATCATATTTATATGATTTTGCTAAGATAATGTAGGATCAAATATCATCTCTAGATTTTTACGTGTTCGTCATAATAAATAATGCTATAAAATGGATATATTTGAATAACAAAATATAGCGACGGGTCAGAAGATATATCTAGTGAGGGATTAAAAGGGATGATTTTTTGTGTTTTCGTTGGATTCCAATAAAGATCATTTATATTACCCCATAGAGCAATGCTCCTTAAATCTTGATTAAATAATGAAATAGCTGAACATAATCGGCATACAATAAACTGAGTGAATATTCTAAGCTGTGCACAATTTTATTGAATTTTCGCCCAATTATGTAACGCTTTCAGAATTAATTGAAACATAAACTAAAAGATATAAATTTATAAGTTTTACTCGTAGTCCGAATCCATTTTAGGCCGTTTTTAAAATAATACGACGAACAAATTAAAAATTTCCAAATGCAAGAAATGCGCAACTAATTTGCTTGTTGAACGACTGCATGCTGCGAATGCGCATTTAACTGACTTCTTGAACGCACCTATAATGTGCGTTGTGGTTTCATCAAAAGAGCGGATACTACGTCTCACAAGACGGACCGATTCGGTGTAGATGATAAGTCCGTTGTGCCAGATAGGTAGCCTGATGGAAACCTGAAGCACACCTTATTTAAGGCGGTAGAACCATTGTAAGTATAACAAGCGCCTTAGCCTGGGTAAGTTTGGGGGCATTTTCCAGTATAGCAGCCGTTGACTTCTAGCCCAGTCTTATAAAACAACGCTTGCCGAAAATCAATTTTTCGCCGAAAATCAACTTTCGCCTTGGAACAATTTTAAGCCATCATTTGAGGCTACTAGGGTCCAGATTTGGACCACCGCCGCCCTAGACTCAGGACAAAATGTGGTCAGGTCCTAATTGCTCCTCTCATAGAGAGTGTAAGTGGTAAGTGTTTTATAAATAACTTTCTTAAAAGCCTCTGTTTTCCCCACTGACATGTATTAAACTGGACTGACTTATAAGCTATCTCATATGGGTACAATTTTACTTTCAGTGGTGGAAAACAATTTTTAATCTCCAACGTTTACTGTGAATTTGCAGCCATTCAGAGTAGAATATAATAACCAAATATATACGAAGAGACATGTTTAATTTTAGTCTTCTATATTGTTGTAAGAAAAATGTAAAAATCATTGGAATTACTGGAATACAAATTATAAATAAAAGGTTGTTTTAGTCTGGATAATGCTTACCCAGAAAGAGATGTAAGATGATTGTGAATATTGTCATCTATTTCTAACGCCAGCATTTAATAGGCGACATGACGTTGGCAATTAAGAAAACCATGTTGAAAAAAAAGATGCTTACCCAGAAAGGGACAACTAGCGAAAAGTGATACCATTTTCTTGAAGAAATTTCATGGCACCAGTCACTCCAGTATTATATATCTCAGTGGTTTTCCCCCAGTATTTTTCAATTGCAGTAAGCATTTGTCTTTCTGGGACCTTCTAATTTTTGAGACTGCCTCTCCTAGTTCCTTTTACCCCGGGGAGTATATCTGCACCAAATAGGTATCCTTTTCCTTAAATGCGGGTATTGCCCTTTTACACTGTATATTCTGCGGTTCTTTTTGCCTTCTGTTATGGGTTATGGGACCGCGTAGACGTTTTTCCCGTTCCCGTTTTTGCTCCACTTTTACCCTAAACCACGGTGACTTGCTTGTTTTTTTTTTTTCTCGTCATTCAGTTCTATGAGAGTTTTGATCCACACGCGGATTAAATTGAAAATCTTTTTTTTCTAAAATTCATAAATTGTACAATGAAGGAACGATTACTAGTTATTAAATATTACCATCGAACGTGTGTTGTACGTTTTTGAGTTATCTCCATCTACACTTTGCTATAAGTCTACTTTTTGCTAAAAGTTGCTGTTCAAAAGCAGAAATAAATAGAGTCAAAAAAAATGAGCCTAATTTCAGAACCAAAATATCTCGATGAAATTAGCATACAAGACGAAATACGAGTTGCAAAGTGATTCAGATTTTGCAATGTAAGTTAAGCGCAAATATCTGTAAAAAACCGGTTAAATCGCATTATTTCTGCAGAGGAAATTAAAACTAGTCTTGAATATAATAATAATAAAAAAAAAAAAACATATGCGTGAGAGACATGAGAAATCAGAATTGAAATTTTTAAAGGAATTGCATTAAGTACGAATTTATTTTGAAATTGGTGTTTTATCTCCACCTTTTTTAATTTATGGATTTTTAGGATTTTTTTAGGGATTTCTTCTTGTTTTTACAGATTTTGTGATTAGGGATTTTGTCGTTATAGATTTTTATGTTTAGGGATTTTGTTTTCGGGGTTTTGGCTTCGGGATTATTTTTTAAGGGATTTTGTACTGATTCTTTTTTTAACTCACTTGCAGAAAAAAAATCTCTTCATAAAAATGAAAAACATTTTAAACCATCTCCATTTTTTTAAAACAAGATTTCATTTTTTATTTCACCAAAATTTCCGTGCGACAACGGGAATGAAATGAATTTTTATACCATTACTTCTTGAATCCTTTGTAAATTTTTTATATTTTCTAATTGGTATAAATATAGCTGATAGGATTCTTAATAATATCCTTTTACCCGAACATTAAATATTTAAATATACCTTTGCAATAAATTCGCAATTTCAATTTATTGTTCCGTCACAGTGGTGTTTGACCTAAACTCAGGTCGGCCTGCTGATTGCGTTGTTAATGTAAATTTGTTAAAACTTTGAGTGCTTTGAACACTTTCGTCATGCATTTAAAAAACAAATTTTACTAAAATTGAGCTTAATCTTAAGTTTTATATGCGTTTAAATAAACATAAAGCATATTATAATCCATACGAGGCACAAATCTTAAATTACTACTTTCAGGGCACATCGTTGCAAATATCATATAACAAAAATGCAACTGTGCAGAAAAACGTGTTAAGCTTTACCTTTTAGAAATAAAAAAAAGTTTTGACAAATTTAGAATCAAAGTATCTTGTATTAAATATTTTTTCTTTTGCTCACTTTCTATATCAATCTCTGCTCACTATAGTATAATGAAAACGCTTATCAAATTAGGTTGCACTATAAAAAATATCAAGTAACCCGACTTTACACTTTCGTTTGATTCTGACTACTAAGGTTTGTACTAATGTAGGAACTAACTGCATTAAGATCACCGCGCAGCTTTTATTTGCTTTTTCTTTATCTAGCCAAGTGTGTATTTTATCCATTTACTATAAGTTTTTGTAACGACGTTGATTTATATAATTAAAGTCGGCCATGAAAACTCTAACAATTACCATAATTAAGAGATATACTAGTTTTTTTTTCTACTGTTATTACATTATAAAATAAGAAACAAGCTTTTTGTATTAATAATATTAATATTCAACATTTTTTAAAGTACTCTAGCTATTAAAGAATGTCGCACCACATAAAACTTGAATCAATTGAAGACTTTTAAATTCTTTACACTTAACCATCGGTACAATTATATATAATAAATTAAACTTAATTAAGTTTATCGAAATTTTGCTTTTTTAAGTTTTATTCCTTTATCCATTGAACATACATCGACCGAAAATATGTTAAAATTATTTTAATAGCACCGTTAATTAAGGGTTGAAATAATTGTTCAAATTGGTTGAAAATTACCGAATATAAAATTAATTAATTTCTCTACGCCACACAATTATAGCTACTATTTTATTTTATTTAATTAAGCTTAATACAAGCTATAACATAATAATAATACTAATACTACAAGCTATACTAGATGATAAATGATGGAATTATAAATAAATTGAAAAAGCAACAATATGAGCTCTCATTAAGGAACAAACTGGCTGGAGGGAAAACGAATTAAGAAATGCGATCAGGATGGACGGGGTCGAGATATAAGGATTTGTGAAGGGATGCTTTACTCAGATGGAAGTCAAAGGAGGAAAGGTCGTTGACTTTTCGAAGCATCCTGGTAATTGGCTCGCTTTGACCGTAGTTTGTGCGATGGCGGTCGAGTCGGAAAAGGTGAGTGGACCTAAGGTTCCGGGGATTAGTATAGATGGGTAAAGATTGCAGGATTGAAGGGCAGTCTATGGCTCCACTTAATAGCTGATGAATGAAGAGAATGTCAGAAACATCACGACGTTTACTTAAGGGTTGTAAGTCAATCAGTTTCAGACGGTTTTCATAGGTTGGAAGGTTGAATCTGTCTGCCCACGGGAGATCACGTAGAGCGAAGCGAACGAACCTACGCTGGACGGATTCAATCCTATTGATATGGGTTGTTTGTGTAGGTGACCATACCTGGCTGGCATATTCAAGGAGAGGTCTAACGAAGGAGATATAGAGAGATTTGTAAACATATGGATTGGAGAACTCTCTAGACCAGCGCATCACAAACCCTAGCGCGGAGTTAGCTCTGTTAATTATGTTGTCAATATGAGAACGGAAGTTGAGTTCCCTATCACAGATTATTCCAAGGTCACACAAAGAGGTAACAATAGGGACCGGTACATCGGTTAGCATGTAAACTCTCGGGGTGGTGGTAAGACGCTTGCGGGAATAAGAGATGGACTGGCATTTGGAGACATTGAGTTCAAGAAAGTTTTTCATGCACCACGTGGTGAAGGAATCGAGAACTTTTTGCAGGAGAAGAGAGTCGGTTGTGGAGGAGATATGTTTGATTATTTTCATGTCATCAGCATAAATGGACAGCTCTGAGTGATTGATGACGCATTCAACATCATTTATTGTAAGGATGAAGATCAGTGGACCAAGGTGGCTGCCCTGGGGGACGCCGGAACGAGCGACAATAGGGTTAGAAATGGATGAACTGAAAAGAACATTGTAGCGACGGTTGTTGAGGTAGGATTGAATCCAGGAGATGAATCGGGAGGGGAAGCCTAGTCGATCAAGTTTGAACAAGATAACATTATGGGAGATCTTTTCGAAGGCTTTACTAAAATCGGTGGCAATAACATCAACATCTTTACCGTTTTCCAGAGCACATAGTGTCTTGGAGACGAAGTCAGTAAGATTGGTGGTAGTAGATCTTCCTTTGAGAAAGCCATGCTTGGAGAGGGAGAAGATAGACTTACAGTGGAAGAACATGGAGTCATAGACCAATTTTTCGAATAGTTTAGGTATGGAAGATAATTTAGCGATGGGTCTGTAGTTAGACACATCGTTTTTGCAACCTTTTTTGAAGATGGGAATAATATACGAGTTTTTCCATAATTGAGGGAAAACCCCTTGAGTGACCGACAGGCGGAATAGCAAGGTAAGGGGTTGAATTAGATGCGTGGCACACTTTTTTAGAACGATGGCCGGAATGCCGTCAGGACCTGGGTTGAAGTCGTCCTCAAGCCCGTTGATACTGGCGGCGATTAGTTCGGGATCAGGGTCGAAAGACGTAAACGACGTTTGAGTGCATTTGTCCAAGAATGAGAAGTAGTTAAGGTCAAGTTGTCGGGAATTGTCGCTGAAAGATTTACTGAAGAAGTTTGCAAAGAGGTTGGCGATAACTTGAGGATCAGATGAAGAGGTATTCTCAAGCTTTAGGGTAGAGGGGTAACCATTGGATTTCTTCTTGGAATTAATAAAGTGATAAAAACGAAGAAAAGTTTGCCAACGTTTATTCCTCCTGTTGCGGAGAGAGCGTAATTCTTTGTCGTACCATACGGGGGATGAGGAGTAGTTTTTACGAGGAAAAAGGGGAATAGATTGTGCAAGACAAGCGTATATTACCGAATAGAACGCTTCTATAGCAACGTCGACTGGAAGATGTTGAGGGATAGTGCCAATGTTAGAGTTGAGGAGCAAGTGATTTAATTTTTCAAAGTCGCCCTTGCGAAAATTGAAGGAAAGAGAAGACTCGGAGCTTGAAAGGGTATGAGGGTGTTCGTAGGAGAAAACGAGGAAGAGGGGAGGATGGTGACGATCGAGAGAGGAGAGGAGATGGTTGCTTTCCACGACAACCGAGTTAACTGGGTCTGAAGAAAAGATTAAGTCTAATTGTCTGTCCAGAAAGTTCCTGACACCACTTACTTGAAAGAGACCAGAAACGGAGAGCTGATCAGTAAAATAGGTTTCTTTGGCCGAAGAGGCGTTAAGGGGTACAAAGTGGGAACAGTCCTCAGACAATGACCATTGAATACGGGGGAGGTTAAAGTCACCCAATAAAATAATTTCATCAGAGGCGTTAGCGTTCTCAAGCAGGGTGTCGATCGCTTCAATTAGGGGCTCGTAGGCTTCTAGAGGTTGAGACAGACGAATGTAACAGCAAAGAATGTACAGAAGACACTTATTTAGTGCTAATTTGATACATACAAATTCTGATATTGTAGTGTCGGAGGTCTTTAGCAGGGTAGCGTCATAACGGTTGTGAGCAGCTATGAGAACCCCGCGACCTGGTGGATCATTGGTGCCTACACAACCGTCGACACGGAAGATAGTATAGTTTGAAGGGAACAGTTCGTTGTCCAGAATTCCTGGTGTTAAATTGGTTTCAGTTAAGGCAAAGATATCGTGCGGGAATTTGTGGGAGTTAAGAAAAATGTTAGATGTTTTAGTGCGAAGTCCTCTGACGTTCTGGTAATAGACTGACAAGCTGCTGGGGAGAGGTGCTTGATCGGAGACCGCAGGTGCATTAAGGTGGAGGTCAGAAATTGAGAAAGCGGGAGGGTTAGGAGCGAAAGTAGTTTAAGGAGTCGTTGCGACTTTTTTGGAGATGGGAAATGCGGCGAGAACTGACGTATGCAGCATAGGTGGATAGATCTTCTGAAACCTTATGGGAAGGAATATTGAAGGATTCATGGAACTTAGTGAAAAGTTGGTGTAAGACGGTTGGGTCTGTGGGCAGGCCTTCCTGGTGTATACTTAGCATGACGTTGGTACTGGTTTTACCGTCGATGCAGACGGAATTCGGTTTGTCGTGCAGATAGGCTAGAAATAGACGAACGTTTTCATAAATGCGGTGGTCCCGTAAACGCGACAAGAGATAACGTCCATCGGTGGAATCCGCAGAACGCAAAGTCAATTTGACTGTAGGTGGGATTAGCGGATCGATAAATGAGTGATGTTGGGATGAAGTAGTTTTGGTTAGCGAAAGGGGCGAATTAGTGGAGGTAGAAGTAGTTTGAGATGGGGCGATAGTGAAGGAGGATGATGGCTTGTAATAAAGTGGGCATGCGGAGGAAGTAGCGGGTGCCAGGTTTGGTGTATACGGTGGAGGGGTGGGACTGACGGAAATCGAAGCAGAGGTGGTGGGGTGGTCGGAAATTGATGGCATGTGGTGAGGTGGACACACGGAAGAAGTTGGATGTGCATGGTTAGGTGGGTGCGCTGAATGTACAGAACTCAAATCAGTGGTGGTAGGGTTGACGGCTGGGATGGAAGTGTTCGAGGGCTTCGGTGTAAGTGGAACCGAGGGGTTAAGAGTGTGAGAATATATAAAGTTAGGATACTTGACTGGGGTACTTAGATTAAAGTTTGGAAATACTCCCATTTTGAACTGCCAATTGGAGTTAGGATTACTAGGTTTATGGCTAAAGGTGAGAGGTGCGGAAGAGTGATGAGAGACTGTGTTATTACTAGTACTAATGTTCTTACGATGAGGCTGAATGCTAAATTTAGGTATGGGAGAAGGACGTTTGGAATTACCTTTGGGATAGTTAGTCGGATTTGGTTTATTAATATTTAATTTAGACTTAGATGCAGAGGGCTTAGGGTTAAACTTAACATACTTCCTAGCCCACTTGGAAATTTCGATCGTCCCGAGAGTGAAGATTTTGCTGGAGGGGTTAGTGATGAGCCACACGTACTTGTTCGGGATGGAGATCTTGAAGTTGCTGAATTTCTCTGTGTCCGAGAGTAACTTCATGCAGCTAACTGGGATGAATGCAAAATTCCGAGTAAAAAAGCTATGTACCCAGGAAACGTTGGCGTTGTGAGGGGCACCCTTAAGAAGGAATGGAGTATGGTCACTTGATGAAGATGTGTATTTGCTTCCTAGCCTTAGTAGTCTTTGTTCCCAGTCCGTTATAGTCCAGGTGGTGCCAAATTTGTTAACCATGGATGCGGTGGATGTGGACTGAGATGATACTGGCGGAGAGTTTATCATAACACCAGCTTGACCAGAGTTGATTATAACACCAGAACCCGTCGCCATGTCGGCCTTGACCGGACTAACAGTAGCATCAACAACTGGAGTAGGCTGTACCAAGGAGCAATGCGGGTCTGTAGGAACCAGTTTCTCGGTTGATTGATGATTAGCTGCTTGACCAGAGTTGATTATAACACCAGAACCTGTCGCCAAGCCGGCCTCGACCGGACTAACAGTAGCATCAACGACTGGAGTAGGCTGCACCAAGGAGGAATGCGGGTCTGTAGGAACCGGTTTCTCGGTTGATTGAAGAGGAGCTGCAGATGATGAATCCTGTAGAGTGAGACATTTCCTATTCGGAGATGTAGTTTCTGAAGAAGCAGCATCTAAACTAGAAGTAGCTATGTCGTCATGCAGATGAGAAGATGAAGAGCCTTTTGAAGTTAGGCTCCTGACATCAGAGGCAACTGAGTCAATGAGTTGAAAGTTTCTCCCAATGGCTGTACAGCATGAATCTAGGTCCTGCTTGACGTGCCGGACACCACGCCTAATATCGTCTATGACCGGCATTATAGATTCAGTAGATTGTCCGTTGGAGGAAAATGGTGAACCAGTCGCAGTTTGCATTGTCCGACAATCATCCAGGGAAGCTACCAGCCCGCTAAACTTCGATGAAACCTCGCAAATCTTGTTGGACAGCATCGACGAATCACTATTTAAGACTTCAGTGATATGAAGCAGCTTGTCCAACTTTGAATTTAACCCGGCGCAGTCATCGGACAAAATCTGAAGACCGGCCAAGTTTGAGGATATCTCTTTGACCTTATCCGCAACAAATGTTTGTTCGGTGGAGAGCGTAGCGACGACTTCTTTCATCAGGCGTAATACATGACATGGCCTAATATTAAAGCAATCCTTACAGGTTGATAGACCAGTGGCGGCCTTAAGACAAGTGTCATGGAAAATATCACCACAAATTGTGGTCAATTTGATCCGTTTTCCTCCTCGTAATTATTCGATTATGATAAACTGTTGAACCATAATATGGGGGTGATTTCTTATATACGATTATCTAACGACTGATGAAATTTTCATCCCGATCTGACCAATAGTTTTCGATTAAAAAGGAAATATATGAGAAAAGTTCTTCGACCAGAATTTTTACTAAATCTTGATTTCGTGATTATGAAAAAAACTATAAAATTTTATATGAGGAAGTTCATTAACTGCTTGGATAGACTGCTAAAAAAACAAGAATCCTTATTTTTTTAATAAAAACTATCTAATCAACGACCGACCGATAACCGCTTGGTATTAGAATATTCGAGCAAAAAAGAAAAACTGCTGGTTAAAGAGGCAGGTCAAACTTTTTCTTAGAAGCGTAGGTATGAGCTGTACGTTTGAATATGTAACTTGGAAAAGGTAAAATATGACGTAAGAAATGCCCTGTGTAAGAACCGCACGAACATGGGATTTTTCACTTTGATTTTAAATTTACAGCGAATTGGTGAGTGAAACATTATTCAAATATATTTAGATTGCGAATTTTACAGAAAATATTATCGGAGCATGTCTGCTGGATTATATTTTTAACCGACTTGCCGAAAACAAAGAGGTTCTAAGTTCGGCACGTATTTGTTTATTTTTATTTATTTTTTTAATTTTATTTTAATTTTATTTTTTGATGTACATATGACCGGGCATAATTTTGTAACGCGTGGACCGATTGGAATGATTCCTTTTTATTGGGTTTAGTATGTTCCCTGATTGGTACCATGTCAAAAAAAATGATATGTGGTGGGGGTAAAGGGTGAAACCTAACTTCGTAATGAGTGCATCGATTTGGATAATTCCTTCTTGTTTGCATAGAGCATGACACCCCATTGCTAATAATGAAAAAATTTATTTAGTCCTAGGGTGTGGTGGGGAGTGCGAGAGGTAGTCTAACTTTGTTACGCGTGGACCGATTTGGATGATTCTTTTCCATTATGTAGAGTTTGTTCCCTGATTGGTACCACATCAACAAATTTTTTGCTAAAGTGGTGGTCGGGGGTGGGGGTGAAACCATACTTCGCAATGCATGGAGCGATTTAGATAATTCTGTTTTTGTTGCATAGAGTATGATCTCCCATTCCAAATAATGGAAAAATATGTTCAAATAGTGTGGTGAGAAGAGAAAGGGATAGTCTAACTTCAAAGAACTTCACCTAATTCCAGACAACGATTGGAAGTGAACCCGCAAATTAAAGTGGATTCTGACCCACTAACATTTTCTCTGCAACCCCGCAGGGCTTTTTATCGTGATCTGTTTTCCGCAGAAAACAACTATGGGTCGCCGTCGGTGGGATTCGAACCCGGAATGTCCAGGCTGGTAGGCCATCACTTACTTCACCGACGACGTGCACGGCACTACAATATATGTCTAAGAAGTATTTTGTGATCTATTGTGGGTGCCAAAAAATAGTTTTTCAAAAGAATAATAATAAATAAATAATATATAGTTTAATGTGTATTACAAGATGAAATTGAAAAATGCTTCCATATGAACAAAGCGATTTTGCAGAGGTATATAGTATATTCTATACAAAGAAAAAAGAATCATTTAAATCCGGCAACACATTATTATGAAATAAGTCGCCCTCGTCATTTCATAACCTTAAATTATACATATACAAAATTTGTATGATGGTGCTAGTGGGGCAACGTACTTAAAAAATAATCATCCAAGTCTGGTCAAGTGTTACGAAGCCAAGACACCCTTTATTGCACATTACAACAATATACATAATATTTATATTGTAGTGCCAATGAGGGAACGTATTCTATACAATAGAGCAAACATCATGAAAATCGGTCTACGTTTTATGAAGTTAAGTGCCGCCAACTTTTCTATATAAATACTTCCCTATGTAAATACGAATCAGTCCATGCTTTACTAAGTTATGCCCAGTCGTACAAAAAGAAAATTCAAAAAATTACGGGCCGAATTGAAAGCCTCTAAATTTTTTTTCGTTTTATTTTTAATTAAGGCAGGTGAAGTATTATTTTAAAAGTTTCTAATAAGGATTTGAAAATTACTTTTTAATTTTCTTTAATTGTTTTCTATTTTCATTCCGGCCTTCTACCTTTTTATTTTCCGGCCTTCTACCTTTTTATTTCCAAAAGTATTGAACCAAAAATTTTAAAAAACTCAGAACTATAAGAACATTTTAAAAATTTGAAGAAAATTAAAGCGATCTTTCTACCTTTATTAGAGAGTGTAACCAATTACTTACTTGAAAAGGTCGATTTTTTTACGTAAATATAAAGTTTGGGGCCTCAAAAAACCATGTGTAAAATTTTCCTCCACAATTCGTAACGCTTCCCTGTCGAATTCCGTTTCTGCTGACAACAGATTACGATGAGAAAGGCCATGGGTAGTGCGGAGAAAATGTCAGTGGGTCGGATTCCACTTTAAATTGTAGGTCCGCTTGCAATAGTTGTCTGTAATTGGGTGAAGTTTTTCTCCCGCCCCCTGCCACACAAGGGGTTACGGAACTAGAGAGATTTAAGCTCTCAGGTATATGATCGGAAACTCCCGGCTCCGGGTTGTCTAGCTTTAATGTTTCAATCTCCAGCTTTGATTTTTCTAAACGTTTATTACCTAAGGAATGGAGAAATGTTTTGGAGGTCGCTTAGAGAAAAAAACCGCCACTCTTCTATAATAGTCTTTTTCAACACTCAGTATAAAATCATTCATTTTCTATAGCTTTTCTGTTACTTAATCTTTGACAGCAATTTTTTCAAAACGACGTTTTCATCACTTAAAATTCAGATTACTTTGAAAGTGCCTGACTGATTCTAATGAATTTTGGAACAGGGATTCTTAACAATTTCGTCTTATAAATGAACTAAAATGGTTTGCAAATTTTACTAAAAAAAATAGGTTTTCAAAAAGAAAAAAATTTAAAAATTTCCGTTTTTTTTTACTTTTTATTTTCATAATTTTTAATACACTTTAGTTAGGTTGGAAGCTACTTCAATTCACTTATCAAACATTTTTCAATTTTTTCTCGTGAACATTTTAGTTCAATCGGTTGAATACAGTGCCCCGAATCGTGGTCGCCGTATTAAAAGACATGTTTTCGAGAATCAACTTTTCGTTTAAAGTTTTGCAACGAGTCTATTCGACAATGCTTATAATTAGGTACCATTAATGTGCAATATCAGGTCCGTAGAGGCATCCCTTCTCCTCTTGGAACTGCCCGTAGTAAGCCGATTGTCTCTCTAAATGTGCAAATATGCAACAAAGCATAAATCGACCGGCCAAGGTAGAAGTCTCCTTTAAAAGTAATTCAGCACATTATAAAATAAAAAATATTAGTTATTATGTTACAATGAAACATAAAAAAGCAAAACATCCAATATCACCTACAAAATGTATGAATCCGATATCTTTCTAGGAAAAAGTAAAGCACTTCCGAGGAAAGCAAAGATGAAACGCTTCCAGCTCATATCTGCTCAAAGTTCTTTGGAAGCACACACTTATTTCTTCTCGAAGGAAACGTGACAAGTGCTTCTGAAAGAAGATTACACGAAGCGCTTCTTTAGCTTTAATAAATCTAAACACACTGTGGCAACTTCTAATGGTTTAGACGTGTTCTGGAATAAAATTCAGTGCATTGTGCAACGTCCATTCTTATTCCTTAAATTATCCTATAAAACTTATAATTACAATTATTAAGAGGTTAGTGAAAGCATTTCGAGAAACATAGTGTATAGTATATAGCACATTTAATAAAATTGTATTCTTCTTTTTCGTCATAATTCTTTATATGCATGTTAATTTTTGATATTATTGTTTCAGTTAGATTATTGAAAGAATAAACGAAATAAAAGCTAATGATCTTCTTGACTTATTATACATAATAAAAACAATAGCTTGGAAAGTTGTCCCTTAGTATTGTAACGTAAATGGGGCTCTTCAGGCTCGACGGATTAATTAAGACACTTATTTTCAATCACGAATGTTCACAATTTTATTCAATTCACTTAATTACTTCGTTGCACAATTTTCTTACAATATCTCTTCACAATATTACGTTTCACTTTTACAATTAAAACTTATCACTTCACTAGTTAAAATACATCTAACTATTCGCATTATCACATTTTAACACTTCGCAGCCTAAATCACGACTAAAACTACCTGGGCTACTGCTCAGCCCTATTTGTACTACTTAGCTTAATTCTAGAAAGTTCAGTCACTTAGTTCTCCTAGTACACCTCACATAATCACCATGGGTTCGAATCGTCCTTGACTTTCCCCGTTTGACATTTCCTTTTCTTCATTTCTGGCCACACATGGGACATGCTCATTACACGGTTGACTACTTCCCTTTTCGTGGCCTACCTCGTGCACGTTACAGTATTATACCACAGGTCTTTAGAATAGCTTTTTTTTAGCTTTTTTAGGGCAGTTTTATATAGTATCGTGCCTCGCTTTGTTGAAATCATATTCCTCAAATTTTATTCTCCAGCGCATTATTCTAGAGGACGGTTCTTTTAGATTAAAGATCCACACCAGAGGCTTTGATACGTCACCACGGTAAACTTCCTACATACTTCCTTCCTACATACGGTCTGAATTGCTTAGTTGCCATACGACCGCTAGTGCTTTTTCTATTCTAGAATAGCTCCTTTCGGCCTTATGTAGGACCCTACCGGCAAATGCAATAGGTAAGTCCGTACCGTCTGGTTCTTTTCGTTGGGATAAGACTGCGGCTATCGCCGTATTGCTGGCATCCGTTGTGATAAAGAAATGTTTCACGATAGATTGGTAAGATTTGGAGGATGGGCGGCACCTAACTTCGGAAGGTATAGACCGATTTTGATTTGGTTGTGCAGAATACAATTTTGTTTCTACAGTGACTACGATGATTCTCTGACTACGATAATTCTCTTTTGCTGTATAGAGTACGGTGGCACACTAGGGTCACGTTAAGAATTTTCTAAGGTGAGGGAACTAAAGGGTGACAGTGATTAATTTCGTAATATGTTACCGGGTTTGGATAATTTAGTTAGTGCACTACCTCTGCAACTTTTGAAGTTGCTTTGTTCGTACGAGCAGCATTCTTCGAGTCGAATATATGAAGACACTAAAAAGCAGAAAATAAAATAGTTTTTTAAAAAAAAAATTTTAACCGACTTCACGAAAAGCGCTAAAAAGCATAAAATAATTTTTGATTTTATATCTATTGCGACATTTTGAAGTCGCTGCAAATTAAACAAACAAAAACATTACCCAACCACAATTGAAGATAATATATAAAACTTGATGAACGTGTCAGTTCACGTAATCATAAGGAAGGACGATTAAATACTTGTTGTAATTGCTTGGTTTGTTTACTTTGCACCAACTAAAAAATGTCGTAATAGATATAAAATTAAAAATTATTTTATGCTTTTTAGCGCATTTTGTAAAGTCGGTTCAAATGTTTTTTTTTAAAACTATTTTATTTAAATTTTTAATTATATGATTAAAGTTGATTTCTCATTAGCTTAATTTTCTATTTAAGGTATGGACATTTTGAACATGAAGTTAGTCGATTTCCGGAGTAACACAATTACCAGTTTCGATTTACATATCTGTTAAGCATTTAATTACGTGTCTTTTAAAGCTCGTTTTTCTTCTTATTAATTAAAGTTGGAGACGGAGTTGGATGAATTGGTAGAGCGGCACGACCATCATGCTATGGTTTCCGGGTTCAAGACCAGGTCTCCCCGTGAATTTTTATTAAGAAATTAAAATCATCCACTCCGTCTCTGGGCTCGCAGCAATGCAAAAACAAGACATTTAAGTTTCTTCACTTCCCTTACCCTAATTCCTTTCCGACCAAAGCGATGCTAACGCATCAAAAAGTTGTCCCCTAGGCTTTGGCCACATCGTATAAAAAAAGGAGTTTACATTCATTTCTTCAATTAAAATTTACTAGTTATTAGGTTCATGCCCATGCACACGGGGGGTTTTGGTGGTTAACCCCCCTCCCAGGAACTTCTTTATTGTGAAAAATTTGCCTGAAATACTATAAAAATAACCTAAAATATATATGAAATTAGATACAATTTTTCATTAATTTATCACGCGTTATTGATCTAAGGAAAAAAGCTAACTGCTGGTTTCAGTATGTTAGAAGAATCTATTATAGTATATCTGTCATAGTATACAAAATTGGTGACAAGCTAAAGACTTGCTACTTGCTCTTGCTGACTTTAAGGCTGAAACTTACGAGGAAGTAACTAAAGGAGAAGCCGTAGTGTATAAAATCCATGTGGCAGGGTCATAGCCAAGAGAGGCTCAGCCTGCCCTAGCGACTAGTCAAAGTTTGTTAAGGATGGCCAAATTCCAGATTCTGCAAGTTCTCGTAAAAGTGAGAAAGGAGAATACTTTCCTGAATAAAAGTTGCCATGTGGAAGTTCTTTCTTGATATGTATGAGATACCTATTACGAATAAAATTAATTATATAGGAAAAAAACTGTGTATAGTAAAGATGCAGAAATAGAAAATTTCTTTTATAAGCCTTCCCTAAATGTTGTTGGGCCTGCCCTAATTACATAGTCTGGCTGCGGACCTGCATGTGAGTAAGGCAAATTCTTTGATTTTCTGCAGGGAATGAGGAGGCAAATAATTCCAGACTGGTCTAGTAGCTGTCGATTTTGTTTTCGTTTCTCCGGTTAGGAGTGATATAGAGAAATAAAAAGTGATGAATATTTCATATTGTTCCGATAAATATCTATAATTATTATGTTGTGAAGTGTTAAAAAGTGACAAAATATGTTGACATTTTTTTAACATTATTAACAGGAAAAAGTGCGTTTTTTCAGAAAAACTGAAAATGAAGTGCTCGTTGAGATCGTCTCATAGTAGCAGACGCCACCTCGTCTAAGAATCTAAGATTAACAAAGCAAGAGTAGCTTAAAAGCATAAGAACACAAAATAAAACATTTATTGTAAGACTTAAGCCGAGTTTTTAAAGTAAATCGTACGACGTTGTTGATATTTTTTTAATGGCTGGCATTTAGTTGAGATTTTAACCTCAACGCCGTAGGTGAAAATCCAAATCGGAAGGGGCTCTTGAAGGAATTCGTAATATTAAAATTTTATAATTTACACGGTCGGTACAGATTATTTAGCCGAAGAGAGCTTTGCCACAATTTATATTATATATATTATATTCTAATATATAAAAATCAATATTTGTTTGTTTGTTCGTATTTTATGCGCTGTCATACCGTTCATCCCATTACAATAAAACTTTGTCAACTTATTGCCCGCACTTGCGCAAAGGTTATAAGCATAGTAAAATTAACTTACAGTAGATTGCGAGCGTATTGTGCCGGGAAATGTATTTGAAAGAACATTTCTGCAATTCTACAAAAGTTTCTTTCCTTTCAACATAATTTAAAAATTGACAATTGGCAATCGGCAAAAGACAAACAGCAAACGTCAAACGGTATACGCCATTCACATAGTTTATCGTACATAACAAAGTCTAATTATTATCATCCGAATCAATGTGGTGGGTGTTTGAGTTGGGAAGGTTTGTACAGACTCGGAAATGGCTAATTCGATTTCGATGGGATACCACCGAAAAATAATCGAAACCGACCGATGTCAATGAAGAATTCATAGCTTTTGGGGTGTCTGAGAAGAACAATCACACTCTAACACACTCACCGAAAGTCCGAGCAACGCCGGGCGCATGCAGCTAGTATTACATAAATATATGTTATTGCATAAAAATTATTATATTTACCACAATTTACTATTTAGTTCAATATGTTAAAATACAGAAGCTTTTCCACTTCCGTATATAAAAGACTTTTTTAATCGCCTGCATTTCGCTTATGAGATTGTATGCATGTAAATCTCACATAACATTACCACAAATTTCTGACCTAATCTTTAGTTACTTCCTCGTAGGCTGAAACAGATGCACTTACCTGCCCGACACGACAGTGTGACCAATGTTTTGATTAACGAAATGACCCATTTACAAAATAATAATATTAAGATTTATTCAGTATTTCTCCCTCTTATTCTTATATAAAGATATAAGGAAGTACGTTAAGAAAGTTGATGTATACTTTGTTAACGTACTTACTCATATCTTTATCTACGACAGCTACTGGGATGACAGGTTGGAGTGATGAAACTAGTCGACACTTGTGAATAGAGAGAGATAGAGAGATATGCGATCTAATATGAATAGTTGTACTGAAGTAGCTTTATCTGGTTTTTTTTGGTGGTATCTACATATTGATATCGTAGGAGGTGGTGGTGGTGCTCAAAACGGATTTGACCGAGAGGTCAGTGTAAGCGAGATGGCCAACATGCTAAGGCACAGAAGGCTGATATAAGCAGGATAGACTAACAGGCTACGCCACAGAAAGTCTGTATAAGCGGGATGACCAACAGGCTACGCCATAGAAGGTCAGTGTAAGCGGGCTAGACTATTAGGCTTAGGAAGGCTAATAGCAAACCGCGCAAGTGAGGAGCATAGGTTGTATTGGAACAACATTGAGGCGCACACTCACTTAAGAAGTCTTATGCCCTCACCGTCGCCGGGTAGATCCAGGGAGCTCCTCAAGCTGAGCAGGTCGGATGTTAGAACTCTGGCTGACCTACTTACCGGCCACTGCCAGTTAAGGAAGCACATGCTAAAGAGCCATAGACCCCACCTGCAGACTCTGTCTGAATATACATATATATTATTATGTATATTATTTTCATAGTGTTTTGAATGAACTGCAAAAGTTACAGGCGTAATAAAATATTATATAATATTTATTTAGCCTATTCGGGAAACCAACCCTGGTACCGATCGGGCTGAATGACTGCCAACTGCGGGAGCTGTTGAACCTCTTCAGAGGGACCGGTTTGCTATAAGGGAGAGTTGAGAACCTCACACCTCCAATTTAATCAAATCAAATCAGGCTACGCTACAGACAGTCTGTATGAGCGAGATGACCAACAGGTTATGCCACAGAAGGTTGCTAGTAGAAAAATCGTTTTCATCTGGTTCTTAAACACAAGTTTCTTATGACTGTGTCACCAGATGACATCACGCACATTTGTAGACCATGAAACTGGAGTTTCTCTAGGTAGGAATAACGCAGAGTTTGTGGTTAATGTAAAATGTCCAGAAAATGACATGGGCGAGGACATAAATTTATGTACGTAGCAGAATGCTTTGTAACAATGCTTTACGATTGTGTGACACCTGACTTGAACTGTATATTATTTTCATAGTGTTTTGAATGAACTGCAAAAGTTACAGGTGTAATAAAATATTATATAATAACTATAATAACATAATGAGAGTTTGTAATCGTTTGGCAATAACTAAAACCTAACCAGAACAACTGATAATCATTTTATAATAATAGGTAATAGGTTTTTAAATCAGTGTATATATTAATATTTCAATTTAACTTAGCTATTTTTTCTTGTGATTTAATAAGAAATTATAAAGATGGTTTTAGGACCGGGATTGCTCTGCCAGGTTGTCGATATCTGCTTTGTACGTATACATGACAGGCTGAGAGTAAAATTGACTAAACAAAAGTGGCTTAGAAAATGTGCCGCGTAAAAGGGGAAACGCTTGAAATTCCGAGTAATTTTGCATTACCTTTGGTAGTAAAGACGTTTTTGTCCGGATTTTTTCTCTAACTTGTTTTTGCCTGGAATGACGCGGTTCGTTTTCGCGCGGAACATTTTCTAAGTCACTTTTGCTGGGACCTTGTAAATGGGTAATTTTTACTCTCAGCCTATCACATAAACTTTGAGGTTTTTGAAATCTGTGTTCAATCCGTGGCTTAATAGTAAAATCAATTTTACGATACAAGAAAGGGAAAAGATTTTCAAGTTTAATGAAAAATTACGTAGGTACTATAGTGTACTCCCGGCTTTCAAAATTTGAGTCTTGCTTTCCTCTAACTATCCTCTGGAAGAGTTTAAGGAAATCTGTAGTTCAGTTTAAGATGACCTCTGTTGAGAAAATAAATTCATTTGCCTCCACAACGCACACTGCTGCAAATTTTTCTGAAACAGATAAACAAAATTCAGAACCGGAAACTTCTTTCTAGTTTAGTTGCGTCCACATATCAGAGCTTTGGATGGAAATTTATTCTATTAAATTGGACGATGTCGGACCCCCCCCCCTGCCTGCCTATAAGCTGGAGAACTTTACATACTTTTATTATGTGTGTCACATCGTCAACTTTTCCTACAAGTTGCTACAAAGAAATTTTCGCCTAAAGATTTATCTGATTTTCGACTGATAAGTATCTTAAGTAAGGCTCTTGAGAAATTAATGTTATGGCAAATTAAAGCCTTTGTCATCTAAGCAGTCACGGTTTCGTAAGTAGTTTACCTGTAAGACAGCATTAGTTAAAATTAGCTTGGATATACATTCAGCTTTGAGTGATAAGCAGTTGATTGCGTTAAGCATTCCCTGCTCTTGTCTTAATTTGGACATAATTTTATGTTTTCGAGCTCTGCATTAAAACTTGTAGGCAATTCGTTACCGAAAATACAGCAACAACGTATTATCTAATATGATACTGTTAGACAAGGAAGTCCCTCAAGTGTCAATCCTCAGGGCATTATTCTTTTCCTTCTTTATTCCTTCTGTCCTCTTCGTCGATATTATCTATATTAGAATAATTTTCTCCAGTTTTATTTCAAACAGTACTGGAATAGACAATAATTACATTTAAGTATTTATAAGATTATATTACAGTTATACTGAAGTGTACTATAAAAAATAAAACCAAATAATTAAGCTATTTAATATTTTTGCTTAACCAGTACTTTTGATATTATGTTAAATTTACTGTCGCTATTGCGAGGCAAAATTAGTGCTTCTGTTTGCTTCATCTAGCAGAGCAAAGTACCAATTTCACCTTAATAGTACGTCAATAATGTTCCTTTTCCGGTACGTTAAACCAATGTTTCAAATGTTTCCTTTATGAAGAAATAGCGTTGATTAAAAATAATACCAATAATTTATTATACGGCTGTAACACTAGTTTATTATTTAAATTAATCGCTTCGATACAACTTAATCCTAATATATTATACAAATGATAAACAACAAGAAAAACTGGAAGACTTGAAATGCATAAAATTGAATAGCTGTTGCAAGTCAAATAATTAACACATAAGCCTGTTATGTAAATTTATTATGTCGTTTGTTCATGCATCTAAAAATTTATTCTAAACTATTTCCAGACTATTGATTTCTTGTGTCTGCTAGAGAGGAGCGAGGAGAATTACTTTTCCTCGATCGGCTAAAAACAGACAGTTTTTTCAGAGAATTGGCTAGATGAATTCAAGTGTTGTTAACTTTAAATATTTTGAAAAAGATTTACATGCGGAAAATTTCAGTTATTTTATGAGTAAAGGTGTGTAATAAGAGGATTTAAGAAACTTTAAGTTTGTTCGTAAAAAAATACGAAATATATCGCCATACGTACAATTTGGTAAAGTCAGTGGTAAGTTTTCTAAAATTTAAAAGGCATTGTCTTGATAGGTTCTTAAAATTGCAATGAAATTTAGTGAAACGTACACGAGAGCACTTACGTTTACTTACTAATTTTTTAGCATATAGAAACTAGTCTGTGATTTAAATTTTGTCAGTTCATAATTATTACAAATGTATGCAGCTCTCTAGTAAAAAAATAAAGTGTTAGAGGGAGCTAATTTAATCCATTTTGATCACCTAGCTACCTTAAAGTAATACGTTGTTTGCAACGTCTGTGTACCTAAAAAAATACTTTAAATGTTGATTTTCACATATTTTACAGTTTTTACTCACATGTTTTTGCATTACTGACAATGTTAGCGTTTTGAAATAGTTTAAAAGCGAACGCCACGGCGACGGAACGAAAAATTCAAATTTTACGACCTTTCTTCAAAGGGATATTTAACTATTTAAAGATCAGGTAAGGTATATAATAGTATACCGTTGGTGGAGTAAGTGGTAACGTGTCGGCGCAACAATCCGGTGGTCCCAGGTTCGAATTAGATCGGTGGCGACAAATGGTTATTTGTTGCGGACAACAGGTCACGATAAAAAGGGCTCCAGGTTACAGAGAAAATGTGAGTGGTTCCAAATCCACTTTAAATTGTAGGCCCACTTGACGTAGTTGTCTCACTTCGGGCGAAGTTCTTCCCCCCATGCCCCACAAGATGTTACGAGAACTTACGGAAACTAGAGAGGAAACATATTAAAAATATAATAAAAAGTGTGTTAAAAATTGAAGAAGACCTTTTTTCTATTGTGAAATCTCCTGTTCTATTGCAATTATAAGCAATCAGCTTAATTTATAATTAATAATTTATTATTATTTTGAATTTGGAGAAACTTTTTCAGCATAAGCAGCTGTCACTGGTAAAGTTAAAAAAATTCTGAGAGTAATATTTATATTTGGACCAAAGGTCTGACAATTCATCTAAAAGTTCTATTGCAAATCTTTTCTCAATTCCGCACATCTCTAATTCAAAAAGCGGCTGGTTAGTTAGTTAAAGTGGTGGATAGTGATGTGTCAGTCGCGAATTATTCGGTCATTTTGACCGAGTCAGTAAAGTGACTCAAAAGACCTAAGTCAATGTTTTCCTACTATGTCGGTCAATCGTTCACTTAGCCATCACTTCACTATATCATATCTCCAAGAACAAGATAGAATGCACCCGACACGCTCTATTTAAATTTTATGTAGTTCCTGTTGCTCTTGCTCATTTTTCAATGAGTGTGACCTTGTGATGTACATGTGATCTCTATACTATCTAAATGTGAGCTGTGAACAGAACAAAACAGAAAGCAAAGCTCAAAGCACACCTTACCTGAAAGGTTGGAAAAATTCTCCCCTGGTAGGGCTCAAATGCTTGCCTTGACTCAATGATTCAAGTGACCCAAATGACCGAATCTTTTTTTGTTGAGTCACTTATGCCAATTGACTCGTATGCCCTGAGGCAGTAAAGTTAGCGATTTTGCCCATCACTAGTGGTGGACTCCACAGTTGTGGGGGCCCAATTAGCACGCAATGTGACGTTTTGGGACGACGGAAACTTGTGACGCGATCATGGTATAAGTCGAGATATGAGCGATCAAGAGGAGGTTACCGGATCCATTCTGCCGGATGCCTGATATCTTGCCCTGGCCAGAAAGTGAAAAGGACATTCTTTCGTTAAAACGGATTTCTAGCCTTGCAGTGATCCGATTGCCCAATCACCCGTGCACTTCGCCGTTGTCCTGGCGATGTCCATTTGGGTCCTAGTTAGGAGTTCTCTCGTTTTTTATATCATAACTCGGCCATATCTTCCTAGATTTAGCGCAACGGGTTAAGATATTACTTTTAAGTCCCAAGTGTATTATATTATACTTTAGAATTAATCCTTCTAACTCAGAAAGCTCACTTCTCAGGCAGAAGCCTTGAATCAATTGACCTGTTCGCCAGAATATAACAACATATTGAGGCAAATGAGGCTTCCACAACAGAATGCAAAAAAAAAACATTAGTAATCAAAAAATCAAAACACGCCCACACAAAACAATCAGGGTTGCACGGACAACAGAGAACGCTTCAGCAAATCCTAAGTTAGAGTCAGGTAAAAAAGGGGACACATATTCATAGCTCTACACATGCGATTTATAGGCTCATTCATACCATAGTTAGACCGAGAGTGAACAACATGCAGTAAAGCCAATCTCCTTAACCTATACGGGGTATTCCTATAAGAAACCATACCTGCAAGAGTGTTCGAATTCAAAAGCTGGTGAATAAAGATTAGGTCAGCAACTCAATGTCGTTCTTCCAACGAGTGCATATTAAGTAACCGGAGGCGATCCACATAAGGAGGAAGCCTGAGTGGATCATTTCACGGAAGTACTCCTATTGCGAACCTAACAAAGTTCCGCTGCACCGACTCAATGCGTCTAGAATTAACACACTGAGAGACCAAACCTGAGATGCATACTCGAGAATTGCCCTAACCAAAGAAAAGAATAAGTGAATTAAGGTCTTCCGATCAAAAAATGTCCTTGACGAACACTTTACATAACCCAGAACTGAATTACTCTTAGAAACAATGTAGTTAATGTGCAGAGTGAAATCAAGTTTACGGACAAGCTTCAGTCCAGGTAAGTAACAGACGCAAAGATATAATCAAAGACGAGCTGATTTTGGTTCCTAGAGAATGAAACAACTTCACATTTATCCAAGTTAATCTGTAGGCTTTTAAATCCACACCAGTTCTTAAAGGTATTTAAATCATCCTGAGTTCAAGAAGAATCATAACTGTTTCTAACACATGAGAAAATCTTCATATCGTCTTTGGAGTGCTTAATCAGAGGGACAATGTCGTCAATGGCAAAAATAAATGACAGCGGCCCCAGATGTCTACCCTGCGGTACACCAGATGAAGCCCTAACGACTCTAGATCAGAGATGCCAGACGGTATGGAGCAAAAGTCGCCGAGCCGTGATGCTGAAGTCGCCCAAAGTCGCCGCGCCATTATTTGAAATCGCCCAAAAATCGCCTTTTGATTTTATATTCATTAAAATTGTTGTTTTTACAACTTTAATGTAATATTAATTACAAAGCAGATACAAGTAACGCAAATTTAAAATGTTGGTAGAGGCGTCGTGAAAAACAAAAAAATACTCTTAATTATTTAGTAATGGTAGTGACCTGCACTTACGTGTACTTACGTGTACTTTTGTATTCAGGAAAGTTCCGCTTTTATTTGCTACTACAGAAATATATTCCCTGGCGGGAGGGTAGTTAATGAAGTAACTAAAAGTCACACGTCTTCCTCCCAGAAAGTCTAAAAATTTTTTAACGCTAATATACGTAAGTACACGTAAATACATGTAATTACAAATAGTCATAGTCTTAAACAATTTAAGAATTATTATTTATATAAAGGAAAACGAAAATTATTATTTAGTGAATCGTACATGCCCCTTTTCAAAACATAACCAAGAACTGTCTTTGTGCAATTGGTGGGATTAAAAATGATCATATTTTAGATATAGACACGACGGCATTGAGCATACTTTGAGTTTGAGCGAAAAAATGCCATTGCGATAAATATCAGTTTGGACTTGTTCGGAGTTCAGTAAAGAGTTATTCGTACAAAACTAGAATTTGAGATGACTCGATAACAAAAATTTTTCTACTGCGACAGCAAATAGCCCAAAAGCGCCCAGCAAGAATTAAAAATCGCCCAAAAAGTGCCTAGTCGCAGAGAGCAAAATTTTCTCGCCCAACTGATAGCTCAAGTAGCCCAATCGGCGAGAAATCGCCCGAATTGGCAACTCTGCTCTAGATAAAGTATTACGGAAATATACTCGGTAAGTCCTATCTTTTAAGTAAGTAGTCTGGAGACCTTGTTGGAAGGCATAGATAATGTGTGATGTAAATTCAAGCAGGTTAGTTGTCGTCGATGTACGAGGCAGAAAGCCATGTTGATTAAATGAGATTATCCGCTTACCCCAACAAGCTGTGAATATATTACTTGAATCTTGGGTATTCAGGAAAGCTTCGTGATTGGCCTATAATTTGTTATGAAGTTTTTATGCCCCTTTTTATAAACAGGAATTATAAAGGAGCTCTTCCATAACATAGGAAATCTACCGGCCTGAAGAGATTTATTGAAGATGAGTTCCAGTGGATCAGGATCTCAAGAATGCAGGTGGAACACCATCAAGACCAGAAGAAAAGTCCAATTTAAATTCCTGGATACCATCCATGATAATATCACGAGATATAATGGGCACAGCAATGGAGGTAGCAGTATGATCCTGGATATGACCAAACCCTTCCAGAGAAGGCACAAAGTTGCCTGATGAAAAGGCGCCCTCAAAAAACAATGCAAAGTTAGCGCTACAACTAGAGGATCCATTGTACCATATTGTAGATGAATAATTATCAGTTTTCTTCTTCATATTTACAAATTTAAAAAAGATACGAGGATCATTTATGCAAGTTATTGCGAACATTATCAATGTTCTTGTGATCGTTATAGTGATCAGACGTGCTTTTGTCTTTCTTGCCTTTTTGTGAAGTTTTTTTTTTGGGTATGTGGCAAGTAAATCTCATCTTAACTACTGGGATTTTAATAATAATAATTACGGATAGTTGTGCTTGTTTGCTCTTTGTATGGTGCTGTTTTATTTTCCGCCAATTATCATTGATTTTTATTGAGGACAGTTGTGCGGATTGGGTTGATCCATTTTTGTCTAGTTTGGTCTCTAACCTGCGTTCGTGAGTGTTTTTCTTTTTTCTTTTGTTTATCTTATCCAACGACGTTTTCATAAATTGCCGCGCAATAATTTTCCGTTTGAACCGTTTGGCCTTGTTGGTGCGATCTTGTGCATTGTCTTGGTTTACTTGCTTGATGCTCTCACAGGCATTTCATTGCTTACTCCACCGGTGCATTTTTTTTTTGTGTTATTGCCTGATTGGGATCATTGCACGAATCCGATCCCGTTCACATGCGTCTTTTCTGTGATATTGTTGATATTTGCGTGAACTTCGTTCTTGCTGCTTCTACCTGTGCTCTTTGTTTTGTTTATTTATTTTAATTTTTTGTGCTCTATTGATCATTTGTTTCTACGATACGATAATGTCTCTATAATTGTCAATTTTATTTACTATTTATTTTTATTTGTTTGTGAATTTGTTATTCTTGATTGGATCTTCTGTTTTTGTTTGCAATACTGATATATTTCTTCTGAATTAAGGCAGTTGCTGTGTATTCAGCTTACAGTATTGGGTTTGTAGACTTTTGTTGCTGCGAAATTTTTTTTTTTAATTCTTTGCGAGGTTCTGTGCATCTTTGTTTGGGTTTGATTGTCATCTTTCAATAATTTTCCTTTGTTTGCTTTGTTTTTATTATTTTATTTGTTTTATCTTTTGACTCTAACCTCATTTTGTTTATTTATTTATCTTTTTACTTATTGATTGTATGCCCTGATTCCAATTCTGTCTCTTTTATTTGTCTGTTTATTTATTTTGTTTTTATTATCTTAATCCTGTTCATCTTTATTAATTTTTTTTTATTATATTCCTTGTCTTCTCTTTCTGTTATTTATTTTATTTTATCTCTTGACGATATCTTCGTTTCCTTTATTATTATTATTTTTGTTTGTTTTTTTATCTATTTATTTATTTATTTTGTTGTTTCCCCTTGACTTCGCCTACTCATTTTCTGTTATGGCCTGATGTGGCGCTTGTGCAAGGGTGATTTCCCTACATGGGATTACCTGTGATGGCGTCTGTGGCCTTCAGTTTCATGCTGATTGTCTGAAGTGTGGTTCTGGATCCTCCAGAACCTCGACGTGTGGGCAGTGCTCAGACATAAAGCTTTGCCACGTCCTGAGGCTTGTGAGGAGTATGGTGGAGGCGCTTTCCGGCGATCTTGCTCTTGTCGCGGACAAGGTCGGCTCTTTCTCGGCTCGTTGGGCCGATCTACAACTTTTGTCGGACGACACTGGGTCCCTTAACACCAAGATGGACAGGTTGTCGGATATCATTGACAGGGTCGAATCCAATTCACGCGTCCCCTTGGAGAGGTGGCACGAGATGTCCTCCCGCATTCTAACGCTGCCCGGTTCACTCGATGATATTCAGTCTACGTTATCTGGATTCGATCCTTATCTGCTTCTTCCTTCGGGTTCTTCACCTGTCATCCCCATAGTTGAGGACATCCGTCGCGGCGTCAAGCAGGTAAAGGGCGACCTTTTTATCTGGTCTGCGGCTTGAAAGCCCTGTCTTCAGGTTTTGGTGCTGCTTCCAAGCCGCCACCCTCTGTTGCACCCTGTGCCGATGTTCAGCCTGCATCTGAGACGGAAGGTAAGGTTAGTGGCGCGGTTACCAACTCCTCGCCCGAGAACCCTCCTTCACCCGAAGGGCTCCAATTCGAAACCTTAACCTAGGGTAATGCGTCGGCGCCGTATGGGGTGCTCTGTGGCGGAATCTGGTCTTCCTGGTCCGGATGTCACTGCTGGTACGTCTAGTGGCATCAATGGGGGTAGCGAGGGGGATTTGGGCGGTGGTAGTGATGTGATTCCTACCGTCATGCCTTCGAACATTGGCGAGTCTAGTGTTGATGATGTTGGACTCCTCGCCATTCCTCGTCCAAGGTCTATTTTTATCTCTCGTCTAACGCCTGGAACCTCTTTCGACCAAATATTGCGTTTCCTTTGGTATAGGAGTATTGAGACGGCGGAGGTGTCCTGTAGGAAAATAAGTGGACAGTTAAAGCCCCACACATCTTTCTTGTTGTGAACTCCTTATCAGGTGGCTGATACTCTGCTCAGGTATAATGTTTAGTATGGTTTCGAGTGCAGCCATAGGCGAGGTGCGCATGGCTCCAGTGATGCATAGGCAGGGCATACGATGCAGTCTGCTAAGCTTAGTCTTTATCACATTAAGTTTTGCTCTGTGCCACCATGCAATCGCTCCATAAGTTATTATAGGCCTTATTACCGATGTGTAGATCCAGAGCATTGACCTGGGTTTAAGTCCCCAAGTGGTCCCGCAAGCTCTACGGCATGCCCAAAAGGACTTCCGAGCTTTTCCGACGGTTATATCTAGGTGCAGATTCCAGTATAGCTTGGAATGCAGTATCACCCCCAGGTACTTCACCTGATCCTAGTAGGGTAGCGCAGTGCCCAAAAAGGTCGATTCAGTTATACCCGTCGTGTTCCTCTTCCTAGTGAACGGAACGACGACCGTTTTATCAGGGTTGACTTTGAGGTCAATTTCATTGAACCAGGTTGCAAATATGTCTGGAGCACCTGGAGTTGTCTTGTAATGTTGTTCCCCATATCATTGGATGCCACAACTACAATGTCATCTGCATAGCCCTGCGCGAAGAAGCTCCGCTCATCAAAGTGCACAAGTAGCTCATCGATCACAAGGCGCCATAGGAGGGGTGACAGCACCCTCTTGTGACGCAGCCCCTGATCGTCCTGTCGAGGAGACTCAAGGTAAGATCTCGAGACCTGAGCAACACATCTATCCATCGACAGAAGGTCGTCCCAAGCCCTCTTAGGGCCAGAGTGATCACATCGAATGATGTATTATCAAAAGCGCCTTCTATATTCAAGAAGGCTTCAATCGCAGTTTCCTTGCTATTAACCGCTCCCTCCAGCTTGAGTACTAAGTCATGGAGTGCCGTTGTAGTGGATTTTCAGGTTGGTAAGTGTAGAAGGTACTTCTCCCTGATCGCCCGATCAGTGACTTTTTCCATCGTCTTTAACATGAACTATGTTAGACTAATCGGCCTGTATGCCTTAGTAAGTGTGTAATCTACACGGCCTTGCTTTGGAATGAAGGCTATTTTCACAGTCCTCCAAATAGAGGGTATGTATCCTAGTGCAAAGGACGCCCTGTATATGCTGCACAGCACCGGCGCGAGAACATCGCAGCCCTCCTGTAGGAGCACCGGGTACACACCATCCGTGCCAGGGGACTTGAATGGTTCAAAGGATGAAGTAGCATCCTTGAAGACTGAGCTGGCAACCCTCCAGTCCGCCTTGGTCGCCCTCCTTGCTAGGTGGTCAGTTAGGCTCGGCCTGTCTGCCTCGTTCGGATCTTTCACCCTCGAACCAGGAAAATGGAACTGCAACAGAATCTCTAGCGTTTCTTCCCTGGTTTGGGTGTATGTCCCGTCCGGTTTCTGGAATGTGCCCAGGTCACCCGACGTAGTTTTCATAAGGGCTTTATGCAGTCTCGCAGAATCGCGAGCGGCTTCCACGTTTTGACAGAACTTTTGCCAGCTGGATCTTTTAGATCGGCGCAGTTCTCGGTTGTATACAGTTAGGGATTGTCTGTATTCTTCTCAGCACCCGCCTCTTATCGCCTTGTTGAACAGTCTCCTGGTAGTGACCTTTAGTCTCGCAAGTTCCCTTGTCCACCAAGGGACGTTCCTGTTGTGGGACCTTACTGACACCAGAGAGCTTCCACTGAAGGCCGTCTGTATGGCATCGTTTACGAGGTCTGCCGCAAGTTCGACATCTTGCGTAGACTTGATCGAGCCCATGAACCCATGGAGCTTACCACCCAGATCCTCTTTATAGGTAACGCAGTTGTTGTTCCTAGGGTTCAGGTATTCCTTTACTTCACTGACACATTCTCCAACTCTGAAGAGAATGTGCTTGTGGTCGGAGCATGATAGCTCGTCAGACACTCTCCAGTCAATAACCAGTTCTGATATGTAGCTACTGGAGAGTGATGTCAATTACCTCCCTCCGACGGCAATTGTCAAAGGTAGGGTCAGATCCACGGTTTAGTATGACTAGGTTAGTAATTAGCTAATAATCGATAAGGTACTAACCTCTTCTATTACTGCCGATGCTCCCCCAATTGATGTGGTGTGAGTTCGCGTCGGATTTGATTAACATGTGCGCCGCGTTTGTCGACTCGATGAGTTCCCTGAGTTCTCTCGTCGGTGATGGTTCAGTCGAGTCGTATGGGAAGTACGCAGAGCAGATTAGCACCCAACATCTACGTCCCCCCGCACATACATCCACTCTGGCAGCTGTAAGGTCCCTTGTACACAAGTCTGTGGACGGAAAACAGTTAATTTTCGGCCTGCTGTCCTTGGTATCATAAACGATTAAAAATCCAGCTTGTCGCAGTCCCGAAATCTGGCCGAAACTTACCCAAGGTTCCTGGATGTGGGCCAGATCTGCAGCTTGAGTGGAAAGCAGCCTACAGAGAACTGCCGAGGCAGCCCTATTGTGTTGTAGGTTTGCTTGTACCATCTTTATCTTTCGCTCCCCCACCGGCCGCATTAAACAGCACAGAGGTGATGCTAAAGAAGAGTCGCATCTTCCGCTCTTTCAATGCCTGCATAGACCCTTCGTCAATGGAGAGTACCAGCGTCTGTCCGCCTTGTTCCGCTTTACGGCCCAATAGTCTCCAAGAGGTTGCTGGAATCGGCTGGTTATGCTTCTCGCGCTTCCCCAGGACCGCTGCCGGATCCACGTTGTTTTTAGGGATCCACAGCTTGGGAACAGCTTGGGTAGGTCCTTCTTCTCAACAGCCTTAAGGGTGTAAGTTTGGATATCACCCGCTCCAACCAGCCTCTGGTGTCCGCCGTAGCACAGGTTAGCCTCAATGTGCCCTCTGTTACTCGAGATCCACAGAATTGTTGGGCAGGCTCCTAACCCGTAGTGTCATCTATGGCCTGGTCGAGTGCTTTCCTCAGAGCCTCGATATGCTCATCCGTAAGCCTGTTTTTTGGATACTCAGCGGGTATCACAACCATAGGTATCACTGCAAGTAGGTCCCTGTAGAGTGCCTGTGTCCCTGCTCTTCCCATCAGAACGGTTGCGTTTTACCGCCGCCGTCCCTGATGGTCCAGTCCCAGCGTTGCTGGTCAACCGTCCCTTAGCAGGAAGCCAGGTGCCCAAGCGAGAGCCGAATGGTTTCGCCAGATTAGGGCGGAAGCGTGCATAACTGCCACTCCCACCAGCCACTGACTTCTTCCCCGCCTGCCCGACGGTGGATTCAGGCTGCTGAGGAGGGGCGGGTGTAGGGCCTTCAGCCTCAGCTACCTTTCTCTTACGCGCAAGCTTCCTGGGCATCGCACCTGAAGGTCGTACGCGTCCGCGGCAGCCTTCACCGCTTCTTCGTCGCCAGACTTGACTGTCTCCTGTGTTTGGCGTGCAGCGTCAGAGTGGGTGTCACTTGCGCGTCCCCTCTCCTCTGCTGCGTCGATAATTGTTTTGTTTTTCGTTTTTATTTTTCGTCTCCATATGTTGGTCCCACGAATAAGGCGGGAAGGGGTGGTCGACTTCTGAGAGAGCCCCCATGTCAAAGGCAAGGCGAAATACAATGGGGTGCGCCTGCTGCCCCAAGGCGATCGTTTACGACAGCACGATGACTTTTCCATCTTGGCTTGGTAGGTTTGAGAGGTTTTCTCCCCAGATCAGGGATGGGATAGATGGGAAAACGGGGACCGGACGGCGACTGTCTGCTATGCAAGGCACATTGCCCGGATGAGCCGGCATGCACGCTTGGAGGCCGTCACCAATTATCCATCACTTTGTCTTACTACCGCTTTTGCTACAACCCATTTCACGTATTCACTAACCAACCTAACCACAGAACGATACATCCTCAGCATTCTGCCTAATATTTTGATGCACTGCCAACAATTTTAAATGTCTTCACTTTAAAATTGACCACAACGGCATTTGTATAAGTGACAATTTGTCATAAAGATAACTTTTTTTCACGGCTTCTCATTATTCAGTCATAATTTATAGCACACGTTTACATCATCATTATCGAAATATTGACAAAAAAAGCATCATTTACATGTCAATGACAATTTATGACATAACTTATGATGAATATGATACTAGTGTAAATCCGGCATGATTGGATAATTCTTGCAAATGTAGCATACTTTTATTAAATGTATTATTGTTGAGCGTGCATTATGGGTTCGATAAATAAATATTATTGATGTTACATTTTCGATAAATCTCTTAGATCATTATTGCCTAATAATTTTATTTTGGTGAATGACTTTTTAAAAGTCTCACTTTGTTATTTTGGCTTAGTAGTTTTCAGTTTAAAGTGTGAATTGAAAAAATGCAGAATAACAGACGCAAACAATAAATCGAATCATACATACATAAATCGAACACCAAACTTGAGGCAAACGCCAAAATCTAACTTATACCCTGTTCTAAAAAAATTGGCAGTACACGGTAAATGGCAAGTTATGATGCCAAATTTCTCAAACTCGCCAAAACCATGTACAGCCATCATTTCGATGTTTTTTGGTCGATAAACCAAGAGGCACTGATTATGATAAGAATAATCAGCAGACAGATGCTTTTGGACGGTCGACAATGATCTGCACTCAGTGGTGGGTGGTAGGTGTTTTCACATGCGAAGTTCTCTGATGCAATACGAATTCGAGTGACTGGAATGGTCGAAAAGAACATTTAGTGTAGCCAGATTATATCTTTTAGCAGTAGGTTTGTAGAAATGCTTGAATTTACTCATTATAAATTGTTTTGAATTATTTATTTTACAATATGTATATATTTTTGGTTCAATGTTGCACAGCTGTTAGTAAAAAAGCCCTAGTGAATGGTAACGGATTCATTAAGAAACGTGTTATATTTACATGCTTTTGATATGGCAACCCGAGTCCACGAGCAAAAACCAGAAAATGTTCTGAGTTGAAATCTTGGCAACAGCGTCCTGAGGAAGAGGGATGGATGCATAGGAAAATGGTGGGAAAATAAAGCAGACAGGAATAGTCTAGAAGAGCGTGTACTGCCAATCTTTTTGTAACAGATTATAGAAATTACCAAACACAATGTCGGCTCAAAATTTTACTTTGTGGGATGCCTGGCGAACAGTTTAAATGAAGCACACAAGTCATTATTATTAAAACTTTGTGAAACAAATATATATTTTTAAACATGCTCATCTTTAATTTACAGATTAATTACAAAATGGCAGTTTTGTATGCTCTTCTTACTATTCTTGCGACTATACTTCTCAGTTTTGTTGTTTGGGCATATAAACAAGCAACTTACTGGAGAAAACAAAATGTGCCCCATGTTCCTGGGTCACTATTTTTTGGTAATATTATGGATGCCTTTCTTCTTAAGTGCAGTTCAGGGCAGCTTTTCACAAACCTGTATAATCATGAAGCTGCAAAAGATCAACCTGTTGTGGGGATTAATCTGTTTCACAAGCCCGGTCTGTTAATAAGGGACTTAGACCTCATCAAGAGAATTCTCGTTAAGGATTTTAATAAATTTTCAAATAGGTAATTAACTTAAACTTAGTTGCAGTCTTTTGTACACGACCAGTTACAGATACTGTTATGCAGATCCTACCACAGATGTAGTGGGAGCTTCTAATTTGTTCACACTTAGAAATCCCGAATGGAAGGATTTAAGAAACGTGCTTACAACTTTCTTCTCTAGTGGAAAGCTGAAGCAAATGTTCCCTTCAATTAATAATGTTAAATAATTTTTATTGATTTGTTACTTTTTTTTCAACTTATTAAATTAAAGGTTGGCAAAATGCTGGATTTACACTTGGATACAATTGCAAACGATTATGTATCAAAAAAGGAAATCGAACTGCACAATTTGTGTGCATTGTACAATACTGATGTCATAGCAAGTGTTGCATTTGGTATAGACGCAAACAGCTTCAAGGATCCTAACGCAGAATTTCGTACTTATGGAAAAAAATTCTTCAAATTTACATTTAAACGAGCTTTCGACTTCACAGTTGTATTTTTCCTGCCACAATTAGTGAAATTTTTTAAATGCAGTGTAAGTTAATCGGATCTTCTTTCAAATATTTTATTGTTGCTAATTATTTACGCTTTAGATGTTTTCAACGGACGTAGTGAATTTCCTTCGCAGGACAACTCATTTTGCAATTTCTGCTCGAGAGCTAACAGGTGTGCAAAGGAACGATTTGATTGATATTTTGGTAGAACTAAAACGCCCAGAAAATAAACAAATTAGTGAACGATTAACTTTTGAAGGAGATGTTATTGTCTCGCAAACATCAACATTTTTCCTAGCTGGATTCGAGACATCTTCTTCAACGATGTCATTTACATTGTACGAATTAGCAAAAAATCGTGAAATTCAAGAAAGGATCAGGAAAGAAATTAAAAAAGTTTTGCAAGAAAATAATGGAGACATAACGTATACAGCGATCACTGAAATGGTTTATCTTCATGCGGTTGTCTCCGAAAGTTTAAGAAAGTATGCTCCGCTTCCGTTCTTGGATCGACAATGTGTTCTATCTACAGGAGAGGATGAATACTCCCTTGAACCATATCTTGATTTTCGAATTTCCCATGCTATGCCTGTTATCATTCCAGTGGCAGCAATTCACAGTGATCCTCAGGTATGGTGATCTAATTACACATTAATTGAATTAATCGACCGAACTTCAAATTATAAATCTAATTAAAAATTATAATACTAATAGATCATATAGATGATTATTGTTAAAACGAACAAAAATTAAACTTTTCTTATCAGATATCAAGATATGGTCCGTAGAATTGAAAATACTACCTTATCATATAAACTATTTAATTAAATTTCTTTTTAATTACTTCGAGTGAAGATTTTTTAATATTTTGTACAAACTAAATTATTACGTAATGTTGTTTTTTTTTTAGTATTATCCAAATCCAGAAGTTTTTGATCCGGAGAGGTTTATGCCAGCAAACAAGGAAAAAATAATTCCATATTCATATTTGGCGTTTGGATCAGGACCACATAACTGTTTAGGAGAAAGACTTGGTTTATTACAGTCTAAGATAGGTTTAGTTAATTTCCTTAAAAATCATTATGTGACGTGTGCTCCAAAATCGGAGAAAATAGAGTTTGATAAATTGGCATTTAATTTACAAGCGAAGGGCGGTATATTTTGTTACATTACGAAAGATCCATTGTTTAGTAATAATTAAATTTAATAAATATTAAAATTAATAAATATTAATATCGGTTATTATTGGTTTTGTCTGATATTAGGAAAAGGGTGAGGTCACACAAAGTAACTAATTTTGATTAGTGGCTACTTGATCTGGGTCAATATCTTAAATTTTCTGAATCAAAATTTTATGTTTGTCTAAAAAAAATTTGTTAAAAAGATCAAGAATTTTTAGATTTTTATTTAAGTCTTTCAAAATAAGGAGAATAAAAAAATCTTATTTTTTTATGATTTAGCTAAAGAGAACAAAGAAGATTGCTTCCAGTATATATATATATATATATATATATATATATATATATATATATATATATATATATACTAAAATTTGTCGAACGAAAACAAGGCAAAAATAATAAAAAAAACAAAACGATTAAAGGCAAAAGTGGATTTTTGAACGTTAATTTTATTCACGATTCTCACTAGCGAGTACAATTTACAACTTAACTAACTGTATTCTAACCTTATCGTACGAAATGATTGAAAAAGACTGCCTCTGTGGCTTAACTTAAGCTTTTATCAAGCCTTTTCTTATTGTAGGGAAACCTTGAAGAAAACGTGAAGGAATGCGGCTTTTTTGCGAGTTTTATGTGGAGCTTGTAATGTAGAGCTAACCGTCTGTGGGAATTTCCTGTCGTGCGATATGATGCCCGTTGGGTTTATGCTGAGGTAAGTAAGTTCGCAGGCGTAAATCGTGAGAATTTGCGTCTTTGAGGAAATTTGCAAGTTGAGATTTGATAACTTCGAATTTCTATGAAAATGGTGAAGGTTCATCATGCTGGGATGTAACTATGTAACTATATATATATATATATATATATATATATATATATATATATATATATATATATATATATATATATATATATATATATATATATATCTGTATATCTATATATATATATATATATATATATATATATATATATATATATATATATATCTATATATATAAAATGTAACGTAAATGGGAGTCTTCGGGCTCGAAGGATCAATTAAGACACTTATTTACACTCACAAATGTTGAAAATTTTTATTCACTTTACTTAATTAGTTCTCTTCACAATTTCAATTGCACGTTTGCTTCACAATATAACGTTATCACTCATGGGTTAAAATATAACTAACTAACTAGCTGTTACACAGCCCTATTAGTTAATCCTAGAAAGTTCAGCAACTTAGTTCTAGAAATTTCCGTTATTCATTTATACCACAACAAGTGACCACAGGTTCGAGTCGGCCTTGACTTCATACGGCATTTGAGGTTTTCTGGTTTCCAAAATTCATGACGTAGCCTTTGCCAGACTACAGCGCATGTAAACCTGCCCCCCTCTTAAAATTGTTCGTCCCGAACAGTTGTATCTCCTTGGTATGACTTTATGTGCACGATGCGTATAATAGATACAAGCGTGTTCGACATAGGGCAACTGTTATGATGAGATCTGCAAAGCGCACTTACTTTTGTAATAAACTAGTTTTAAACCCACCACCGAGAAAATTGTGAGGTAATATACGCAGCTTAGGTGTGTATGGGCGGGAGACACCTATAATAAATCAAGATCCAAATCTCCTAAATACGATTTTTGCAACAAGCGCATCAGGTGAATATCAAGCTTATACTACTGAAAATCGGGAACAATTGGACCAGATGGTCTATCACCGAGATTTATTAAAATTATAGCATCAACGATATTAAAAGTCTTAATCCATGTTTTCAACCAATGCCTTGTTACATCAAAATTTCCTAACCAGTGGAAACAAGCATTGGTGGTTCCTGTCCCAAAAAAAAATCTACTGCATCATCCCCAAATGAATATCGCCCAATTAGCCTTCTATGTTACTTAGCCAAGGCACTAGAAAAGATTGTCTACACGCAGATTATGGACTATATCAATAGAAACAATCTTCTATCTGTTTGTTTGGCAATCTGGATTCCGTTCATTTCATAGTTGCGAGACAGCTATGCTAAAGGTAAGGTCAGACATTCATTCGGCCTTAGATAATGACTATCTCACAATCCTTGTTTTGATTGATTTTAGCAAAGCATTCTATTCAATAGATCACTTAAAACTACTTACAAAGCTGAGTAGTAAATTCTCGTTTTCTTCGTCCGCGATACGTTTTATAAAAGACTTTTTAGATGGTCGCAGTCAATTTGTGAAAGTACAAAATTTTGTCTCAAGAAGCGTGTTTCTGAACTGCGGGGTTCCACAGGGATCTCTACTCGGTCCACTACCCTTTAGCCTATACATTAATGATCTTCCAAATGTTATCAAAGATGCATCTATTCATTTATATGCTGATGATGTACAAATATATCTGAGTAGACCAATCGGCTTAATGGAAGATTGCGCGTGCAGAATAAATGATGATCTGGAACGAATATATAACTGGTCTGAACAGAATAATCTGGCATTGAATTCTAGCAAGTCGTATTGCTTAGCGAACTACAAGCGCGATTTCGATTCCAATAATTTACCGACGATACTCTTAAACATTTCTAGACTAGCTTATGTAAGTTCAGTTAAAAGCCTTGGATTTGAGCTTAACTCTAATTTCACTTGTTGCAATTACGTTAATGCTACAATTGGAATGATATACGGTTGCTTACGGCAGCTTTGAACTCCAGTGTATTAACGCTGCACATAAGGAAAAAACTCGTGAAAGCTCTTATTATACCTCATTTTACCTATGGTTGTATAATCTTCTCAGTTCTTGACTCAGTCTGTCGCAGGAAACTCTTGGTGGCGTTTAATGGCATGACACGGTTTGTCTACAAGTTACCTCGGAATAGCCACATTTCTTCCTATACAACATCTTTGCTTGGTCATCCTGCATATTTGTTCCAGAAGTTGGACTTCTTGCAATCGACCAGGCACACCAACCTATTAATCCCACGGTATAGATCTCAGTATGGCGAACGTTCATACTTTGTCCAAAGTATTCGTAAGTGTAATCTGTTACCACATAGTATTCAGCGTACGGGGTCCAACAGAGTTTTCTATAAATCCATTGACTATATTCTAAGTATCACTGCAGCAATTTGGGTGCTATCTTCTCATTAAGTACATAATAATATTTAGCTTTTCTTTCATTTGATTTTTTTTTATTTTCTTTGGTAATTTACTTAAATTTATTTTTTATTAACTTTTTCTTCTCTTATATTATACATAGGTATCTATTTTGAATTCTAGTATTAGCTTAGTGTAAGATTTTAGTTAATACTTGTATGTACCCAAAAATTTATTAATTCCAAATCACTCGTACACTTTAAGATTATGTAATCTTTGTACTTGAACTTTGAATGAAATATATTATTATTATTATCTTCTTTTTGTCTTGCAGGGCTCCCTGCTGTATCCTGTAGACCACATCCTTGATGCGCATAAAGATCTTATAGAGTCCTCCCTATTGCTGTTGAAGCTTCGGTAATTTTCCTTTTCGTCGTCGTAGATTAAATAGCCAAACGAGGCCTCCTTCCTTGAATCCGCTAGAATTGGCTCTGGTGTCGTATCGTGTTTTCATTCTATCGCTGGATGTCTATAGGTTCTTTCTTGTCAGTTGATGGATTTCTGCAAGATGCTTCCGAAGTGTGGTTATGTACTCTTCAGTGGATTGAGTATTCTTTTCAGGTGTTCCGAACTTCAAATGACTGGGCAGTCGAATCTGTCTTCGTAACACAACTTTACAGGGTGTCTTTCCTATTGAGTTATGCATTGCTGTTCGACAAGCTAGTAGAAATATCGGAATGTAGACATCCCAACTCCGTTGATGTTCATCTACTACTTTCCTTAGATGTTCGCTCAACCATTTCATCAGATTGTGGGTAAAGTGGTGTGTCCCTGTTTTCCTTAATTCAAGAATGTCGCAAACCTGCTGGAACACTTGAGATTCAAAATTTCTTCCTTGGGATGAATGAAGCTCATGAGGAACACCAAGTTTGCAGATCCAGCTTATTAATACCTCTTCTGCCACTGTCTTTGTTTCTTTATTTGGTTTAGCATATACCTCTGACCATTTACTGAAATAATCCATTACCACTAGAATGTATCGGTTGCCTCGATCTGATTCAGGAAATGGTCCGGCAACGTCAATCGCAATTCTCTATAAAAGTGCTCCAACTTTGTATTGCTGCATAGCTCCCCTTGTTTTTATATGTGGTCCTTTGCTACGGGCGCAAACTGCACATATACGACAAGAGTTCTCAACGTCATCTCTCATATGCAAATAGTAAAATCGTTCTCATAATTTTCCCAAAGTCTTATTGACACCAAGATGTCCTCCTGAAGCACCGTTATGAAATTCTTTCAGCAAACCCTTTATCTTGTTCCTGAAACTAATACCTGAATCCGGCATGATAACTCGTCGGCTGTTTCCCGTTTGCATTTCAATATTCCATCTTCACAGCGAATTCCATTGCGCCCAGTAGCTCTTCAATGTGGTACTTCTGTCGGGAATATCTCTCTATTGGGGCCTTTTGTCGTTATCTTTCCACGTCAAAATTGTAGATATATTCTCGTCTTATCGTTGTGCTGCTTTAAATTCTTCATTGTTCCATCCTGTCAAGGGTACGACAGTTGTTCTTTGTACAGTTACAGACCGTACAGTTCCAGACCGCAACAGTATTTACATTCCGGTTTACATGGTCGTTGTGAAGGTGCATCGGCATTTCCATGGGATCTATGAATAATTTCAAAATCATAGGATTGAAGTCTTTCCAGCCATCTTGCTACTTGTCCTTCGGGTTTTTTAAATTGCATTAACCATTTCAGCGCTGCATGAACTGTTCGGAGGGTGAATCTTTGTCCATAGAGGAATTTATGAAAATGCTTCGTTGAATCAATAATAGCCAACAGTTCTTTCCTTGTTGTGCAGTAATTTCTTCCTGGTTTTGATAAAGCTCTGCTATAGTATGCCACCACTTTTTCTTGCCCGTTTACTTTTTGTGATAAAACGGAGCCAATACCAACATTACTTGCATCGGTATCTAATATAAATGTGTCGCCTTCCTTTGGATAAGTTAGCATAGGTGCGTTGCAAAGGGCCCGCTTTAGTGCTTTAAAACTGACTACTGCCTTTTCTGCTTTGCTTTATCCTTTTCTGTTAGCTTATGTAGTTCCCGTGCTATATCCTCGAAATTCTTCACAAAGCGCCTGTAATACGTTGCTGGTCCTCGAAAACTTCGCAGCTCGTGTTAATCTTGTGGAGTGGGCCAGGCTTCCAGTGAAGCTATTTTGTCAGGATCGGTGCTCCAGGATATTTGACGAAGAGGTTACTTTTTTAGGGCTTAGACTTCAGTTTCTTCAGCACTTTGCATAAATTTTCGTAAAACGCACTCTATTAAGCGTTCGGAAGTTGCTGGGACATTGAAAAAGGCCAAAGGTTATAACGTTGAACTGCCATAATCGACTTCCTACCGAAAATGACAAACTGGGACCTCTACAGGATGGTTTATTTATTCATTTATTCATTTACAATATTTCATCAATGTGCTGATTACTTCAAAAAAGAACTAAACAATAAACTAAATAAAAAAACTAAATAAAAACTAAATAAAAACACTATAACAAATCATATAAAAACAAAATATAAAAACAAAGAAGAAGAAGAGAATTCGCAAAATATAAATTCAGCAAACAAAAGTGCTAAATTGACTAAAAAGCAAATAAAAAAAAAGCACAACAAAAACCAAAAAGTTACCTCAACAAAGCTGACTCCTCACATGATTACGCGATAGATGAAAATCAATGCAATTAAAAGCGGAATTAAAAAATCACGACATCGACGTTATAGGTTCATTTAATCCATAATTAGTACGCTGAAAAGATAACCGAAGAAAGTCGTGATCCCTCAGGGAGCGAGCTGGAACCGATCTGCCAAAACGACCCAAGAGAACAGAGGAATCAATGGACCCACGAATGCAGTCGAAAGCAAAAAGGATCCCGGCGGTGCGGCGTCTCTTTTCAAGTGTGTCCAAGTGCAGAAGTTTAAGTCTATCAGCATAAGGTGGTAATATAAGGGAGTTATTCCAAGGAAGGCCTCGAAGGGCAAACCTAGCGAACCTCCGTTGAACAGCTTCAATGCGATTGATATGTGACACATAGAGCGGTGACCAGATTGGAGAGGCATATTCCAGAATAGGCCGGACAATAGTGCATTATAAGAGCTTTGTAATTGAAGGGTCATCAAATTCCCTTGACCACCTCTTCACGAAACCAAGAGTCATATTAGCCTTGTTGACTATGGCATCAAAATGATCCTGGAAAGAAAATTGAGAATTGAGCCAAACACCCAGGTCCTTAGTCTTAGTAACTCTTGTTAAAGGACAACCCTCTATGGTAAAGTTATATTGAAATGGAGACCTTTTTCGTGAGAAAGACAGAAGTACACTTGCTAATATTTAGGGGAAGGTCGTTAATGGAACACCAATTCTGAAAGGCGTCCAAGTCAGAATTTAAGAGTAGGCAATCGGCATTGACAGACACAGTGCGAAATATCTTAGCGTCGTCGGCATAACAAAGAATATTTGAGTTAGAAAGTATCGCAGATACATCATTGATATAAATTATAAATAACAATGGGCGAAGGTGGGAGCCCTGCGGTACACCGGAAGTGTTGAAAATTGCATCAGATAGAGCTCCACGAAAAGAAACCCTCTGAGTGCGTTCAGACAAGTACGAATGAATCCAATTTACGAAAACTCGCGGAAACCCAAGAAGGGAGAGTTTGAGAATAAGAATTCTATGATTTATTCTATCGAAAACTTTGCTGAAATCAGTAAAAATACAGTCAACTTGCTTACCACCTTCAATTGCAAAATTACAGAGGTTTGAAAATTCCAATAAATTGGTGATAATTGACCTACCCCTAATGAAGCCATGTTGAAACGGCTGCAAAAACGGCTTGCAGTGGAAGTATAGAACATCGCAAATAAGTGCCTCAAAAATCTTGGATATACAACAAAGATTAGCAATTGGTCTATAGTTCGAGATTTCACATTTATCACCTTTTTTGTGAAGGGGAATAATTAATGAGGTTTTCCAAGCCTTCGGAAAAACACCGCAACGAGTTGAGAGATTTAATAAATTACACAAAATAGGAGCAAGAACAGATATCATCCAAAAACGCAGTTTTAAAAAAATCGGCAAAAAGGTTTGCTATCGTCAAGGGCTCATTGCTTTCGCTGCCTCCGAAAGACAAAGGAGATGGATAGCCATCAGAATTGGGCTTCATGTTCACGAACATCCAAAATCGGTTAGGATCGACTCGTAGGGACGCTTTCATTCTAATAATATAATTATTATAAGAAGACACTAAGTCAGATAAAAATTGACTGCGTAAATTGGAATAAGTTAAATAGTCAGCGTCGCTCCTAGAGGAACAAAACCTCTGCCAGGCCTTACATTTAATATTCCTTAAATGTTTCAAGGAACCATCAAACCAAGGCAGATTAGAAAGCAAGTTATTCGATTTAGAAATAGGGACAGATCTTACGGCCACATTAATGTCACGTTCATTGAGAACGCTACTCCAATCACAAGGTGAGAGCCAGTTGTTAATCACGGAGAAGTCAGCCTTACTGAAGTTATAACAAGCATCATCTGATACACAAGAAGCCATCATAACTGGATCAATGCAAAGAGCAATATGAAGCGCAGGGTGATGACCCGACTCCGGAACAATGGGCACCAAGCATCGTCCCACCAGTGTACTAGCAGGATCAGTAGAAAAAACGAGGTCAAGGAATCTTCCATAATCATTAGAAATACTGCAAGTCTGTGTTAAGCCTGAAGAAGCAAGGCTATCTATAAAAGAAAAAGCAAACTGATTGGCAGACCGAAAAGAGGGAACCAAGCCATCATCCGAGTGTGAGAGCTCCCAGCCAACATCCGGCAGGTTAAAGTCACCCAAAAGCAACAATTCATCAGAAGGCATCAAGGCGTGTAAGAGGTCATCCAGGCAGGAGGTAAACCTTTCATAAACATAAGACGGAGAACCTGGAGGAATATAAGCGAGCGAAATGAACACAGTTTTGCCAGGCAGTCCAATAGCGATACATAAAATCTCCAAATCATCGGAATTCGGGATGTCAACCAGTCTGCATGGAAAATCGCGACGAACAGCGCAGAGAACACCGCCTCCCACGAGCGCATCAAGCAAATCAGCATAACGATCACGGCGAAAAACAATGTACTGAGCTAAACAGCTCCGCATCCAGAATTTCCTGAAACAGCCACGTTCTCAGCAAGAGTCTGCCTGTCATAGGCCCACCTATAATTGAAAACAGACAAACCCTTGACAAGGTGGTGGACACTCTGACGCTTGCGTGTAATACGGCGACGCAAATTTTCTGTCCCGACAGGGTCCCCAGAGGTAAGCCCAAACCTCCGTGGTGGTCGAGTGGTCATGACCCTAAGGAAGGAGTGTCGTAGGCTTTTTAACGAAGCGAAAAGAACTAATGTCTGGACTTCTCATAAAGAATGCCTAAAAAAATTCAAGAAACTGATCAGGAAAGCAAAACGATCCTCGTGGGAGAGCTGCTGTAATAAAATCGAAAGCTCTTCTGAAGGGAGTCGTTTGCGGAAAATTCTCTCAACAACGCCCATCACCACAAGCCTCTTGACCAAAAGTGATGTTAGTTGGACTTCATCCAGTCTTCAGTCGCTGGAGTTACTGGTCAACACGCGCTTTCCAGGGTGCTCAGCCACCAGTGTTGCTGCGTTGCCGGCTACTCCGAGCAGCCATGAACTGGTACACAAGATCCTCGACAAAAGAAAACTGAATTGAGCAATACGAAGTTTCAAACCCCATAAATCACCGGGATTAGATGGCATCATCCCAGCTGAACTACAATTAGCTTCCGAGATACTGATTTCGTGGCTAATGGTCATTTATGAGGCCTGCCTTAATTTCACCTATATTCCATCCTTATGGACGAAGGTGAAGATGGTCTTTATTCCTAAAGAAGTAAGAGCCTCACACTGTAAGCCCAACGATTTTAGGCCCATTAGTCTTTCCTCCTTACTACTCAAAACACTGGAGAGTCTCTTAGATATCTATATTAAAGAGACAATAAGTCCTTCCAAGCTGTCCCTCTCGAAACATGCTTACACTAAAAGTAGGTCCGTAGAGAAAGCCCTGCATGAACTTACCACAATCATAGAGCATTCGCTACTGCAGAAAGAATACTCACTTGCAGCCTTCCTCGATATTGAGGGTGCTTTTAACAATATCAGGTCAGAGGCGATAATGGCATTCTTGAGGAGGCTTGAACTCGACGATCCTCTCATCAAACTTATTGACCTCATGCTAAAAAGCAGGGTCATCGTCTCAAGTTTGGGAGGATCTAATATCCAAAGAGTGCTCACTAGAGGTACCCCTCAGGGAGGAATCCTTTCGCCACTCTTATGGAACATAACTCTGGATGAGTTAGTTATATGCAAAAAAAATTCAAAATGTAGGTACTAGATTCAATTTTTTAGCACAAAATGTAGAATATTTTTGAAATTTTGAAAAAAACTGTGGCATTTTCTTTGGTAGACCATTTTTTGAACGGCTAAAAAAATTTTTTTTATTTTGTACTAGAGTTTTTTTTTTCATCTATTACAAAATTGATTTTCAAAAAATTATAACTTAGGGTGGGGATGTTCGATTGAAATAAAAAAATTTAAGGGTAATTTTTCGGTGAGTGGGGGTGAGGGTGGGGTGTGGTCAACTCTTTTCCCTTGAATATTCGACCGGGGATGCCATCCCCAAAATCTAAGGGGTAGTCCGAATTGGACCGTTCTTTTTTTTAAAACTATTTACTCCGAAAGTTATGAAACTCTAATTACAAACATTAATTTCTATCACTAATAGTTTTTTCGCAAACACGGTGGGAAGATTTTGCAAAAATTTGCTCGAATTTTCGTGAAAAAAGCACTTTTCAATCATTTGAATTAAGTTGTGTAAAAATTTTGTCGAAGCGGGGTGAAAATTACATCAATTGATAGGTAATCGATTTTAGAAGCGCAATCACATCCATGTTCCAGATAGAAAACGTATATTTCAGGTACTTATTAGCGAAATAAAAACGGCGTCAGGCGACTAAAATGCAGATGTTTGAGTTGTAATAATTCTTTGACTATTAGACAAGGATGCTATTTGGTTTATTTCCTAAGACATATCCTGCGGATATAAGCACAGTGGTTGAAATAAAATTAAGATAAAAGGACAAAAATATGTCATTTACATCCCTTTGTCAAAGGTATTTGGTTAAGTTTTTTATAATAATGTAAATCTTCGTGGGGATAGCTACCCTTATTTGAAAGGGGATGGAAACATTTAATTACTGTTGAAATTGTAACCTGCTCCGGTAAAATACTTTATACTAATCGTACATTCTAGGCCTTAACCAATATACTCTTTCCTATTTTCACCAGATCTAGATATTTACTATTACTTATAACAAGGAGTGGGAGGATATAAGAGTAGTAGCTCGCAAGGGGTGGGAGGATACAAGGGTCGTGGCTTGTAAGGGTCGGTAGGATACGAGGGTCGTACCTCGCAAGGGGCGGAAGGATACCAAGGTGGTAGTTCGCATTGATGGGAGTATAAAAAGGTCGGTGTTCGCAAGTGGCGGCAGTATACAAAGGCAGTTGCTCGTAAGAGGTGGAAGGATACAAACGCGATAGCTCGCAAGAATCGGAATTGGATAAATTTATTACTTTGTTTATAGAATAAATTATGTTCGTCCATTTCCTACTAAGGAAAACGTTTTCACGTAAAACAAGGCGTATTCACGTAAAACATAGCTATGTCCAACTTCATAACACGTGGACCGATTTGGTTAATTCTTTTTTTGTTAAATAGAGTGTGATGCCTCCTCCGATCTACATATCCACCCATCCACCCGCACTTTCATTTTATTCAATTTTTGTTGTAGTATAATATACTACATTTGATTTAAGAGAAACTGTTTGTACCTACAGTTGCTATTGTCCAACTTCGTAACGTGTGGGCCGATTTGGATATCTTTTCCTCCCACCCCACCCACTCATCCACCCTTACTTATTTTTTTAGTCTATTTTTTGCCTATTTGTATTCGTGCATTTTTACTTACCAAGACAAAACTTTTCACCTACAGTTGCTTTAGCCTATCTCTTTAACCCGTGGACCGATTTCGCTAATACTTTTTTTTGTTAAATAGAGCACAGACCTCCCTACGGCCTACCCCCACTATAATCTACCTATACTATCATCGCATGCCGTAGGCGCGGGCACCAGCTAGTTTTTAATATAAACCGCGATTCTCCTCAGAGGAGAGAAGGGAATCAGAAACAACTTTGGTTTCACTTATTGCAAAAACAGCCGGACTTTCCGCGGTAAACCGAAAAATGGTTACTTTTCAAGCCACGAATGTTGCAAAAATTAAATAAAAATTTTTGCATAGTCCCGGTCTTAATTTGCCTAAAACAAAACGTCGTTGTAGTCATCTGTGATTATCCCCTTCACAAGAATGTTAATAAAGACGACATAACGAATTAAAGACCAATTGCTAACGTACGTTGCATTGGTAAAGTTTTTGAAGCTTTAGTTTGGAAGGGTATTTACTTTCATTTTAAACCTTCCCTTGGTGCCTTTCAGCACGGTTTTGTTAAGGGTAAGTCAACTACCACAAACATATTGGAATTCTTTAACTTCTGCCTTTCTGAGATTGAAGTAGGGAGCAGGTTGACTGCTTCATTACTGACTGATTACAGTAAATCATTTGACAGGATTAGCCTTAGAAATCTAATTCATAAACTAGCTTTCCTTGGGTTCCCCTCCTTATTTACTGACTGGCGTCGCTTTTACTCGACGTCTGGCAAGTGAGCGAATATTGTTTCCCTTGTCTCTATCTTTATTGAGAATAAATACTTCAGTCGTTCCTCAAGGAAGTCAACTATGTCCTTGACGAATTCAAAAGTTTTGTGTTATCCTGACGACACCAAGATTTTTCGTATTGTTTATTGTCCGTGTTACTTTGAACCTTTAAACTATGATAGACGCCTTTTGTAGATGGTGCTCTATAAACCGTCTCCCCCTTAGTATTAATAAGTGTAGTAAAATGTCTTTTTCCCAGAAGAGCACACTGCTTTACTTTAGTTATACACGGTGATTGAAATAATCCAAAGATCTAGGAGTGTGGCTAAATTTTGGTTTAACTATGTCCACCATATCGATGCGATAGAGTATAACTATTTTATTTGGTCTCCTTTTCAAAATGTTCACATTGATCGCGTCGAGGCAGTCCAATGTCATTTCGAACGGTTTGCTCTTCGTGGCCTGTCGTGGGACTACCCACTTGTACTACCCCCTTATTCAGACAGACTTAAACTTGAGAAGCCCCGACGTTTTAAAAATTCCATTCCACCGCACTAATTATGGTCTGCATGAGCCTATGACGTCAACGTCTCGTTGGCTTAATGAAAATGTTAATTTTATTGATTTTAAGTTGTCACTTGTTTGTACTAAGTCTGGCCTTCTTAATTCAATTTATTTTATTTTTCGTTTAACTAGAATTTCAATATTTAAGTTAATTCTAAGTACTAATTAAATCCATGGTATATATATATATATATATATATATATATATATATATGTATAATATATATATTTGCTTGCCCTGACGAATATATGTTAATAAATAAATAAACTATTTAAGATTATTCAATTTATTTTGGTGCCAGTTTGATCGCAGTTCAGTTATGGTCAAAAACTTCTTTAAAAAAATAAATTAAATCACACAAATTTCTTTATTTTTCTTGAAAGGTTGGTAAGTAAGAAAGAAAATCGGAGCTATAAATATAGGGTTTCTCTTAGGTGTGCAAAAATGAAGGAACTGGTAGATGTAGGCGAGAAATGAAAAAATGTATGGGAGGGAGTCTATCTCCACCCGTTACAAACGATAGGAGTTTGAAATTGGAAGTGTCTATTTATCACTCTAAAACTGCCGTGTAATTTCCGTGTACACGGAAATACACAGTACTACATGTAAGTACATGTAAGTGCAAATAGTCACTTCCATATTCATATTACTGGTAATATTTTATCACGGTAATAGTTTATCACAATCTGGCGGGGGGGAAGTTAATAAAGCAACTAAAAGCCTGCTTAATACACCTCTTTCTCCTCTTCCCAAATTTGATGTACTTTCGTTTCACCCTATCAAGGCATCATCCAGATAGTGACTGATGATGCTTTGATAGGGTGAAACGCGTTGAAATTTGTTAAAATCGTTAAAATAAATTATATAAAAAATTTTTGGAACTAAACAAGTGTTTTTTATTTACTTCTTAAGTGTAATTATTTAATGAAGAAGCTCCAACAAGAGCCTAAAACAACAACTCTTAACACAATGTTGTTAAGTACTGTGTAATATTTTTTTGTTACGTTATATGCAGTTGCTTCTACGTATTTTCCTCCTTAACTTTAAGGAAACCAGGAGCAACTTTCCGAAATTATAAACTAAATTTTATGTTTAATTGCGAGGAAAGAAGGTTCTAGTCTCCTTCTTAAATTTATTATGAGTAAGGGCCACCAAGGGATGCTCCCAGGTCGAAATCCTTTTAACTCTGCTTATTACACTTATTATTAATGACGCTGTTAACGGTGGCTGATGCTACGATACTATGTAAATGACTTGGTAAAAAACTTTTGGCAAGCAAATCTATATCTGTAAATCTGCAAAATGCTCTCAATATGGAACAGTCCTGATGTCTTTAGAAAGACCTCACAATTAATGCAGTCAAAACAACCATTGCATTCTTTACAAAGTAAAGGAAAATTAAATCAGTGTTATTTCAAAGATAGGAGTTTCTAGCCTCATCCTTGTCGGATCACAGGTATAATTCTCAATGAGGTCATATATCTTGGTGTGCGTCAAGATCAAAGGCTCACATGGAATCATTATCTGAAAACAGTGATAGAAAAGGCTAGGCTATGACTCTACTCTGGTCTTGTCGAAAACTCTTCGGGAAAACCTGGGGCCAGAAACCTAACAATCGTTCGAATTGGTCTGCGCGTTATCAAGTTGGTTAAATTAAAATATGCATCGAACAAGGTTCTAAGTTCGCTTTTGGGAAGTCGGCTTAAAATACTAATAATTTATTACATAAAACTTACCAACTTACAAGCAATTCATAATGGCACATTTCTTCAAAGAACTTGAAAGTCTAAAAGTGCGTAGGTTCTCTAGATATTATAATAATTCAAAATCTATAGCCATAATTTGGATATAAGTTTACTAGACAAATAATGAATACAAAAGCTTGTGATGTAAATTTAGTATTTTACGCTCACGTATGTAAAAATGTATACTAGACTATTCAATATTCAAAACAAATATATTTCATTGTGCGTGCTGGAGATAATTTATTCTCCTCGATGGGTTAAAAAAAATATCGGGCAAAAGTTTATTCAGAGAACGGAGAACTTGACGAATTTAAGTGTTGTTAACTTTAAAAATAAAAAATTTGGTTTATTTTATGAATAAAGGTACGTTATAAATCCATTTTAAACATATCCAAATGCCAGTCCATCTCTTATTCCCGCAAGACCCCGAGAGTCTATATATTAACCGATGTACCAGTCCCTATCGTTACCTCTTTGTGTGAACTAGGAAAGATCTGTGATAGCGAACTCAATTTCCGTTCTACGGATGGGCGATCTTCGATTCGATCTCGACTGATCGATCTTTTAGCCTTCGATCTGCCGATTTTTGAATCGATTTTTCGCTCGATCGATTCAGCTCGAATCGATTTATTTATTTCCGATTCTCATCCATTTAAGACGAGACAAAACGCGCTAAAGTAAAACTGAGCAAGTTCACGTGGAATTTTTTCACATCATCATTAATTCGTGTAATAATCCTGCAAATTTAAAATTTCGTATATAATGCATTTCGCATATCTGTAATATGTTAGTGTTATCTGCATCAGTGAGTACCATGATTTTGTGATTTTGTAATCATCAGTGGGTGTTTATCCCAAAGATTACCTACTATGTACTAGATAACCGACTCCCTAAATTATGCAGCTAGTCTTGAAAAAGTAACACTGGCACCACAGAAAAACGAAATATATCCAGCTTTTAAAGTTATAAGAATATACATAAATGTGCGGTCATTTACTCCTGTCAAAACTCAGAATCACTTACTGCAATCAAAATTATGTTTTCATCCGGAGAGAATAACAGACTCCCGTCAAAAAAGTATCGCCAAATCTTGTTGAAGACTTTCAAACTTTCAATGGATTCCGATGTTTTAATGATTGAAGTACATTTAACATTTGTAAATGTACATAAAAAAAGTATACGTGTCTCTTATCCATAAACTCTCCCGGAAAACAAATTTTTAGTTCTGAATGCAGGGTTACCTGATGCGGGAAATATATAAAAGCAACCACAAACTTTTCTTTACTTTGTTCGAAACTATTTATCTATTAGTAAGTGATCTTTGGTTTGTCCTTTATTTCTGGTTTGGTGATTCTGGATCAAGGAGAAAACAGGTAGTTAAGGAAATATCAAAAATAATTCATTTTTAAACTTCATGGGGATTACAGAAACTATTTGGAGCACCATTAAAATTTTCAAAAATTATTTTCATATTGGGACGTCAATCCACGGCTTAGAATAAAGAACGAGAGGAAAGCTCGCAAGGGGTGGGAGGATACAAGGGTCGTGGCTTGTAAGGGTCGGTAGGATACGAGGGTCGTACCTCGCAAGGGGCGGAAGGATACCAAGGTGGTAGTTCGCATTGATGGGAGTATAAAAAGGTCGGTGTTCGCAAGTGGCGGCAGTATACAAAGGCAGTTGCTCGTAAGAGGTGGAAGGATACAAACGCGATAGCTCGCAAGAATCGGAATTGGATAAATTTATTACTTTGTTTATAGAATAAATTATGTTCGTCCATTTCCTACTAAGGAAAACGTTTTCACGTAAAACAAGGCGTATTCACGTAAAACATAGCTATGTCCAACTTCATAACACGTGGACCGATTTGGTTAATTCTTTTTTTGTTAAATAGAGTGTGATGCCTCCTCCGATCTACATATCCACCCATCCACCCGCACTTTCATTTTATTCAATTTTTGTTGTAGTATAATATACTACATTTGATTTAAGAGAAACTGTTTGTACCTACAGTTGCTATTGTCCAACTTCGTAACGTGTGGGCCGATTTGGATATCTTTTCCTCCCACCCCACCCACTCATCCACCCTTACTTATTTTTTTAGTCTATTTTTTGCCTATTTGTATTCGTGCATTTTTACTTACCAAGACAAAACTTTTCACCTACAGTTGCTTTAGCCTATCTCTTTAACCCGTGGACCGATTTCGCTAATACTTTTTTTTGTTAAATAGAGCACAGACCTCCCTACGGCCTACCCCCACTATAATCTACCTATACTATCATCGCATGCCGTAGGCGCGGGCATTTTTGGTGCCAGTTTGATCGCAGTTCAGTTATGGTCAAAAACTTCTTTAAAAAAATAAATTAAATCACACAAATTTCTTTATTTTTCTTGAAAGGTTGGTAAGTAAGAAAGAAAATCGGAGCTATAAATATAGGGTTTCTCTTAGGTGTGCAAAAATGAAGGAACTGGTAGATGTAGGCGAGAAATGAAAAAATGTATGGGAGGGAGTCTATCTCCACCCGTTACAAACGATAGGAGTTTGAAATTGGAAGTGTCTATTTATCACTCTAAAACTGCCGTGTAATTTCCGTGTACACGGAAATACACAGTACTACATGTAAGTACATGTAAGTGCAAATAGTCACTTCCATATTCATATTACTGGTAATATTTTATCACGGTAATAGTTTATCACAATCGGGGGGGGGGGAAGTTAATAAAGCAACTAAAAGCCTGCTTAATACACCTCTTTCTCCTCTTCCCAAATTTGATGTACTTTCGTTTCACCCTATCAAGGCATCATCCAGATAGTGACTGATGATGCTTTGATAGGGTGAAACGCGTTGAAATTTGTTAAAATCGTTAAAATAAATTATATAAAAAATTTTTGGAACTAAACAAGTGTTTTTTATTTACTTCTTAAGTGTAATTATTTAATGAAGAAGCTCCAACAAGAGCCTAAAACAACAACTCTTAACACAATGTTGTTAAGTACTGTGTAATATTTTTTTGTTACGTTATATGCAGTTGCTTCTACGTATTTTCCTCCTTAACTTTAAGGAAACCAGGAGCAACTTTCCGAAATTATAAACTAAATTTTATGTTTAATTGCGAGGAAAGAAGGTTCTAGTCTCCTTCTTAAATTTATTATGAGTAAGGGCCACCAAGGGATGCTCCCAGGTCGAAATCCTTTTAACTCTGCTTATTACACTTATTATTAATGACGCTGTTAACGGTGGCTGATGCTACGATACTATGTAAATGACTTGGTAAAAAACTTTTGGCAAGCAAATCTATATCTGTAAATCTGCAAAATGCTCTCAATATGGAACAGTCCTGATGTCTTTAGAAAGACCTCACAATTAATGCAGTCAAAACAACCATTGCATTCTTTACAAAGTAAAGGAAAATTAAATCAGTGTTATTTCAAAGATAGGAGTTTCTAGCCTCATCCTTGTCGGATCACAGGTATAATTCTCAATGAGGTCATATATCTTGGTGTGCGTCAAGATCAAAGGCTCACATGGAATCATTATCTGAAAACAGTGATAGAAAAGGCTAGGCTATGACTCTACTCTGGTCTTGTCGAAAACTCTTCGGGAAAACCTGGGGCCAGAAACCTAACAATCGTTCGAATTGGTCTGCGCGTTATCAAGTTGGTTAAATTAAAATATGCATCGAACAAGGTTCTAAGTTCGCTTTTGGGAAGTCGGCTTAAAATACTAATAATTTATTACATAAAACTTACCAACTTACAAGCAATTCATAATGGCACATTTCTTCAAAGAACTTGAAAGTCTAAAAGTGCGTAGGTTCTCTAGATATTATAATAATTCAAAATCTATAGCCATAATTTGGATATAAGTTTACTAGACAAATAATGAATACAAAAGCTTGTGATGTAAATTTAGTATTTTACGCTCACGTATGTAAAAATGTATACTAGACTATTCAATATTCAAAACAAATATATTTCATTGTGCGTGCTGGAGATAATTTATTCTCCTCGATGGGTTAAAAAAAATATCGGGCAAAAGTTTATTCAGAGAACGGAGAACTTGACGAATTTAAGTGTTGTTAACTTTAAAAATAAAAAATTTGGTTTATTTTATGAATAAAGGTACGTTATAAATCCATTTTAAACATATCCAAATGCCAGTCCATCTCTTATTCCCGCAAGACCCCGAGAGTCTATATATTAACCGATGTACCAGTCCCTATCGTTACCTCTTTGTGTGAACTAGGAAAGATCTGTGATAGCGAACTCAATTTCCGTTCTACGGATGGGCGATCTTCGATTCGATCTCGACTGATCGATCTTTTAGCCTTCGATCTGCCGATTTTTGAATCGATTTTTCGCTCGATCGATTCAGCTCGAATCGATTTATTTATTTCCGATTCTCATCCATTTAAGACGAGACAAAACGCGCTAAAGTAAAACTGAGCAAGTTCACGTGGAATTTTTTCACATCATCATTAATTCGTGTAATAATCCTGCAAATTTAAAATTTCGTATATAATGCATTTCGCATATCTGTAATATGTTAGTGTTATCTGCATCAGTGAGTACCATGATTTTGTGATTTTGTAATCATCAGTGGGTGTTTATCCCAAAGATTACCTACTATGTACTAGATAACCGACTCCCTAAATTATGCAGCTAGTCTTGAAAAAGTAACACTGGCACCACAGAAAAACGAAATATATCCAGCTTTTAAAGTTATAAGAATATACATAAATGTGCGGTCATTTACTCCTGTCAAAACTCAGAATCACTTACTGCAATCAAAATTATGTTTTCATCCGGAGAGAATAACAGACTCCCGTCAAAAAAGTATCGCCAAATCTTGTTGAAGACTTTCAAACTTTCAATGGATTCCGATGTTTTAATGATTGAAGTACATTTAACATTTGTAAATGTACATAAAAAAAGTATACGTGTCTCTTATCCATAAACTCTCCCGGAAAACAAATTTTTAGTTCTGAATGCAGGGTTACCTGATGCGGGAAATATATAAAAGCAACCACAAACTTTTCTTTACTTTGTTCGAAACTATTTATCTATTAGTAAGTGATCTTTGGTTTGTCCTTTATTTCTGGTTTGGTGATTCTGGATCAAGGAGAAAACAGGTAGTTAAGGAAATATCAAAAATAATTCATTTTTAAACTTCATGGGGATTACAGAAACTATTTGGAGCACCATTAAAATTTTCAAAAATTATTTTCATATTGGGACGTCAATCCACGGCTTAGAATAAAGAACGAGAGGAAAGGCTATCTTAAGTAAAAACCCTGTACGTGTGATAAGCATTTTTGCTAGTGCCAAGTGGCGAGTGGGTTACGAGGGAATGATGCCTGAAATGTCAAATTGGACCGAATGTCGCCTTGAAATCAAAGTCGTCTCCGTAGTACTGAAATATTTGGGGGCATAAGCAAAGTGTCTTTAAATAGTAAAATTAAGTACATTAATAAAATGTTATAAGAATATATTTTAAAAACACCTTATTTAAAATATTATCAAACTGAGTTGGCCCCTCCTGTATACAAGCATAATTTTACTACTTTCATGTTCGAAACGCACACATCGCTTGGGTTATACCACATATAGAAAAATGCTTAAATTCTTCCGATTGATGTCCTTTCCTCTAGTTCTTTATTCTAAGATCCACGGAAAAGGACAGTGGTGAGATCAATTCACAAAATTGAGATGTAAAAATCAATGGAATCGATCCATGAACATCGATCTTTTTAGAGCGATTAATCGATTTTCGAAATCGGAAAAAAATTATAGATCGATCCGTACTGAATCGATTTTCTCAGTTCGATCCCCCATCCCTATTCCGTTCCCACAGCCCGGATCTACTTTAATTAGAGCTCATATTGTAGCTTTTACTATTAATTTATTATGTCTTATCATTTATTATAGTTTGTAGTATTAGTATTATGTTATAGCTTGTAATTATTGTATTATTATGTAATAGCTTGAATTAAGCTTAAATAAATAAATAACATTCTAAGTTGTTTTATATTAAGATAAAAGGTTAAGAAATGGAAAAGTTGTTAATTTCCATATTTGGCGAACGCTTTACTATGGAAGTGGCAGTACAATTGCGATTTGCATATACCACGACGCCTAAGCTGTTTGAATATGTTGCCGAGTTTGTATCCGAAGCAAATACACAGAGGTAACTCATTTTAAAATACCGCCCCTTGAGTGAAAATTTATTAAGTAACACAGAATAGAAAATAAAGTTAGAATAGTATATAAAGATGTGACTAGTATTAAGTCTCAATCACACAAATCACATTTATCTATTCTAAATAATAGTTATTTTTTCGGGACTAGCTGTGTGTGCCCGGGTTGTTCGGAATTTAGAGAAGTGAGGTCTTTTTCGATTAATTTTACATGTCACTTCGATTCCATCCTCTCCTTTAAGGGTGCTTTATATCTATCTACTCTATATAGATATATCCGTCTGGGAAATGCCTGTTTAAAGTCCTTGATCTTAAGCCTCCAACCAATAGCTTCGTATTTGAATATTCCTGAGAAACTGGAAATTAGCTTTGATGTAATAAAAACTATTTCTATTTAATTGAAATGCAACTTCTTTATTTATTTTTTAATCGCGACCTCAATGTTTGAGATATCATTAATTCAATCACATTTTTGTAACCTACTACTTACAACTATTGGATAGATAACTTGTCAACTGGTGTATCCGGCGCATCCTTAACATCCAACGAAGCCTTATGCAACCTTATAGGCTAAGACGAGTTAGAGTTAGAGTTAGTTTTTGCAAGTTGGCAATGGATAGGCCACACACTGAGAAAATAGCCAAGCAACATCGCTTGGCAGCCTCTAGATTGAAATTCGCACGGGACCCAAGGAAATCGTCGAATCGGACGACCGCGCAACACATGGAAAAGACTAGTAGAAAAGGAAGGCACCCAGTTCAACAAATCGTGGCAGCAGTTGCAAAGAGAGGTGTACTAGAAGCCATAATCCCAACAAGGGGTTAAAGGAACCAATGAGAGACCTAATAATAATTCGTGAATTAAAATTATGCACACAATCTTCATTCAAAAATTTTAATTCTGGAATTAAAATTATGTACATACTAACAATTCGTTGAATTTTTATTCTAATATAACATAATGGAAAATTGTAATTGGAATTGTTTTATGAAAAATTATAAAGTGCTTTGGTTAATAAAATTTATGTCATGGAATAATTATAATTCGACAATTTGATTTGAGAAACCAATATATTTTAAATTATGAATTAAATTTTAGTGGTAGTATCATAATAATTATGTGATATATTTTATGCTTAAATAAAATCGAAAATTTTATATATGCTATTATTGTACACTGCTACAATTTTAATAAATTGCATTACAATTTTCCCATGGCATAAAAAACTGTTTAAAATTGTGTTGGAACATAATAAGAATTAATAAATATTATATCTACAATAGTAATAATATTTTTTTGACTTTTTTTCATATTTTGTTATTTTATTACTTTTAACGTTACTTTTTGAATTTTAAAAAACTTATTAAAAATATAAAAAAAGTGCCACAATTTAATTGGTACAAGGTGGGGCAAAGTTATGTCATAATGTGAATGTGCCATAATTTTTGCAATGGCGCAATACACACCTCAAGAACGCGGAATAATTGTTACTGCTTGACCAATTTCCGGTCTGTTGTTTTAACGCAGCGTGAATTTCGTCGTCGTCCTGCACCAGGTGTGCGAACAATTAATCGTTTGGCTGAGCATCTTGTGAAAATTGGGTCCACTAGAGATGTCGACCGAGAATATCGCTGCTGTGGCCGAGGAGGTCCGAGTGTGTCCACAAACAGCGACAAGAAAATGATGCAAAAAATTTGGCATCAGCAGGGGTTCGTTGCGTCGAATTTTGATGAAAGACTTGAAGATGTTACCTTACAAAGTGCAAATCGTTCACCAATTGCAGCCTGCTGACCGTTAAATCAGGTTAACTTACTTCCGTGCTCTGTTAAACCTGCTGCAAGAAAAGGATGAGTTCGTATCCAAGATAATAATGAGCGACGAAACCTATTTCCACTTAAGTGGTTATGTGAACAAACGAAATTTGAGTTTCTGGGGCACAAAGAATCCACATTATTTTTTTGAGGACGCCGACGGCACAACCGTAACTGGTGAGCGCTATTGGGTCTCGAGCATTGTTGGTTCCAGCAAGACGAAGCAACCTCTCACACAGCTCGGGCAACGATGGAGATTTTGAAACACTAATTTCCGGGCCGTGTGATCTCCTGTTTTGGCGATTTGAACTGACTTCTTCCAATATTGAAGAAGAAATCACCAATTTGGAGCTTGATGTTTTGCGAACAACAATTCAAAATGCCGTAAAACGAGCACAAATATGCATCAACTCAGGAGGTGGTCATTTGAAAGATCTAATCTTTTCAACTTAATATCATAAAATTTACACCTTCAAATATAACTTTTCGTGAAAAGAGAGCCAAGTTTTTTCATTTCTAATAAAATGGCAGCCATTGACATTTTGCCCCACCTTGTATAATATCATGTAGTATTACATTTTTATTTCTGTAAAATCACATTTTTACTTCTGGCCTACATGATGTTATCTCTCGGAACAGTGCATTGTTTTGGTTTTTCCTATTTATCTCGAAAACCGGACCTGAATCAGTAAAACTACTATGATTTTAGAATTCAGCGGAAAATTTTACTATGGAAATGGGAATTTTTCTCGTAGAGTAGTGAAAATAGATCTACATAAGTTGTATTAAGACAATAAGACATAAATCAATTTGTTGGCAATAAATTATCGGGCTTAACTTGTTTACATGTATTTACATACCCGTTATATTATTAAGCAGGTACTTAACAACTGCAATTAATTTACCAAGATTTCTTTGTTTCTTTCTCTTTCCTTATTCAGAAGCAGACGTCGTCTCTTCCCCTTTGGGAATTACGGTGCGAGGTAAAATAAAATGTGTTCAACCACAGTAATAATAATAGCATTAATATTTTAATAATAGTATTAGTATTTTATTGTACCAAAATGGTAAAAGGGGACCCTTATGTTGCACTTCGTTTCGTATGCTATCGACTAGTTTGGAATAGTTTTAAATAATACTTGTTCACCTTTACTGCAAATGGGAAAATTTAAAAAATATTTTTTTTTTATTGCAAAAGTGGTCGAACGGTGGGATCAAAATTGTGAATTGGGTGGGGGGGGGGGGGGGGTTCAAGGTCCTTTTCGCCGCATAGTTTTCGACTTATGATGAAAAATGTCAAGAAAAATAAAACGATGTCTAACTTGCGCAGTTTTTTAGAAATCAGCAACCTTACAAGGTACGTAATCCTTGGTGCGCTAGTCTGACTCGCACTTGGCCGGAATTTTTTTTTCGTTTCTAATAGATTTAGCATAAAGGGTGCCACCCCACTTTCTGCTTTTAAATTCTGAATCATGCTGTTGTCGATGAGCCAGCGAACAGAATCCAATGCTTTTAAGTGTTCTTAAGGGTTTCCTTCACTTACGCTTAAAAGTGCACATGTTCTGTACCATGAATGAGAAACAAAACTAAAATTCACTTCTTAAAGGTTATGGTCCAAAATATATGTAAATTTTTTCTAAAAATCACAGAAATGGATGTAAATAAAATGATATAAATAAAATCAGCAGGAATTAGCATTATAATTAAGATAGACTAACTTACGAACTCCATAAACCAGTTAATTCAACAAATTCCAAGTGTCTGCCTTTTCATTTATATTTCTTCGGTCGACTGAACTAGTCGCCTATTTTTAAACGACTTCCCAAAAAAAAAACGAGAGGTTATAAGTTCGACCCGTATTTTTACTTTTTGTAACATTCAGATTATAAAAATGTAATAGGAAAAAAAGTTTGAGTTTTACAGGTTTTCTTATCGCGGCAGCGGAATTAAAATCGTATTTTCGTCAGACGGCGAATTCTTATGTTTTTTACCCGACTTCCCAAAAACATAGAGCTTCTAAGTTCGACGTGTATTTTTTTTAAAATTGTTGTTTTTTTAATGTGTTACCGGGCATAATTTCGTAACGCGTTGCCCGATTTTGATAATTCTTTTTTTGTTGGGAAGAGTATGTTAAAAATTATTTTATGCTTTTTAGCGCTTTTTGTGAAGAGGGTTCAACTTTTCTTTTTAAAACTATTTTATTCTTAACAAATTTTTTCCTGTTAATCTACACTATAACTTGAAGCTGGAGGGCGTGCTTTCATATGGGGAGTAACTAAACCTTCCTAAAATTTTTGGGAAATTCAAGCAAATTTTTCTTCCCTCGAAAGCTTACATTTTTTTAATGGGTTGCACTATTCGTAGACGAGCTTGCTTTGTTAACTTCCCAGTTTATAGGAAAACTATTGTAATGAATCCCAAAATCAAAATTTTAGTTTTAAACATATTTTGAAATTTGAAGAGCTGAAAGGGTATAATTTGGAAAAGAAGTATGTTGTGTGTTTGTGTGTACGTGCGTATGCATCTTTTCCTGCTCCACTTCGAGCGAACAAAAAAATTATAACGACTTCAATGAGGTGCCGATTGAAACGTATTAACGACAATATGATCTGAAAAAAATGTGTAACATTCGGTTGAGTCATTTTTTTGTTTAAAAAAAATAATTGAAAAAAAATATATTCGGCTATTTCTAGAAAAAGTTTTATCTGATCTAAGTGGTTCTGATATAAATCGATATTTTGTAAAATGAGATATTTTCATTAAGTGTTGTAATAACAATTCACTATTGATATCAACAATAAGCTATTGATAATAATAATTAAATATTTTTTAAAACAATTAAATATCGTTAATAACTTTTAAATATTCTTGATAACAATTGATTATTGTTAAAAATGATTAAATATTGTTAATAGCAAATAAATATTGTTAATAGCAAATAAATATTGTTAACAATGATAAACTATAATTAATAACAATTGAATATTGTTAAACCGTTTATTTTAGATTTTCACGAATATCACTCTTTATCATACCGGGAAGTTGTTCGTCTGAATTTCGAGAGTCGTACTAGTCATGCGACACCCAGAGTCCAGACCCACTACACGGCATTTTTTGCGCAGCCTCTAGGTAAGATTCTGCTATACCGCGGAATTAAGAACTTGGTTTTCCATTTACGTTACGTTATTCTCCTTATATAGATATGACCTGGAAAGATTAAATTTCGGTTCAAGACAAGTCTGAGGCTTTTAAAGTATGCTGACGACATATGTAGTTGCGCTTGGTGATGAACTCAACAAACTGCAGATAACGAAAATAGGCTTAATGAGTAATGTAGCGCACAGAAATACGGAAAATTCGTTGTATAATATATCAAGGTTGATTCTTTGTTATGAAGCAAAAGTTTGGGGCTTTGAATAACATGTAATTGTGGAAATGTTACAACGCCTTTTTTAAAAATGTTATTTCGCTTCGACTAATTAGAAGTTAAATCTAGAATTTAATTTGTCACATATTTACACTTTAAGAAGCCATATTGATTTTTTGTTAAGATTTTTTATAGATATCAGCTGCATATGCTCCCTCTTATACGTCCTTGGGAAGCTGTGAACAAGAATATTTATTGGTAGGAATACTGACAAGAAATGTCTTGCTCACACAGCCGTAAATTTGACTTACTCCAGGAGACTCCCGAGGATATACATTATACAACATATTTTGATAGATCTGGTAGATAGGGAAGAAGCTAGAATCAAGCAAATGGCTAGAGGTTTAGCGAGGCAAGACTTATATCTTAAACTCTAGTGCCTAATTGGAAATAGTTACTAATAATAATAATAGCTTATTGAGGCAATTCTACAGGTAAATACAAATTCAAAATCACTCTTTGCTCTGATTCTAAGCAAAGACAAAAATTACTATATAATTCAATCATATAACTTATGCTATTAGAAAATTGATAATTAATAAGAGAAAATAAAGAAGAATAATAGTGCAAACAGTAAAAGAATATTAAAAGTATCACCTATAAACTACGACTATAGCTACCAAAGCCGTCCTTCGAGCGTGGAAAGCAAAATATTATTATGCCATTCATCAAACTATAAATACATAAAGGGTATTTTAATTTAGAGTAAGCAAGAGAAGAATCCAATAGAAACGGGAAAGATGGGTTAATTATTGAAACTTTCTATAATTCCACGCATTTGTAACAAAATTAATGAGGTCATTGTAATTGTTTCTTCCATTTAAAATATCGACGACTTCATTTTCAGAGAAATTTTTTTTCACAAATACCAATTCGGCACTCCCCAAACTGGGTTTTCATAACGTTATCTTGTTCAAACTTGATCGCCTAGGCTTCCCCTCCCGATTCATCTCCTGGATTCAATCCTACCTCAACAACCGTCGGTACAATATTCTTTTCAGCTCATCCATTTCTAACCCTATTGTCGCTCGTACCGGCGTCCCTCAGGGCAGCACTGATCGACTTACAACCTCTAAGTAAACGTCGTGATGTTTCCGACATTCTCTTCATTTATGAGTTATTAACTGGTGCCATAGACTGCCCTTCAATCCTGCAATCTTTACCCATCTATACCAATCCCCGTATCCTTAGGTCCACTCCCCTTTTCCGACTCGACCGCCATCGCACAAACTACGGTCAAAGCGAGCCAATTACCAGGATGCTACGAAAAGTCAACGACCTTTCCTCCTTTAACTTCCATCTGAGTAAATCATCCCTTCACAAAGCCTTATATCTTGATCCCGCATCTTGATCGCCTTTCTTAATTCTTCTTCCTTCCAGCCCGTATCTACTATAATTAGAGCTCATATTGTAGCTTTTACTATTTATTTATTATGTCTTATCATTTATTATAGCTGGTAGTATTAGTATTATGTTATAGCTTGTAATTGTTGTATTATTATGTAATAGCTTATGTTAAGCTTAAATAAATAAATAAATAAATAATTTTTACACAAAAGGAACAAAAATTAAGCAAATCAGTTGAATAGTTATGAAGTTTTTTTCATGGCCAGATAGAAAATGTCTTTTCGAGACAAACACGTCTAAAGTGTAAAGTAACTTTAAAATTATGTATATTCTCGGGTATTTCTCCCTATAACTTCCTTACGACTGTATCCATCATAAAAAAAAGGGTTTTTTAAAGTTCTAGCCCAAAGGGCTATTATTCTAGTATATCTGGGACGAAAATTAAAAAAAAACCTTGTTTCGAGAAAAACGCGTTCAAAGTTTTACAATGCTCCACTGAGGGTATTAAAACTGACCATGCGTGCTTAACTTTCGAGCAGCATATCTCGGGAATGGAAGTAAAGATTCTTAAATTCTTTTAAGGGGGCATTTCTATGTCGAACAGATATGTCGAACAGATTTAGCCAAATAAATGTCTCCCATATAACTTCCTTAAATATAATAACATAAAGTGTGCCTAGTTATATAATAAAATTGGTTCCCTGTTTCGATGAAATACATTTATTTAAGTTTAAAAATAATGTGCGACAGTTATTATTTTAATCCCTGTAAATATAGAGAAAGGAGCAATAAAGCAAATCGAAATATCAAAAATAGAAGCTATGTACAAAATTATATATCGATCTGAGTGAAAGATTTTTGGAAAAGTAGTCTTAAATTTCAATGACAGGATTGTTTTTTCCAAGAATTTTAAGAGTTAGTGGTTAGTTTTTGTTAGCGTTTTGGAGGGAAAAACGCTGCATCTGCATTAAAAATATTTTACTGCAGAATACGATCAATGCAAAGGATAATTATGAAATATCACTTTAAAGGTATTAATTCTTTCAACATTAAAACTAAAAAGCAGTAGTGGATCTGATCCTGAAGATCTACACCAAAAGGTTCCAATGACGATACAAATAATATTTTTACACATTTTAAAAAGCAAAAAAAAAGCCGAGGTACACACCAAAGGTCCGTCCCACGCCAAATGCTGTTATCCTTTCCATACTCCATTTTTGAGGACTAGAGGTCGTTCGCTTTTACCAGAAGAGGTTTTTCTGATAGGTAAAAAAAATTAGACAAGCAGTGCTATATAAAAAAAGCGCGGAACAGATCAGGCTTCTTTTTTCTTCTTTCCAGTTTAGCTTGAATTTATGCTGTTGACTAGAAAATAAGTTGTACAGTTTAATAAATTGTGAGTTTAATAAATGAAGTTAAAGTGATCAAACTTCGTGGGGATTACGAACTTTATAATTTATCGCGACCTTTACCGCGACCGAATTTATCGCCATCTTCAAAAAGACTTATTTCGCACGCTAATGCTACCTGGTACACCACAAACCACCAAGCTGGGAGGTAATCTAATTAAACCCTTCCAAACCTAGCGATCCGTAGAATCCAAGCAAAGATTATAAAAGTTTCATCACACAACACGAACTAAGTCCATCACTCTGATCACTCTGGCTTAGCCATCTTCCAGAAATTGTGCGACACAGATAGAACAGACACTTTTCACTTTTATTTTTGAATCCGTTTTACATTTTTATGGCCGTAAACACTACCGTCACGTTACTTCACATTTCACACACTTTGCAGTGAATCACCTGGATCACCACGAATCACCAAACTAGAAGGGGGCTTAAATAAACCCCTCTAAACTTAGTGACCCATAGAGACAAGAAAAGGAAAAGTAAGTGTCATTATACTTGCACGGAACTTCGATTACCACATTGCGAAAAGCAGAAGTATTCACTTACCACACAAGTTTCATAAACATTTCGTTTCACTGCACATGATTTCAAAAAAAGAGGAGCTTTTCAATTCGACTGTATGTTTTATTTTTAACCGACTTCACAAAAAGCACTAAAAAGCATAACAATTTTTTAATTTTATATCTATTACGCCATTTTGAAGTCGGTGCACATTAAAGAAACAAAACAACTATTCAACCATAATCGAAGATACTATATAAATTTACCTAAACGTTTCAGCTCAAGGGATCATAAAAAAGGACGAAATACTTTTTTTGTAGTTTGGTTTGTTTCTTTAATTTGCACCAACTTCAAAATGTGGTAATAGATATAAAAGTAAAAATTATTTTATGCTTTTTACTGCTTTTTGTGATGTCGGTTCAATATTTTTTTTTAAAACTATTTTTTTTTTTCACTTTAGCACTGCGTTCGCACTATCAAGTCTCTAAACATCAAGTTAAACACGCAATCCCCTTCCGCTGCAATTTCTGCTGATGTTTACATCCAGCTGCAGCTGTTGCCGAATCTTTGTTTACTATTTTTGTTTACCACTTGCAATCAGTCTTGCGTTAATAAAATTTGACTCCCGCTCAGTCGAATCTGAAAAGTAGTAAATCATAACAAAAAGCTTACCGGCTAGGAATTTTTGTTACAATAAAAATAAAATACAGAAAGAAAAGGTTTTTTAGAATACCAGCTTTTATTTGTTGTTACTAAAAAACTAAAAATTTAAAAATAAATTTCTCGATTTACAAGTAGGTACTACTTACAGTAATAAACTATTCTAGTTTCTATATTAGATTTACTTACAGCTGTTCAAAATTTTAGTTTCAATATTTTACACATTCAATAAATAAGATACCTAATAAAAGCGTGCATACAATTTCAGAATATCCACAAAATGAATAGCTTTCATCCGAGGAAAAGTTTTTTCAATAACATAATTTTTTTACTTTTAAAACTATTTTTATACGAAAAAAACCGAAAAAAATTGAACCTGTTTTTAAACCTGCCGCCATTTTGTAATATTTATAGTCAAAAAAGATCGCCTCCATCGGACGACAGCCAAAGGGGTCCCTAATAATAAAATATGTTTAACTTTTGCTTCAGATAAATTGTGGGAGCCCAACCGTAGTCACCGTTTGCCCCCCGCAGATTTGCGAGCCTGATTTACAGTGACTGCAACGGCCACCACAATGCATGTTTTCATTAAAAAACAATGTTTTTTTTTGATAAAGGTTCATTTAATAACAAATGCCAAAAAACAAAATTGGTCTATGTTTATTTGTCTCACAACAAAATTTAAACACGCCCACTTAAAAAATGGTGCTTCAAGGGAGAGGGTCGTCTTAAATAAGAATTTAAAAATTATTGATCTTTGATCATAGTATTTTATACAAATATGAAGAGATATAAATCTTGATGTATAAGGAAGTCATCATAAAAAAATATCAAATTAACAATAATTAATTGAATTAAATTAATTGATATAAAAAACACAACTCTTACTTTATGTTACGTAACGGTATTATTCCATACCGTCCCGAAGTCACACTTATTTACTTTTTGTATAAAACCTTACACCGGATATAACACTTAATAACCAGTACTAACGTTTATTAATTTTATTTTTACATTACACTTAGTTATTACTAAACAATGGATCTTTTATAATGTAACAAAATAAGCCCCCCTTCGCTTGTAAATTAAATGCCAATTTATCAAACTCTATTTTTTCTGATCTCGGAGCACACGTCACATAATGATTTTTAAGGAAATTAACTAAACCAATCTTCGTCTGCAATAAACCAAGCCTTTCTCCTAAGCAGTTATGTGGTCCAGATCCAAACGCCAAATATGAATATGGAATTATTTTGTCCTTGTTTGCTGGCATAAACCTCTCTGGATCAAAAACCTCTGGATTTGGAAAGTACTGAAAAAAAATTTATAATTACCGATTACTTGATGAAATTAGTTTATATACAAAATAATAATTAAAAATTAATACTATTAAATAGTTTCTATGATAAGAGAGTATTTTTTAGTTCCCGAAATCTGTTTTTATTATTACTAATAATAACACGGGCCTGCAAATTTAAACTATTAAATAATTTCCTTCTTTAATAATAAGGTTTTTTTAGGTAATAAAGTGTGCTGATTTCAAAAATTGTATTGGTTTGTTTTATATTACGTCGTTTTTTCTTTATATAATTTTTTTCTTTCTGATAATTTAAGAGACGATATTTGTATCGGATGGAATTTCCTAAAATTTTTATATTCTAGCTTACATCTATAGGCACTTTCATAGATTTTTTCACGTAGAATTCTAATCGAAATTGATAATATTTATTAGATGTTAAAGTTATTTTAATACAAAAACATTTTTTGCACTTTGGGGATAGAATATCTCAAAATCCTTACGTGCAAGGCAAATTTTACGGCCAGATTCTGATTTAGTGGCCAACATTATATAGTAATTCTCTAGTGTTTCTAATGGAGGGAAAACCTTGTAGACCTGTGTAATTACATATATGATGTTAATTTCTGTCAACAGAAAATTCCGTTTCTCAATTAGATTATGCCTTGCAATTAGATCTAATTACTATTATTATTATTAAATGTGGATCTAAAGACTTATTACATCACCCTTTTGTCATTTCAACCAAGTTGGTTTTTTGTGACAAGATATTACACGAGACTTAAGCTACCCAATTAAACTTCAGTTCTTTAATTAGACCTAAAATTGTATGCCTTCACTATGCCTAACGGTGATGGGAAATCCTCACCGAGATGTCTGAGCCTGACTCGACCCAGGGCCTCGCAATGCCAGCGGATGTCTTCCTCGGTATCCTTCTCTTCCAAACAGAAGCGATAGGTGTCTTCCTGAGCTAGCCCCATCATTTTAGGTGGGAGCCTAGGGGCAATATTAACTAGTTAAAAGTCATGCTAAAAGCCTTAAATTGGGTCTGCTGAGTGAGAGCAGCGCTTCCGTTTTCTTTTAAGTAGGATATAAACCTCTTTATTTATCTCAACCACGTAGTATTTGTCCAGTGTTTACGTTTATCCTCCCATGCCACAAAACGTCAGGTCCGATGATTTGCGAATCAGAGCCTTTTCTTACCAGGTGATTCCTCATTATCAGCCGCCTTGGGCCAGTTCTTTGAATGCAGTAAGACAGTCCCAGAAAATTCTAGACTCAAAGGTATTAGACTCTTAGATAGAATAATAAACAGGATAGGCCATTACGTGTATGAACCGTGTACGTGAGACCAGCCATTTTGCTCGTAGGAAAGGTGAAAACAGGGAAGGAGGCGAAGTTCACAAAGTTGAGCTGTCAACTTTTGATTTCGGTGATTTCTGTCTAAAGCATTTGTCAGAAAAGTTTTTTTGAGTTTATAAGTGAATTATTAGATGTGTGTGACTAAATAGACAAAGAACAACATAAATAGTGTTTTGAAAACTCTGTCATAAGTTAAAGTTTTCTAATTAACTTAATTTTGCAATGAATTGTGCTATTTTGTGCTGTGAAAATAATCGCTGCAATTCGCGAGGATTATCACTTTTTAGTTTAGTTTTAGTTAATAAGTAACTTCTTATGGCTCTTTATTGTCTATATTTACGTACAAAAGTGTAAATACTAGAAAGGAAATGATAATTTTACGAACTTTTTATTACTGCTTGAATAATATAACGTGCGCATAGTTCAATGGCGTTTATTTTTAGTAGAGTGATGGTTAGTTCAGATCCGAGCGCCTTATACTTAGTCTGGGTCTATAGACTCCGATGCCCGTGTATCAAATCAGACATCACTTTTCAAAGATGTGGCTGTTGTTAAGCCAGCATTCCCTGCTCTCAAGGATCAACTTGAATTGTGTATCCAAATCTTAGAATATAAAACAAAACAGGCTGATATTAAGCGAACACCATACAAGTCGTGTTGGAAACAATTTGCATTTGTATGAGAAGTTCAGTACAGTTATAATTAATAAGAAGGTAAGGAGCGGAGCATTGCAATTAAATTTGAAAGTTGTTCAAAGTCACTAATTCACTTTATATTTTTTAATTAAAGTAAATAATTATCGACATCACTTAAGACGGTATTATATCACCTGTAAGGCGAAATATTCAAATGTTTAAAATAAATTTAAATCAATTTAAGAGTAAACCCCCACTGGTAATGTTTTCTCGAACCGATTGTGAAATGCGGGAGTCTGCTTTGTGACATTTGCAATCTCGTAAATAAACAAATCTGTATTTTGATTTTGCAAACATAAACTAGTTGTTTTCAGCTGATATTTTCTTTCATTTATCTTCTAATCGCTGATAACTATCAACTAACATTATAACATAGTTTACAAACCTAAAATAAGATTTTCCTCCTGGAAATTTAAAGTTATTTTTACGAGAAAGCATACTGCACTTCATTGTCTAATTTTATAAATACCTACGCACAACTTTAAAGGTAAAACACAAATTATCCACAATAATCACTGCACTTAGTGATAGTTTTTCAGTCAATTAGCACTTTATATCACCTTTAAAGCACTTTTTAATTTCGCTTACACTTTACATTCAAAGCCAGCCAAACTAGTTTTAGGAAAGAAGGTCCCTTGAGTTCATTCCATCTCACTTTCTCTTGGATATACATACGTTCTCATCTGGAAAAAACACGCTCATGTACACGATTCAAATACGCTATCGCCATTCCTGTTTTGTTTCATATTATAAGATCCAAAGTGTACCTTTTCGGCATGGCATCTGAGATTGAGTTAATTATGATCATCCTTAAATACTTCAACTATTTTTCTGTGATCAGTCAGGTTGCCTACTTTGAGGAGATTGGAACCACTCAGACTTATTGCGCTCGAGGTAGGCTCCTTCTTCATATATAGATGTAAACGAAGGATGTCCCGTGGAGCCTCCATAGCTGCAGTCGGGCAGGTGCGCATGGCACTCGTAACGCCTAGACAAGATGTCCTCTGATTTTTTTCTAGTGAAATAACAATAATAATAATTATAACTAAGATTACACGCACGGTGACTTCTCTGAAGTCACGGGCTTGACGACCCCACGAACCCTTATTAAATTCGTGTTATACAATGGAGCGAGTGGTACCGTCTCATGGATTGGTAGACCGTCTACAAGAACTTACCTTGACCCTGCTCAAAGAGTTTCGCAGACTAAAAATCCACTGTTTCCTGCGACCATTAAAGCAGGAATCTTACGTATGCGCCCGACATAGGAGAAAGCTACCACTGGCTAAAGCCGAGAGGCAACCATCTACAAAAATAATAATAATATAAGTAGAAAATGCATCATACCTCAGGATTATTTTGAATTGCTGCCACAGAAATAATAACAGGCATCGCATGAGGAATTTGAAAATCAAGATGTGGTTCAAGGGAGTATCCATCCTCTCCCTTAGATAGAACACATTGTCGATCCAAGAACGGAAGCGGCGGATACTTTCTTAAACTTTCGGAGACAACCGCATTAAGGTAAACCATTTCAGTGATCGCTGTATACGTTATGTCTCCATTATTTTCTTGCAAAACTTTTTTAATTTCATCCCTGATCCTTTCTTGAATTTCACGATTTTTTGCTAATTCATACAATGTAAATGACATTGCCGAAGAAGATGTCTCGAAACCAGCTAGGAAAAATGTGGACGTTTGTGAAACAAGAACATCCCCTTCAAAAGTTAATCGTTCACTAATTTGTTTATTTTCTGGGCGTTTTAGTTCTACCAGAATGTCAATCAAATCGTTCCTTTTTACACCTGTTCGCTCTCGAGTAGAAATCGCAAAATGTGTTGTTCTGCGAAGGAAATTCAAGAAGTCCGCTGGAATCATCTTAAGCGTAAATAATTAGCGACAACTGTATATTTGAAAGAAGATCCGCTTTACTTACACTGCATTTGAAAAATTTCACTAATTGTGGCAGGAAAAATACAATTGTGAATTGGAAAGCTCGTTTAAATGTAAATTTGAAGAATTTTTTCCCACTAGCACGAAATTCAGCGTTAGGATCCTTGAAGCTGTTAGCATCTAGACCAAATGCAACACTTGCTATGACGTCAGTATTGTACAATGCACACAAATCGCGCAGTTCCATTTCCTTTTTTGATACATCATCGCTTGCAATTGTATCCAAGTGTAAATCCAGCATTTTGCCAACCTTTAATTTTATAATTTTAAATAAAAGTAACAAATTAATAAAAATTATTTAACATTGTTAATTAAAGGGAACATTTGCTTCAGCTTTCCACTAGAGAAGAAAGTTGTAAGCACGTTTCTTAAATCCTTCCATTCGGGATTTCTAAGTGTGAACAAATTAGAAGCTCCCACTACATCTGTGGCAGGATCTGCATAACAGTATCTGTAACTGGTCGTGTACAAAAGACTGCAACTAAGTTTAAGTTAATTACCTATTTGAAAATTTATTAAAATCCTTAACGAGAATTCTCTTGATGAGGTCTAAGTCCCTTATTAACAGACCGGGCTTGTGAAACAGATTAATCCCCACAACAGGTTGATCTTTTGCGGCTTCATGATTATACAGATTTGTGAAAAGCTGTCCTAAACTGCACTTAAAAAGAAATGCGTCCATAAAATTACCAAAAAATAGTGACCCAGGAACATGGGGCACATTTTGTTTTTTCCAGTAAGTTGCTTGTTTATATGCCCAAACAACAAAACTGAGAAGTATAGTCGCAAGAATAGTAAGAAGAGCATACAAAACTGCCATTTTGTAATTAATCTGTAAAGATAAATATGATTACAAATATCAAAAAATTTCATAAAAACAAGAAAAGCAAAAAAACTCAGATTTAAGTTGTTATAGCCAATTATTGCTTCGAGCAATCCGAAATAAAATTGTCGGACCCGCTAACGAAGTCCTGAATATGTACGGAACTTCTTTAGACTGGGACCAAATAAAACAAAACCTAATTTTACATTATTCAGATAAAAGGAATGAGACCTCACTCATAAGGGACTTCCATAGAGTGGAACAAGCTAACAACACAGTGGAAACGTTTTACAGTGAAGTGATTGAATTATTTTCCAGTATGATGCATAAAAGAACAAAATATGTTCTATGCTAAAGCCGACACCAATAAGCCAATATTGCCTCAAAAACAAGCACAAAGAAATTTTGTTCCCCAATTTAGACCTCAACCCAGAATTTATAACCAACCCACCATACAGCCCTACAGACTCAATCAAACACAATACTTCGCTCAGCAACCAAGGTTTCCACAAAACAATAGTTTTAACCAACAACAAAGGTTCCCTTAAAATAATAATTTCCAATGTCAGCAGAAACCGCAAAATTTCTCTAGACACCAACATAGTAACTTACCCAAACCTGAACCTATGGACACTTCTTCAGGTAACGTAAAGATCAGTAATCCGCAGCCTGGTAATAGACAACCCTTCAATAATTATTTTAGACCAACCGGACAAGCAAACTTCACAAGTAAGGAGTTGTTTAATTTCGCAGAGAATTACCCGATTACAAGCGAAGACTACCAACCGGAGAATTTCTCCTTTGAACAAAACCTTGATCAATAATATAATTATAACGACGAAAACGACAACATTAATAATCAAATTAACGAAAATCAATCTGATCATTTCAGATTATCTCAAGTTGACGACACAAATTTTCCGCAACCCGCCTCGAAAGATATATTTGATACATAGATATTAATAAGCATGGATTTATTCTTCCATATATAAACATTTCATCCCCTTTTGGACGCCCACTGAAATTTGTAATTGATACAGGTGCGTCCTCTTCGTTCATTAATCCCGAATTCACCTACCCAGAAGACCATATAGAAACAAAACCAACAGTAATTACGACAATTTTAACAAATCACGCCCTGAGTAAAGAAGTTTACCTACCCAACTTCATTGAATTTAATCAACCAGGCCAAACTAGATTCCTTGTCTTTAGATTCCATGGTTATTTCGACGGTCTACTTGGACTAGATGCATTGTCCTCATTGGGAGCCAAGGTCGATCTCGTTTACCGGGTACGCATCACTAACAATGCAGTAACCCCTCTCAATTTTAAACCTAACTTCATGTCAGATAAATTTACCATTCCCCCTCATTCAAATCTTATCATAAGACTACCTGTGGATGTTCAACACGGTAGCATATATGTAAAAAACATCGAAATCAAACCAAATCTTATCGTGTCAGAAGGCATATATAATGCCGAAAGCTGGTATAGTTTAATTGAAGTTATTAATTCAGCACCCCAAGAACAAACCCTTTTCATTAAGCAACCCCTCAAAGTAACTAAATTTTCATCCGACGAATTTGTCGAAATTAACAATTTTAATATAAATTACAATCACCCCATCATCAAACGATATTATGAATCTACTTCGAACTAACCATATGAATAAAGAAGAAAAGAAGAACCTCTTTAAAATCTGCAAAGAATATGACGAAATTTTTTTTAAAGATGGACAGCTATTTACCTTTACAAACACGATAAAGCATAAAATTCGAACTACGAATGATATACCTATATATACCAAATCATATGGGTACCCGTATGTTCATAAAGAAGAGGTACGCCGACAATTAAATGATATGCTTAGCCAAGGTATAATTCGCCCGAGTTACTCTCCATGGAGCTCTCCTGTATAGATTGTACCAAAAAAAAGAGATGCTAGTGGCAAGCAGAAATGGAGATTAGTGATAGACTACCGGAAGCTGAACGAAAAAACAATCAGCGACATGTACTGAACGAAAAAACAATCAGCGACAGGTGCCCTATCCCTAATATTACCGAAATTTTGGATAAATTAGGAAAAAGTATGTATTTCTCAATGCTAGATTTAGCCAGTGGGTTCCATCAAATAGAAATGGACGCACAAGACATCCAAAAAACGGCCTTTACTGTTGAAGGAGGTCATTTCGAATATGTAAGAATGCCCTTCGGTCTGAAGAATGCCCCAAGTACCTTTCAAAGGGTCATGGATAATGTACTAAAGGAATTATAAGGTACTATATGCCTTGTATACCTTGACGATATTATTTTATATTCGACTTCCCTACAAGAGCATATGGAAAGTTTGAAAAAAAAATTCCAAAGATTAAGGGATGCGAACCTTAAAGTGCAGCTCGACAAGTCCGAGTTCTTGCAAAAGGAAACCACCTTCTTAGGTCATATCGTTCCAATAAATGGCATCAAGCCTAACCCAGAAAAGATCGAAGTTATCAAACAATTCCCCATTCCAAAAACACAAAAGGAGATAAAATCATTCCTTGGTCTCCTAGGGTACTACCGCAAATTCATCAAGGATTTTGCAAAACTCACCAAATCCCTCACCGAATGCTTGAAAAAAGGAAAAGTAGTAGTACCTACTGATCAATATATTAAAACTTTCGGAATGTGCAAAGACCTTCTAACAAACGACCCCATTCTTCAGTACCCCGATTTTTCGAGACCCTTCATATTGACTACGGACGCCAGCAATTATGCAATCGGCGCAGTGTTGTCCCAAGGGCCTATCGGAAGTGATAAGCCTATATGCTACGTAAGTAGGAAACTAACTCAATCTGAAATAAATTACTCTACAATAGAAAAAGAGTTGTTGGCCATAGTATGGGCCACCAAATACTTTCGACCGTACCTATTCGGAAGACGGTTTACCATAGTCACTGACCACAAACCTTTAATGTGGATCATCAGTCTAAAAGACCCAAATTCGAAACTAGTCCGTTGGCGACTACAAGAATATGATTAACAAATAATCTATAAGAAAGAATATGAAACAAGAACTGTTAATACTCCTCTGCAAAGCCTTCACGGCAACACAGTCCATTCCGCTGAAGAAAATATGGATGATAGCATTCCCATTTCCGAAAGACCACTAAATGAGTTTGCGTTACAACTAATATTAGAAAACTCGAACAAGAAACCCGAAGTAACATTAGAAATGCCGTTCAAGAACAAGCAAAGGAGAATCATACGAATAATCAATCAGTCAGAATCTACCTTAACAGACATTTTCAAGAAATACCTCCCACCAAATCGTTTAACTGCCATTTACACCGACAGTGATACTTTTAAAATCGTTCAGAGCACCTACTCCAAATTCTTTTCACAATCCAAACTATTCAAGATAATTAGATGCACTGAAGTACTCAAGGACAGCGACGAACAAGACAAAATTATTAAAGACTATCACGAAAAAAGTAACCATAGAGGTATTGGGGAGACTTTCCTTCATCTTTAAAGGAAATACTACTTTCCTTTTATGAGAAACAAAATAATTAAAATCAATAATAATTGTAACACTTGCCAAACGTTGAAATATGACAGAAATCCTCCAAACATAGAGATCACGATGAGATCCTTAATGAGGCCCTCATCACGTACAATAATGCTATCCATTCCTCCACAAAACTTACACCCTACGAAGTTTTCTACGGCCGAACTTATAAATTTAATAAATCACAGTATCAAAGCGCTCATGATTATTAAAGAAACTTGCAAGAATTTCAAAAAAAAACAAAAATTACCTTGAACAAAAGGTATCAAGTAATATAGAAAAGCTTAACAAAAACAGGGATGATCCCACTGATTTTCAAGAAGGCGTAAATGTCTATAAAAAAGAATGTAGGAGAAATAAGTTAACCCCAAGATTCACTAAACATAAAGTTAAGAAAAATAAGCACGTTACTTTAATCACTACAAAAAACAATAAGTTTCATAAATCTAAAATAAAAACAAAACGAAAATTTCAGGCTAACGATATTGACAACGGGACAATGACATTGACGATAGGACAGAAAATAGAAATACAGGAACTAACGAACAGTAAGGGACTACTACCAATGCGACTGGGTACAGCTAAGACTATACTAGGAAACAACAATCTATTCCACATTGTAAGGCTAGACCAATATGAAAAAAATATTAACCAAATAGAAAACACACTAATAAATTTCGAGCAATTAAAAATAGGAGAAATGACTGATTCGTTAATTATTATCAGAATAAAACTCAAAGAAACAAGACACAAACTACAGACTCTAATGCCCAGGGTTATAAGTAAAAGAGGACTAATCGATGGACTCGGAACAGTAATAAAAAGCATAACGGGGAATATAGATGCTAACGACACGGCCCTTTTAAATAAACAAATCGAAAATATATTGAAAAACGAACATATAATAAATAATAAGGTCGATCAACAAAATAAAATAAATAAACAAATGATTGAACGTTTCGATAATATAACAAGGCATGTTAATAATCAACAACAAGCAAAAACAGATTATCTAAAACACATTAAAAATCAATTTGCAAATCAAATCAATTTAGAAGATTCTATTATAAGATACACTCAATTTCTAAATCAGGTAAATTATAACATAGACTTAGTAAACGATCACATAAGCCGCATTTCTGAAGCTGTTATCCTTGCAAAATTAAATATTATATCAAAACAAATATTGAATAGAGACGAACTTTTGCATATATACAAACTTTTCAAAAGACAAAATGTTACCATTAAAACAGATGAACATATTTACGAGCTTTTGGGTCTCCAAGCTTATTACAACGACACAAACATTATATTTAATATTCAAATACCTATAATTTCAGCTGAAACCTATTCCATCTTCCACATTATACCATTGCCAATCTAACGAAATAAAGTAATCCTGACGAAACCCCATATCCTTATCAACCCTGAAAATATTCAATATATAGACAATAAATGCCCCTGCATAGAAGGAGTTTACTACTGCCAAGAGACAACATATAAAGAAAAAACCGCCGAATCGCAATGTATAGAAAATATAATAGCTAACAAACCAGCCCACTGTGAGCTCCACGAAAAGGAAATAATGATGGAGATTTTTCAACCAGAACCTAACTTCATCTTATTAATAAACATTCCCGAGATAAATTAAAGGAACAACATTAATCCATTTTGACAAGTGTGAAATCAAAATCAACGATATAACGTGTAGTGCAACCGAAACTATATTTTGGGACGAAATTAACATCTACCCTACAATATTCCAAGAAATCAATACTACAATAGTAAACGACAGCTTACGTCTAAAAAAATTAGACACCTATGGAACTCCTGGAGCCCTATGTTCAGTTTACTTACCATCATCCCCATCAGTTGGATCAATGCGTTGAGCGGCAAGACTAACATGCCATGGGTCCCGGGTTCGAGCCCAGATGACCGTGAGCTCTTATTAAGAAATTAAAATAATCCACTCCGTCTGTGGGCTGTTGTCTAGCTCGCGGCAATGCAAAAACAAGACTCAAGTTTCCTCACATCCCTTACCCTAATTCCCTTCCGACCAAAACCATGCTAACGCATCAAAGGGTTGTCCCCTAAGATTTGGCCACATCGAATAAAAAAAAAATCATAATGGTTCTCATCTGCGTATGGACATACCTGAAAATTAAGAAAACTTTTGGAACACACAGCATCAATCCTGTACCTATCATCCCTACAAACGCTCCTGCCAACGAACCTGCGATGATCCAGTTTCTTTGGCCGTCGCTCAGCACAAAGGGGGAGGAGTTACATGCCCAGCATGAATACACGTGCCATCATAATTACGTATATCAGCATAAAGATTTCCCACATAAAAGGTGTCAACAAACTTCTTCTCATAATTACAATTTTTAGAATAAAACTGCTGACCTAGTGTCTGCAGCAAGTAAAATAGATCATATTTTCTGAAAGCTAAAAACCCTTGTAAAACAATTTGGAATAAAAGATAAGTCAGTTTTATATTAACTCGGGTTCTGTTCAGACGTTTGGAAAATAAAGTTCATTTAATAAAAATTTAAGTTCTTTTATTTTTTCCATTAAAATAAATAAATAATATAACTTGCGTGAATTAACAAATTGGATAACGCCTCTTCCGCACAGCACCCCACCTCATAAATTTATGTCATCGTAGCAGTGGGGCAACATATTTTACACATCAAAAGAAGAATCATCCAAATCGGTCCACTCGGTACGAAGTAAACCTACACCTACCCACCTACAATCGTGAAACATAATCTACCCAACATAAAAAAAAATATTCAAATCGGTCTCGCCTTACCAAGTTAGACTACAAAACCCCCTCACCAACCCACCCAGTTATCACATTATTTTCGTTATTAGAAATGGGAGATCACACTCTATACAAAAAAAAAAGAATTATCTAAATCGGCCTATGCATTACGAAGTTAGGTTTCACCCCAAACCCCATGCCACCAAAAATTTTTTTTGGTATGGTTCCAATCGATGAACACGCTCCGAGCAACAGTTATATACATTTTATACACTTAATGGAAATACTAATTAATGTAAACTTATAAACAATGCACAGTATACACACATCACACATTGAACTTTGTACGCAGTCAATCTAACTTTACTTGTATAGATATACCCAGCACTAATGTTGCACAACACGTCACCCCAATAGCTACAGATATACTGCTATCAAAGCATGTCGGTGTCGCGAACTCACAAGATTTTACCCATCCAAAAAGCGCACAACGCCCACATCATATAGTCGGGTATATACAATACAATAAGATTTTTTCGGCTTTTCATAAACTCACTTAAATAAACATTGATATTTACACGCAAGCTTGAGTTTATGAAACTTCGGTATTTAGTTCAAAAACAGTATTAATAATTGACGCTGTTAAATAAAAATTGTCTAACTCACAAGGACTAAAAGTTAAGTTAAATTATGCAAAATTATTTCAACTAATTCTCGAAAACACGACATCAATAAAACCACTATTCACTCAAACCCACATTACTAAACGATACTGCATTTAATAAAAATATGTCAAAATGCAAAAATCATTTAATTAGCTAGTATATCTAATAACTCACAATGTTATTAAATTTATTTATTTCGTATGTAACTAATTTTATGCTCAAAATCATTACTATGTGGGTTATATCATTTTTGCCCAACAACGTCCAATTGTAACAACTACACTTTTGGATTTTACTTTTTTACTTACTATGTTTGCTATAATAATTCACAATTAATTTTCTCGTCACAACAATAAATTAAAAACTACTTTAGCAACACCCTATAGTTTAGTTCACCTTGTAGCGTTAAGTCCAACTGGTAAGCCCTAATTCATCTTACTAATAATTAGTCGTTAAAGTTAAAAAAATTTTGTTATCTTCAGTCTTGTTATCTATCTATAAAAATATAATAAAAAACAGGCCTGTTCACTCAAACATACCTTATCAGCAAAAAGAATGAACATCGCAATTTTACAGAGTTTTCGTTTCAGTTTTTTCGGAATAATCTTAAGCCCGAAATTAGAATCTAATTAAAATTAATTAATATGAATTGAGTTTTAACATATGTAAAACTTTAAAATAAATTACTACATCCTTGTCATTTTTACAATATCTATGGGAAATCACTGGTATTGCTACACCGTGAGGTAAATTAATAGCCCCCATGAAAGAATATTTTTACCTCGTTATCATATGAATACTTAAAAATAATTTAATCTTATGTTTTTACCGTCTAGTGAAAGTACTCGATGTCAATGTTTTACTTGTTTTTATTCATATTACTAAGGACTAGTACACTTGGTCTGTTGAGGTCAATAAGAAACAACAAAATAAGCCTTTTTTATCTTTCCAAATCTTCTGCCACACTCACCGTAATTATATCGCAACCACTCTTATGGTTGCAGACAAACTACGAGAAAAAAATCAGAAAGAAAAGTAAATAAGGTTAAAAAAGAAAAGTGCCCGTTGATATAATGCACTCTGTGGAGTTAAATGCACTCTGGCAAAAGAAACACCTCAGTCCTAAGATGTCCTGTGGCTATGTCCAGCGCAGTAAATTGGAAATAGTGGCTTATGTCTCCGGCAGTAACTAAGCTTCAACATTTCACATCATCTAATGTGTGAATATGATCATTAACTAAAATATTCCTACAAGCTATCTTAAGTAGAACGTAACTTTAACTTCTGGAGCATCCTATATAATGGGTGTTTCACATAAGGTGTGACAAAATAAGTGGGATAATATATAGTAAAAAAAATTATCTGACAATCCGACTGGGATTTACGGGATTATTCAATTTACAATTTACACGGCATGCACATCATTGTTTTATTTGTATATTTTGATCTACGCGACACAGAAAACAGAGAAACGCCACAAAACTATTATCCCAATGAAGTTTCTAAAATTGTCAACGATGTTGATATGTATAACTCTTACCAATGCCGTTACAGTCACTTCAAAAAGCGAAAAAAATGTTTTGCGATTACCTAAAATTAAGCACTTTCCAAATTTTCACCCAAGTTCATGTGTCTAATTAATACACCTGTTTTTATTTTCATACTATTGCCCATATTATTACCTTTCCAAAAAGGTACAACATGTCCAGGTAGAAAAGGAACAGAAAAATCACATCCTTAGAAATCCCTGACTACCTAATTATTTTATTACACGTTAGAAAGGAAATTCTTTCAATAAACAAAATTTTTTTGTTTAGGGTACAGAGCAAATTAATTTTAATTATTGTTGCAAAAGTGTCATACAAATATGAAATTTAAAAGTGTAATTTTATTTTATTGCCGATATTAGCTAGCCAAAATACCAACATGCATAGTATTATTAATTCTGTGAATGGTAAAATTATAATGCAGACGAGTAATATTTAACCTGCATATAGTAAACGGGAGGGGAGGGTATAACTCATTCCGATTCATCATAAAAAGCTGGAAAAGCTTTTTCTGTTGAATCGGAATGAGTTACGAATTGATTGATTAAATTCTTAGAATTCGTTTTATATAATAAAAAGGTTAATTAAGTTAAATTTAAGTAAGTTTATTATTTAATTTCAAATACAATAATGACATAAGAAAAATAACTACGTACAGGTGCTAGAGGTACGCAAAAACCTTACCCACTTTTCTTTAAGCCTGTCTGGTGATTCTTATATATGTTTTACAGAATATTGTTCATAATTAATAATCAGTACTGCCAGACACATCCCGTTGGCGGTAATTTCCGCTAGACGCTTTAAACCTCGCAAAAAATAACATAACCTTACTTATAGTTTGGGTCTTACTTTTTATATATGATAGGTACTCAGGAGGAATAATTTTAATACATTCTGTAAGCAACCAAACCTCCTTCAGACACAATTAAAGTGACGCTGTGAGTTTGAAGGCGAAGTCATTATTCGTGCGCTTGGGCGTCAGTGAGATAGTCCCAAATTACACGAGAGGGATTCTACCCTATGACTCACGGCAATTCTTTTCTGTGCAAAAGTAGAAAAACCTCTCTCTCTTTTGAGTCTATCGAAACAGGTTTTTGAGGGTAAAGGATCGCAGGGAAGGGGGATTGTTCCCTCAAATTTTCCACCAAAATGATCTCTCGGATGCAAAACACCACTACATGCATAGAGTGGATTTTTTGTGACTGGTGGGTTCAGAAAATTTTTCTGCATGCGCTCGGTTCATTAATGTTTTAGTTCTCAGGTAGTCAACTCGAGAATTAAAAGGAAAATATTTCAGGTAAAAGATCGCAAGGAAGGGCAATTGCTTGAACATATTTTTCCACCGAAATGATATTTATCCCTCGGGTGCAATATACAATTTTTAAGACATTTTGTGTCTGGAGGGTACAGCAAATTTTTCTGCTTGCGCTCTCTTCATTAATGAGCAATTATCAGGTATTCAACTTGGTAATTGAAATAAAAATATTTTAGGTAAAAGATCGCAAGGACGGGTAATGCTTGAACACATTTTTCGCGATATTTTCTGTCTGGAGGGTTAATTAAATGATTTTGCATGCTATCGGTTAATTATGGTCATGTAACAATAGACTCACATTGGTAATTAAAAAGAAAATATTTCAGGTAGAGGATCACAGGAAACGTAATTTGTTCCTTAAATTTTTCCACCGAAATGATTTCTATATCTCGTGGGCAGAACACAAATATAAGTACATATTGGATATTTAGCACAGGTTTTTGAATAATGAATTTTGAATGTCGGTTTCTGAATAATCAAACCAACAGTAACTCAACTCGCATTCTGACATAAAATTGAGTCGGAGCAAAATATTTTACGTGTGCGTCGGGCTCACATCCGAAAACCGGCTTGAGGGAAGAAATTTTGAGTCTCGTGTGCGTTGGCTCTATGATAGGTACTCAGGGGGAACAATTTTAATACTTTCTGTAAGCAACCAAACATCCCCAGACACAAATAAAATGTCGCTGTGAGTATGAGGGCGAGGTCATTGCGTAAACAATAATAAATCCACATCAGAATTATTACAAAAACACAGTTTAATAACTACGCCATGTTATTTTTTAAAACACGGAAAATCTTTTTATTTCACTCACACGTGTTGTAACTTAAAGAGTCTCTGTTGTAACTGAAATGACAGCTGTGCTGAACGAACCGTGAGTATAGGAGGGAGAGATCGATTCGCACAGATATGTCCTGATTTACACGAGAGGGATTTTACCCCATGAGTGACGAAAATCTGTTTTTTTCTTGGTAACAGAAGTGAGGTAGGAAGAGGGTCATCTGTGAGTGTCAATCACGAATCGTAGGGGTTTTGCTTGAGTTTTTCCTGATTTTCTTTTGTCCATTTTCGTAACCTCCTCATTAGGGTTCGAAAAATGTTTGGTGCCAGGTTGATTTAGTATTGCTTGAGCCGGTGAATATAAATTTTCAAACCTGCAAAACACTTATGAACCGGTTTTTTAACGTCAGTCAAAGCCCCTTTCGTAGCAAAACTCCGAGGGTTTTTCTACTTTTGCACAGAAGAGAATTGCCGTGAGTTATGGGGTAAAATCCCTCTCGTGTAATTTGGGACTATCTCACTAACGCCCACAGCGACATTTTAATGGTGTCTGGGGGATGTTTGGCTGTTTACTGAAAGTATTAAAATTGTTCCCTGAGTATCATATATAAAAATTAAGACTCAGACTATAAGTTAGGTTATGTTATTTTTTTGCGAGGTTTAATGCGTCTAGCGTAAATTACCGCCGACGGGAAGTGTCTGGCAGTATTGATTATTAATTATTAACAATATTCTGTAAAACATATATAAGAATCACCAGTCAGACTTAAAGAAAAGTAAGTAAGGTTTCTACGTACCTCTCTCTCATTTCGTGAATAAATTTAGATTTTAGGTTCATCGCTTTTATTTCGTCGTAATGTAAATAGTTCGTGGACACTTAAACCACGCGGCGCCCAGCATTAATAATTACCCACCCTATTTGACCACTCAAGCTAGTACATCTTTATACTCATATAGGTCAGAGCATAACACACTGTCTTTCCTAAAAACAAACATGACAAGTATATGATGGCACCTAGAGAGTAATCCTCTTAAATTTCCCTTCCTTCAGATGTAGTACAACGTTCCGTTGAAATGCTAGATTTAATACTCTGAAAAAAAAATTTATTTTCTTTATCAACGCTCGATTAAGTCTGGGCATTAAACAATACTGTGACAGTGATAATGAGAAAATTATCAGAATTCCATCTAAAACTAATCTCGCAATCACTGATCTCACAGTCACTTGAACTTGCCATGGTGAATACATTTCAAATTCGTTTAAAATTTATTGTTATTACTAAGTAAACCTTTTTATTTAAAAAGAATTATTTCGATATACTGCAATCATAATCTACATTTCCAATTCAATTACTGAAAGCTGCTATAAAATTACTAGAAGACCTACTGTTTTGCAAGCCGCTCTTGCCCATCATTTCAATAAATCAATGAAAGAGATAAAAAAATAGTTTTTAAAAAAAAAGTTGAACCGACTTCACAAAAAGCGCTAAAAAGCATAAAATAATTTGTGATTTTATATCTATTACGACATTTTGAAGTCGGTGCAAATCAAATAAACCAAACAACTACAACAAAAATATTTAATCGTAATTTTTTATGATCCCGTAAGCTTAAACGTTCAGGTAGTATTATGTATTATTTACAATTGTGGTTATGTAGTTGTTTTATTTGTTTAATTTGCACCGACTTCAAAATGTCGTAATAGATATAAAATCACAAATTATTTTATGCTTTTTTATGCTTTTTAGCGCTTTTTGTGAAGTCGGTTCAACTTTTTTTTTAAAAACTATTTTATTTTTCACTTTTTAGTGTCTTCTACTCTATACAACGAAGAAAGAACCATCCAAATCGGCCCACGCGTTAAAAGTTAGTTTTAACCCCCCTACCTCACCCCCATTCCACTAAAATTTTTTTCTCATGGTATCAATCAAGGAACATACTCTACCGAACAGGAAAGGAATCATCGAAATCGGTTCACGCGTTACGAAGTTACAACCCCTTCCCCTCCCCCACTACCACCATAGGACCAAATTATTCTCCTATTACCAATGGGGGATCACACTCTATACAACAGCAAAAGAAGCATCCAAATCGATCCACTCGTTACAAAGTTAGGTTCCACCCCCTTCTCCCACCCCCACCAGGGCAACATTTGTTTTCTCGTAGTATCAACCAAATATCATATTCTACCCAATAGAAAAATAATTATCCAAATCGGTCCACGCGTTACGAAGTTAGACTACCCCTTTCCCACCCACACCTTTCACGATAGGACCAAACTATTCTCCTATTAGTAATGGGGGATCATAGTCTATACAACAGAAAAAGAACCATCAAAATCGGAACACGAGTTACGAAGTTAGGTTCTACCCCACCACCCACCACCATCCCCCTAACATTTTTTTCACCTGGTATCAACCACGGAACATACTCTACCCAACAGAAAAAGAATTATCCAAATCAGTCCACGCGTTACAAAGTTAGACTACCCCTACCCCCACCCTTGGCCAATTTTTTTTCTCCTATTAGCAATGGGGGATCATACTCTGTACAACAGAAAAAGAACCATCCAAATCGGACCACTCTTTACAAAGTTAGGTTTCACCCCCACCCCCCAACCCCACCCTTCCAAAATTTTTTTTGACATGGTACCAATCGGTGAATATACTCTACCCAACAAAAAAAGAATCATCAAAATCGGTCGACGCGTTACGAAGTTATGCCCGGTCAGACACAAAAAAAAAAACGCGTCGAACTTAGAACCTCTTTGTTTTTGGGAAGTCGGTTAAAAATTATCCTATCTTTTCGCTCTGCAGTGATTCTTGACAACGTTTTCTTATCCTCTTTATAAAAATCGATGGTTGGCTGTTTTGATCCTAAAAAGTCTCAAAGATACAGTCAGTCACGAAAGTCTACACACACCCTTCAAAATTAGAAAATTAAAAAAAACAAAACAAGTAATTCTTTTTTACTTTTATTAAATATTCCATTATGTTGCAAAAACAAATATTTAAGCAAAAACTTACAAATACCGTAACGATTTCGAATGAAAAACGCAATTCACTGAAAAATTCATATCACAAAAGTCTACATACAGATCACTGAGATATATAATACTGGAGTGACTGGTGCCATGAAATTTCTTCAAGAAAATGGTATCACTTTTCGCTAGTTGTCCCTTTCTGGGTAAGCATCTTTTTTTTTCAACATGGTTTTCTTAATTGCCAACGTCATGTCGCCTATTAAATGCTGGCGTTAGAAATAGATGACAATATTCACAATCATCTTACATCTCTTCCTGGGTAAGCATTATCCAGACTAAAACAACCTTTTATTTATAATTTTTATTCCAGTAATTCCAATGATTTTTTCATTTTCCTTACAACAATATAGAAGATTAAAATTAAATATGTCTCTTCGTATATATTTGGTTATTATATTCTACTCTGAATGGCTGCAAAATCACAGTAAACGTTAGAGATTAAAAATTGTTTTCCTCCACTGAAAGTAAAATTGTACCCATATGAGATAGCTTATAAGTCAGTCCAGTTTAAGGGGGTCCTCTACTCTCGAGGCCTGAAATTGAGCGGTTTTTTTGTGGAATAAATTGCGAAGGATCTACTTAATACATTTAAAATTTTTTTTTTATTCCGAAGATACATGTTTTGACTTTTCAATTTTACTTTTGAAGATGAAAAAATATAACTATCGCGACCTTGAAACGTCATTGATGACATTGATGTTGAAACTGCATGGGTCCCGCTTAAGCAAAGTTGTGGCCAATTGGGTAATCTAATCTGAAAATTGATATTCTTTATAATCATAGTTACGTTGGCTATGTTTTCCCGTGACAGATTTTTTTTATGTAAAGTTATGCAACAATTTGTAAAAATGTCCAATTTTTATGTCATTTTTGACCTATTAGAGGCTATAAAAATGGAACAAAATAAAATTTTGCAAATCGTACACGGGAAAACATAGCGGTATGTTTTCTGAACAATTGAAAAAAAAATTATTGAAATCGGACCAACAATTTTATGAGAAGTCTTACTCGGCAGCTGAAAAAACACTACTTTCGGGAAAACGCGTTTAATGATAAATTACGGTGTATAACTTAACTGTAGTAACTTACGAGTTAATCTGCTATACCGGCGCCGTCGAGTTCTCCATCCTCATCACGTTGATGTTTTTGGTTATCCACATTCTTCTCAGGAACGGACCGGTAAATTCTTTAGACAATGATTTTTAACTGGAAAAGCGCCGTCGTGACGCGCCGCGCTTAGTTTCTCGGAAACGGCCGGAGACGGGTACCTTTCTGTTCCCTGAAACATGCAAAGGAAAGTGATTTTCATGAAATCCTTTCTGTGGCGTATTCTCAGATACATATAGATTGAAATTAAAAAAAAAAACAAAATTCGATTTTTTGAAACCGCGAGAGTAGAGGACCCCCTTAATACATGTCAGTGATACAGATTGAGAAATGCATGAAACCATTTGAAGTACCGTTAATTTTTCGAACGAACATTTTAATTTTAACCCCGTTATCATTTCGCTCTCGGTATATTTTTGTCCTAACTTACATTGCAGGTAGTTCAATTAAAATTTCGCATATCACAGTGTTAAAAATGGCGGGTAGAAAAGAAATTTCTTTGGAAGTTCGAAGTTTAATTGTTAAGTTGTGGGAAGAAAAAAAAAAGTTATGGCGAAATATCGAAAATTCTTGGAAAAAGTCGCGCAACGGTGCAAACTGTGATAAGAAATTTTAAAGACCGAGGTAACTTATTTAATAAAAGTCGAACTGGGCGTCCTAGAAAATTAAGTGAACGAGATGTTCGGACAATTATAAAGAAGGTAAAAGCTAATCCTAAAATTAGTGCCCCGAAATTGGCACAGGAAGTTGGAAATACCTCCGGTAAGCAAGTTCATCCCGAAGCTGTTCGACGATTTTTAAGATCAGAAGGATTCCATGGAAGAGTACTGCGAAAGAAGCCGCTGATAAGTAAGGCGAATGAACAGAAGAGGCTGGATTTTGCAAGACGATACGTTAACCAAGACACAGATTTCTGGAAAACAGTTCTTTTCACGGACGAGAGTAAATATAATGTTTTCGGATCCGATGGTAGGGGAAAAATATGGCGGAAAGTGAATCAGGAAATGTGTAAGGAAAATTTCCTCCCGACAGTGAAACATGGCGGTGGTAACGTTATGGTTTGGGGGTCTATGGCGGCGGCTGGGGTAGGGAAATTAGTTTTTATAGAAGGTATAATGGATCACAGGAAATATTTGAATATATTAAGTGATAATCTACGATTATCTGTCGAATCCTTTGGCATTGGAAACAAATGGGTCTTCCAACAGGACAATGACCCGAAGCATACAGCAATGCTTGTAAAGAAATGGCTCCTTTATAACGTACCAAAGCAGCTTCATTCTCCTCCCCAGTCGCCGGATCTAAACCCTATTGAGCATATTTGGGATGAGCTTGAAAAAAGAATAAGAAAGGACCGCATAACTAATCGCGATTCTTTGAAGATCGCTTTAACAAAGGCGTGGGCTGAAATAACTCCAGACATAACAGAAAATCTGGTATAATCAATGCCAAGGAGGCTGCAAGCAGTCATCGATTCACATGGTGGACCGACAAAATATTAATTTAGTTTATAAAAAAAGAAATATTAAATTTTTCTCTTACTGTATGTAGACTTTTGTGATGTGGATTTTTCTGTTTATTGCCTTTTTTTCGAAAATTGTTGCGTTATTTTTAATTTTTTTTTCTTAAATATTAGTTTTTGTAACATAACGGAATATTTAATAAAAGTAAAAAAGAATTACTTGTCTTGTTTTTCCTTATTTCGCAATTTTGAGGGGTGTATGTAGACTTTCGTGACTGACTGTATGTTTATAGAATCAGCGGACGCCATGCTTGTTTCTTACAAACGCTGCTTTCCAACAGCACAATTTAAGTACTTGCAAGTACTTGAGGTAGTTATCTGCGCTAAATCAACTGCTCTGAACTGCTCAAGCAATTTGCGAGTAGTTACGCAAACTTTTTAATCCAGAGGGCGAAAATGATGTTAAACTCATTTCAACAGATGGCTTTTGGCAAATTGAGGTTAAAATTGTTAAAAGTTAATAAATGTGTGGTTGAGTTCTGTTTGCATTTAAAAAAAAAATTGAAATTAAAATACTAATGTAACTAAAATGTATCAAGTAAATAATAAGTAAATAAATATTAGTTTTATTCCGTGCATTGCTGCCTCTTTACGACACAATCGATCAGCTGTATTGGGTCAAAAACTTATTCGGAGTACCTTGTATTCTGAGTACCGTGGGGTCTGTTAGCTGTCAATTCTTGTTGCTTTCCCATTAACAACTTACCCTAGACGTATTTAAGCACTTGCAAGTACTTGAAATGTGCGCTTGGAAAGCAACTATTGTAACGTACACGAGGTAGGCCACGCAAATGAAAATACTGAACCATGTAATGTGCATGCCCCAGGTGGCCAGAAATCAACGCAAGCAAATCTCAAACATAGAAATTCAAGAATGACTCTCCATCCTCTCGTGAATAAGTGTGGTGAAAATGTATAACAGAAACATCTAGAACTAAGGGCCTGAAGTTTCTAGAACTTAGCTGAGTTTAGTTAAATAGCGTTGAGTAGCAGCCTGGTTAGTTTAAGTCGTGATTTAGACTGCCAAGAGTATATGTGATACCGTGAAGAGTTAGTTGTGCTTTAACGCGTGAAGTGATAAGTGTAAATAAATGACGTGAAGCGGTATATTGCGAAGAACAGTTGTCAAGAAAATTGTGGAACGAACTAATTAAGTGAAGTGAATAAAGTTGTGAACATTCGTGATTGAAAATAAGTGTCTTAGGTAATCCGCAGAGCCCGAAGAGCCACAATTATGCTACAAGCGGTGTCAGAATTGGGACTAATTAAGAAAGACTTAAAAGTGAACTTAGAAGAAAAAAAAGTGTGATTGTGAAATTGAAGTGAAATAGTACAGTCAATCTGAATATGGGGCGCAAATTTAAGGATTCACGTGTTCAAGACTTGAAGGAGAATTAGGTAACCGTTCCCTACCTATGACTGAAAACGAATGTGCCCTGGTAGCGTTACTACAAAAAGCTATGGAACACGAAGAAAAGGATTAGGAAACCCCTGCTTTTGAAGACGAGCAAATACTTCAAGCATGATAGAACTTCTCAATAGCCTGTATGTATGTATGAAATGAAATCTCCCAAAGAATAGTTAAAGTCATCAATAGAAGAACAGAAGATTTCATCAGCCGAGTTAAAACCAGCAATCAAAGAACAGAAGACTTCATCAACCGAGTTAAAGTCAGCAATGGAAGAACAGAAGACTTCATCAGCCGAGTTAAAGTCAGCAATGGAAGAACAGAAAACTTCATCAGCCGAGTTAAAATCAACGATTGAGTTAATTAGTTAAAGGCATCAATGAACGAACATAAATCTGAATTAAACTACAGTCAGCTGTAGAGAAGAAACTGGAGACCACAGAAAACTATATCAAAGTCAATCTCGAAAGCTATATGGATAATAAAATAGAAGATTGGATGAGGCAGAATTTTCTGGACAGCTCAAAATAAAAAATAATTTCAAAGAAAATAGGACAGCATCCAGCGACGTTGTCTACAGACGTGACTGTGAATAAAAGACTTTTTACTCCAACATTTGACGGTCAAACACTCTACTGCTCTAATACAAGCTTTAGAATTGCGGTATTGGAACCAGCACATGCAAGAGGTTTATCGTCTTCAGGTATGGAGTCGAAAACGGAAGCCTGCAGAGACGTTGCAGCAGTTATGTGCGGACATGGAAAGGCTGACACATTTTGCTTATCCCAAGATTTTGTCAATGAGGTCGCGAAAGAGCACCAAAGTGATTGCAAAAGGAAGACCCCCTTGACCACTTGTCGGAGGAATATGGTCCAACAGAAGGTGACCGCAGAAATGGATGTGCTTTGAGACAGCGACCATGGTAAAGGACTAATGAAGAGCAACGAATGAAGAAATGTTGCAAAGTGAAAACGAGTCAAGAACGTGCTGGAAATGCCGGGTACTAGAACCATTAGGACATGTGCATAGTAGGAATTTGTCACCTGCGGGAAGACTGAATCTGTGTGACGACTGACTGTCTTGCCGATATCGAGCAGAGGAAAGCGGAAACTGCAGGCTGTAAGCAAAAATGTAAAGATTTTGGGAAGGTAGTGGAAACTCCACTGGTAGAAAGGCAAGCATCGATGAAGAGGCGAGAAGTTAAAAAATGTGACATTATCAATCTTATTAACACTCCAACGGTTCATGCTGAGAACGACGAGATTGTTCATTTACGACAGAAATTGAAGGACGCAGAGGAATACATTCAAAGTCTACGTTCTCAACATAAGTGGCTTTCGTGGTGTTACAGGAATCTTCGGCTAAGCTACGGGGAACTAGAAGAAGAATGTGCAAATATGCAAGCAATGCGCGAAGAGTGGGCCAACACAAAGGAATTTGAGATAAGTGACCTTAATTGTTTGTTCGAAGAAGAAAAATCCAATGGCCGCTTAGAAAAACAGTTGAGATTATTAAAACAGAAGAACTGCAGAAAGGCCTTAGAGGATGAAGGCTGTTCGGAGGGATTGATCAAAATGATGATTTCAGTTTTGGTCACAAATCAATTGAAAATGAAACCTCAATATTTTTCAGGAAGGTCAGAATTAAATGTATTAATGTATTTCCATGAACATCTCAACATTGCTTTCTGACGGGTTGTAACTTTCCACAGATATTTAAGTAAAGTAAGTAGTCTTACTGAAAATCTGATTGAAAATAGATTTGAACTACAAAAAATATTAGTTATTATCAGGTTAAAATAAAACAAATTTAAATGATTCTTAATTTATTGTCTTTTGTGGTTCCAAATATCATTAGCAGAAATATTATTTTAACTGAGTAATAATTTATCCATTTTTTATTTTTATTAAAAAAATTACGAATTTAACATACATTTATTTAATTAAAATTTCATTCGAATCATTTTCTAACAGGAAAGCTGCTTAAGTTGTAATCCGAATAACATTTCATTTGAAATGTATTTTTCGACAAGATGAATAATAAAATTTTTGATATGGTACCAATCGGGAAACATGCTCTACGCAACAAAAAGAAGCATCGGTCCACGCGTTACAAAGTTATTTATTTAGTTAGTTTATTGTCCAGTGTGGAAAAGTTAGATACCGAAAACGTCTGACTAGAGTAGTACGAAAATAAAATTATATTTCAAATATCGAGAAGTGAGTTTTAAAGTCTTTGGTTAGTCGTAGTTTCGTTATTTAATTTTAATTAAATTATTTATATTTAGAGTAGTTCCGTAGCAAATTCTAAGTGTCCTCAATCTATTGTCTTTGTGATTTAAATAGTCTTTTTGACTAAATGGTCTTAGTGGCGAAAACTATCATAACCAATCAATTAGAAGTATAAGTGACAAAATAGTAAAGTAGTTAAATTATACCGACTTATTGAGTGACGTACTCAAATATTCTTTATTTCTACTTTCCAGGACCAATAGGGTGCAAGGAGCCACTGCTGGAGACTAACAATTAATAGTGTGGAGAAGTGCGATATTCGAGCCCTGTCGCAATAGTTGGACTACCAAGGAATATTTTGATGATATATCAAAAAAATGTTTGTAATGTTTATTTTCCGGAACTTACCCAATAAAACAAAATATCGCAATTAGAATTTAAAATATATATTGAATATTAACGAAAATAGCTATATTTGAAAAAAATATATATTCATTAAAAAAAACTTATAACTAATAAGATGCGTTCGTCGCAAAAGAGTTGGCCTACCAAAACCGGGAGACCAAAAATCGCAACCGCCAGGGATCGTTAGGTATTACGGGAAATAGTTAAGGAAAATCGAAGAGAAACAGCGATAAAAATTGCGCAAACTCGGGGAGATTCTATTAAAAAGAAAGTTTCGAGAGATACATGCATCAGAGAAATGATTAGGATTTAAATTTTATAAGGTAAGAGTTATGAACTTAGAAATGATTTAGTTCTACGTATACCTGTATTTAGGCGAAAAACAAACCATTTTTAACTGCTATTCAGAAAAAAGATGATTACAATGGGCACGTGAACATAGAAATTGGACACCTAGACAATGGAAACTATTGTATGGAGTGATGAGTGTCGCTTCGAGCTCTGTGTTGGAGACCAGCGGTCAAGAATTTTACGGCAACGTGGTGAGGAATTTAATTCTGACTGCTTGAAACGAAAAACAAAATTAGCTGCATCTGTAATGGTTTGGGGGTGCATGTCGGCTAGAGGTGTTGGATATCTACGATTTATTGAAGGCATTGTCAATGCCAATAAATATCAAGAGATATTGGAAGAGGAACTTTTACCTTCAATTCCTAGGCTTAAAAGCCCAGAAGGCAGCAGTGCTTTTCTTCAACAAAAAGAAATCCCAGTTCTTCAATGGCCAGCTAATAGCCCAGATTTGTCTCCAATTGAAACACTATGGGGGAAAATGAAAAAAAACTGAAGTGTAATGCTCCTAGAACTCTTAATGACATGAAGGCTAAATTGCAAGAAGTTTGGGACTCAATAACACCCGAAATGTGTAATAGCCTAGTTGACACGATGCCAGTACGATTGCAAGCCGTCATTGAAAAGAAAGGTGACGCTACACAGTGGTAGGCAAAGAATTACGATAATAGTCCAACTATTCTGCGACTTATGCAGGATAGGCCAACTCTTTTGCGATTAACGCATCTTATTTATATTAGTTATAAGTTTTGTTTAATGAATATTTTTTCTCAAATATAACTATTTTCGTTAATATACTATATATGTTTTACATTCTAATTGAAATATTTTGTTTTATTGGGTAAGTTCCGGAAAATAAACATTAAAATAAACGCAAAAAAAAAATATCTTTACTATGCAGGGTGTTTCAGATCTGACGTGCAAAATGATTGGGATGATAGATCTCACCTAGCCAGGCATAACACAAATTTTTCGAGTGTGTTTGAATTAGGTTAGGATACATCATTGATGTAAATCAGTAAATCCCAAACTCTCTATGCCCATGAACCCCTTTTTATAGCAAAAACCTGACAATGAACCCCATGAAATAACTCTACATAACTACATAATAGAAAAAATAAAAATTTAACTTTGATATGTAAATGGTGCCTTAAAAATAAAATATTTTGATATTTAAAGTAGTATTTATTGAAATTATAACTTTTGTTTTAAAATACAAAAACACATTTTTTTTCAATGAGATGGGGATATGAGATTATTTTTTTTTCGGCTCTATGTTTGTGAGTAACATAGGTAAAGCTCCATGAGCACTAATTTCCAGTCGTTTTCTTTTTTTTATGAGGCTCATAACTGCACTCAATCCACGTTCTACTAAATAGGAAGACGGGAAAGCAATCAACAGCTTCTGTACAGTGACCCATAATGCAGGATTTAAAATTGATATTTGTTTTTGTAACCAGAATTTGTGGTATTCTTGTTCAAACATTGGTTTCAGCTCCTCATTTGTGGATAATTCTATAAGTTGCTCCTGTATTAATATGGATTCATCTGAGTTTGCGGGTCTACTTCCAAAAGGGTCCAACACCCAATCGGGGATAACCAAGTGAAGGATGTCTTCAAATTTTTGGCTGAGGTCAGAATGATGAGCCGTTAAATGTTGACAATAAGCAAGCAAATCTATATCTCGTTTTTGCAATTTTGAAAGATTTGGAAACTGAGAGTATTCTCCTCTTCCCTCCCCTTCCTCTTAGCACGAATCTTTTATAGTGCCATATTTTAGACAAGTAATTGCATGTAGCGGCAAGATTCCGTTCCTGTTTAACCTTGCTATGTAGATAGTCGGCCGCGGTGAGCCCGACAACCACCGTGCGATGCTTATCATTTATTTTATATAGAGTCAGAATACGTGAAATTTTCACATAAAAAATCGATTATTTTATTTTTTACCGAAATTTTGAAAAAATATTCCTTTTTGATCGTGATAATGATTCGTCCAAACAACAATTTTTTTTTATTTTAACCAAAGTTATTGCAAAATTAAGTTTTTGGACACTTTATAAACAATAGCTTGTTATTCATAAAGTAATAAGCCAATGTCAACGAAACTTGAGAATATTGAAGACAATAGAATAAGCTCCAGTTAACTAAAAAAAAAATTGATGAAAAAAAATTTTATTATAATTATTTAACCGATTGTTTATAAACAAATGATTTTTTTGTTCGTTTTGTCTTTGTAAAGCATTCAAGGGAGGAGTAACAATTTTCCGTTTTGTACCGCATTAGCCTGACACTGGGCGAGATGCGAATCGGCAGAATTTGTCTTGCCCATCGATTGTATGCTTCGAAGAGTAAATGATTCTTCTCAAAAAATGTAATCTAGATAAAGGGATTCTGTTGCATAACTCACTTTAGAATTTATGGAAGAATTGGATTAAATAGTGTAAGTCATTAGGAAATTAAATTAAATTAAATTAAATTATTAAATTATGATTTGAAATTTTTTTAGAAATTGGAAATATAAAATGGTTTACAAAAAAATAACAGCAACATGAGTATTTAATATTCTTTATGGTCCCGTGAGCTGAAATGTTTAGGTATATAGTATCTTCGGTTGTTTAATTTACAGCGATTTTAAAATGTCGTAATAGATATGAAATTTAATATTATTTTATGCTTGTTTTTCAGGTATATACATTATCTTTACTAATATTTTACTCAACTTATTGATTGCTATTTATTTTAACTTTCATAATAATGAAAATGGGTCACAATTATTTAACTTTATATTAAAGCTTTTGCGGACCCCCCCCCCCCCCCCCCGTTATCCACGCACCGCCAAATTATTTTTAATTTGTCATAGCCCCCTCGCCGGTCACAAGGACCCCTGAGGGTCCGGAGGAAGCACTTTGGGAACCACTGATGTAAATTATAATAATAATATAATAAATATAATAATAATTATAAATTATAATATATGATGTAAATGACCAAGGTGACTATCCTACGGCACCTCAGAAGTGATGCGGATCGGAACCAAAAGAATTCCACGAAACAAAACACGTTGGGACGGACAAGTACGAGCGTAGCCAATGAATAAAGCCAGCAGGAAAACAAAGAATCACCAACTTATGAAGGAGAATTTTATGATTAATTCGATCAAAAGCTTTACTGAAGTCGGTGAAAATACAATCAACTTGGTTAGCATTATAGTTTACGTTTTAGGTTTTGGTTAGGATATACAGTAATTCCAGAATTTCAGTAACTTAGTTGTTGTAGATTTTCAATTAATAAACCCATGTTGGAAAGAATATAAGAAGGCTTTGCATTGGCTGTCAAAGAGTTTAGCTATTCAAGAAAGTTTGGCGGTGTGCTTATAATTAGAAATTTCAGACTTATTGCCTTTTTTATGCATTGGAATAATAAATGAGAGTTTCCAAGACTGAGGGCAACGCCACTACGGGATTATTAGTTAAATAAGAATGAGAAGGCACATACAAACGACATACCACAACGTTTCACAATAGCAGTAGGAATGCCATCAGACCACTACAGAATCTGTCATACACTTTCGAAATATTTTTAAAAACCGTAGCATTGTCAAAATAAGATCCTTAAATTGAAGAGAACTCGGCGGAAGCCTCCTCATATAAATAAAATCGCTAAAGCTAATATCACAAAGGTTATCCAAGACAGCAGCCTTAGAAAAGTCTCCAAGAAGATAAGCGATGGTCAATGGGTCGTTACCACTCATGGAACCAAAGTATAAGGTAGAGCGGTATCCATCAGAATTATGCTTCGAATTCATAAATCTCCAGAATTGCTTAGGGTCATTGCGTAAAGTATGTTTAATACTACCAATATCGTCATTGTATGAAGCACTTACGTCTAATATTTTATATATTTGTGACGCAACTCAGAATGGATAGACAAGCTGCTTTCGAAGGTTAAACCAAGCAGTCCGGGTCTACTCTCCTGCCTATACAGTCTAACTACCTAAGGCTGTTAGAATTCCCGTTCATCCATTCCTTCCAGCTACCCATAGCCTTTAGTCTAACTCCATTTAACGCTGCCATACTTCTACACAGAGTTGCCAGATCGGAAGATTTCTCAGCTATTTGAGCCGTCAATTTGGCAACAAAATTTTCCTCTCTGCGACTAGGCACTTTTTGGGCGATTTCTTAATTCTTGCTCGGCGCTTTTGGGCTATAGGCTGAATCCGATTGCACGGCAGCGTACAGCAACATTTCATATTGGCTAATCGAAATCACATAACCCGACGTGACATTAGAAAAAATATTTTGCTGTCGAGTCATCTCAAATTCTAATTTTGCGCGAATAACTTTTTACAAAAAAAGTCGATTCTGTCAATCCGTTCTCTTGCAATTGAGAACGCCAAGTAAAAAAGGTGTTTCGAGATAAAGCGGTTTAAAGTTCAACTCCCTTTATATTTATACCTAGCCGCGCGACAATACAAGCGACGGTTAAGGCACTTCCGTTCGGCGTATCGAATTCAAATTTTCGGAGAAGGTTCTGAAGACGACTGACAATCATATTATTAAAAAAAAACTCAATCGGGAAAAAAATTTTCATCACCATAACCCCTTAAGAGAAACTGTACCTTTGGGCCATAATAGGGAAGAATCGCAAACACAAACATATACATCTGACGACAAGCATTATTTAATTATCGAATTAATTAGATTGATTTAAGTATAAAATGAGTAGTGGCGCAGCTGGATGCCTCTACATTTGAAGTATGGAAAGTTCTTCACAGGAAGAAATGTCGTGTATTTTTTGCCTACCGCCTATTTATAAGCAACCCATTCATGTCAAGCCATTTCCAAAATTTTCATTCAATGCAAATAATACCACGATTCTTTTCATTCCAGTCTAGAATTTAAATAAACCAGTAAGGATTGATAAACAGTTTTAGAGCAATTTTTCTAAACCCATTCTAAAATAAGTTATGTATATATAGAAAGGGAAGAAGATGAGGATTGTCAGATTTTAGAATTACGTAAACATTTTTTTGTTAATTATGTAAAACATAGTTTGTTTTGAAAGTTGAACCCTCAAGTCGCCAGGAACAAATGGGATTATGCCTTATATGTTTCAGAGAGCTAATACAACAATCATCCCATGGCTTCTGAAAGTTGGCTACTACACGCCTATATCCCCCTTAACTGGAGACAGATCAAAGTGATCTTCATCTCTGAGACAGGGAGGAACCAGCACATAATGGCTAAGAACTTTAGACCAATTAGCCTTACCTCCTTTTCTTAAATATATTGGAAAGACTCATAGATATGCACCAAAGAGCTGCTCCCCTTTTCAGCGGTGTTAGTAACGCTCAACACGCTTACACGAACGGGAATCTAGTGGAAACTACGCTTCATGAGGTTGTAGCCACCATTGAAAAGGAACTGCGATGTAAGGAATTCAACAATTTAACAACGCCAAAAATGAGGATATTAGCGATGTAAAGATAAACGTCCATCAATGGATCGAAGAAATGCCGAGTAACCGACAGATACACCACTGGGAAACCACTTTGAGCGAGTAAGGCATTGTCACATCGGTGTTACAAATGCGTCAAATGGTTTAAAGAAGCTCACCGAAGTTCAAATAGCTGTTTTCTTGGACATCTCGGAAGCGGTAAGTACAACGCCAACTGCTGCTTTGGAGACAATGCTTCACACCCCCCCTTCTGCACATCCACGATAGGAGTATAGCTGCTCGTAATGCCATTAGACAGAAGGAATCTCAAAGTTGGAAAACTTCGGACGAGCAGCGGTATACTAATGGCCTACCCGGAAGATCATCTGCAAAAGCACGGACTATACCGTTCCTACAGCAAGAGAAGGCTTTCGCTACTAAAATTCCTACCCGGGAGATGTGGGAAGGTTGTCAGTGGCTAAGGCAAAATACAAGAGTATTGCTGTCGCACAGGAACCTACAAAGGCGTATTGAAATTTATTTGTACAATGATAGTCAAGCGGATATTAAGGCAATCGAATCAAACACGGGTTAATCACTACTGGTGCGCAGATTCCAGATTGGTCTCCAAAGCTTGGCGGATTTACACAAGGTGATTCTCTCCTGGCTACCCGATCATAGTGACGTGAACGCTTCAAAAATGGACAGATCAATTGCACGGCCTCTAATTTCAGTAAAAAGAGAGATCTACCTGAACTCTTTTCAGCTCGCCGAGAGCAGATGGAGCGATCTGATAACTTGCGACTTATCAAGAAAAATCTGTCCTGAGTGGACTAAAAAGAGAATGGCTTTTTTAGTGAAGGGAATCCGCCGGAATCTCCGTAATATTACTGCGGTTATAACTGTTACTGCATGTTTGGCAGTCATGCCGTTCGCAAGCGCATTCCTGCGAACAACCTCTGTCGGAGTTGCCTGGACAAGGAAGAAGCACTTACTTTGCGAATGCCCGGGACTAGCCAGAAGAAGGCTTCAGGACCTTGGCAAGCAGTTCCTTAATGAACTAGAGGAGTTCGAAAACGTGGAGCTAAAGGTCCTTACCAAGTTCCTCAGTACTGATGCTGTCAGTTTAATTTTTTTTTCTTTTAAAAACCATTTTATTTTTCAATTTTGTTGCCTCTGGCTACTCGAAAAGTGCTACTCATGTGAACAAATCGATTGCAACAGTTTTAGAGGTAGCGTACCCAAGCAGCACAACTAGGTTATCCAGTAAGGGTAGAAGAGACTTAAACTTATAGCCTGTGACTTCCATAATTACTCCTTATATAGTTCTGGTGGTAATGCGGCAACCCGTTCCCATATGCGATTAAGGGCGTATGCACGATGCACCGTGTATCGGACATTGTAACGTACGATGTGAAGAGCTCAAAATGCGCGAAAAGAATGTTCCAAGCGCTAACAGGGAAAAGGCACAAACGTGGCACAGGTAGTCAAAAAAAAGTGCCGTACTTTACCACTCCAATATGACTAAGAGCTATCAGGCCCAAACTTTCGGCAGGGTACCGCGTAAAAGCGTGTTTCTAGAAATTATGAGCTTAAGTTCATAAATTGTACTTACAAAGTCGCAAAATTATCATGGCACTGTTAAAAACATTATTAATGCATAGCAAATAGTCAATTTCAGTGAAAAACCAAATTTGTCAAGGGCAAAGTTATGGCCGAGATATAGGCGATACAAGTTTTCCACCTATTCGCCAACCCCCCCCCCCCCCCCCCCCAAACAGAAAAAATATAGAAAAATGTGGATTTACTGTTCCAGGGGGCCCTAATAGTACGAGATCCGGCTGCAAGATTACTACGTTCATCGAGTTTTTAATCAAAACTAATTTTTACATATATTTATGAATGGGTTGCCTATCAAACTGTGCCCGCTAGTATTTTTAATTAAAATATATTAATTGATTTTTCGGAAAAAATATCGTTCACTTGGTTTTTAAATAAAATGTAATACACTTTACAGCAATATTTGTAAAGAACTTGAAAAGTTATGGTTGCCATTGCGCACTTGGCCGCAACCTCTTCGCAGCCAGGTGTAAACAGGTGTTACTTTGTCATATTTATACGTTCATGACGTATATTTATAATATATATATATATATATATATATATATATATATATATATATATATATCAAATTAAAGCTAATTTTTTTCTGTGTATGATGAAATACGTCTGCCTATGTAAAAGTTCCCCCAAAGGGGGGTTGCCAGCTGTTAAATATAGATTAGAGTGAAAGAGAGCTCGCGCGCAACACCGCTCGTCAGACGAGGATGGCCATTGCTAGCTGTACAAGTTATTAAAGAATAGAATATCGGTTATTTATGTAAAATAAAATTATATTTACTATGCAGGTAATGTTTGAGAAAATATTTTATTTTATTTGAGATTTCTACAATTAGTTATACATTAATTAAATATTCATACAGAAAATATGACAGCCTCTTTTAGGTGTACAAATTAAACAGAACATTGGAAAAACTATTAAATAATTAATAAAATCTATACTAAATTTTCGTGTCATTTATTCAAAATATGATTCATCGCTACTCTCACTTTCATCACTTCAAATATCGGAATCATCGTCATTATCAGAACAATTGTTCATGGAATTACACACCACACTCTCAACTTATATTGGCGTTGATTCTCCTAGGAACCATGTTGGTTTTATAAAACCATCTAAAATCCACCCATTATTTTCCGCGCTAAACTTAATACAATCCGGCTCAGTGGCATTTAGCCACATTGAATTAACAAAGATCGTCCGCAACAATTTTTCCTTTAAAGATTCCAGCATTTCATGCATTTACGGCTAGTTCAAGAGTTTACATGCCTTATTGTCAAAGTGTAAATGCTAAAAGATTTATTATGTTTAACAAAATGTATGCTAAAAAAACAATGAAAAGTTAAGGGCTTCGACTCGACTCATATTTTACCATGCTAGAAAAAAAAACATCAAAATCCATCAAGAAGAACCAGAGATATAGCATGCTGCATCGATTTGAAGTTGCAATCTCAATTTTCGAAAGAAAGAATTTTAGATTTCCCCTTCTACTAACGTCTAAAGTAATGCCAATGATGCAGCTAAAGTCCAATTTCTTTTAAAATTTTTATACAATAACTTAAACTTTTTATCTTTGAAATGATTTCGTTCCTTAATTGTAATAAACAAAGCAGCAGTGAATTTTTGAAAAAAACGCTAGTTTCACTAAGGAAGCACCTAGGATGTTTTTTTTTTAAATTTGTGAAAAAGTGCCAGCCAGCTTTTTAAAAATCAAAACGAAATATATAAAAAAAGCTCTAGCAACGGAGTTATTCAATTTGTTTATAAGGTAAAAATAATAACACTTTTGTAACAATACATATGAGATGCGCAAAACCATTTTCTGTTCCAAATTGTGCGTACTACGTTATTGCAAAATTAGCTTCTCTGGGATAAACAAATTGAGTTATGCAAAAACTATTTAACGAATCGATGTGAAATTTTTACCACTTATTGAGCACTATTAAACCTACCTTTATACGAAATATGAAGTTTATTCGTTGCATTTTATATTAGTTAAATTAGTTTTTTAATATTTTAATGGTTTTTTGCGATTTTCTAAGCATCAAATTAACATTTTTACAATTTTCAAACGGCATTTTGTAGCTTTTTTTATTCCCTACAAAGTGATTACTATGAATTGTTGCTCAAGTAATTCGATTATCAATAAAATTCAAAAATACGCGAAAATTTGCAATTTTACGACTTTAATTGTTTATAACTCGAACACCGCAAAGTCTTACTTCCCTGGACTATGTTGCTTGCTTTCATTATCTCCGTATTCTGTTCCGGTATTTTGAGGTAAGCCTTTTACTCGTGCTCTGGTATTAGCCTTTTCCTCAGGTTTTTCTTTCTTTGGTGGCATACTCTCTTAGCGTTATTAAATATAAGTTTCTTCCGGCTGCGCCATGTTTTACATTTCTTTAACTTAAAATGAAAACTCCCGATTTATTTTAATAATTTGTTGTCTTAACCTACTAACAACGGTGTCAAGTATGCAACTGTTTGCTTTATTCTAAAACTATAAAATAAACTCTCGTCTATACTACTTGCACTTATATAACTCGCACATATGCATATAATCTATATATAATATACTTGTATATAATATTTACATAATCTTAATAAAAAAATAGTCGTCGGTATAATATTTACATAATCTTAATAAAAAAATTGTCGTCGGTATAGTAATTCAATTCTATTTTAAATTTATTCATTATTCAATATAATTTTATTGATCTATTGATTTGTGGTGACAGTACAATTGTAGTGCCAAAACCACTTTAACAATTGTAACGTTTTATTATTTTTGGCTCCGTTCGTACATTCAAATTACTTGTTGTAAATGCTAACTTAGTAGGTCGGAACAATTTTGTTTAAATAAATTTTGTATATAAAGTCAGAAAATTGTTCCATAGGTTTAGTCTTTCAGTCAGTCTCTAAGAATATTGTTTAAAATATTATAAAATAAAAAATTAATAAATTAAATTAATTTCATTTTTTTAATAGCTACTTTTGGGAGTTCTGCCCTCTCGAAACCCTCTTGGAGTTCTGTTCTCTCAAGGCCCCTGTTTGAAAGTGAAGGACCCCATCACAATGCTTTAGTGGATACTGAGGCTAAACCAAGTACCCACAGATTTATTTAGATTTTGAATTTAAATTCATTATACAACACTTAATTTAAGATATATTTATTCAATACAAGAAAAAATAGTTTTTTTGTATTCAGAACATGGAGTATTAAAATGAGAAAAGATTAGATAGGAGCAAAATCGACCGACCATTTTCTCAGGTAAAACCCAAATTTTCTTAAATGTTTCTTTCCGTGTGTGGATGTTTAATCTAAAATATCCGTCCTCTAGAATTATGGGCTGGAGAATAAAACTAAAGCAATATGATTTCAACACAGCGAGGCACGATAGTTAGGTTTGTTTGATTTGCACCATTTGCGCATTTTTACTTATTAAGAAGTATTAAATCGCAAAAATTTGGTATTAATTATTCGAAATAAAACCCACTAAAAATCCCAGAGTGTATTCCCCTTTGACTGCGTATGCAGCTAATTTTAACAGGCATAACGAAGGAGTGGTATCAGCACCTGGGTGATGTATAGTTGTAAAATTGCAACGCAAAAAAGCTTCAAAGAACTTCAGAAGGCTTCAAAACGCTGTTTTAAAAGTTTAGAATACTTTATCCACACATGTTTTACTGTTACATGTCGGCCAAAAACGCTTTTCAATCGAACTTCTTTGGAAGCTATTCTACAGATCTGTGGCATAATAGTAAGGAACAACTTTTCTATTGATCGAAGTTTTTATTATGTATAATAAGTCAAAAAGATCATTAGATTTTATTTCGTTTATTCTTTCAATAATCTAACTAAAACAATAATATAAAAAATTAACATTCATATAAAGAATTATGACGAAAAAGAAGAAAACAATTTTATTATAAATGTGCTATACACGGAAGTAGGTTTTAAAAACTATTTATATGTTTCTCGAAATGCTTTCACTAATCTATTAATAATTGTAATTATAAGTTTTATGGGATAATTTAAGAATTAAAAATGGACGTTGCACAATGCATTAAATTTTATTCCAGGCACACGTCTTAACAATTAGAAGTTGCCACAGTGTGCTAAGCTAAAAGCTAAAGAACCGCTTCGTGTTATCTTCTCTGAGAAGCACTTGTCACATTTCTTTTGAGAAGAAATAAGTGTGTGCTTCCAAGGAACTTCGCGTTTCATCTTTGCTTTCCTTGGAAGCGCTTTACTTTTTTGCCAGTAATATATTGGCAGGGATTCATACAGTTTATTGGTCATCTTGGATGTTTTGTTTTTTATGTTTCATTGTAACATAATAATATTTTTTATTTTATAGTGTGCTAAATAACTTTTTAAGGAGACCTTTACCTTGGCCGGTTGCTCTATGCGTGATTGCATATTTGCATATTGAGAGAGACAATCGACTCACCACGAGGTCGAGGTCCAAGAAGAGGAGGGATGCCTCTACGGAACTGGCATTGCATATTAATGGTAATTAGACTTGTTGCAAAACTTTAAACGAAAAGTTGTTTCTCGAAAACACGTCTTTTAATACGGCGACCACGATTCGGGGCAATGTTTTTTTTCGATAAAGATTCATTCAATAAAACATGTTTATTTGTCTCCCAAAAAAAAATGTAAACACGCCCACTTACAAAATGGTGCTTTAAGGTAGAGGGCCTTCCTTAATAAAAAAAATTACCTTGATCTTTGATCATAGTATTATATACAAGTATGGAAAGATATAAATCTTGATGTATAAGGAAGTCATTATAAAAAATATGAAATTAACAATAATTAATTGAATTAAATAATTGATATAAAAAACACAACTCTTACTTTATGTTACGCAACGGTATTATTCTGTACCGTCCCGCAGTCACCCTTATTTATTTTTTGTGTAACAACCCCATACCTAACACCTGACATGACACTTAATAACCAGTACTAACGTTTATTAATTTTATTTTTACCCTACACTCAGTTATTACTGAACAATGGATCTTTTATAATGTAACAAAATAAGCCCCCCTTCGCTTGTAAATTAAATGCCAATTTATCAAACTCTATTTTTTCTGATCTCGGCGCACACGTTACATAATGATTTTTAAGGAAATTAACTAAACCAATCTTCGTCTGCAATAAACCAAGCCTTTCTCCTACGCAGTTATGTGGTCCAGATCCAAACGGCAAATATGAATATGGAATTATTTTGTCCTTGTTTGCTGGCATAAACCTCTCTGGATCAAAATCCTCTGGATTTGGAAAGTACTGAAAAAAAATTAATAATTACCGATTACTTGATGAAATTAGTTTATACAAAATAATAATTAAAAATTTATTCTAATGAAAAGTTTGTATGATAAGAGAGTATTTTTAAATTCTCGAAATCTGTTTTTATTGTTACTAATAATAACACGGGCCTGCAAATTTAAACTATTAAATAATTTCCTTCTTTAATAATAAGGTTTTTTTCAGGTAATAAAGTGTGCTGATTTCAAAAATAGTATTGGTTTTTTTTTATATCACGTCGTTTTTTCTTTATATAATTTTTTTCTTTCTGATAATTTAAGAGACGATATTTGTATCGGATGGAATTTCCTAAAATTTTAATATTCTAAAGGTAATGTTTTCTCGAACCGTTTGTGAAATGCGGGAGTCTGCTTTTTGACATTTGCAATCTCGTAAATAAACAAATCTGTGTCTTGATTTTGCAAACAGAAACTAGTTGTTTTCAGCTGATATTTTCTTTAATTTTTCTTCTTATCGCTGATAACTATCAACGAACATTATAACATAGTTTACAAACCTAAAATAAGATTTTCCTCCTGGAAATTTTAAGTTATTTTTATGAGAAAGCACACTGCACTTCATTGTCTAATTTAATAAATATCTACGAATTTCTCACAACTTTAAAGGTAAAACACAAATTATCCACAATAACCACTGCACTTAGTGATAGTTTTTAAGTCAATTAGCACTTTATATCACCTTTAAAGCACTTTTTAATTTCGCTTACACTTTGCATTCAAAGCCAACCAAACTAGTTTTGTGAAAGAAGGTCCCTTGAGTTCATTCCATCTCACTTTCTCTTGGATATATGTTCTCATCTGGAAAAAACACGCTCATGTACACGATTCATATACGCTATCGCCATTCCTGTTTTGTTTTATATTCTAAGATCCAAATTGTACCTTTTCGGCATGACATTTGAGATTCAGTTAATTATGATCATCCTTAAATACTTCAAGTATTTTTCTGTGATCACTCAGATTGCCTACTTTAAGGAGATTGGAACCATGCCTCCTTCTTCAGATATAGATGTAAATGAAGTATGTCCTGTAGAGCCTCCATAGCTGCAGTGCCGCAGGTGCGCATGGCACCCGTAACCCCTTGACAAGCTGTCCTCTGAAATTTTTCTAGTGCAATAACAATAATAATAATTATAACTAATAAATTCGTGTTAGACAATGGTACATCTTCAGTGGTACCGTCTCACGAATTTGTAGACCGTCCACAAAAACGTAAATTGACCCGGCTCAAAAAGTTTCGCAGACTAAAAATCCATTGTTTCCTGCGACCATTAAAGCAGGAATCTCCCGTATGCGCCCGACATAGGAGAAAGCTACCACTGGCTAAAGCCGAGAGGCAACCGTCTACAAAGATAATAATAATATAAGTAGAAAATGTATCATACCTCAGGATTATTCTGAATTGCTGCCACAGGAATAATAATAGGCATCGCATGGGGAATTTGAAAATCAAGATATGGTTGAAGGGAATATCCATCCTCTCCTTTAGATAGAACACATTGTCGATCCAAGAACGGAAGCGGGGGATACTTTCTTAAACTTTCGGAGACAACCGCATTAAGGTAAACCATTTCAGTGATCGCTGTATACGTTATGTCTCCATTATTTTCTTGCAAAACTTTTTTAATTTCATTCCTGATCCTTTCTTGAATCTCACGATTTTTTGCTAATTCATACAATGTAAATGACATTGCTGAAGAAGATGTCTCGAATCCAGCTAGGAAAAATGTGGATGTTTGTGAGACAATAACATCTCCTTCAATAGTTAATCGTTCACTAATTTTTTTATTTTCTGGTCGTTTTAATTCAACCAGAATGTCAATCAAATCGTTCCTTTTTACACCTGTTAGCTCTCGAGTAGAAATCGCAAAATGTGTTGTTCTGCGAAGGAAATTCAAGATGTCCGCTGGAATTATCTAAAGCGTAAATAATTAGCGACAACTGTATATTTGAAAGAAGATCCGCTTTATTTACACTGCATTTGAAAAATTTCACCAATTGTGGCAGGAAAAATACAATTGTGAATTGGAAAGCTCGTTTAAATGTAAATTTGAAGAATTTTTTCCCACTAGAACGAAATTCAGCGTTAGGGTCTTTGAAGCTGTTAGCATCTATACCAAATGCAACACTTGCTATGACATCAGTATTGTACAATGCACAGAAATCGCGCAGTTCCATTTCCTTTTTTGATTCTTCATCGCTTGCAATTGTATCCAAGTGTAAATCCAGCATTTTACCAACCTTTAATTTTATAATTTTAAATAAAAGTAACAAATTAATAAAAATTATTTAACATTATTAATTAAAGGGAACATTTGCTTCAGCTTTCCACTGGAGAAGAAAGTTGTAAGCACATTTCTTAAATCCTTCCATTCGGGATTTCTAAGTGTGAACAAATTAGAAGCTCCCACTACATCTGTGGCAGGATCTGCATAACAGTATCTGTAACTGGTCGTGTACAAAAGACTGCAACTAAGTTTAAGTTAATTACCTATTTGAAAATTTATTAAAATCCTTAACGAGAATTCTCTTGATGAGGTCTAAGTCCCTTATTAACAGACCGGGCTTGTGAAACAGATTAATCCCCACAACAGGTTGATCTTTTGCGGCGTCATGATTATACAGGTTTGTGAAAAGCTGCCCTGAACTGCACTTAAGAAGAAAGGCGTCCATAAAATTACCAAAAAATAGTGATCCAGGAACATGAGGCACATTTTGTTTTTTCCAGTAAGTTGCTTGCTTATATGCCCATGCAACAAAACCGAAAAGTATAGTCGCAAGAATAGTAAGAAGAGCATACAAAACTGCCATTTTGTAATTAATCTGTAAAGATAAATACGATTACAAATATCTAAAATTTTCATAAAAACAAGAAAAGCAAATAAACTCAGATTTAAGTTGCTATTTATTTACATTTGTTGTTTTATTTATTTTAATTTTTTGTATTCAATAAAAATAAAAGGTAAACAACTACAGGACCACAATTGAAAATAATACTACCTGAAAGTTTCACTTCACGGGATCATAAGAAAGGACGATTAAGTACTTTTTTTGTAGTTGTTTGGTTTGTTTGATTTGCACCGACTTCAAAATGACGTAACATTATGTCGCAGTGTATCAGCGTTTTTGCGCAAAGAGGAGAATCGGTGCGTTGCGGATGATCGGTGTTTTTAGCCTCTGCACAAATATATAAATTAGATGTTGAGTTTCGTGGTCAGTCAGGTTCTCAATTCTAACATCTGCGGAAAGGATGTTAAGTGGCGATTTGTCTGTTTAAATAAAAATCCACCGATGACATGTTACGCGAGTTACAAAATTCCACATGCATTTTTGTGTTTTCTTCCGATTTCAAACATCCTCATTAAATACCCAGGGTGATGTTGTTAGAACCAATCTTAGCATTAAGATCCCCCATAACTATTTTGTTCACCTTTAGCAGTATTATCAAAGGTGCCGTCAAGGAGCTGGTAAAAGTCCTTCGCTTGCTCGAATATTACTGAATTATTGAGATTTTATGTACCGTAGTCCGTAACCTGCCGATGATAATTCGGTCGGATATTGGTGACCAGTCCAGTAGTGCTCGTCGGATAAGCTTGGTTAGTACCAAGTCTGCACCTGTTATGCGTGTTGTTTCTGATTCTTTCTGGCCACAATATAGCACAAATAAATCCTTCACTTCCTCTTCATCAAGTTTCGCTTAATCCTAACTACTAACTGCGTCATTTACTGATTCACCTTATATTCTTCGCATATATACACTCGTACCACAGAGTGTCCGATGTTTATACCCAAAGGTAGTCATCATAAAATCCGTCTTCAGTATTCAAGGCGTACTAGATGTTTCATGTATAGGAGTTGGTTTTCAGTTAAGCGGGTTCTATCCCTGAAGGAGGGCTGCTGCTTGAGTCGTCTTCGGAATCCTCGAGAGTGTATTTGCATAGTGCATAGATTATCTCCAAGCTGAGGAGGCTGGTGCGTGTGTTTCCCACCTCCTTTCTCCAGCGGGCATGAGACCGGTAACATTTCGCGCACGAGAAGTTTGTCCTCTTAGCTCAAAGTGCCCAAAAGCCTGAACCTGATTGTTTCTCGCCTCTTGTTTTAAACTTATATGCCTTTGCTTTTAGTTAAACCTCTGCGCAAACCTTTTATCCTAGAATACGGAACAGGAAGGCTGATAGTCAGCCGGCACTCTAAAAAAGGACTCGCCTAACTGGAGACCAATTACACTAATATCGGTAGTATCTAAAACTTTTGAAGCACTCATCAACTCTGGTCGGTAGAGCAAGTGATAACTTGTTTGCCCTCCATGGCGATAGTCCCAGGTTCGAACCTCTCCAGCGTCGACTCATGGCTGCTTTCTGTTGACAACAGATAATGGCCATTGGGGGTTGCAGAGTAATGTCGGTGGTTCGAAATCCACCTTAAATTGTAGGTTCACTTGTTGTCGTTGTCTGGAATCGAGTGAAGTTCTTCTCCTCCACTAAGGGACAAGTACAACCGGAGACTTACTAACGTCTGTTTCAATAGCTTTTGATCTAGTCTGGCATCTACCTCTTCTAGCCAAACTTGAAATATTCGGTTGTCCCCTCATGATAAATAGAAAGTTTTTTTCCCGGTCAAAATGGGTCAAATGCCCTTAGGACGGAATAATGAAAGTAATCATTCAGTAGTATTTGTGGGGTCATAAGAATGCATACTGCGATATTTTTCTGTTATCAACCCCCATCCCGATTTCGTAACAGGAAAGTAAGCTAAATTCACTATTAATTACTTTTTCTCTTATTCGCTAGTGAACAACCGATCATGGAAAAAAGGTCATCGTACAGTCATAAATATCACAATCAATTACACAACATAAATATTGAGCACCACAAATATTCACGTCAGTACACGGTGACACAAAACTTCAAGCATTGCGGAAAAGCTGTTAATGAAGACCGAATGTAAACATGGCGCAAGCACCGAATTATTATTATTACACAAGTGACACAATATGGATATTATATGTAAATAGTATTAATTCAATAAATAAAATCAGTTCTTAATTATCCAAGAACCTAACAGTTTCATGTAGAATTCCCCGTACTCAAGGGTTCTGATGAAGTCTTAAGCACAGCGATTTCATTTACAATCTCCCCCACAAGGGTTAAGGGTTTGAAGTAGAAGCTTTCTTGTACATTCCTTACAACTAGTACATAAATGTTTTTGAAAAATTATCACAGTTGCAGAAGTTTCAAACCTTTTCTGTAAGTATTTGTCAGACCCCTTTTTTAGTTTTTAAGGGAGAACTTACAAACTTTTTATAAATTGTAGACATAATGTCTTTCGACTCGCATGAATGTTTTCAGAAGTTTTGTTATCTTTCGATTATTTTCTATTTTTCTCAAAAAAAAAAATTTATTACCAATAACTATTCGTATCGTGTTTTAAAAAATAATCAAATAATATTATGTTTCAACAAAACATGCTCGCTGAAATAATTCTGTGGACGAAGCTGTAACTCCAATTATATTTGATAGATGTATTAAATATGTACGTTACTTTCAATTTTATGGCCGCAGATGGAATGTATATCTTATATTATTATTTATTAAAAGAATAAAATAGCAGATATAGTTTTTAGATAATAAATAATAAAATAGAAAAAAAATTGAAAGATAAAATTTTTAAGTATGCAGCATTGCTTCGAAAATTCGGAAAAAATTGTGAGTAGAGAGAAAGTAGAATATACAAAGGAAATTAGGAGTAATCTTTTAAAGTCTAAAAAAAATTAACGGTTTTTAAATTTTAATATTTTCTTAAGTTTCAAAAACTTTACAGAAAAGTTCTTTTACACCTCTGTATCTATGATTTTTTTTTCAAAAACATTCAGCTACCAAGATAAAAAATAACAGGTGATTTTTACTTATTCTTCCCTTACGGAAGACGGGAAGGTGTTGATAACAAAAAATCTTGCAGTATTCATTTTTATGACCCCAAAAACACTACTGAATGATTGGTTTCATTATACCATTCAATGGGCATTTGAACCACTTTAACCGGGAATACTCTTTGGACGTACCATAAAGTTTCACTAATCTTTTCTAAGCAGAATAATGCGAATGTGCAGCAATTCACCGTATTTTGTTGTTTCTTTGTCTTATGGGGCCGAAATTTTCAAACGAGGGTACATTGTCAACCCTTCACTGAACCCCATAACATATTTCCCTTACCTTTAATAGAGCAAATTTTAAGCTTTGGCATTATTATATAAAAAGAATTAACAATTCACTATTTACGATTTATATCGAACCCAATTTAAGTTAAGATAAGTGGAGCTATTTTGAAGGTTAAATGAAAATTAGGTAATTACTTATTTATGGTAATGTGTGTCTAAGAGTAAATTGTTGTTAATGCCTAATTACATGCGAAAGCGATCTTAACAGTTTTGTGAGAGAGGTTTAATCGGTAAAAAGAACAAAATTTAAATAGCAATTGTTAAAAGTTAAAAAAAAAATCGGAGGTAAATCTAAAACTATCTCGGTTAAATTGCAAAAATCTAAAGTTTAACCGACTATGCAATTTTAGGAAACTACTTAATCTAGCTCAGTTTCTCAATATAGAGAAGCCATGTTACATTATCCTGGTCTCTTCACTGTACAGTTTATTTGTATAAATGTATTATATGTATATGTTTATTTTGGGAGTTCAATTGATTTGTATAAAAATATAATTAACTTAATACTTGTTTTTTGCACTTGAGGTAATTCAAGATAATATTTACGGAAAAATACTTGACCCGAGGGAATTTCTCAAAAATTCAATAAATTGGAATTGAAAAAATGCCATTTAAAAATTCGACCAAAGAAAAAAATATTAAACTATCTCTTTACACGATCGGCGTTTGTATAATAAATAAAAGCAAAATTCCTTTAACTCGTCCCCACCAGCAGTACCAAAAAGTTAGCTTTTCTTTAGCTGCTGGACACCCTCGAAAGAAACCGAAAACTAGGTGTTTATCCAAAAAAAATAGTTTTAAAAAAAAAGTTGAACCGACTTCATAAAAAGCGCAAAACGACATTTTGAAGTAGGTGCAAATTAAACAAACCAAACAACTACAACAACCCATCCTCCAACTCTACCACAATTTTTGTCAGAATAGAAATAGATAGTATATGCATTCAGAATCATCTAAATCAGTCCGCGTGTTACAAAGGGAAGTTACCCCCCCCCCCCCATATATTAGCAATGGAGATCATGCTGTATACGACAAAATAAATCTTCCAAATAGGTGTGTGAATTAACAAATTATATAACACCTCTGCCGCACACCAATCCACCTCATAAATTTTTGTCGTCGTACCAGTGGGGCAACATATTTTACACATTAAAATAAGATACATCCAAATCGGTCCACACGTTACGAAGTTAGCCTACACCTACCCACACCACCCCATACCCACCTACAATCGTGAAACATACTCTACCCAACAATGAAAAAATCATTCTAATCGGTCTCGCCTTACGAAGTTATACTACCCAACCCTCCCACCACCCCACCCAGGGATCACATTATTTTCGTTATTAGAAATGGGGGTTCACACTCTATACAAAAAAAAAAAGAATTATCTAAATCGGTCTATGCATTACGAAGTTAGGTTTCACCCCCAACCCCAAGCCACCAACAAGTTTTTTGGAATGGTACCAATCGGTGAACATAACCTAACAAAAAAAGAACCATCAAAATCGTTCCACGCGTTACAAAATTATGCTCGGTCATACATAAAAACAAGCAGTAATGGGGACTGCCGACAGAAGTGAAAACTTAAAATTAGTGGTTGTTTTTTATTTTCAAATTAATTGTAGTATAAAAAATTAAAATTTCATAATAAATATTATTAACATTAGTCTGGATTTCACATCAATCTAACTTTACTTGTATAGATATACCCAGCGCTAATGTTGCAAAACACGTCACCCTTATAGCTACAGATATACTGCTATCAAAGCATGTCGGTGTCGCGAACTCACAAGATTTTACCCATCCAAAAAGCCTCCAACGCGCACATCATATAGTCGGGTATATACAATACAATAAGATTTTTTTCGGCTTTTCATAAACTCACTTAAATAAACATAGGTATTTCAACGCTAGCTTGAGTTTATGAAACTTCGGTATTTAGTTCAAAAACAGTATTAATAATTGACGCTGTTAAATAAAAATTATCTAACTCACAAGGACTAAAAATTAAGTTAAATTATGCAAAATTATTTCAACTGATTTTCGAAAACACATCAATAAAACCACTATTCACTCAAACCCACAATACTAAACGATACTGCATTTAATAAAAATATGCCAAAATGCAAAAATCATTTAATTAGCTACTATATCTAATAACTCACAATGTCATTAAATTTATTTATTTCGTATGTAACTAATTTTATCCTTCCATGCATACCAATTATTTTCTATTCTTAATATCAATTTCAAATACCAATAGCTCAAAATCATATGTGGGCTATATTTTTTTTGCCCAACAACGTCCAATTGTAACAACTACACAGTCACTTATGGCTTTTACTTTTTTCCTTACTAAGTTCGCTATAATAATTCACAATTAATTTTCTCGTCACAACAATAAATTAAAAACTACTTTAGCAACACCCTATACTTTAGTTCACCTTGTAGATTTAAGTCCAACTGGTAAGTCCTAATTCATCTTACTAATAAATTGTCGTTAGAGTTAAATATTTATGTTATCTTCAGGTTTGTTATCTATCTTTAAAAATCTAATACATAACAGGCCTGTTCACTTAAAAATACCTTATCAGCGAAACATAATGAAAATCGCAAATTTACAGAGTTTTCGTTTCAGTTTTTTCGGAATAATCTTAAGCCCGAAATTAGAATCTAATTAAAATTAATTAATATGAATTGAGTTTTACCATATGTAAAACTTTACAATAAATTACTAAATCCTTGTCATTTTTACAATATCTAAGGGAAATCATAGGTATTGCTACACCGTGAAGTAAATTAATAGCCCCCATGAAAGAATATTCTTAACTCGTTATCATAAATAAAAATATTTATTATTTTTATATATATTAAAAATAATTTAATCTCATATTTTTACTGTGTAGTGAAAGTACTCGATGTCAATGTTTTACTTGTTTTTAATCTTATTACTAAGGATAAGTACACTTGGTCTGTTGAGGTCAATTAGAAACAATAAAATAAGCCTTTTTTATCTTTAAAAATCTTCTGCCACACTCACCGTAATTATATCGCAACCACCTGCAGGCAAACTATGAGAAATGCACAATCAGAAAAAAAGTAAAGAAGGTTATAAAAGAAAAGTGCCCGTTGATAAAATGCACTCTGTGGAAACACCTCAGTCCTAAGATGTCCTGCGGCCATGTCCAGCGCAGTAATTGGAAATAGTGGCTAATGTTTCCGGGAGTTCACCGAAACTAGACGAAATTAGTGAGAACATTCCTACCAGCTATCTTAAGTAGAACGTAACTTCTGGAGCATCCTATATACAGGGTGTTTCACATAAGGTGTGACAAAATAAGCGGGGTAATATATCTCATCTAGTCAAACAAAAATTATCTGATAATCCGATTGGGTGTTACGGGGTTATTAAATTTACAAAATTTACTCGACGCAGAAAAGAAACGCCAGAAAACTATTATCCCAATGACTTTTCTAAAATTGTCAACGATGTTGATATAACTCTTACCATTGCCGGTACAGGCACTTCCAAAAGCGAAAAAAATGTTTTGCGATTGCCTAAAATTAAGCACTTTCCTAAATTTTCTCCCAAGTTCATGTGTCGAATTAATACACCTGTTCTTATTTTCATTACATTGCCCATCTTATTTCCTTTCCAAAAAGGTACAACATGTCCAGGTAGAAATGGAATAGAAAAACCGCATCCTTAGAAATCCCTGACTACCTAATTATTTTATTTCACTTTTGAAAGGAAATTCTTTAAATAAATAAATTTTTTTGTTAAGGATACAGAGGTCAATAATATTAATTATGGTTGCAAAACAGTCATACAAATATGAAATTTAAAAGTGTAATTTTGATTTATTGCCGATATTAGCTAGCCAGAGTTCACCAGTGGTACGACCTGTTGCAGGACTTGTAGTTATGCACCTTAAGGAGACCCGTGAAGATGCTCAAAATACATATCATAACGATCCTTAAGCCCCGCAATAGACTTCGGCGTAAACTTCCCAAGTCAGAGGGAGGGACAAGGAGTAAGTAATTTTGCTTCGTTAAACGTTGACACAAGATTTGCCAACGTTAAACGTAGCAATTTTACAGCGTCAAGTAATATCGATACAGCTAAGGGTAAAATTGCTATTTAAGTATGGAACAGGCCCGTAGAGACAAAATGCGGGCCCGGGGGGTACCACATACGGGCCTCAGCGAAAGGAATTTCGGGCCCGGGACTAAGCGTTTACAGGCCCATATACAATCGAATGAGTGACTTTGAATTGAAAATCTGTCTAGTGTATTACACTTTTTCGATCGTGAAACATTTTTAACTTCCCACATATAGAAAGTTATTGTAATGGGCCCGATTTTCAAAATTTTTAGTTTAAATTTTTTTTTTACATTTCAAAGTCACCATAGTGTTTTACGTATGTTTTTGAACACATGTGTGTGTGTGTGTGTGTGTGTGTGTGTGTGTGTGTGTGTGTGTGTGTGTGTGTGTGTGTGTGTGTGTGTGTACGTTCGGACCCACTTTTTTCGACAACGAAATCTCGCGAACAAAAAATGATGATTTGTTTACACAAAAAAACTGAAAAAAAAGTTGATTTCAGACTTTGTTGAAAAGGATTTCTTCGATGTAATTTGTTCTGATGACGATCGGGACATCAAAAAGTCGGATAATAACAATTTATTATGAACAGAAATTGTTTATAATGATGAAAAATTGTTTATAACAATAAATGATTGTTTATAACAATAGTAAATTTATAATTATAAAAAATGGTTTTACCTGGTTGACAATTGATTATGAAAATTGGAAATTCTTATAAACAATGGAAATTTTTGTTACCACAAAAAATTTCTTTTATGAATAAACTTTGCTTATATCAATTAAAAATGGTCTATAACAATTAAGAATTGTTTATATCAATTATAAATTTTTTATAACCATTCAAAATTGTTAATAACAAATAAATTCCAAACAGAGTGCATTTATTTGGTTTTCATTAAAAAATAGTGCTATAACGGAATAATTTTTTAAAAAAATTTTCGCATCTAATTACAACGAAATTATCATGATAAATTACATTCATTAATTTATTTATTTATAAATTTAAAATATCAATTTTTTAAGTATTTTTAAATGAGATAAAAGTGGGCGAAAGTTTTTTTTGAAAAAGATTCATCTGATCTAATTGGTTCTGATACAACTCGATACTTTAAAGAAAAATCCAGAACTTTTATAGTTTTTTGTAGCCATAAATGTGTAGTATGAATTTTATTGAGTTTTTGTTAATAATAATTGAATATTGTTAATAACAATTGAAAATTGTTATTAACTGGGAATTTGTTCGTGTGGACCTCAAGGGTCGCACCAATGATGCGACACCCAGAAGCTGGACCCACCCCACTAGTTAATTGTGTTATTGGGCGAAATGTAAACAACTACCATTATGATGTTTGATCCATCGTCCAAAACACAGTGAGCAGCACATATATCACCAATTGATGATAGACCAATATCGATTTCAGGAATATGTCGTAATAAAATGTCCATGCTCGAAGTTACTATATTCGAGGCATCATTTGATTTCTGATAAATTGCCACTCCTGCTGATCTAACATTTTTACGCTTAAATTTCGCAATTCGGGATGTCAATATTTTCATCGTCATTTGACGAGGTTTCTGATAGAAACAAAATATTGCTTGAATCAATTTTCACTAACTTATATCTCCCTCTCAACTTCCGTTAGCCTCGCCCGATCACACTTTTCGTAACGCTCTCGTCACGCATTCACCAGCTTACTCCCCAAGTCAAGCGTGCGTAAAGAAGTTTTACTTCAAAAAGGTTAATTAAGTTAAATTTAAGTAAGTATATTATTTCATTTCCAATACAATAATAAAAACATAAGAAAAATAACTACGTACAGGTGCTAGAGGTATGTAAAAACCTTACCCACTTTTCTGTAAGTCTGACTGCTGATTCTTGTCTATGTTTTACAGAATATTGTTCATAATTAATAATCAGTACTGCCAGACACTTCCCGTTGGCGGTAATTTCCGCTAGACGCTTTAAAGCTCGCAAAAAATATAGTTTGGGTCTTAATTTTTATATATGAAAAACAACAACAATTTTAGTACTTTCTGTAAGCAACCAAACATCCCCCAGACACAATTAAAATGTCGCTGTGAGTATGAGGGCGAGGTCATTAGAAATTACAGAATTATTACAAAAAACACAGTTTAATAACTTCGCCATGATATTTTTTAAAACACCGAAAATATTTTTATTTCACTCACACGTGTTATAACTTCAAGAGTCTCTGTTGTAACTGAAATGACAGCTGTGCTGAACGAACCGTGAGTATAGGAGGGAGAGATCGATTCGCACAGATATGTCCTGATTTACACGAGAGGGATTTTACCCCATGAGTGACGAAAATCTGTTTTTTTCTTGGTGACAGAAGTGAGGTAGGAAGAGGGTCATCTGTGAGTGTCAACCACAAATCGTACGGGTTTTGCTTGAGTTTTTCCTGATTTGCTTTTGTCCATTTTCGTAACTTCCTCATTAGGGTTCGACAAATTTTTGGTGTCTGGTTGATTTGGTATTGCTTGAGCCGGTGAATATAAATTTTCATCCATGCAAAACAAGAAAAGGATTGCCGTGAGTCATAGGGTAAAATCCCTCTCGTGTAATTCGGAATATCACTAACGCGCAAGCGCACGAATAATGAATGACCTCGCCTTCAAACTAACAGCGACATTTTAATTGTGTCTGAGGGATGTTTGGCCCCTACGATTGGTCTGGCTGCTATGTCTGAATATGCTCGAGAATCGCGTGGCGTTCACTGAGTTGACTTCAACTCTAGAATGACGATTAATTAAAGAATCTAGAGTGCAGATTAAGTTATCCACAAGGACAACCTCAAAACCGAAATTCCTAATATGCCACAGGATTGAGACCAACACCTGTTTTGCAGTGTTCTGATCGTGTGACAGGTACACGTTTACTACCCTTAAAGTTTTATCCCCAAGTCGAAATAAAGGGAAGTCGCTAAACCTGGGTAAATATCTGCTGGAACACAGCAATTTCCACAACGGAACCTGTGTAACCCTGTTGTAAATTTGAATTTTTTTCTAGACGTGCAAAAGTGCCTTATGTAAAATTCGTATCCTGTATAAGTGCAACGTCCGTTTCTTATGTCTTCAAAAATACTGTGTAGTCTACTGGGTGCACTTAAGCCCCCTACTTTGATCGATTTTATCGTAAAAACTAAAACAATAACTGTACGACTCTAATGATGAAGAGTCCAGAGGATTCCCGAGACTTTATTGAAGAGCGATCGCCCCTCGATACTACATTATACTTGGCCTTCTTTTTGACAATCTCCACCAAAACAAGATCCACCTCAAGATGGCTACCAATCAATATGGAACTACTACACGATTCATAGCCGCTCTGAGTTGAACCAGTCGTCTCGAGAGCAGAAAAAACCTCTACGTCCGAGAGAACTTCAGAAACATCCATTCAGCCAACGCACACGGTCCTCTTTTGAGTCTATCGAAACAAGTTTTTGAGGGTAAAGGATCGCTGGGAAGGGGGATTGTTCCCTCAAATTTTCCACCAAAATGATTTCTATCTCTCGGGTGCAAAACACCACTACATGCATAGAGTGGATTTTTTGTCACTGGTGGGTTCAGAAAATTTTTCTGCATGCGCTCGGTTCATTAATGTTTTAGTTCTCAGGTAGTCAACTTGAGAATTAAAGGAACATACTTCAGGTAAAAGATCGCAAGGAAGGGCAATTGCTTGAACACATTTTTCCACCGAAATGATGTCTATCCCTCGGGTGCAATATACAAATTTCATGATATTTTGTGTCTGGAGGGTTAATTAAATGATTTTGCATGTGATCGGTTAATTATGGTCATGTAACAATAGACTCACATTGGTAATTAAAAAGAAAATATTTCAGGTAGAGGATCACAGGAAACGTAATTTGTTCCTTAAATTTTTCCACCGAAATGATTTCTATATCTCGTGGGCAGAACACAAATATAAGTACATATTGGATATTTAGCACAGGTTTTTGAATAATGAATTTTGAATGTCGGTTTCTGAATAATCAAACCAACACTAACTCAACTCGCATTCTGACATAAAATTGAGTCGGAGCAAAATATTTTACGTGTGCGTCGGGCTCACGTCCGAAAACCGGCTTGAGGGAAGAAATTTTGAGTCTCGTGTGCGTTGGTTCATTAGTATCACCGATGATGCATTCGAAGCGCAAGATATGGCCTCTTCCCCCGAGATCCTCCCATTGTTCCCTGTCTTCTTCGGTGGTGGCATCCCCTCCTCGTCAGTCTTTCCCTCTGTCTTTCTCTTCAAGTTGGGAGGGGCACAGTTTATGGCCGGCGGCGAAATTGCCTCAGAGAGTAGTCCTTCAGACACCTTGTTGGCAGCGTGATCCACGAGGGTAAACTGTTTCGGATATCTCCGCTCGTGCAGGAGTGTTTTCCACCACGCGCCCGCAAACTCACAGCGACATTTTAATTGTGTCTGGGGGATGTTTGGCCCCTACGATTGGTCTGGCTGCTTACAGAAAGTATTAAAATTGTTCCCTGAGTATCATATATAAAAATTAAGACTCAGATTATAAGTTAGATTATGTTATTTTTTTTGCGAGGTTAAAAGCGTCTATCGGAAATTACCGTCAACGGGAAGTGTCTGGCAGTATTGATTATTAATTATTAACAATATTCTCTAAAACATATATAAGAATCACCAGTCAGACTTAAAGAAAAGTGAGTAAGGTTTTTGCGTACATCTCATTCATTTCGTGAATAAATTTTAAGAGATTTTAAGTTCATCGCTTTTATTTCGTCGTAATGTAAAGAGTTCGTGGACACTTAAACCACCTATTTGTCCACTCAAGCTAGTATATCTTTATACTCGTACAACGTTCCGTTGAAATGCTAAATTTAATAATCTGAAAAAAAATTTATTTTCTTTATCAACGCTCGATTAATATTGGGCATTACACAATACTGTGACAGTGCTAACGAGAAAATTATCAGAATTCCATCTAAAACTAATCTCGCAATCACTGATCTCAAAGTCACTTGAACTTGCCATGCTGAATACACTTCAAATTCGTTTTAAATTTATTGCTATTACTAAGTCAATCTTTTTATTTAAAAAGAATTTTTTTCGATATATTGTAATCATAATCTACATTTCGAATTCAATTACTGAAAGCTGCTATAAAATTACTAGAAGACCTACTGTTTTGCAAGCCGATCTTGCCCATCATTTCAATAAATCAATGAAAGACATAAAATTATCCTATCTTTTCGCTCTGCAGTGATTCTTAGCAGCGTTTTCTTATCCTCTTTATAAAAACCGATGGTTGGCTGTTTTGATCCCAAAATTCTCAAAGAATCTGCGGACGCCATGCTTATTTCTTACATAAGCTGCTGTCCAACTGCACAATTTAAGTACTTGCAAGTACTTGAGGTAATTGTCTGCGCTAAATCAACTGCTCTGAACTGCTCAAGCAATTTTTTTTAAATAGAATAGAATAGAATAAAATTTTATTGAATATAACAAAACAATTTACATTCAATAATTAATATTTAAGCACATTCGGGAACGTACCCATATAGTGGGCTTTTATAAAATTTATGTTTTCAATTTTGTGTTACTAATTATAAATCCTTACAATCTAACAGTTTTATTTAACTTAAATTTAGATGTTTTTGATGTTTGTGTTGTGTGTGTGTTAAATGAGATGATAGATGTTGTGTTTTTTGAAGATTGTCTTTAATAATTTAAAATTTTTTGGATTGAGTAGTGTCTATAGTGGTGGGAATTCACCCTGCAGGCTGCTCCTTGAAACGACGCATTCCGTCAGTATGTGTTGTACAGTCAATGTCTTCTGGCACGTAATGCATCCAGGAGCTGGTGTTCTTGTGAACAAGTGATTTTTTGCGAAAAAAGTGTGTCCAGTTCTTAACCTCATAATTTTGGATTGTTCTGCTCTTGATAGATAATTTGGATAACTTGGAGGAAAGATGTTTGGCCAATGTGATGCTAAAAATGTTGAGTTCCTACTCCATTCTTCTAGCTTTTTAACGTAGAATTTGGTTTTTGCTGTTCTGTTAACAAAAGCCTTGGTTTGGGGAACGTGAATTTCCTCGAATTCATTAACTAATTCTTTCGCTGTCCGATCAGCCAGTTCATTACCTAAGATACCCACGTGCGCTGGTATCCACATTAATTTAATATTTCCTTGTTCCGTAATAATATAATTTCTTGCCCAGGCAACTATGGGTTCTTGGTTTTTCTTACATTTAATAGCTTCTACACAGCTTTTTGAGTCACTGAATATGATTGCACGCTCATTGTTTTTTCTAATCATTTTTAGTGCTTGAATTATTGCTTCAAGTTCAGCTTCAAAAACTGAAGAATTTTGTTGTAGGACGAATCTAAACTGTTCACTTTCAATTTCTTGATTTATATTAAATTTGATAACTGCTGCTGTTACTTGACTAAATAATTTTAAACCGTCGGTGTAATATCGAAAGAAATCTTTATGTTCACTTATAATTTTTATATGGATTTTTCTGTGTCCTTCATTTGGATGTTGCAGTTTGTTCCTATGTATGTTTGTATATATATACGTCGTATCAAGGAGCAATCTGCAGGGGATGGCGTTGGGTGTGTCAGGGGTGTTTATAGTTGGTATACCTAAATTTTTATTTGTTTTCCATGCTTTTTCTAATCCTGAATTTATCGGTCTTCCATTGTCTTGGAATAACTTTAAATTTTGAATATTGTTCCAATGTGGTCCATTTTTGTTGTAAATATTTTTTGATATAAAATTAATTTGCATTTTGGTAATTCTTTCTTTTAATCCTTCAACTCCGGTCTCAATTTGTATGGCCTGGATTGGCGTCCAAGTCCTGTAGCCGTTCGTATAATTTTGTTCATCTGTATTTGTGTTTTTTTTAGTAACGTTTGTTTGGCAGTCCCGTATAGTAAAATTCCGTAGTTAGTGTATCCGGATAAAAGCGTTTTTATAATTTTAAGTGTGGCTGGTATTGGGGTGCCTCTTTTTTTGGCCGCTAGGGCTTTAGCTAGTCCGTTAATTTTGGCTAATTTATTATTAACTCCTTTTATGTGAGGTTTCCAAGAAAGTCTTCTATCAAAAGTTATACCTAAAATTTTTAAATGGTCTTGCCTAATAATTTCAATATCTAAAAGGTTTATGTTTTGTCTGGTTTGTATCCTTTTTTTACTAAGCGTGATTGCTTCCGCTTTTTCCAATGGTAAAATTGCCCCCGTTTCTGCGCACCATTCATGAATTTTTAATATAGCTCTTCTAAAAATTTCGTTAGGTTGTTCCGATGTAGTGGTTAGTATAATGTTGTCTGCGTAAGAGAAGTGTTGTGTGTTGTTTAAATTGTCTAGTATATTTGTGAGTTTGTGTTGATGTGTATTGAATAAATTTGTTGAAAGTGGAGAACCTTGCGGTATAGAGTTTTCCAATAGCCGACTGTCTGAAATATGACCATTTACCTTAACTCGAATTTTTCTCTCGCATAGATAATTTTGGATGAGTTTACAGAATTTTAAATCGATGCCCCATATTAGCAATTGCTTGATGATGATGTGTCTACATATCCTGTCGAAGGCTTTTTCTAAATCCAAGGACAAGACATGGAGTTCCTTCTGTTGGGAAATTGCTTTTCCTGCTAGCGCTTCCAGTTCGAGAAGGAGCGAGGTAGTTCCTCTCCCTTTTCTAAAGCCATATTGTTTTGTGGATAGCTCACTCTCTAAAAGGTACCCCAGTCTTGCACTTAGGATTTTTTCAAGCAGTCTTGACATACAGGATAGTAGTGAAATTGGACGGAGATCCTTTGGAGTAATAAGAGACGTTACTACTTTCAGCTTTTTTTTAATCGGAATCTGTATCGCTATTTTCCAGGTGGTCGGATAAGTGCCTTCCATTAGGATAGCATTATACAGGTCGAGCAGACGTAGTTGGAGTGACAAAGCTGAGTTTTTTATCATATTATATGAGATTTTGTCCTGTCCGGGAGCTCTACCTTTACAGTTACTAAGTGATTTACTTAATTCGTGAAAGGTAATGGGGAATGTTATATATTTTTTGGGATCCGGAGCGTATGGTAGGTCACTTATTTTGAAATTGTTCTTTTGTAGGATGACAGTATTATTAATGTTTTCATCGGAGGAATATTGTGACCATGACTTCGCTAGTTCATTGGCAATTTGCATGGAATTATGATATGTGCGGCCATTTGCATGTAAATTAGCAATAATATTTGGCGGTTTATTGCCATGAAATGATTTGACCTTTTTCCACGCATCGGCCAGGTTAATGTTTGGATCAATGGAATTCGCGAATTTTTCCCACGATAGTTTTTTCGCTAATTTTATAACCCTTTTGGTAACAGCCGATTTCCTGCGATAGGAGATAATATTCTCCGTCGTAGGGTGCCTTTGAAATTCTCTCCAAGCTCTATTTTTTATCCGGATTTGCCTAAGAATATTTGAGCTCATTAAAATGGGTTGGTTTGCTCTGCTAGGTTTGCTAGACGGAATGCTGTTGGCTGCTGCCATTCTAATAACTTTGGCAATTTGTGCCGCTTCTCTATTGATATTACTTGAATTTGCAATATCATTAGTTAATTTGAAGGTAGTAATTTTGAATTTTTCCCAATTTGCTTTACTTTCCAAAAACCGACTTAGATGTTTGGTAGTTGTTGTTGCATTATTAATTTTGATCATAATTGGGAAATGATCACTTCCTTCTAGTTCTTGATGTCTACCCCATGTGACTTTACTTATAATTTCAGTAGAAACGAAGGTTAGATCTATTGCCGAAAAAGTGTTGAAATTTGATAGGTAAGTGGTTACATTATCATTGAGCATGATAAGGGAGCTATTGTCCATCCAGTTGGTAAGTGTTCGGCCTCTGCGATCCCAATACCTACAACCCCAAATGGGACTGTGAGAATTGAAATCTCCTCCAATTATAACTGGACCTGGTAGTTGTTCGGTCAGGTTTTCTAGGGCAGTTTCTGTTAGCTCCCTGTCACATTCAATGTAAATTGATGCAATAGTTATACATGGGGATAGTTTTACTTTTATTGCACAGACTCTGAGGTCAGAATTTAGGTTTATTATTTCGAAAGGGTATGTGTTATGAATTAGAATTGCAGCTCCTCCATGTCTAGTTTCTCTAACAGTGTTAGTAGCAATTAGTTGGTAAGGCCCAAGCCGTGCAGGCTCTTCTCCTAACAAAAAGTTGGTTTCTTGTAGTAAAATAATGGGCGGCCTGTATGAAGAAATTAATATTTGAAGATTGGCGAGGTTATTATATAGCCCCCTGATATTCCATTGAAGGATATTAATGTCCTCCATGTTTGTTGAGGTAGGGTAAATTTATATTTTCAGCTTAATAGGTCATTGGATCGTCCTCCTCGTCCTGGTTAAAATCTCTCAAATTTGAACTTTGAAAGTTTGCTGACTGACCAGCAGTATTCAGCATTTCGTAATTTTGAATATTGTCAAACTTTTCGGTTAAAGCTTGCGCTAATTTTTGTGTGATTTGTTGTGAATTTGGTGTTAATTGTAGTTTGTTATTTTCTTTTGTTTGAATGTTTTGTATATTCGTTATTGTTTTTGTTATTTGCGATTTTTTTGATGTGGTTTGTGTTTCTGATTTTGTGTTTGTTGCTTGTTTTATAGTATTTTGTTGTAGGTTTTCATTTGTTTGTTTTGTAGTTTCTTTTATTTTATTGTCTGTGTTTTGTTCTTTTGTATTAAAATTGAATGGTGCATTTTGCTTTTCTATTCCTTGTTTATCTGTAGTTATTTTGTTTAGTTGTTGTGTTGTGATGTTTGTATTTGATAATATGTTTCTGAATTGTTGTTGAGTTGGTAAATTATTTTTTGTGTTTATCCCAAAATTTGTGTTTGTATTTGTTTTAGTTGTTTGTGCATATGTTTGCCTTTCATTGATTGTGTTCTGTGTGTAATAAATTTTTTTAGCTTCGTAAAGTGTACAGTGGTTTTTTGCTTTAATTTTTAAGAAATCGCGCTGTAATGTAAATTTAGGGCAATCCCTATCATTTGATGCATGCTCATTATTTCTGCAGTTGACACAATATTTCTTAGCACAGGGCGGCGAGTGTGGCTTTGCCTCTGCGCATGTTTCGCATATTTCTATTTCTGATTTCCAATTTTTTTTTGTGTCCTAAAATTTGACATTTTTTACATTTCATAGGATTAGGTATATATTCCCTAACCTCTAGCCGTTCGAAGCCTACTTGTACAAATTTAGGTGTAGCATATCTGTCAAATGTCAGAATTATTAAGGCTGTCGGTGTGGAATTTCCCCCTACCATACGAGTAATCTTAAAAATTTCGGTCACTCCTTGAGACGCTTACCCTTCAAAAATTTCTTCACTTTTTAAATTATTTAAATTTCTACAAAATATTGTACCTTTTGATTCATTTAATTTAGAGTTCAATTGGGCTTTTATTGGAATGTTTCCCAATTTGTTCGCTTTTATGAAACGTTCTGCGATTTTAGTTGTATCGCATAATAAAAGCAAACATGTCTTAAAAAATTTTTGTCGGAAAAAAAAATTTTTTCGAAACTGTATCTACACTTTTTTTTAATATGAATACATTGTATTCTTGTAATTTTTTGCCTTCTTCAGTGGTTTGAATGCAAATGTATTTAGGTAATTCATTTTCAGAATCTGTGACTGTCGGTAGTAGCGGGTATTCAATATCAAGATTTGAATAGGCTTTCCTCTTTTGTTACCAGCGGCTCTTTGAGGTCCTGGAGTCTCTTCCAGGACACTGAAATAATTTTGGCCCTTAGGCCACATCATGCCTGCGTTGCAGGCTTCCTAAATAGGTGTTTTTTTTGGTTTAATAAATAAATAAATTTATATATAAAAATAAATTTAAAAATGTTAGGTATATCGTTATTCTTATTTTTAAGTTAACGATTAAAATATAAATGAAGAAAAATAACTGTTTAGTGTAATATTGTATAATATTGTCGGTATTTGTCTATTTTTTATGTGGTAGTCTTTTGTGTTGTATTGTATGTTAAATTTTATCTTTCATACCAGTAGTTAATCCTTGTATCTATCAAAAAAATGTGTCCCTAGATTTTCTTTTTGATTCCTTGTTTGTCCTGTCTAGATTTTCTTTTTTTCTTTTTATTTTGATTTTTCCTTTTTTCTTTCTTAATTTGCTGGAATTCTTATTTGATATTTTTGTTCTGTTCCCTGTTTAGTTGTTTGCTTCCTGGACTAATTTTTTCCCTCCAGCCTGGGAGGGCTAGCTGGGTTGTCCTGTCGATTTTTGCTTTTCTTGAAATGTGCGCTTGGAAAGCAGCTATTGTAACGTACACGAGGTAGGTCACGCAAACCAATATACTGAACCATGTAATGTACATGCCCCAGGTGGCCAGAAATCAACGCAAGCAAATGTCAAACATAGAAATTCAAGAATGACTCTTGAACCTCTCAGTGAATAAGTGTGGTGAAAATGTATAACAGAAACATCTAGAACTAAGGGACTGAAGTGTCTAGAACTCAGCTGAGTATAGTTAAATAGCGTTGAGTAGCAGCCTGGTTAGTTTTAGTCGTGATTTAGACTGCGAAGAGTATATGTGACACCGTGAAGAGTTAGTTCTGCTTTAACGCGTGAAGTGATAAGTGTAAATAAATGACGTGAAGCGGTATATTGTGAAAGAAAAGTTGTTAAGAAAATTGTGAAACGAACTAATTAAGTGAAGTGAATAAAGTTGTGCACAATTGTGATTGAAAATAAGTGTCTTAATTAATCCGCCGAGCCCGAAGAGCCACAACTACGCTACAATCGGTGTCAGAATTGGGAATTTAGAAAGACTTAAAAGTGAACTTAGAAGAAAAAAAAGTGTGATTGTGAAATTGAAGTGAAATAGTATAGTCAATCTGAATATGGGGCGCAAATTTAAGGATTCACGTGTTGAAGACTTGAAGGAGAATTAGGTAACCGTTCCCTATCTATGACTGGAAACAAATGTACCCTGGTAGCGTTTCTACAAAAACTTCTGCTTTTGAAGACGAGCTGGAAGTAGAAGAAAAAAAAAACCTCAAGCATGATAGAACTTCTCAATGCCCTGATGTATGAGATGAAATCTTCCAAAGAACAGTTAAAGTCATCAATAGAAGAACAGAAGATTTCATCAGCCGAGTTAAAACCAGCAATCAAAAAACAGAAGACTTCATCAGCCGAGTTAAAGTCAGCAATGGAAGAACAGAAGACTTCATCAGTCGAGTAAAAGTCAGCAATGGAAGAACAGAAGACTTCATCAGCCGAGTTAAAACGATTGAGTTAATTAGTTAACAACGATTGAGTTAATTAGTTAAAGGCATCAATGGACGAACGTAAATCTGAATGAAACTAGAGTCAACTGTAGAGAAGAAACTGAAGACCACAGAAAAATCTATCAAAGACGGACGTGCCGCCGTGTCTTGCTCCCCAATAAATTTTTAAAGCGGTTGCGAAAGCGAATCGAATTTTAAAAAATCAAAGTGCTAGTGCCATCTTGCCGGAGTGAAGGGCTTTTATGCTCTACTTGAAAGCACAGTCTGGTGAGTCCGTTCCTATCTATTTTTTATTTTCTTCCATCCAACATTCAATGTAGTACAATCGTGCTGCATTGAATGCGTTTAACGGGTCTCCACTGCTGAGCATTTAGCTGCCTTCGTCGAGATCAAAGTTCAGCACAGCAGGCATAACACTGCTGCTGGCTTTGTTTTCACAGAGGCGGCTTTGCTTTGCATCTGTGGATCCCGTTCGTCAGTCCTTTGTTTGTGTACGTTTTCGTTTGTTTTGTTTTAGGCAAATTAAGACCGGGACTATGCAAAAATTTTTATTTAATTTTTGCAACATTCGTGGCTTAAAAAGTAACCATTTTTCGGTTTACTGCCACTTGATCGCGGAAAATCCGGCAGTTTTTGCACTAAGCGAAACCAAGGTTGTTTCCGATTCTGATATTAATCAGTATCACATCCCTGGTTATCACTTAGTGCCGCTCTTCTCTCCTCAGAGGGGAATCGCGGTTTATATTAGAAATGATGTGCCATTCTCCTATCTCCCTCAATTCTCTTCTACTAATCCAGAATTTAATTATGTCTGGATTAGATTTAAACTCTATCGGCACATTACTCACTTCTGCTTTTTATACCGCAGCCCGAATATGTCTGACACTGACACTGTGTGCTCCTTCGATAAACTGTCTTCCGATATCGATAAGATTTTGGAATTATCCCCCTCTTCTGAAATCGTTCTTGCTGGAGATTTCAACGTCCACAACACACAGTGGCTCAGGCATTCTTCTACCACAAGCCCGTCTGGAAGACACGTCGAGTTATTTAGTGAGTCTTTTAATTTACAGCAACTGGTTGAGTGTCCGACTCGTGTTCCTGACACTTCGGGGCACAACGCGCACCTTTTAGATCTATTTCTAACATCGCATCCAGAAAAATACTCGGTTTCGGTGACGTCTCCCTTGGGTAATTCGGACCATTGTCTAATCTCCGCCCAATTCTCCATCTCCTCTCTGACAACCACTAATCTAAACTCCACCAAAAGATTAGTGTGGCATTATAAAAATGCTGATTGGGCGGGACTTAATAAATATCTCAGAGAGCTGGACTGGTCTGATTGCTTTTCTATGAAGGACGTTAACAGAAGCACCGATTATATCTTGAACATCCTATGGTTTGGAATGCATCGCTTTATTCCTCATAGCTTCAAGAACATCAAACCAACTAACACCAATTGGTTCAATAATGACTGTTTCGCAGCCATTAAAAAGAAGGAAGCAGCCTTCCAGGCATATAAATTGTGCCCTTCAGAGGAATCGAGACGTATCTATAGAGATGCGCGGAATATTTGCAATTCAGCAATTAGCCGGGCTAAGTTCAATTTCGACCAGAGCATCAGACGGAAGGTATTTTCTACTCAAAAGGGTAGTAAGGGCTTCTGGTCTCTAGTAAAAACCGTAAAGAACAATTTCACCTGTTCGTCAACACCACCACTCATTTATAATGGGAATGTTTTTACTGACTCATTGGACAAGGCCAACCTGTTTGCTGCTAATTTTGCTGCTAACTCGTACTTGCCACCATCATCGCAGCCACTTCCATCTCTATCACAGTGCATTAGTAGGCAAAAGCCGCTACACTTTCGCACTCGGGAAGTTTTTAGAGTACTTTCGAAACTCGACGTGTCCAAAGCTACTGGGCCTGATGGTTTCTCGCCCCTTGTTTTAAAATGCTGCGCCTCTGCTTTGGCTAAACCTCTGCGCAAACTTTTTCACCTGTCATATTCAACAGGAATATTTCCAAGTGTATGGAAACTTGCTCATGTCCAGCCGATACTTAAAAAAGGAGAGGCATGCGACCCCTCTAACTACAGACCAATTGCACTAACCTCGATCATATCCAAAGTTTTTGAATCACTCATCAACTCTCAGTTGTTGACATATCTAGAAAATAACCATCTTATCAACGATTGCCAGTACGGTTTCCGCGCTGGCCGCTCAACCGGAGACTTACTAACGGCTCTAACGGAGCGTTGGAATCATTGTCTCCATAATTTCGGTGAGTCCGAAATCGTCGCTCTTGATATTTCAAAGGCTTTTGATAGAGTCTGGCATGCTGCCCTTTTAGCCAAACTTCAAACATTTGGTCTGCATCCTACCCTCGTTAAATGGATAGAGAGCTTTTTGTCAGGCCGTTCAATCCGTGTAGTTATTGACGGCGTTACATCTGCATCCCACGAAATAAATGCCGGTGTACCTCAGGGTTCAGTTCTTTCACCAACTTTATTTCTTCTTTTCATCAATGATCTCTTATCCCTTACTCTCAATCCTATTCATAGTTTTGCCGACGACAGCACCCTTGATTTCGCGTACTCATTTGATTCTGTAATGAATTCACGTGGAAATGCTACAGAAGTCAATCGGGAACGCATGTTTAGATCATTAAACAACGACATTTCTAAGGTCCTCGCTTGGGGCAGAGCAAATCGTGTTACGTTTAATGCATCCAAAACTCAATGCTGTTTAATGTCCCTTAAAAAACGCCCAGTCCACCCCCAACCCATTTCAGTCGACGGAGTGAATATACCCAATTCACCCTCCCTAAAGATCTTGGGTATTGAGATATCCAGCAATCTTAGCTGGACTGATCATATATTTGCAATCGCCAAAAGTGCGATGAAATGTTTAGGTTTTCTACAGAGATGTAAGAAATATTTCACCCCACCCGACTTAGCGTTGATCTACAAGTCCCACATTAGGCCTAGACTTGAATATAATTCCCATATTTGGGCAGGGGCAGGACACACCGCATTGTCCGCGTTAGACAAAGTTCAGCGTAAGGCTGTTAAACTTATTGGCGATTCCTCAATCTCTGAGGGCCTTGACTCTCTTGAGCATCGACGGAATGTCGGTTGTCTCTCACTCTTTTATCGCTATTTCCATGGCCATTGTTCTAACGAAATCGCTAACCTGATTCCTTGTAGACTCATTACAACGCGCGATACAAGATCTACAAGTCGCTCCCACCCCTTTACTCTCCGGGTCAAATTTGGACGTACCGTCAAATTTCGGGAATCTTTTCTTAGCAGAACAACACGAATGTGGAACAGTTTACCATCTTCTGTTTTTCCCTCGTCTTATGAGCCTGAAACTTTCAAACGGGGCGTACATCGACACCTCCTTCACTCAACCTCCTAACCCATTTCCCTCATCCTTAATTCCTTTCCTGCCAAGGCTGTGCTTTAGCATCATAGGGCATCCCCTGAGCTTTGGCAACATCATATATAAAAAAAAAAAAAAAAAAAAAAAAAATCTCGAAAGCTATATGGATAATAACATAGGAGATTTTAAGAGGTAAAACGACGTTGTCTACAGACGTGACTGTGAATAAAAGACTTCTTACTTCAACATTTGACGGTCAAACACTCTACTGCTCTAATGCAAACTTTAGAATTGCGGTATGTGAACCAGCACATGCAAGAAGTTTATCGTCTTTAGGTATGGAGTCGAAAACGGAAGCCTGCAGAGACGTTGCAGCAGTTATGTGCGGACACATTTTGCTTATCCCAATGAGGTCGCGAAAGAGCACCAAAGTGATTGCAAAAGGAAGACCCCTTTGACTACTTGTCAGAGGAATATGGTCCAACCTTAGAATAAAGAACTAGAGGAAAGGACAAATGTAAGCATTTTGCTATATGTAGTAGAACCCAAGCGATGTGTGCGTTTCGACATGAAAGTAGTAAAATTATGCTTGTATACGGGAGGGGCCAACTCATTTTGATAATATTTTAAATTAGGTGTTTTTAAATTATATTCTTATAACACTTTTAATATAATATAACTTTGCCCGAACCTATTTTATTAATTTACTTAATTTTACTATTTATTATTATTACGGAGACGACTTTGATTTCAAGGCGACATTCGGTCCAATTTGACATTACAGGCGTCATACCCCCTTAACCCACTCGCCTCTTGGCGTTGAAGCAAAAATGCTTATCACACGTACAGGGTTTTTACTTAAGATAGCCTTTCCTCCGTTCTTTACTCTAAGGGTCCAACAGAAGGTGCCCGCAGAAATGCAGGATGTGCTTTGAGAGGGTGACGATGGCAAAGGACTAATGAAGAGCAACGAATGAAGAAATGTTGCAAAGTGAAAATGAGTCAAGAACGTGCTGGAAATGCCGCGTACTAGAACCATTAGGACATGTGAATAGTCGGAATTTGTCACCTGCGGGAAGATTGAATCTGTGTGACGACTGACTGTCTTGCCGACATCGAGCAGAGGAAAGCGGAAACTGCGGGCTGTGAGCCAAAAATGTTTAAATTTTGGGAAGGCAGTGGAAACTCCACTGGTAGAAAGGCAAGCATCGATGAAGAGGCGAGAAGTTTAAAAATGTGACATTATCAATCTGATTAACATTCCAACGGTTCATGCTGAGAACGACGAGATTGTTCATTTACGACAGAAATTAAAGGACGCAGAGGAATACATTCAAAGTCTACGTTCTCAACATAAGTGGCTTTCGTGGTGTTACAGGAATCTTCGGCTAAGTTACGGGCAACTAGAAGAAGAATGTGCAAATATGCAAGCAATGCGCGAAGAGTGGGCGAACATGAAGGAATTTGAGATAAGTGACCTTAATCCAATGGCCGCTTAGAAAAGCAGTTGAGATTATTAAAACAGAAGAACTGCAGAAAGGCCGTAGAGGATGAACGCTGTTCGGAGAGATTGATCAAAATGATGATTTCATTTTTGGTGACTAATTAATTGAAAATGAAACCTCAATATTTTTCAGGAAGGGCAGAATTAAATGTTTTAATGTATTTACATGAACATCTCAACATTGCTTTCTGACGGGTTGTAACTTTCCACAGATATTTAAGTAAAAAGAAATTAAAAATGTTGGACGAATGCCCTTTAAGTAAACTAACACACATTACCATAGTAGTCTTACTGACAATCTGATTGAAAATAGATTTGAACTACAAAAAATATTAGTTATTACCAGGTTAAAATAAAACAAATTTAAATGATTCTTAATTTATTGTCTTTTGTGGTTCCAAATATCATTAGCAGAAATATTATTTTAACTGAGTAATAATTTATCCATTTTTTATTTTTATAAAAAAATTACGAAATTACGAATTTAACATACATTTATTTAATTAAAAGGCAGTGCTTATTGGCATCGCCCGTGTCCGTGTAAAAGAGCTTTTACACGGAGAACACGTTTCCGTGTACTCCGTGTACGCAACATTTACACGGACTACACGGAACGTAAATATTTATATTAATGGTAATAGCTCTACACAGCCTATTCTAAATACAAATCTGGCTTTGACAGTTAATAAAGCAACTAAAGGCCTGATTAATATACCTCTTCCTCCCAGAAAGTCTAATAAAATATTTGACGGAACATTTTGTGTACACGGAGTACACGGACACTTTTACACGGACACGGGTGATGCGAATAAGGCCTGCCTAATTAAAATGTTATTCGAATATATATTCAATATTTTCCGGAATAAAATTTCATTCGAATCATTTTCCAACAGGATAGCTGCTTAAGTTTTTATCCGAATGAAATTTTATTTGAAATGTTTTTTTCGACAAGATGAATAAAACAACAACAAAAAGTAACATCGGTCCACGCGTTACGAAGTTATTTATTTAGTTAGTTTATTGTCCACTGTGGAAAAGTTGGTTTACCGAAAACGTCTGACTAGAGTAGTACGAAAATAAAATTATATTTCAAATATCGAGAAGTGAATTTCAAAGTCTTTGGTTAGTCGTAGTTTCGTTATTTAATTTTAATTAAATTATTTATATTTAGAGTAGTTCCGTAGCAAATTCTAAGTGTCCTCAATCTATTGTCTTGGTGATTTAAATAGTCTTTTTGACAAAATGGTCTTAGTGGCGAAAACTATCATTACCAATCAATTAGAAGTATAAGTGACAAAATAGTAAAGTAGTAGAATTATACCGTCTTATTGAGTGACGTACTCAAATATTCTTTATTTCTACTTTCCAGGACCAATAGGGTGCAAGGAGCCACTGCCAGAGACTTACAATTAATAGTGTGGAGAAGTGCGATATATATCACTGCAAACCAAAAGGAAACAGTTTTTTTTAGTTTTAATTCATTAGTTTTGCTTGAATTTTATTTTAATTTACCCTCTCTTAAAATTATAAATTTAATTGTAGAAAAATTAATTATAAAGTTTACGAGTTATAAGGTGCGAAAGCATTCAGAATAAATAATGTAAATAATCGCGCCGATTTTGAATGTGTGGGAAGAACACCTCTGGGGAAGATAAAAAAAGAAGCAAAAAAAATATCTTTACTATACAGGGTGTTTCAGATCTGACGTGAAATGATTGGGGTAATAGATCTCACCTAGCCAAACAAAAAATTGTAACTACTATTTATTTATGACGATCATTCGAAATAGAACGAAATAGCTTTGCGTCATCGGCATAACACAAAATTCTCGAGTGTGTTTGAATTAGGGTCCCTAATTTAGGGATACATCATTGATGTAAATATTGAACAGTAAATGGCCATGGTAACTATCCTATGGTACCTCAGAAGTGATGCGGATCGGAACCGAAAGAATTCCACGAAACAAAACACGTTGGGAGCGCTCGGACAAATAGTACAAGCGTAGCCAATGAAAAATGGAGACGGAGTTGGATCAATGCGTTGAGCGGAAAGAGCACCATGCCATGGGTCCCGGGTTCGAGCCCAGATGACCGTGAGCTTTTATTAAGAAATTAAAAAATAATCCACTCCGTCTCTGGGCTGTTGTCTAGCTCGCAGCAATGCAAACAAGCCTCAAGTTTTCCTCACTTGCCTTACCCTAATTCCCTTCCGACCAAAACGATGCTGACGCATCAAAGGGTTGTCCCCTAGGATTTGGCCACATCGTAAACAAAAAACAAAAAAAAGCCAGCAGGAAAACAAAGAATCACCAACTAATGAAGCAGAATTTTATGATTGATTCGATCAAAAGCTTTACTGAAGTCGGTGAAAAGAATTCACAAATCTCCAGAATTGCTTAGGGTCATTGCGTAAAGTATGTTTAATACTACCAATATAGTCATTGTATGAAGCACCGACGTCTAATATTTTATATATTTGTGACGCAACTCAAAATGGATAGAAAAGCTGCTGTCGAAGGTTAAACCAGGCAGTCCGTGTCTATTCTCCTGTCTATTAGGGATGGGCTATCTTCGATTCGATCTGTGCGAATCGATCTTTTAGCCTTCGATCTGTCGATTTTTGAATCGATTTTTCGTGGGACCGATTCAGCTCGAATCGATTTATTTATTTCCGATTCCCATCTATTTAAGACAAGACGCGATGCGATAAAATAAAACTGCGCAAGCTCACGTGGAAATTTTTTCGCATCATCATTAATTTGTGTAATATTCCTGCAAATTTAAAATTTCGTACCTAAAAAATTGTTAATTCTAATAAATGCGTTTCAGATCTCTAAAATATGGTAGTGTTACCTGCATCACTGTGTACCATGAGTACATATATTGCCAAACAGTGTAGTTGGCAGCATTCAATGTTAGTGCATCCCTGGTTAACTCTAAGGCCTTTGAAAATTTCTCCCTGCTAACTAGGATAGGTGTTTGCCCACTCCGTCCTTCCGCTATATGGTATCTAGTCTGCAGCAAGGTCTTCTTCTAAACTATCATCACTTTTTATTAGTTCTTAAAAATTGCAAAATTAATCACTTGGTGGGAAAACATAATATATTGTCATATGAGGTCCACCGGTTTTTGCTAGTTATGACAAGTTGAGCCTAATAAAGCGAAATAAAATGTGTCCTTCTCCAACTTGAAATGTTAAAATAAATGGAATTGATCTATGAACATCGATCTTTTAAGGGCGATTAATCGATCTTCTAAATCGGGAAAAAATTACAGATCGATCTGTACTGAATCGATTTTCTTAGTTCGATCCTCCATCCCTACTGTCTATACAGTCTAACTACCAAAGGCTGTTAGAATGCCCGTTCATCCATTCCTTCCAGAAACCCATAGCCTTTAGTCTAACTCCACTTAACGCTGCCATACTTATACACAGAGTTGGCAGATCGGGCGATTTCTCGGCTACTTGAGCCGTCAATTGGCGACAAAATTTTCCTCTGTGCGAATAGGCACTTATTGGGAGATTTTTTAATTCCTGCTCGGCGCTTTTGGGCTATAGGCTGAATCCGATTGCACAGCAGTCTACAGCAGCAGTTCATATTGGCTAACCGAAAGCACATAACCCGACGTGACATTAGAAAAAAATTTTGCTGTCGAGTCACTTTTCTACTTTTTCCCGAATAACTTTTTACTAAACTCCAAACAAGTCCAAACTAACGTTTATCGCCATGGCATTGTCGTGTTTATATCTGAAATATGTTCATTTTTAATCACACCAATTGCACAAAGGTGGTTAGTGGTTATGTTTTGAAAAGGGGCATGCACGATTGAATAATTGATGATAATTTTCGTTTTCCTTTATATAAATATAAATTCCTAAAAGATTAAAATGTGCGCAATAAATAAATGGAAGCACCTGGGTGAATTATTAAATACTTAATTAAGGGTATTTTTTGTTTTTCACGACGCCTCTACCAAAATTTTAAATTTGTGGTACGTGTATCTGTTGCTGTGATAACTGTAATAAATATTACATTAAATTGGAAAAAACAATTTGAAGAAGGACTTAATTTTTTTTTTTTATATATATGATGATGCCAAAGCTCAGGGGATGCCCTATGATGCTTAAGCACAGCCTTGGCAGGAAAGGAATTAAGGATGAGGGAAATGGGTTAGGAGTTTGGGTGAAGGAGGTGTCGATGTACGCCCCGTTTGAAAGTTGCAGGCTGATAAGACGAGGGAAAAACAGAAGATGGTAAACTGTTCCACATTCGTGTTGTTCTGCTTAGAAAAGATTCCCGAAATTTGACGGTACGTCCAAATTTGACCTGGAAAGTATAGGGGTGGGAGCGACTTGTTGATCTTGTATCGCGCGTTGTCATGAGTCTACAAGGAATCAGGCTAGCAATTTCGTTAGAACAACGGCCATGGAAATAACGATAGAAGAGTGAGAGACAACCGACATTCCGTCGATGCTCCAGAGAGTCAAGACCCTCAGAGATTGAGGGATCGCCAATAAGCTTAACAGCTTTACGCTGGACTTTGTCTAACGCGGATAGTGCGGTGTGTCCGGCCCCTGCCCAAATATGGGAATTATATTCAAGTCTAGGCCTAATGTGGGACTTGTAGATCAGCGCTAAGTCAGGTGGGGTGAAATATTTCTTACATCTGTGTAGAAAACCCAAACATTTCATCGCATTTTTAGCGATTGCAAATATATGATCAGTCCAGCTAAGATTGCTGGATATCTCGATACCCAAGATGTTTAGGGAGGGTGAATTGGGTATATGCACTCCGTCGACTGAAATGGGTTGGGGGTGAACTGGGCGTTTTTTAAGGGACATTAAACAGCATTGGGTTTTGGATGCATTAAACGTAACACGATTTGCTCTGCCCCAAGCAAGGACCTTGGAAATGTCGTTGTTTAATGATCTAAACATGCGTTCCCGATTGGCTTCTGTAGCATTTCCACGTGAATTCATAACAGAATCAAATGAGTACGCGAAATCAAGGGTGCTGTCGTCGGCGAAACTATGAATAGGATTGAGAGTAAGGGATAAGAGATCATTAATAAAAAGAAGAAATAAGGTTGGTGAAAGAACTGAACCCTGAGGTACACCGGCATTTGTTTCGTAGGAATCAGATGTAACTCCGTCAATTACTACACGAATTGAACGGCCTGACAAAAAACTCTCTATCCATTTAACGAGGGTAGGGTGCAGACCAAATGTTTGAAGTTTGGCTAAAAGGGCAGCATGCCAGACTCTATCAAAAGCCTTTGGAATATCAAGAGCGCCGATTTCAGACTCACCAAAATTATGAAGACAATGATTCCAACGTTCCGTTAGAGCCGTTAGTAAGTCTCCGGTTGAGCGGCCAGTGCGGAAACCGTACTGGCGATCGTTGATAAGATGGTTGTTTTCTAGATATTTCAACAACTGAGAGTTGATGAGTGATTCAAAAACTTTAGATATGATCGAGGTTAGTGCAATTAGTCTGTAGTTAGAGGGGTCGCATGCCTCTCCTTTTTTAAGTATCGGCTGGACATGAGCAAGTTTCCATACACTTGGAAACATTCCTGTTGAATATGACAGGTGAAAAAGTTTTCGCAGAGGTTTAGCCAGTAGCTTTGGACACGTCGAGTTTTGAAAGTACTCTAAAAACTTCGCGAGTGCGAAAGTGTAGCGTCTTTTGCCTACTAGTACATTGTGATGGAGATGGAAGTGGCTGCGAAGAAGTTGGTAAGTATGAATTAGCAGCAAAATTAGCAGCAAACAGGTTGGCCTTGTCCAATGAGTCAGTAAAAAGATTCCCATTATAAATGAGTGGTGGTCTTGACGAACAGGTGAAATTGTTCTTTACGGTTTTTACTAGAGACCAGAAACCCTTACTACCCTTTTGGGTAGAAAAAACCTTCCGTCTGATGTTCTGGTCAAAATTGAACTTTGCCCGACTAATTGCTGAATTGCAAATATTCCGCGCATCTCTATAGATACGTCTCAATTCCTCTGAAGGGCACAATTTATATGCCTGGAAGGCTCCTTCCTTATTTTTAATGGCTGCGAAACAGTCATTATTGAACCAATTGGTGTTAGTTGGTTTGATGTTCTTGAAGCTATGAGGAATAAAGCGATGCATTCCAAACCAAAGGATGTTTAAGATATAATCGGTGCATTTGTTAACGTCTCTCATTGATTATAAAATAAAAAAGCGACTTTTGGGCGATTTAAAATTATGGCGCGGCGACTTTGGGCGACTTCAGCACCACGGCTCGGCGACTTTTGCTGTATAGATTTTTAATATTGAAAAGTACGTATATATATTTTATGTGTATAGTTTTGTTGATGGAAATGATAATGAGGTGTGTTAAGAGAAACTGTACCTTTGGTCCATAATAGGGAATAATCGCGAACACAAACATATACATCTGACGACAAGTATTATTTAATTATCGAATTAATTAGATTGATTTAAGTATAAAATGAGTAGCGGCGCAGCTGGATGCCTCTACAACTGAAGTATGGAAAGTTCTTCACAGGAAGAAATGTTGTGTATTTTTTTCCTGCGGCCTATCTATAAGCAAACGATTCCTGTCAAGCCATTTGCTACGCCTTGAGACATAACATTTTCATTCAAGGCAAATAATACCTCGATTCTTTTCATTCCAGTCTAGAATTTAAATAAACCAGTAAGGATTTATAAACAGTTTTAAAGCAATTTTTCTAAACCTAAACTAAAATAAGTTATATATCTTTAGAAAGGGAAGAAGATAAGGATTGTCAGATTTTAGAATTACGTAAACATTTTCTTGTTAATTATGTAAAACATAGTTTGTTTTGAAAGTTGAACCCTCAAGTCGCCAGGAACAAATGGGATTATGCCTTATATGGAGAGCTCATTCAACGATGATCCCATGGCTTCTGACTAATTTTGAAAGTTGGCTACTACACGACTATATCCCTCTTATCTGGAGACAAATCAAAATGATCTTCATCTCCAAGGCAGGGAGGAACCAACACATAATGGATAAGGACTTTAGACCAATTAGCCTTACTTCTTTTCTTAAATATATTGGAAAGACTCATAGATGTGCACCTACGAGCTGCTCTCCTTTTCAGCGGTGTTAGTAACGCTCAACAAGCTTACACGAACGGGAATCCAGTGGAAACTGCGCTTCATGAGGTTGTAGTCACCATTGAAAAGGAACTCCGATGTAAGAAATTCATATTCGGGACTTTTTTGGACATAAGGACGCCTTTAACAACGCCAAAAATGAGGATATTAGCGATGTATTAAGACGCCATGGAGTATAGATATACGTCCATCAATGGATCGAAGAAATGCCGACAGATACACCACTGGGAAACCACTTTAAGCAAGTAAGGCTTTGTCATACCGGTGTTACAAATGCGTCAAATGGTTTTAAGAAGCTCACCGAAGTTATACCAAGCTTTTTGCTTGGACATATCGAAAGCGGTAAGTACAACGCCAACTGCTGCTTTGGAGACAATTCCAATTCCTCAGTAAGTGAGGAGCAATTGGCTATATATTGAGGCAGTGGTGAAATCTTCGAGAACTCCACTAGGTTTGAGAGATTGACCGCTGGGACATAAGACATTCTAGTTGTGTTGGGAAAAATATTGTGTCCTCGAAGGGTTACCATAGGCTGCCTAATTATGCAGATCCTAGAAAGTTTCAGGATCCCAAAACCATCCAATACCTGCTGTGTTGTGCTGTTGTTACACACGAATGGAGCTGTATCCAGTGAGGAGTATTCCCAGTTTCGATAATCTTACATGTTGCTAAGTGTGGAGCGTGATTTAGCATATCCAGCTCGCATGTGCTAGATGATACTCCTCTGTGATAAACAGCATTCCTCTGAAATTATGAGGCAAAAATGTAGTTCATCTTCAATCAAGTGATAATATTGATCTCTGTGCAAATGCACTACCAGGTACGGAGAAGATGGTTGTATAGCCAAAAATTTGTTATCCACTAGGTATGGCACGAAATAACTCATAATCTTCTCTTGCCATGACGCTTTCTTGGAATGTCATCCCTCTTGGATGTTGATGCCTTAGTCCATTCATGCTGCTCCCTTCTGTCATCTTCAGGTCCCTTATTGCGCTTCAAATTGCATTCTGGCATTGGTGCTTCCATTTATAACGATGTTGAAGGTGATTCAAATATTCACTATACCAGCGACGCCAAAATTCCTTACTTATGTGTGTAACCAGCTTCCTTCTACAAGCCGACGAAGTGTGGTGCACGTGGGGGAATGAAATGAAAGTCAGCTTCTCTTGAAGTACAGATTTGTTGAATTTTATTCTTGGAGTCCAATGAGAAAAGTTCTTCCTTAAATTCATGAAGCTTAAGCGCTCCTAGGAAGCCTTGGGTTGACAAATCTGTCACTAATTCCTTGCCTTTGTGGAAAAACAACAAAAAACAGCAATATACGACTTTTGGGGTCGCTTTCCCTTCATTTTGAAATTTGTCCATATAGGTCCACAGAATTCTACGCCACAGTTTATGAATGGCCTTGCTGGTTGAACTCTATCTGCTCGTAGATTGCACGAATATAACTTGGGCCTAGCCTTGGTACATTGAATGCAGTGATTCACTACTCAACGAACTAGCGCCTTTCCCATTAATTGGCCAAATTGTTTGTCTAGCTATTGTAAGCAGAGTTTTGGGGTTCGAGGAGAAGCCTTGTACATGGGTGTGCATACGGGAGTAGAATCGGATGTTTCGCATTATAAGACATGTTTGCTTTTTCTAATCTACCTCCTACTCTTAGAAGACCGTATTCATCTATAAAGAGTGTAAGGGAGCTGATTTGACTATTTTTATGCGTCTCCTTGTGACGTCCAAGATAGGCGATGTCATCTCCAAGCTCTTCTCTTTGCATCGTTTTTAGTATGATCTTTCGGGCCCCAGCAAGTTCTTTGTGGGCAATGCTGTGTGTTCATACTGTATCCGTAGGCTCTTGTCACATCATACAGATCCGTGTAGGAAAATCGGTCCGAAGAACCACATAGTACACTCCTCCAATTTCTCTGGTAAAATCCCTCTTGAGAGTAAATCAGCTGGGTTCTCCTTTGTGGGGACGTGCCGCCACAGTTGTGGTAATGTCAGCTTTTGAATCACGGATGCTCGATTAGCAACGAACCTTTGGGAGGATGAACAATTTCCGAATCTGTCCAAAAGAAAAATTGGGCATCCTTCAATTTAAGGCCTTTTTTTAAGCGGTGTGCGAGCTCAGCTCCTAATTTTGCAACACAGAGTTCGAACCGTGGTAGTGTGATCTGCTTCAGTCGGGCTATTCTTGACTTCGCAGATAGTAGGCGATATATGATGATGTTGTCCTTGTTGCTGGATCTAACATAAACCGCAGCACCATAGGCTTTCTCGGATGCATCAGTAAAAATATGAAATTGTGTGTGTGTGTGTTAAGAATAGAAATGTCGTGGAAACTTTATATTGTTCAGCTGTTTTAAGCATTCTCTAAATGTTGTCCATGTTGTATGAAGATCTTGTGGCAGTGCTGCATCCCATTCGAGTTTGAGTCTCCACAATTTTTGGAGAAATATCTTGGCAGTAATGATCACTGGTCCCATTATGCCCAGTGGATCAAATAGATGTGCAGTATCGGAATATATTGTTCGTTTTGCAACCCGCTGCTTATCTGGCCAGAAAGTTCTAACGCAAAAGTTGTCTGATTTGGGTAGCCATGTGAGGACGATGGTCTTTATATGTTCTTCTACCCCTTTTTCAAAGTCCAGTTGCACTTCCCTTTCTGCTTCATGAATGCCTTGAAGTAGTCTTCTAAGTAGTAGGTTCTGAGACTAAACTCTACTCAAGGTGGAAAATACAGAGCTTTATTACATTTTAATGCTGTGTCAACTAAATTTTACCTTTCACAAAAGTGGAGCGTATTCTAAGAAATTTGTCTGTGAGGAAGTGAATTAATTTACAGAATTATTGAAGTTGAACTTAAGGTTACTGAACTGATAATAATGACTTAAGATCTAGGTAAATTTGAAGGGTAAGTATAAGATGTGGATGCAGATGTAACTCGCGCGACATTGACGACAGCGCGTTTCTGGACCAATTTCTGCTGACGGATGAATCACAATTCACCAGGGATGGTATCATGAACTTTCACAACCTCCATACCTCTTTGACAACCATTTGGTAGGACCTTTCATTTTGCCGCAACTACACAACAGTTAAATTTATGCTGACTTTTTGAGAATACACTGCCAGATCTAATAGAGGACATCCCTTTGCTTAATCGAACGGACATGTTTTACCAACACGATGGCGCACCATGAAAAATGTCCAATCCCGCAATAATTGGACGAGGTGCGTCAATTCCTTGGCCTGCTAGATCTCCGGACATTACTCCATTGGAATTTTTCTTATGAGGTATAATGAAGAATGAAGCTTATTCAAGCCCTGTCAACACTAGAAAGGATTTAATTACAAGAATGCATGCATCCAAAGTGGCGGTGGACATTTTCAACAGCTTTTGTAACATACTAAGATTAATTGTAATACGTTTTGAATTCAATAAACAGGCTTTAGAGTTAGTATGAGTTTAGTTTCTTTAAATTGCAGATTTTTATAATATTCCCCCATAGGTTTTCTACTCATACATTTCTACATCTTTGCCCGCAAATTTGTTTTTCATTGAAATTAACAGTGCTATGATAATTTCGCGACTTTGTAAGTATAATTTTTGAACTTAAGCTCATAATTTCTAGAAACACGCTTTTACGCGCTACCTGTGCAACCCTGCCGAAGGTTTGGGCCAGGTAGCTCTCAGTCATATCGGAGTGGAAAAGTACGGCACTTTTTTTGACTACCTGTGCCACGTTTGTGCCTTTTCTCTGTTAGCCCTTGGAACATTCTTTTCGTGCATTTTGTAGGTTATTTAGAAATGCTAAAGCTAGAAGTTTTTTATTTTCGTATCGTTCCTTTACTGTCGCACCAGTCTTGCTGCTTCTCCTTGAAGGCTTGTCTTGAAATACCACATCTTCTGGCAGTTTGTTATTATTTGATTATGTACCACTTCGGTAAGTATGTCGTGGAACTGTGTCCACAATAAATAGTCTCCATCAAATTTCGGAAGAACTATTTTCGAAAGTTTTATCATAGAAGATGTGGCTGTCGCCAGTGTCTGGTTTGTTGAAACGCTAGGCCTGGGGGAAATTAAGCTTTCATTCAGCTTGATTATGGTTGCCTGGACAATTTCTTCTAAATCAGAATATTTTTGGCCATCGTAATCTTGCACTTACCCATTGTCTTGCGTCATAATCTCAACATAAAGTGATTCGATCTGAGAGCAATATCTTTCAATAATACTTATTTTGATTTGGTAGTGACTGTACCGGCAATGGTAAGAGTTATATCAACATCGTTGACAATTTTAGAAAAGTCATTGGGATAATAGTTTCTTTGTTTTTTGCGTCGAGTAGATCAAAATTTACAAATAAAACAATGATGTGCATGCGTAAATTTAATAACCCCGGATTGTCAGATAATTTTTGTTTTACTAGGTGACATATATTACCTTACTTATTTTGTCACACCTTATGTGAAACACCCTGTATATAGGATGCACCAGAAGCTAAAGTTTCGTTCTACTTAAGATAGCTGGTAGGAATGTTTTAGTTAATGATCATATGCACACATTAGATGATGTGAAATGTTGAATCTTAGTTACCCTTTTAACCCCTTCTCGCTAATTTCGTCTAGTTTCGGGGAACTGCCGGAAACATTAGCCACTATTTCCGATTTACTGCGCTGGACATATCGACAGGACATCTTAGGACTGAGGTGTTTCCACAGAGTGCAATTTATCAACGGGCACTTTTCTTTTATAACCTTCTTTACTTTTTTTCTGATTGTGCATTTCTCATAGTTTGCCTGCAATCATAAGAGTGGTTGCGATATAATTACGGTGAGTGTGGCAGAAGATTTGGAAAGATAAAAAGGGTTTATTTTATTGTTTCTAATTTACCTCAACAGACCAAGTATACTAGTCCTTAGTAATAAGATTAAAAACAAGTAAAACAATGACATCGAGTACTTTCACTACACAGTAAAAACATGAGATTAAATTATTTTTAAGTATTCATATGATAACGAGTTAAAAATATTCTTTCATGGGGGCTATTAATTTACCCCACGGTGTAGCAATACCAGTGATTTCCCATAGATATTCTAAAAATGACAGGGATTTAGTAATTTATTGTAAAGCTTTACATATGGTAAAACTCAATTCATATTAATAAATTTTAATTAGCTTCTAATTTCGGGCTTAAGATTATTCCGAAAAAACTGAAACGGAAACTCTGTAAATTTGCGGTTTTCATTATTTTTCGCTGATAATGTTTAAGTGAACAGGCCTATTATTTTATAGATAGATAACAAGACTGAAGATAAAATAATGTTTTTAATTCTAACGACAATTTCTTAGTAAGATGAATTAGGACTTACCAGTTGCCCTCAAAGCTACAAGGTGAACTAAAGTATAGGGTGTTGCTAAAGTAGTTTTTAATTTATTGTTTTTACGAGAAAATTAATTGTGAATTATTATAGCAAACATAGTAAGTAAAAAATTTAAAGCCAAAAGTGACTGTTTAGTTGTTACATTTGGACGTTGTTGGGCAAAAAAAATATAGCCCACATGTGATTTTGAGCTTTTGGTATTTGAAATTGATATTAAGAATAGAAAATAATTGGTATGCATGGAAGGATAAATTTAATGACATTGTGAGTTATTAGATATATTAGCTAATTAAAGAATTTTTGCATTTCATATTTTTATTAAATGCAGTATCGTTTAGTAATGTGGGTTTTAGTGAATAGTGGTTTTATTGATGTGTTTTCGAAAATCAGTTGAAATAATTTTGCATAATTTAACTTAATTTTTAGTCCTTGTGAGTTAGATAATTTTTATTTAACAGCGTCAATTATTAATACTGTTTTTGAACTAAATACCGAAGCTTCATAAACTCAAGCTAGCGTTGAAATACCTATGTTTATTTAAGTGAGTTTATGAAAAGCCGAAAAAAATCTTATTGTATTGTATATACCCGACTATATGATGTGCGCGTTGGAGGCTTTTTGGATGGGTAAAATCTTGTGAGTTCGCGACACCGACATGCTTTGATAGCAGTATATCTGTAGCTATAAAGGTGACGTGTTGTTCAACATTAGTGCTGGGTATATCTATACAAGTAAAGTTAGATTGACTGCGTAAGTTCAATGTGCCATGTGTGTACACTGTGCATTTTTTATAAGTGTACATTAATTAGTATTTCCATTAAGTGAATATAATTGTTGCTCGGAGCGCCGATAGATGTGAAATCCAGACTAATGTTAATAATATTAATTATGAAATTTTAATTTTTTATACTACAATTAATTTGAAAATTCAAAAAAACCACTAATTTTAAGTTTTCACTTCTGTCGGCAGTCCCCATTACTGCTTGTTTTTATGTATGACCGAGCATAATTTTGTAACGCGTGGAACGATTTTGATGATTCTTTTTTTGTTAGGTAGAGTATGTTCACCGATTGGTACCATTCAAAAAGAAATGTTGGTGGCTTGGGGTTGGGGGTGAAACCTAACTTCGTAATGCACAGACCGATTTAGATAATTGTTTTTTTTTTGTATAGAGTGCGATCCTCCATTTCTAATAACGAAAATAATGTGAACCCTGGATGGGGGGTGAGGGGGTTGGGTAGTCTAACTTCGTAAGGCGAGACCGATTTGAATGATTTTTTCTTTGTTGGGTAGAGTATGTTTAACGATTGTAGGTGGGTATGGGGTGGTGTGGGTAGGTGTAGGCTAACTTCGTAATGTGTGGACCGATTTGGATGTATCTTATTTTGATGTGTAAAATATGTTGCCCCACTGGTACGACGACAAAAATTTATGAGGTGGGGAGGTGTGCGGAAGAGGTGTTATCCAATTTGTTAATTCACACACCTATTTGGAAGATTTTTTTGTCGTATACAGCATGATTTCCATTGATACTATATGGAAAAATGTTGACCTAGGGTTGGGGTGGGGGGGGGGGGGGGCATAGACTATCTATTTCTTTTCTGACAAAAATTGTGGTAGAGTTGGAGGATGGGTTGTTGTAGTTGTTTGGTTTGTTTAATTTGCACCTACTTCAAAATGTTGTTTTAGCACTTTTTATGAAGTCGGTTCAACTTTTTTTTTAAAAAACTATTTTTTTTGGATCAACACCTTGTTTTCGGTTTCTTTCGAGGGTGTCCAGCAGCTAAAGAAAAGCTAACTTTTTGGTACTGCTGGTGAGGACGAGTTAAAGGAATTTTGCTTTTATTTATTATAGAAACGCCGATCGTGTAAACAGATAGTTTAATATTTTTTTCTTTGGTCGAATTTTTAAATGGCATTTTTTCAATTCCAATTTATTGAAAAATTGAGAAATTCCCTCGGGTCAAGTATTTTTCCGTAAATATTATCTTGAATTACCTCAAGTGCAAAAAACAAGTATTAAGTTAATTATATTTTTATACAAATCAATTGAACTCCCAAAATAAACATATACATATAATACATTTATACAAATAAACTGTACAGTGAAGAGACCAGGATAATGTAACATGGCTTCTCTATATTGAGAAACTGAGCTAGATTAAGTAGTTTCCTAAAATTGCATAGTCGGTTAAACTTTAGATTTTTGCAATTTAACCGAGATAGTTTTAGATTTACCTCCGATTTTTTTTTAACTTTTAACAATTGCTATTTAAATTTTGTTCTTTTTACCGCTTAAACCTCTCTCACAAAACTGTTAAGATCGCTTTCGCATGTAATTAGGCATTAACAACAATGACTCTTAGACACACATTACCATAAATAAGTAATTACCTAATTTTCATTTAGGCTATAACTGTTAATCAACTATGATTTTAAAGTATTATAAATATCCTCAGATGTGATTTTCGTGTTACCTACAAAATACCTCCACTTATCTTAACTTAAATTGGGATATAAATCGTAAATAGTGAATTGTTAATTTTTTTTTATATAATAATGCCAAAGCTTAAAATTTGCTCTGTTAAAGGTAAGGAAAATATGTTATGGGGTTCAGTGAAGGGTTGACAATGTACTCCTCGTTTGAAAATTTCGGCCTCATAAGACAAAGGAACAACAAAATACGTTAAATTGCTGCACATTCGCATTATTCTGCTTAGAAAAGATTAGTGAAAGTTTATTCAACCCCTTCCCGTCTTCCGTAATGTTTTTGAAAAAAAAATCATAGATACAGAAGTGTAAAAAAACTTTTCTGTAAAGTTTTTGAAACTTAAGAAAATATTAAAATTTAAAAACCGTTAATTTTTTTTAGACTTTAAAAGATTACTCCTAATTTCCTTTGTATATTCTACTTTCTCTCTACTCACAATTTTTTCCGAATTTTCGAAGCAATGCTGCATACTTAAAAATTTTATCTTTCAATTTTTTTTCTATTTTATTATTTATTATCTAAAAACTATATCTGCTATTTTATTCTTTTAATAAATAATAATATAAGATATACATTCCTTCTGCGGCCATAAAATTGAAAGAAAAGTACATATTTAATACATCTATCAAATATAATTGGACTTAAAGCTTCGTCCAAAGAATTATTTCAGCGAGCATGTTTTGTTAAAACATAATATTATTTGATTATTTTTTAAAACACGATACGAATAATTATTGGTAATAAATATTTTTTTTGTTGAGAAAAATAGAAAATAATCGAAAGATAACCAAACTTCTGAAAAAATTAATGCGAGTAGAAAGACATTATGTCTTCAATTTATAAAAAGTTTGTAAGTTCTCCCTAAAAAACTAAAAAAGGGGTCTGACAAATACTTACAGAAAAGGTTTGTAACTTCTGCAACTGTGATAATTTTTCAAAAACATTTATCTACTAGTTGTAAGGAATGTACAAGAAAGCTTCTACTTCAAACCCTTAACCCTTGTGGGGGAGATTGTAAATGAAATCGCTGTGCTTAAGACTTCATCAGAACCCTTACCTTGAGTACGGGGAATTCTATATGAAACTGTTAGGTTCTTGGATAATTAAGAACTGATTTTATTTATATTGTGTCACTTGTGTAATAATAATAATTCGGTGCTTGCGCCGTGTTTACATTCGGTCTTCATTAACAGCTTTTCCCCAATGCTTGAAGTTTTGTGTCACCGTGAACTGACCTGAATATTTGAGGTGCTCAATATTTATGTTGTGTAATTGATTGTGATATTTATGACTGTTGTTCGATGACCTTTTTTCCATGATCGGTTGATCACTAGCGAATAAGAAAAAAAAGTAATTAATAGTGAATTTAGCTTATTTTCCTGTTACGAAATCGGGACGGGGGTTGATAACAGAAAAATATCGCAGTATGCATTCTTATGACCCCACAAATACTACTGAATGATTACCTTCATTATTCCGTCCTAAGGGCATTTGACCCATTTTGACCGGGAAAAAACTTTCTATTTATTTTAATACATGAGGGGACAGACCGAATATTTCAAGTTTGGCTGAAAGAGGTAGATGCCAGACTTGATCGAAAGCTTCTGAAAGAGACATTAGTAAGTCTCCGGTTGTACTTGTACCTTAGTGGAGGAGAAGAACTTCACTCGATTCCAGACAACGACAACAAGTGAACCTACAATTTAAGGTGGATTGCGAACTACCGACATTACTCTGCAACCCCCAGTGGCCATTTTATTGTTATCTGTTGTCAACAGAAAGCAGCCATGAGTCGACGCTGGAGAGGTTCGAACCTGGGACTATCGCCATGGAGGGCAAAAAAGTTACCACTTGCTCTACCGACCAGAGTTAATGAGTGCTTCAAACGTTTTAGATACGACCGAAATTAGTCTAATTGGTCTCCAGTTAGGCGAGTCCTTTTTTAAGTGCCGGCTGACTATGAGCATTCCTGTTCCGTATTCCAGGATAAAAGGTTTGCGCAGAGGTTTAGCTAAAAGCAGAGGGCACATATGCATATAATCTATATATAATATACCTTTTTATAATATTTATATATTCTTAATAAAAAAATAGTTTTTCTTGAATTCAGACCATGGAGTATTCAAATGAGAAAAGATTGGATAGGAGCAAAATCAACCGACCATTTTCTCAGTTAAAACCCAAATTTTCTTAAATGTTTCTTTCCGCGTGTGGATCCATAATCTAAAATATCCGTCCTCTAGAATTATGGGCTGGAGAATAAAACTTAAGGAATATGATTTCAACAAAGCGAGGCACGATAGTTAGGTTTGTTTGATTTGCACCATTTGCGCGTTTTTAGCGCTTTTTGTGAAGTCGGTTCAACTTTATTTAAAAAACTATTTAATTGTAAATCATTACGTTACGAATTAGTAAACTTCTGCTTATTAAACGGATAATAAACAGTTATTTAGAAGCATTAAATCGCAAAAATTTGGTATTAATTATTCTAAAGAAAACCCACTAAAAATCCCAGAGTGTATTCCCCTTTGACTGCGTATGCAGCTAATTTTAACAGGCATTAACGAAGGAGTTGTATCAGCACCTGGGTGATGTATTGTTGTAAAATTGCAATGAAAAAAAAGCTTCAAAGGACTTCAGAAGGATTCAAAATGCTGTTTTAAAAGTTTAGAATACTTTATCCACACATGTTTTACTGTTACATGTCGGCCAAAAACGCTTTTCAATCGAACTTCCTTGGAAGCTATTCTACAGATCTGTGGCATAATAGTAAGGAACAACTTTTCTATTGACCGAAGTTTTTATTATGTATAATAAGTCAAAAAGATCATTAGATTTTATTTCGTTTATTCTTTCAATAATCTAACTAAAACAATAATATAAAAAATTAACATTCATATAAAGAATTATGACGAAAAAGAAGAAAACAATTTTATTATAAATGTGCTATACACGGAAGTAGGTTTTAAAAACTATTTATATGTTTCTCGAAATGCTTTCACTAATCTATTAATAATTGTAATTATAAGTTTTATGGGATAATTTAAGAATTAAAAATGGACGTTGCACAATGCACTGAATTTTATTCTAGGCACACGTCTTAACAATTAGAAGTTGCCACAGTGTGCTAAGCTAAAAGCTAAAGAACCGCTTCGTGTTATCTTCTCTGAGAAGCACTTGTCACATTTCTTTTGAGAAGAAATAAGTGTGTGCTTCCAAGGAACTTCGCGTTTCATCTTTGCTTTCCTTGGAAGCGCTTTACTTTTTTGCCAGTAATATATTGGCACGGATTCATACAGTTTATTGGTCATCTTGGATGTTTTGTTTTTTTTTGTTTCATTGTAACATAATAATATTTTTTATTTTATAGTGTGCTAAATCACTTTTTAAGGAGACCTTTACCTTGGCCGGTTGCTTTATGCTTGATTGCATATTTGCATATTGAGAGAAACAATCGACTCACAACGAGCAGGTCCAAGAAGAGGAGGGATGCCTCTACGGACCTGGCATTGCATATTAATGGTAATTAGACTTGTTGTAGAACTTTAAACAAAAAGTTGTTTCTCGAAAACACGTCTTTTAATACGGCGACCACGATTCGGGGCAATGTTTTTTTTCGATAAAGATTCATTTAATAACAAATGTTTATTTGTCTCCCAAAAAAAAATTTATACACGCCCACTTAAAAAATGGTGCTTCAAAGTCGTCCTTAATAAAAATTTAAAAATCCTTAATCTTCGATCATAGTATTTTATACAAATATGAAAAGTTTATATAAATCTTGATGTATAAGGAAGTCATCATAAAAAAATATGAAATTAACAATAATTAATTGAATTAAATTAATTTATATAAAAAACAGAACTCTTACTTTATGTTACGTAACGTTATTTTACCATACCGTCCCGAAGTCACACTTATTTACTTTTTGTGTAACAATCCCTTACCTAACACCGGACATGAAACTTAATAACCAGTACTAACGTTTATTAATTTTATTTTTACCCTACGCTCAGTTATTACTAAGCAATGGATCTTTTATAATGTAGCAAAATAAGCCCCCCTTGGCTTGTAAATTGAATGCCAATTTATCAAACTCTATTTTTTCTGATCTCGGCGCACACGTTACATAATGATTTTTAAGGAAATTAACTAAACCAATCTTTGTCTGCAATAAACCAAGCCTTTCTCCTAAGCAGTTATGTGGTCCTGATCCAAACGCCAAATATGAATATGGAATTATTTTGTCCTTGTTTGCTGGCATAAACCTCTCTGGATCAAAAACCTCTGGATTTGGAAAGTACTGAAAAAAATTAATAATTACCGATTACTTGATGAAATTAGTTTATACAGAATAATAATTGAAAATTAATTCTAATAAAAAGTTTGTATGATAAGAAAGTAATTTTTAATTCTCGAAATCTGTTTTTATTATTACTAATAATAACACGGGAATGCAAATTTAAACTATTAAATAATTTCCTTCTTTAATAATAAGGTTTTTTTCAGGTAATAAAGTGTCCTGATTTCAAAAATAGTATTGGTTTGTTTTATATCACGTCGTATTTTCTTTATATAATTTTTTTCTTTCTGATAATTTAAGAGACGATATTTTTATCGGATGGAATTTCCTAAATTTTTAATATTCTAGCTTACATCTATAGGCACTTTCATAGATTTTTTCATGTAGAATTCTAATCGAAATTGATAACATTTATTAGATGTGAAAGTTATTTTAATACAAAAACGACGAAAAGTAATCATTTTTGCACTTTGGGGATAGAATATCTCAAAATCCTTACGGGCTAGGCAAATTTTACGGCCAGATTCCGATTTAGTGGCCAACATTATATAGTAATTCACTAGTGTTTCTAATGGAGGGAAAACCTTGTAGACCTGTGTAATTAAATATATGATGTTAATATCTGTCAACAGAAAATTGCGTTTCTCAGTTAGATTATGCCTTGCAATTAGATCTAATAACTATTATTATTATTAAATGTGGATCTAAAGACTTATTATATCACCCTTTTGTCATTTCAACCAAGTTGGTTTTTTGTGACAAGATATTACACGAGACTTAAGCTACCCAATTAAACTTCAGTTCTTTTATTAGACATAGTCTGAGTTTGATTCGACCGAGGGCCTTGCAGTGCCAGAGGATATGTTCCTCTGTATCCACCTCTTCCAAACAGAAGCGGCAGGTGTCCTTAGATAGCCCCATCATTTTAGGCGGAAGCCTACGGGCAATAATAACCAGTTTAAAGTCCTGCTAAAAGCCTGAAATTAAGTCTGCTGAGCGAGAGCAGCGCTTTCGTTTTCTTTTAAGTAGGATATAAATCTCTTTACATGTCCACGTAATATTTGTCTAGTGTGGGTGCTTACGTCTGTCCTCCCATAGCACAAGTGCTGATATGCGAATCAGCGCTTCTTTTTGCCAGGCGATCCGTCATCATCATCCGTCTGTTGCCTTCGGCCGTCCCAGACAATTCTAGACTCAAAGGTATAAGACCCTAGAGCCTTGAGTTCCGCTGGACGGTCTGACATTATATATATATTTTTTTTATTACTCGTTGAGTAGTCTCACGTGCGCACAGTTCAATGGCGTGCATCTCTACTAGGTTGATATTTGGTTCAGATCCGAGCGAATTATGGGTCTATAAACTCAGATCCACGTTCTGTTACCCATCTTGGAACCATCCGTATACCAAATCAGAGATTCCTTTTTAAAGATGTGGCTGTTGTTAAGCCAGTATTCTCTGCTTTCAAGGATCAACTTGAATGGTGTATCCAAAGTGTACCTTTTCTACATGGCATCTCAGATTGAGTTAATTATGATCATCCTTAAATACTTCAAGGATTTTTCTGTGATCACTCAGATTGCCTACTTTAAGGAGATTGGAACCATGCAGCCTTATTGCGCTCGAGGCAGCCTCCTTCTCAGCCCGTCTTTGATTATTCCTTTGCTGAAACTACTATCCGTCGTGTTGAGTCAGTTACTGACCTTGGTGTGAAGTTAGACAAAAAACTCGATTTCACTCTGCACATAAACTATATCGTGTCTCGGAGTAATTCTGTTTTGGGTTTTGTTAAACGGTGGTCAAGGGAGTTTTCTGATCGACTGACCCTTATTCACTTATTTTTCTCCTTGGTTAGACCGGTTCTCGAGTATGCATCTCAGGTTTGGTCACCTTGCTATGCTGCTCATTCCAGACGCATTGAGTCGGTGCAGCGGAACTTTGTTAGGTTCGCACTAAGAGACCTTCCATGGAATGATTCACTTAGGCTTCCTCCTTATGTGGATCGCCTCCGATTGCTTAATATGCACTCGTTGGAAGAACGACGTAGAGTTGCTGACCTAGTCTTTATTCACCAGCTTTTGAACTCGAACATAGACTCTTGCACTCTCGCAGGTATGGTTTCTTACAGGCATACCCCGTATAGCTTAAGAGGACTGCCTTTACTGCATGTTGTTCACTCTCGGTCTAACTATGGTATGCATGAGCCTATAAATCGCATGTGTAGAGCCGTGAATAATTGTCCTGTTTTTGACCTGACTCTTACTAAGGATTTGCTGAAACGATCTCTGTTGTCTGTGCACCCCTAATTATTTGTGTGGGCGTGTTTTGGATTTTTATTTTTTGTTGTTTGTTTGTTTGTTGTTTACTAATATTTTATTGCATGGGTTGTGGGAGCCTCATTCATCTCAATATACGTTATATTCTGGTGAATAGGTCAATCGATTCTAGGCTTCTGCCTATGAAGTGCGCCTTCTGAGTTAGAAGGATTAATTCTATTCTTCAGATATATATGTAAACGAAGGATGTCCCGTAGAGCCTCCATAGCTGCAGTGCCGCAGGTGCGCATGGCACCCGTAACCCCTAGAAAAGCTGTCCTCTGAAATTTTTCTAGTGCAATAACAATAATAATAATTATAACTAAGGTTATATGCAAGGGGACCTCTCTAAAATCACGGGCTTCACGACCACGCGGACCCTTAATAAATTCGTGTTAGACAGTGGAGCGAGTGGTACCGTCTCATTAATTTGTAGACCGTCCACGAAAACGTAAATTGACCCGGCTCAAAAAGTTTCGCAGACTAAAAATCCATTGTTTCCTGCGACCATTAGAGCAGTAATCTCCCGTATGCGCCCGACAAAGGAGAAAGCTACCACTGGCTAAAGCCGAGAGGCAACCGTCTACAAAGATAATAATAATATAAGTAGAAAATGTATCATACCTCAGGATTATTTTGAATTGCTGCCACAGGAATAATAATAGGCATCGCATGGGGAATTTGAAAATCAAGATATGGTTCAAGGGAATATCCATCCTCTCCTGTAGATAGAACACATTGTCGATCCAAGAACGGAAGTGGGGCATACTTTCTTAAACTTTCGGAGACAACCGCGTGAAGGTAAACCATTTCAGTGATCGCTGTATACGATATATCTCCATTATTTTCTTGCAAAACTTTTTTAATTTCTTTCCTGATCCTTTCTTGAATTTTACGATTTTTTGCTAATTCATACAATGTAAATGACATCGTTGAAGAAGATGTCTCGAATCCAGCTAGGAAAAATGTGGATGTTTGTGAGACAAGAACATCCCCTTCAATAGTTAACCGTTCACTAATTTTTTTATTTTCTGGGCGTTTTAATTCAACCAGAATGTCAATCAAATCGTTCCTTTTCACACCTGTTACCTCTCGAGTAGAAATCGCAAAATGTGTTGTTCTACGAAGGAAATTCAGTACGTCCGTTGAAAACATCTAAAGCGGAAATAATTAGCAACAATAAAATATTTGAAAGAAGATCCGATTAACTTACACTGCATTTGAAAAATTTCACTAATTGTGGCAGGAAAAATACAATTGTGAATTGGAAAGCTCGTTTAAATGTAAATTTGAAGAATTTTTTTCCATAAGTACGAAATTCTGCGTTAGGATCTTTGAAGCTGTTTGCGTCTATACCAAATGCAACACTTGCTATGACATCAGTAGTGTACAATGCGCACAAATCGCGCAGTTCGATTTCCTTTTTTGATACATCATCGCTTGCAATTGTGTCCAAGTGTAAATCCAGCATTTTGCCAACCTTTAATTTTATAATTTTAAATAAAAGTAAAAAATTAATAAAAATTATTTAACATTGTTAATTAAAGGGAACATTTGCTTCAGCTTTCCACTAGAGAAGAAAGTTGTAAGCACGTTTCTTAAATCCTTCCATTCGGGATTTCTAAGTGTGAACAAATTAGAAGCTCCCACTACATCTGTGGTAGGATCTGCATAACAGTATCTGTAACTGGACGTGTACAAAAGACTGCAACTAAGTTTTAGTTAATTACCTATTTGAAAATTTATTAAAATCCTTAACAAGAATTCTCTTGATGAGGTCTAAGTCCCTTATTAACAGACCGGGCTTGTAAAACAGATTAATCCCCACAACAGGTTGATCTTTTGCGGCTTCATGATTATACAGGTTTGTGAAAAGTTGTCCTGAACTGCACTTAAGAAGAAAGGCGTCCATAAAATTACCAAAAAATAGTGATCCAGGAACATGAGGCACATTTTGTTTTTTCCAGTACGTTGCTTGTTTATAGGCCCATGCAACAAAACCGAGAAGTATAGTCGCAAGAATTGTAAGAAGAGCATACAATACTTCCATTTTGTAATTAATCTGTAAAGATAAATATCAAAAAATTTCATATAAACAAGAAAAGCAAAAAAACTCAGATTTAAGTTGTTATTTATTTAATTTTTTGTATTCAATAAAAATAAAAAGTTAATTGAAATTACAAAACAATCAAATAACAAAAGTTCAGTTAAAAACTAATCGTCTAAGGTCTTCCGCGGATATCTTCCCAAAACATCATTCTTAAATCGAGACCCATTTATAATGAACACAGAACATACAGAGAGTGTTCAACGTAGATAAATTCAATGCTTGTGGTACACGGCTGTACTAGTGACATAATACATAAGAATAGTTTTTTTTTGTAGCCGGAAAGAATGTCTGAACCTGCTTCAGTACTTCCACAAATTCCAGTTCATTTAAAATTCTTTTTCCATTTTGTTGTTATGCGAAACGTTGTACCATATTTCAGGTTCATCAATAATATTTTCAATATTGTAATAGTCAGAGGATCCTTGCAGCGGTTTATTTTTAAATTCATTAAATGTTATTTTTAACATTGACCGGTAGCAAAAAATGTTAACGTTAAATTTAATTAACTGTCTCTCAAATAGGGGGCTTCTATTGATCTATCTACTTGATCACACATTCTTCATCTTTTGCTTTACGTATCTGACAGATTTGTGTACTTTTTATTTATTTATTTATTTTTAGCCAGTATTGATAATTTGTTAATTATACTTACATAGTTTGTCTATCTGGCACTGTGGGTGTTTTACCATATGTGATTTTGTAGAGTCTCGCAAGCTTTTAAGTTTCTAAGTTATTATTTTGAATAAATATTGTATATACATGAGGTTGTTTGTTGTTTAGGAGACATACATTGTCGTCATAGTCCAGGTGGATAAGGTGGTTGAAATGTTTCCATTTAATCCCTCGTGATGAATACTCGTCATTAATGACGATCAGGAAAAGCAAAGATGACAGTATTCATCATTGTCTTATCCCATTCAGCACATGGAAATCTTCCCAGATGTGTTCGCGAGCAACGCTGTCAAGCGCCTTCTCGTAATCAACGAATATTAGATGTAAAAGGCGCTCCATCTGGCGCATTGCTCGATAATAATTCGGACGGTATTGATGTAGTCACTGCAGGAGAAACCTTTCTGTTCATCGTTAAGAGTGAAGTCGATTGTTTGCCTGATTCGCATTAATATGGATTTTTGCCATCAATTTAGGGACTGCAGTTAAATGACAGTTGTCACGCCAATTGTTACAACTCCTGTTTTGCATTCATTGGCATAAGTCCCGGTTTGCCAACATTCCTGGATTACGGGAAGAAGAATATCAGCCGTATCAATGGAAATTCATCGACTTGCTTGCATCCGCCACCTCCACTTTAAGAGGAAGTTTGTTCTTAATTCTGCCACAGTTGGCGGTTCTTCGGGCTCGGATGAATTGGTATTCGACGATCTAAACATGTCGTTTATGACGTTAGCCAAATAATATCTCCACCTCTGCGGTTGATGCACCTCCAACAAGTAGGGGTCCATTGGTGTGTCTTACTGGATGCTCAGTTGTAAGAGTCTTTCCTGTCAGTATCTTGGTAATCTTGTATAGATCTCCGCAGTAGGCCTCTCCTACTGCCTTTTCTATTAATACATTGATGTACTTGCGCTTGTCACGCCTTGCAATATTTTGGACGCCTTTCTGTAGAGATCGGTATGCAGCTCTGAGATTTGTTTGACTTACAACATCGGTAGCAGATGTGGTCTTTAATATGTTCTGTTCTTGTATTGATGAACGATCCATAGTCGTGTTCCTCTGTCTAATCATTCCACGTTTACAATACCACAGCTCGCAAACCAGTCCTTCGTCCTCTGCTAGTTTTAGACGATGAAGTCGTCGGCTCTATGACGCAGTGCACCAGCGTTTTAGCGCAAAGGAGAGAATATGAACTGCGGATGATCGGTGTTTTAAGCCTCTGCACATTGAACCATGGTATATTAGATGTTGTGTTCCATGGGCGTACCGAAACTTAAATATATAGACCTAACATCGAGAAAACACTTTCTCCAGCTTTTCTTAACAGTAATATGGTCAATCAGGTTCTCAATTCTGCCATCTGCGAAAACAATCCGCCGATGACAAGTTACACGAGTAACAAAAGTCCACATTCATTTGCATTCCTTCTTCCTAGTTCAAACATCCTCATTAAATACCCAGGCTGATGTTATTAGAACAGAAAGATGTCGCCAAGGAGCTAGTAGAAGGCCTTGGCTTACCCGAATAGTACATATTACTGAATTATTGAGATTTTACGTACCGTAGGACTCTGCGGATAAGCTTTATTAGCACCAAGCCTGCACCTGTTATGCGTGTTGTTTCTGATTCTTTCTGGCCAGAATATAGCAGCATGATATTAGGTTTCGGTCACTTTCTCTTCATCTAGTTGCGCTTAACGCTAACTACTAACTGGTTCATTTCCTGATTCACCTTATAATCTTCTCATATCCACACTCATACCACAGAGTGTCCGATGTTTATATACAAAGGTAGTCATTCCAAAATCCGTCCGAGGTGTCCAAGCTGTACTAGATGTTTCATGTATAGGAGTTAGTTTTCAGTTAAGCGGCTTACAAGCCTACCTATTCTATCCCAGAAGGAGGGCTGCTGCTTAAGGCGTCTTAAAAGAGATTATATTTGCGTAGCGCATATATTCTGTCTAAGCTGAGGAGGCTGGTGCGTGGGTTTCCCACCTCTTTCCTCAACCGGACTTGGAACCGGCAACCGGCAAAAGCTTTTCATAAAGTCTGGCATCCAGTCCTTCCAGCCAAACTTGAAATATTCCATCTGTCTACTCATGTATTAAAATAAACAGAAAGTTTTTTTCCCGGTCAAAATGGGTCAAATGTCCTTAGGACGGAATAATGAAAGTAATCATTCAGTAGTATCTGTGGGGTCATAAGAATGCATACTGCGATATTTTTCTGTTATCAACCCCCGTCCCGCTTCCCTAACAGGAAAATAAGCTAAATTCACATTTAATTATTTTTTTTTCCTTATTCGCTAGTGATCAAAGGCACCTTACGTGTCCTTAATTACAGTACTTCGCAAATTCACGAAATTTCCGGGTAGAAGTGCGTTAAAAAATTATAACTTTTCTCATAAACATCAACCAGACCTCGTTTTGGGCTCATTTTGCAGGCAAAGGATCAAGCTTCAGAAGAAAATACAGTGCTGCTCGGTCCGGGTTTGGGCAATCACCTTAATTCTTTTATTTATTTATTTATTTATTTATTTATTTTATTTGTGACATGTTGATCACATGAATTTTGTAGCGTCTAAGTCAGGGATCAATTCTTTCAAAACGTTTTTTAAAAGGGTTGCAACACTTTTTAAATCGGGCAATATATATTTTATTATGTTATATTTTTTTACACTTTTGATATAAGAAACACTTCGAAAGCAAGCTTATCACTGTTCAAATGTAATGAAAGTAATAATATGTTAAGAATTGAATCATACATACTCTCTAGGATAGGTAGTAGTAGTGTTAAACCAGATATGGCGTTCCTGTACCTGATTCTCTAGATGACACGCAGGTTGATTTCCGGATAAACACAACATACATAACATTCATCAATCTATGGTTCTTCTTAAGGTAGATCCAAGACAAGTAACCAGAAATATATATAAGTTATCTGACATAGAAACGAAAGAAACTATACAAAAATTTAAGTCTGTCGAATAATTACTCTGTCAGTTATTTAATAATATACTTATATAATTAAAAGCACACAATTAAAATATTGTAACATGCACTGTAGTATGGCAAAGGTTACGTGACGAAAACAAAAAAAAAATTCAAAATTGTACTTTTCAGGATATTTAAAAATAAAGGACACATTTGTTACTTATCCTTAAAAATTTTCCTTCCTGATGAAAATTATTCTGTATTTTATTTCTGAAGCTTGATCCTTTACCTGCAAAATGAGCCCAAAACACGTAAGGTTACTTACAAACTGTAATTAGGTGAGGGTTGGGTCAAAAATCGTTTCTTTTCTATCGATTTTTTATGGAATGACCCTATTAATAATTGGATGCTTTACGCAGAAATGGTCTAACTCACAAGGACTAAAAATAAAGTTAAATTATGCAAAAATATTTCAACTGATTTTACGAAAACACGATATCAATAAAACCACTATTCTTTCAACCCACATTACTAAACGATACTGAATTTAATAAAAATATGTCAAAATGCAAAAATCATTTAATTAGGTAATATATTTAATAAATCACAATGCTATTAAATTTATTTATTTCAACTAACTGTAACTAATTTTATCCTTCCCTGCATACCAATTATTTTCTATTCTTAATATCAATTTCAAATACCAATAGCTTAACATCATTACTATGTGGGCTATATCATTTTTGCCCAACAACGTTCAATTGTAACAGCTACACAGTCACTTTTGGCTTTAAATTGTTTACTTACTATGTTTGCTATAATAATTCACAATTAATTTTCTCGTCACAAGAATAAATTAAAAACTACATTAGGAACACCCTATACTTTAGTTCGCCTTGAAGCTTTAAGTCCAACTGGTAAGTCCTGATTCATCTTACTAATAAATTGTCAATAGAGTTAAAAAGATTATGTTATCTTCAGTCTTCTTTGTTATCTCTCAATAAAAATATAATAAATAACAGGCCTGTTCACTTAAACATACCTTATCAGCGAAAAATAATGAACACCGCAATTTTACACAGTTTTTATTTTTGTTTTTCCGGAATAATCTTAAGCACGGCATTAAAATTAATTAACTTAAATTGAGTTTTAATATACATATAACTTTACAATAAATTACGACATCCTTGGCATTTTTACAATATCTGTTGGAAATCACTAGTATTGCTACATCGTGACTCTGTCCTGTATTTTTGGCGTCTAGTGTATTCGTGACGTAATTATATAGCCCCCATGAAAGAATTTTTTTTAATCGTTATCATGTGAATACTTAAAAATAATTTAATCTCATGTTTTTACGGTGTAGTGAAATTACTCGCCGTCAATATTTTATTTGTTTTTAATCCTATTACTGGGGACTAGTGCACTTAGTCTGTTGAGGTCAATTAAAAACAATAAAATAAGCCTTTTTATCTCGCAAAAGTATACATGAAGTAAATAATAATAAAAATTGTTTTGATCAAATAGAATGGTGTAGTTAAGATAATTCATACAAACTTCTATAACTTGCTTGTTTCTGATTATGTGAGTAATGTTAGCCTTGTATATAGAAATATATATTGCTTACCACTGACATTTTGTTAATCTCCACAGATTATTATGCTTAATACGAGGGCGTAGGTTGGAAAATGAGTGAAACCAGAGCCTAAGCCCTGGTTACGAAACAAGGATTGAGAAAGACAAGGGGTACCATGTGTGAGCGTTTATAATGTGCCGTGAAGATTGATGAAACCAGAGAAGTGAAGGGGACCGCCAAGCTAGCCGTACTTAGATCTTTGGATCATGGGTTGCGAGGTGGGGGGGGGGGGGGTGGTCTTTCTTCATTCTCTGCCACACTCTCCGAAATTACATCGCAACCACTGTTATGGTTGCAGGCAAGCTGTGAGAAATGCACAATTAGAAAAAAAAGTAAAGAAGATAATAATAGAAAAGTGCCCATGGATAAAATGCACTCCGTCACAATAAATACATCAGTCCTAAAATGTTACACGGCTTGTTGGAATATCCCACGCCATCCTGTGGCTATGTCGAGCGCAATTAATCGGGCAGTTCCCCGACACGAGACGAAATTATAGAGAAGGGGGTTCAACATTTCACATCAAATAATGTGTGCATATGATCATTAACCAAAACATTCCTTCCAGCTATCTTAAATCGAATGTAACTGTAACTTCTGGATTGTCCTATATACAGGGTGTTTCACATAAGGTGTGGCAAAATAAGTGGGGTAATATATCTCACCTAGCCAAACAAAAAATTGTCTGGCAATCTAATTGGGAGTTACAGGATGATTAAATTTGCAATTTACACGATCTGGACATGATTGTTTTATTTTTAAATTTTTACCTACTCGACGCAGAAAACAAAGAAACGCAACGTTTCCCAAATTTTCTCCGAAATTCATGTGTCTAATTTAATACACCTGTTTTTATTTTCATTACATTGCACATCATATTTCCTTTCCAAAAAGTAGGGATGGGCGATCTTCGATTCGATCTCGATAGATCGATCTTTAAGCCTTCGATCTGCCGATTTTTGAATCGATTTTACGCGATACCGATTCAGCTCGAATCGATTTATTTATTTCCGATTTCGATCTATTTAAGACGTGCTAAAAAGTAAACAAGCTCACTCGTGAATTTTTTTTGCATTTTATCTTTAATTTGTGTAATAATCCGACAAATGTAAAAAAAATTTAGAAGGATCGTAAATGTTAGATGAATGCGTTTGTGATCGCTATAATATTTTAGTGTAAACTGAGTAGTTTAGTGACTATTCCATGATTTTGTCACCGGTGGCTTGCTATGTTTTATTTCTGGTTTGGTGATTCCACAATCAGAAAGCAATATGTTATTTAAAGAAAAATTTGAAATAAGTGATATTCGAATGTGCGTTTTTAAGTTTTTATACAACTTGTTTTTTGCTGCGAACTCAATCACAGTAAAAAAAATCACGTGGAGTATACGATTAGACGTGAAATTGCTTCGAAAGTAAGTTAAATTTTGTATACCGATTTCCTAGACGTTATGCATATCAGTTTACGCGGAATTGCCACATCAACTCCAAGTGGAGTATAACTAGTGAAATAGACAAGTATATATGCTGCCAGGTATAATCCTAGTAAAAAACTCACGTGGAATACACGTAGATTCGACGTAGATCTTAATCTCCTGAAAGAAACTTATATATTTTTTTGAGTACTCCCCATTTTTAATCTATCAAAGATTTGACACTTATCAATAGTTTTTTTAATCTAGTGTCTCAAATTTGGCGGATTTCACATTTTTAAAATAATATGAATTTAGATATTTAAGAAATGGTGAGTGGTGTAGAAAAACCTTTCTACAATAAATTAAAAAGTCGAAGAATTTATTATTATTACCAAAACTGCGTTCATTTTGAAATTTTCAACTGAGTCATGTTTCTCTCTCCCCTTATGTAATTGTCGAAAAGCGTACACTTTCCACCGAATATCGACGGTGACTGATTTTCTGCTGGGATTTGATAAAATTATAGCAACTATTGGGGTCACCTTTCAACAATCATTTTCAAAACAAAGGAGCAGGCTGTTCAAATCTCATCTTTCACAGTTATTATTTTTATATAGTATGCCAGTGGATTTGTGGTAGTGTTTGAAACACTTGTTTGAATTTAACGTTGGCGTTGGGAGGAAGATGAAGTTGAACTGTCAACTTTTACTCGCGGTGTTTTCCGTTTAAAATTAAAAAATAAAACATTCCCAGAATATTTTCGAAAAACCTCCCCAAAATACAGGGTGTTTCAGATCTGACGTGCCAAAATGAGTGGGGTGATATATCTCACCTAGTCAAACAAAAAATTCTATGGCAGGGAGGGGGGCAATCTCAACCTTTTGGGAGTTATAGGGTGATTTATAAATTTCAGTTTTTCATGCTATGCACATTATTTTTTTACTTTTATCTTTTGATCTACCCAACACAGCGACATCAACCAAGCACTAAAAAACTACTATCTCAATTACCTTTCGAAAATTGTGAACAATGTTGATCTAACAACTACCATTGCAGGTACAGTCAATTCCAAAAGCGAAAATATGGTTTGCAATTACCTAAAATTCAGCATTTTCCCAAATTTTCTCCGAAATTCATGTAATTAGTATACCTCTTTCTTATTTTTATTGCCCATCTAATTGCCTATCCAAAAAGGTGCAACTTGGCAAGGTAGATACAGGATTAGAATAACCGCATCCTGAGAAATCCTTGACTACCTAATTATTTTATTGCACTTTAGGTAGGAAATTCTTTAAATAAATAAAATTTTTGTTTTTCGTACATACTCAAAAAATGTCCTGGAATCGCTTCTGAAATCAGACATAAAAATGCTTTGGGGACGGTTTTTGAAAATATTCCTGGAATGTTTCTGGGACGTGTTGTGCTATTAGTAAAAGAAAATGTAAATTTTTAGTTGTAAATTGTTTTTTCGATTAAATAAGCAACATTAGTGAAATACCCACTGCTGCTTAATCAAGATTTGTAAGCTACAGAGGCTGTTTTCTATTATTTAATAAATTGGTTTACTAATGACCCTTTATTTTTATATATAAAAACAGTTCTAATTACTTGTAATTTCAAAATGCTGAAATAAATTGAAATGTCAAAATAAACTGAATCGATCTGTTCGATCTACGGATATCGATCTTTTTAAGGCGATTAATCGATCTACGAAATCGGAAAAAAATTACAGATCGATCCGTACTGAATCGATTTTCTCAGTTCGATCCCCCATCCCTACCAAAAAGGTACAACATGTCCAGGTAGGAAAGGAATAGAAAAACCGCATCCTTAGATATCCTTGACTACCTAATTATTTTATTACACTTTAGAAAGGAAATTCTTTAAATAAATAAATTTTTTTGTTCAGAGAGCCCGAGACGAGACGATTAGGAGTGCCTTCAGTTAAAATTTGGAGTGTTGTTCATCCGGCAGGGTGACGTTCATATTATCATATTCCAGTCCAGGGACTTTTAAAAGGAGATTCCGAGAGAAGATCAGTCAGGTCAAAAATTCACGGCTCTACACATGCGATTTATAATAACAATAATAGAGGTTGCCTTCTAATACAGAAGGCGCCAAATGCAAAACAAAAACAAGTGCGAGCAACAGAATGAATTACAAATTGTAGATGCTCCTTTTAAATGTCACTTTGTCCACATTAGTATTAAAAACGTCTCCAATATCATTAGCAGACGTACACATGCTTTTAAAAGGCTCAAACATGCCATAATTAGGGCGTGAAAAAGAAATCTGTAAGAGGCATCGATTGCTGAGGGAATAGGACAGTTCTCTAGACAATATATTGGAAGCTAGTTCAGCGCTGTCTAGCGTTCCCTGCAGAAGCTGATGCAAAAATATCAAATCAGCAACCCAATGTCGCTTCTCGAGTGTAACAAGTTTTATACTGCGCTCCTGATAAGCTGGCAGAATAAGAGAGTCATTCCAAGGCAAAGAACGTAGGGCCGATCGCACAAATCTGCGCTGGACGGACTCGATACGTTTCCCGTGCGATCCGTAAAACGGAGACCAAACCTGACTAACATATTCAACCAATGTTCTGCTTAAGATTATTGTTGCAGCACCACCCAACTCGCAACTCTGATTGCAAAATCAGTTTGACAACCATCCACGAATCCGCCAAAGTGCAACAAACAAACTCAACCAAGTTTGAAACCGTGGACCTACCTTGATAATTATATAATTGGGATTCAATTAATAGTTCGAAAAGCTTAGGAATACAGAACAATTTAGCAGTTGTCCTGTAATTGGAAATCTCTCTTCTATTGCCACTCTTGAAAATAGGAATTAAAAATGATATCTTCCAGAGTGCTGGGACATGACTCTGCGAAAGAAACCTCCTGAATAGTAATAGTAAAGGCCATAATAACACCGAAGAACATTTCTTTATGACCGCAGCAGGAACCCCGTCAGGACCACTAGAAAATTCAGTTGGGAGTTCAGTAATATGCTTCAACAAGATCTCCTCCGTGATAAATGGAACTGGTACGATGGTAAAATTCGGTTATTTATTTGCGAAAAGTTCCTACTATCCGGAGAGAAATCAGATGATTCAAATGCATCTTTAAAAGATTCAGCAAATAGGTTACAAATAATATTAGAATCACTGCTGGAAATATTCCCGAACTCCATAGTCGATGGATAGTTATCAATCTTTCTCTTCAAGTTGACATACTCGAAAAATTCGGGGGGGGGGGGGTCAGAGAATAATCTGATCCTAAAATTTTGAAGGTATTCTTCATAACGAGAGTGAGAACGGCTTATAAAATGTTCATGGCACACACTAAAACCATGCCAGGAGTCAACACTGCTAACTAGAAGGTACTTTTTCCACTCTATGTTTCCTATTCTTAAGAATCTGTTTCAGTATGTAATTAAATACAGTGAAAGGAATATCTTCCGTAAGTATAAATAGGAATAAAATTACAAGAATATTCAATAATGTATAAAATAATACCAAACAAATATTCACAGCCCTGTCAATTATACCTTACTCAATCTACAGTTGCTTTCTTAAATACGTATGTACACATGCAGCTCTTAAATTTTAGTTGATTTTTGGTGCGAATTGCGTATGGTAAACCATAGTAAAACAATGTAAAAATGGTTAAAACACGAGAGCTGCCCGAGTAAATATAATTGAGTTGGTATACTCACATCAAAACGCAAGTATAGAATGTTTTTAAAAATATATACGCGCCCTTTGCGAGCACAAATAGCGAACAAATACGCCCGGTAGTATAATGCACGCTTCCGCTACGAGCTCAAAAATTTAAAAATACGCCCGCCACCCGGGTATGCACGCTCACGCTATAGGCACAAAAATCTAAAAATACGCCCGCAATAAATTCAATTCTGTTACTGCGTTCTGGCGTTCTGAGACTGGTGATTCACCACATGGGTTCACTAAAATCTCACCCATATAGATGCTTGTTCACTGTGTGGCTCACCGGCCACCTTATATTCAAATTGTTCCCAAAAGCCGATGACTCACAAGGTGATTCATGACAATAATAATCATAACAATTACATAAAAAAAATTATTTTTATTCTTATATACTTTCCCGTTTCAGTCATAATCTTTATTAACCCAAGTAAAAATAAGACACAACTACACAAACGTTGTCGACTACTGCGGAGATAGTTTCGTTATTTCAGACGAGCGGTCTCAAATGAGTTAATTTACGAAAATAATTTTATTTTTAACTTTTACTCAGGCGTACCGTGCCTGCTTTGAGTGCCATTCAGGCGTTTCGCCACTGTGCGTGCCTGTTTCAGGCTAGGAAAGGACGAGTCTTATTTTAACTTGGGTGTGCCCCAAAATTCGTGAATTACTTGTTACATACCACAATTCGGGTCTGGGATATAAAAAAATTCTTGAAAAATTGAGTGTTATTAAAAATACTGTTCCCTCTATCGTACAAAAATATAAAAAGACAGGTATAATTCTGAACTTAAAAGGACGGGGAAGGAAATCTAAAACAACCAAAAGAATAAACAGAGAAATTTTAAGGAAGGTTCGTGAAAATCGTGGGCCGAGCTCCTAAAATTGCTGCGGCAATACGAAATGACTAGGTACGGAGTAAGAGTTCATCCTCAAACTGTAAGAGACCGAATAAATGCAAAAGGATTTTCGGGAAAACTTGCAGTAAAAAACTATGGATATGCCAGAAAGTGCCTGCAAGAGACTTTAAAGCCAAAGGATAAAATTGTCGACTATGTTTGGTTAAGATAGCGTGATTCGGAAGTGAAAAAAACCTAGAGAAAGATATAAAAGAATGATTAAGGCCAACAGTCAAACATGGAGGAGGTAAGAAAAGTAAAATTGCAATTGGAGGCAATTCTGTAGTGTGTATTACGTTTAAATTTCCACGGCTTGGAATGGATGCGAGAAACTCGAAACTCTGGTGCAAAATTAAATTGCAGCGACATATTTCAACAGGGTTCAGATCCAAAGCACACCGCCAAAATCGTAAAATCGTGGTTTACCGAGGATGAGATTACGATTCTAGATTGGCCTCCGCAGTCACTAGATCTAAATCCGATACAACATTTATGGCAAATTTTAAAAACTGTCACGTTGGAATCGTAGAAATCCGAGAAATATCCGTGAACTTAAAGAAATAATCACTGAAGAATGGGTGAATCTTGACAATACCGTTGTAAAAACGCTCGTAGAATCTAGTACGGGGGATCGAACTGAGAAAATCGATTCAGTACGGGTCGATCTGTAATTTTTTTCCGATTTCGAAGATCGATTAATCGCCCTAAAAAGATCGCTGGTCATAGATCGAACAGATCAATTCCATTAAGCTCAATTTGTCATAACTAGCAAAACCCGGTGAACTTCGCATGACAATAAATTATATTTTCTTCACTAAGTGATTAATTTTGCAATTCTAAACAACTGAAAATGAGTGATGATGGTTCAGAAGAAGACCTTGCCCCAGAATGGATACGATATAGCGGAAGGACGGAGTGGACGGACGTAACACCTACCGAACAGGACGATGGAGAGAACCCAATAGTTGTAATCGTATATAGTGAAAGATGTAAGATGCTTTCGCGCGACACGTCTCAGTTGGTCAACTGAGACGAAACTTTGAGCAACCGTTTCAGTTATCTCAATTCAGGAAATGTCAATTTCTACAGCTGTTAATGTAACTTTTCCAATTTGAAATTTAGAAAGTAATATTGCTTTCTGTTTGCTAAGGACACTATTTCGTCTGTTGACGCAAATAGCAACTACCAAAATATAAATAAATACAAATACTTTTAAAAAGTTCACCGATGCTAGTTAATATTCTTTAACTGAGACAACTGAGACGTGTAAAACCAGTCTCACTTGCTCAATATGTGTATGCAATTATTTTGTGGCTCCAAATAAACTGAGACGGTTTCACCAAAGCACATTTTAACTAAGCCAACTGAAAACTCTCAGCTATCTCACTTGTCTCAGGTCGCGCGAAAGCACCTGTATTCAAGGTTTTCTTATTACGAGCAATATACTGTGAAACCTCCCTATAGCGGACACTGTTCGTTCCTAACAAATTTTCCGCTATTAAGAGGTATTCGGTTTTCAGAGGTGGATGTTTGAGGCAAATGGATGCTTTGGACTGGAAAAAGTGTCCGATTTTCAGAGGAATCCGTAAAGGGAGGCTTCACTGTACGAGCAACATTTTTCCAGTCGTATATCTGCAGACACTGAAAAGTGACAAAGAAAACAAAAATCGCTAAAAAGCATTAAATAATATTAAATTTCATATCTATTACGACATTTTGGAGTCAGTGCAAAATAAACAAACAAAAAAACTACCCAACCACAATCGAAAGTACTCTATAAAACTACCTAAACATTTCAGCTCATGGGTTCATAAGTAAGGAGGATTAAATACTTGTGTTGTAGTTGTTTATTTAATTTGCACCAACTTCAAAATGTCGTAATAGATATAAAATTAAAAATTCTTTTATGCACTTAGCACTTAACGCTTTTTGTGAAGTCGGTTCAGCTTTTTTTTATATTTTATTATTAAATAGCGTTGGCAACTATTTGAATTATTACAAATTAGGTGGAAACATTATTAGAACTATAGGTAATTGTACTGAAGGAATAAAAATAACCAAAAGATAATTGAAGATCATTTTTTAATAAAAAATCATTACAAAATTACCACAAAAATACTTTAAAATATTAAATTAAACCCATCGGATGTTAAATAGAAATTACTTCTTACACGCAAACTACCATTTTTTAAACGCGCATTAAGTAAAAGTAGTTAATCTTCTAAATACGTAATTATATTCTTCCGTCTTGAGCTGTTTTTTGCTACTGTAATAAGCACAAATTTTAGTTTTTTGTCTATCAAGACGTATAGTTATTATAATTTAATGGCACTATGTTAATAAGGTATTTTTACAAACGAATGACGCTACGTCTCATACCACGTATTTGTAAGAATAGAACTGATATAATAGCAGAAATTTTTAGTTCTGTATTGATTCATTTGTTTTATAATTCCTCAACCTGTAAACATACATATATCGCGAGAAGTATTTTATTTTTTGTAGTTGTCTTTTGATAATACATCACTTTCCAAATCCAGTTTTCCTTAATTTATTTGAGCTTGAAAGTTGGTTGCTACAAAGCTGGTTCTTTCTGATTTCCTCAAAGCTTTGATGAGTATGATGTATTAATTTCTTAGTTTCATTTGCATAAGTGTATTCTTTAATTTAAAAGAAAAAAATTTTATGGAACATTACTGAATTGAATAGTTTTGCATACGTTATGTTTGCAAAAATAATCCAACTATCTATTAATAGGTATGCTTAAATTCAAATTAACTTTTTCAAAGAATTGTACAATTAAGAGACGACATCTTCTTAAAGTGTATAAGGAATTCCAAGGATAAACAATAGAAAGAAGAAACAATAAAATGGCAATAACTAATAAATCAAATTAATGAAGAGAGAGCAAAACCATAAAACTAATTCAAAAATATAAAGTGGTTCGATAAAACTCGTATAACCCTTCATTTTTTCCGCATTTTTAATATATCTTTAATTTGCAATTGGTGTATCTATATGAGTACGCAGTAGGTCTAAAAAATGCAAGAACGTTATGAAAAATGAAAAACTATCAAAAAAATTCATTACAAATTTGCTTCGATTTGCATTTTTAAGTTCCTTGGACCTTTATTTTGACTATTTCACATTAAAAATTTAACATTTTATTATAAATATATTGCATTTATTACATGTATGTAATTTACACCTCAAATACAATAATTTCAACGATACCTTCAACCAAATCAAAATCAAGGGCAACCAAATCAAAGTCAGCGACAACCCAATCAAGATCAAGGCACCTTTTTCAAAAACAAGCCCAAACATATCAAATAGTTGTTTGTTTGACTTAGTTGTTTTTCAGGTTTATATGGTTGTATTTGAATTTGAAAATGTTGAACAATATTTGAAAATGTTGACGGTGATATGAACAGGTGCCTTGATTTTGATTTGGTAATCGCTGACTTTGACTTGCTTTCTCTTAATTTTGTTTGGTTGTAATTATCGTTGAAATGGTTGCATTTGATGTGTAAATGTTGTATCTGCCAAGACGTATTTTCGAACCCTGATAGCTTCGGTCTGGATAACACCAGCGAGCCCAAATTCTTTGAATAAGATGTATTTACCAAACTAATGGAACACACTAAGTTTCATTTGTCCAGCTTTTATACTTTAGATTTTATTAATACCTGAAGTACGTCGATTTCGATACTCATGATCATCGAAACCTCCGTCGTCAAAACCTCTAGGACACTTCCTGAAGATTTAGAAAGCTGAAATTTGAGATGCCGGCTAGGATAAGCACACAAACAACAAAAATATAAAGAAATCTGTAACTTTTACCCTCCATCCCCCATAGAGGGGGGTGCAGGTCTATGTATAAAATTTCTTATTGGTAGGTACTTTTAAAAGTTCTAAAAAGCTGAAATTTGATATGCAGGCTAGGATCTGCACACAATAAACGAGAAAATTAAGAAATCTGTAACTTTCACCCTCAAACAATCCTTAAAGCGGGTGCAGGTGTGTATATAAAATTTCTTCTGGGGAGGTACTTCCAAAAGTTCTAGAAAGCTGAAATTTGATATCAAAGCTAGATGTTATTAGTACACACAACTAAAAAGTGAGTGTGCTATGAAGAAAGGAACTGCTGGCGTGCAAGTTATAACTTCTTTACCCGACTACGTTAGAACGAAGGGCCGCCGGGTTAATTTTTCTCTAAACTCGTCCTAGCGCCTAATCTATTGCTTTAATGAAAAGATTGTTTTGTTCTACATGAAGTTAACAAAACAATCTTTCGAATGAAGTAAAAATAGTCATACCGTATTTAAGAAACTAGCAAGCATTTTTAAGCCTAAAAGCGCGGAATGGTACGGAAGGAGAAATTTAAAAAAATACAACACCAGTCCATGGTCGAACTATGATTTACTGCTTGCGTTTTGGATAAAAATTTGGTTTGCGACTAAAATTTCATTTTGAATCAAAGATTTCTTTTTTTTTGGTTAATAAAGTGTACATGTTTTTACTTTGTTGGAAAGATAATTTAGTCTGCTTTAATTTAATATAAATAAAACACAACAGTCAGCTATAGTTGAATATAATCGGTTAATAGCTAAGTACCACCCTGATTTATCGCTTATTAGAAATAATAAGCCAACAAGGAAAAAAGGCAACGATAGAGAGGAGAGATAAAAAAAGAATAGCTGACACACAAGAAATACAGCCCGCAAAAAATAATAAGAAGTAGAGCATCTTACAAAAAGAAATGAAATCCCACCAAAAACATTTCATGTAAAGAAGGTTGCCAAGACTCACAAGCTCATACCGCTTTCACTGTTAAAACGTTATCAGGAATCATGTGGACCTAAGCCCCTACAAGGTCTAACTCTACAACCCAGTAACTCTAGAAACCCTACATCTTGGTCAAAAAGTATGTCTTGGCCGTGGATCTAATGCATAACACAACATTAAAGACCAGTGACTTAATTTCTTACCAGAAGTCTAGTTTCTAGAGTTAGGGGTTGTAGAGTTAGGCATTGTAGAGTTAGGGGCTTGGCTTCACATGAGATCTGATAACTCTTTAACAGTGAAATCGGTGTGAGCTTGTAAGTCTTGGCAACCTTCTTTACATGAAATGTTTTTGGTGGGATCAGCTTTACTGAATAAATCTACTTAATACAAATTAAATTATAGCAGGTAAACTATTAATCTCTTTCATAAAAATACTTACTATCTCTTTTACCAGCAGCTGACACTTTCATATATTTAATTGTATTAACAATGTGGAAAAAGCCAAGTGTGGAAACTTCAAAAGGAATAGCAACACCACTTAAGCTAGGTTTTTGTCAAGACAATTTTTGACAATCGATTTTTTTATTATTGATTATTATTGTACAAGTATTCAAGAATATGTAAGAAAAATGTCAAACGAATCCAAGCATTATTAATGATTTTACAGCGCCTTAAATCCGGAGCGCCAGATTATCAAAATCGATCAAATTTCAGCAGCTGTTTAACGCGCGGTTGTTACGTCTTCCCTTTATCTTTCTGAAAGCAATGAGTATAATAGAATACATATATATGTATGTAATACCACTTCATGAATATATTTTAAGCATCAATTTGAACGTGTGTACATGTTTAGTTAATATAAACTTAAGTTAGTGTTCCTTAGAAAGGGAACAAATCACATTTAATCACATTTATTTCGAAATATACTTTTACAAAAAGGCCTGCACGATATAAAAAAAACCGATTTCCCTTTTTTTTAATCTATTTCTTATGCAATTCTTTAGGGAATGGACCTCAACGAACGTTTTTGGAAAATTTCTTGAGCTTTTACAGACCTATTTTGGCTAGCTACGATGCAGGCTGATTTGTACCTTTTTTTTTAACACGCGTACATTAGCGCCATCTTTTCATATAAAAAATACTAATAACAAAAAAAAATTTTTTTTGTACTACAAGAATGTATTATTAACATGCAAAAAAAATTTTTTGTATATACAATAAACTTTTTGAGAAAACTTCTTCCAAAATTTGCATTAATTTTAACGAATCTCGAGAAAAACCTACCTTAAAACAATTGCAGGGAAAGTCAGTCATTTACAGAGATGTCCGTTCAACAGATAGCCATTTTGACTTGCTGCATTGAGGTACAGCATATTAGTAGTTGACCATTGACTTATATCCTCCAGATCAAGATTAATGCAATAAACACTGTTCTCAGTTAGTCCTACTGGAGAGATATAAGTTAACATAATCTGCATAAAGATGTAATTGACAATGCTTAAGTAATGAGAAAATGTCATCGATAAAAATTGAAAATAGCAGTGAAATGAAACCTTGGGGTTTCGGAAGTAACACAAAAAATGAAGGTAAAGTTCCATTCGAAAAAAAACGGCTTGGTAACGTTCTCTGAGAAAATTAAATATAAGTTAGATGACGTGGCAACTAAAGTTAAAATTATCTTCAAGCTTCGAACAAAGTAGTCGACGGTTCACTGTATCAAACACTTTGGAGAAATTTAGGAAGACTAAAACTGTCAGCTCATTCCTATCAATGGCATTAGAAATGTCATTAGAAATTTTTGGTAAAGCAGTCGTACAGCTCTGACCTGGTTTAAAACCCGCTTGACTGTCATATAGATAATTGGTAGAATTTGAAGATCAAAGATCTTGGAAAGGAATGATAAAAAAATACTGATTGGCGGAAATGTTAGAAAGGGTAATTGTTACATTACTCTTTTATTTTTATCTTTTGATGTACCCAACATAGCGACATCAAACAAACACTAAAAAAACAAGTATCCTATTCAAAAATATCAACACTACTGATCTAACTCCTGCCATTACACGTACACTCACTTCCAAAAGTGAAAAAATGGTTTCCGATTACCTAATATTCAGCATTTTCCCAAACTTTCTCCGAAATTCATGTAATTCGTACATCTCTGTTATTTTTATTGGATTGCCCATCTTACAACATGTCCACGTAGAGAAAATATCTAGAAATTTATACGTAGAAATCCTATCGGAGAATATTATAAAAATCAACAAATTAAAGAAATTAAACTCAAATTAATTCTAAAATGAATTTAAAAATAATTACAAAAGCCATTACAAATGTCCACCGCCACTTTCGATGCATTTCAACAATCTCATCCTAAGTCCCTGTTAAAGGCATATTGCAGCCAGCCTCTTCCGTATTTTCGTCGCTGCATTCCCAATTCGGCTAACTAAATCCTCCCTAGTGTCAACAGGGATTGAATACACTTCACCCTTCATTGTTCCCCATAAGAAAAAGTCCAATGGGGTAATGTATGGAGATCTAGCAGGCCAAGGAATCGGTGCACCTCGTCCAATCCAGCGGTTAGGAAATTTTTCACTTAGTATAAACTTCACAATGTTAGCCGTATGCCCTATTACTCCATCTTGTTGGTGAAACATTCCCCTAAGATTATCTAAAGGGTTCTCCTCTATTAGATCTGGCAGTGTATTGTCCAAAAAGTCCGCATAAATTGCACTATTAAGCACTTGAGGCAAAATGAATGGTCCTACCAAAGGGTTGCCGATGATACCAGCCCAAACATTGACACTGAATCTCTACTGGAATGAGGTTACATTTGCCCTGTGTGGGTTAGTGTTCTACCAGGTATAGAGGTTATGGAAGTTCGTGATATCATTCCTGGTGAATTGACATTCATCTCTCCACAGAATTCGGTCCAGAAACGCTCTGTCGTCAATGTCGCGTTCCAGAAACCAAGTGCTAAATTTCAGTCTTCTTTCGGAATGTCCATCCAGTAGTCCTTGAGCTAGGTGATGATAATATGAACGTACTCCCCCTCGATGAATAACCCTCTAAACCTTAGATGAGGGCACTCCTAATCGCCTTGCGACTCGTTTCGTGGTCGTCTCAGGGTCCTGCCTCACGATGATGATTATTTGCTGCTCGACGTCGGCACAAGTTCCCGAAGTTTCGGGTCGTGTTTCCATGTCGTGTGAAGTTACACTTCCTGTTTCTTTTAACCTCTGGAAGGTCCGTGTAAATACCCCTCTTTGGGCTGCTTGCCGGTTGGGGAATCTCCTTCGATATTCCAGTACAGCCGCTCTCTCTCTTTTCCGTCTACTACACCATAAATGTAAATAATATCCGCGTATGCCTCAAATGTAAATTTTACCATTTTTGCATAATTTTGGCTTAAAAACATCCGTATCTACTTATTGACTTGCTTTTCGACTATGATATGTAGGTATTCTTGCTGACTGACCCTTTTTTATAGTAAAATTTTCATCAGGTACGAGTAACAGAACGCCAGGATATAAGGGTGTGAATTCTGGCTACCACAAGCTAATATCGGCAATAAAACAAAAATCACACTAACATTTTTATAACTTTTTTGCAGCAATAATTAAAATAATTACCTGTTACCCAAAACAAACATTTTCGACCCTTTATCTTAAACATTTTGTTAATTTAAAGAATTTCCTACCTAAAGTGCAATCCAATAATTAGGTATTCAGGGATTTCTAAGGATGCGATTTTAATACTTCGTTTACCTTGCCATGTTGCACCTTTTTGCAAAGGTAATAAGATGGGCAATCGAATAAAAATATAAGAGAGTTAGTACACCTCTTACATGAATTTTGGAGAAAATTTGGGAAAATGGTGAGTTTTAGGTAATCGGAAACCAATTTTTGCACTTTTGGAACTGAGTGTACCTGCAATGGTAGGAGCTAGCTCAACATTATTAACAATTTTAGATAGGTCATTGGAATAGTAATTTTTTAGCGTTTATTTGATGTGGCTGTGTTGGGTAGATCAAGAGATAAAAATTAAAGATTAATGCGCATACTATGAAAAACTGAAATTTATGAATCACCCTGTAACTCTCAAACGGTTGAGATTGCCCCTCCCCATGCCGTACAATTTTTTTATCTAGTTGAGATCTATCACCCCACTCATTTTGGCACGTCAGATTTCAAACACCCTAAATACGGGGGTTCTGGCGCACGAGAAAAATGGAGCCGAAAATGTGTTATGCCGATTCTGGACCATCATGTGCAGGTGCAGGATTGAAATGGGTGAAATTGTGAGTAAAAAGCATGTTGGTGGAGATAAATTTGCACACGGAGATAAACTGGTGCATATTGTTGAGGTTTTGGTGATAAGGCAGGTAATCGGTCGAGAGTTTAGCACTTTGGCGGTTGATAAGAGTTTGTTTTTGTTTTGATTGCAGAGTAAAGAATTAAGACCAGAGTTGCGTAATTGATAAGAGCTTTTACGAGGTGTGAGATGAACTTAAAGTCGTAATTTCCTGATAACAGTTGATTGCCCCAAAACCAAAGTAGCAACCTTGAACTTCAGATAGGAAGAAGAAATTAACATGATCATTGAGGTCGTTGTAGTACTTTCTAAAACTAGCCTCAAAAACTTTGAATTTGGAAGATAGAACAAGCAAAATCGAGGTAGCTGGAATGTCTTCTTTCGGTACCTACTTTGGAGAGGTTAATCATGTCAAGAACTTGCAAGAAAATAAATATCTTTTCATAGCCTTAAACTTCGTTTCTTCATGGTTCAGTCGTGATAATCTTAATAAGGGAAACCATATTTTTTATTGAATCGTAATTAAGTTTTAAATTTATACCAAACTGGCAGCTAACAAACCCATAGGACATTTAAAATTTAATTTTTGAATGCGTCATGCAACAATAGACCCCAATTGTGAACCTACCGAGTTCAGTTTACTTTGAGTTTGTCATGAAAATGTTGGCAAATGTCAGGTTCCGGGTTTGTTGTATATAGAGCCGGTTTTAAATTTTAGATGAGAAATTTTCCAAACATGTTTTTACCCATTTTCTTCATAATGTAGATTCAAAAAGAAATTGCGGCTCTCAATATTTTTTTATTTCCAATCATGTTTTAACATGTCCTAAATAGCCTTCATTTAAAAGAGAAATTGCGGTTTATTTTGGCTCTGTGAAGGAGGGTGGAACAATTTTAGGATTGTCAATGGATCCTAATGATATTTTAGAGGAATACATGACTCCAGAAGATGGTAACAGAAGTCTAATGTTATGGTTGAGATCTGACGAGCCGGTTTCTTCTACATTTCATTTTGAGTTCATTTTCAAGGGTTTAGAAAATTAAATAATGCAAGTGATCATATGCAAACCAAACATATTCAAGCATCTAATGATTCTACTTCCTCCCAATCCAATGTTACTTGTACTGTGTAAAGTGCAATGTACAAATTGAAAAAGAGAAATTCGCGCATGATTTAAGAACAAACGATCATAAGAGAAATGTAGCTGAACCAATTGAAAGAAACTTAAAGCGCATTAAACAGGACTTTATTAATCGTATTGAAAGCTTTCTATTGGAAAATGATGATGAAGGAATTTTGGACCCAAAACAATTTTTCCACAAAATCAAACCACAAGTTATAAATCTTCTTGATGGAAGTTTACAGAACCACAATGCTATAAAATTCAATATTGAATTATTTTGTGAACTTATGAAATATGCTAAAATTGATGATGTAGATGAAAACGAAGTAGCTTTAGATATAAAATCTTCTCAGGCGAAGATGAACATAGCATAAGATAATTTTCAATTTCCAGACATACTCAATAGAATGATGAAACAAATTATTGCAATATCTAAAGAATTTCAAGAAAAAGATAGCGGCTGGGCTCTTCTAAGAATCATTCACATTGAAGTGGAAGTATGATTGTCGTTTATTAATTAAAGCCTTAGATGTAGTTAAAGGTGAAATAAATATTATATCTTTAAATAAGGAGCGCTATGTGTCAATCTCGAAAAGAATTTATGTTGCAAGAAATCAAAGTATAGAAATACGATTTTTAGATTCATTTAGATTCATATAGATTTATGCCCTCTAGCGTTGAAAAATTAGCGAATAATTTATCTGATGAAAACTTAATGTTAACCAGATAATTTTATAAAAATGACGATTTATTTAATTTAATGAGAAAAAAGGGGGGTTTTCCCTATGAATACATTAATTGCTTTGAAAAATTTAGTGAAAATTCATTGGCTATACAATAGTATTTTGATAATAAATTAACAGATACAGATAATGATTATGCGCATGCAACAAACGTTTGTAAAGCATTTCAATGCAAAATATTTGTAGACTATTTAAAAATATATTTATATTGTCATTATTATATAAATTAGAATTAATCCTTCTAACTTAGAAGGCGCACTTCATAGGCAGAAGCCTAGAATCATTTGACCTATTCGCCCCATATAACAATATATAGAGGCGAATGAGGCTCCCACACCCATGCAAATAATATTAGTAATTAACACACGAATAAAATACCCGCACATAAAACATGCATAACAAACAAAAACGAGAAATTAAAACAAAAAGCAGTGCGAACAAAAGACTAAATTATAAATTGTAGATACTCCTTTTAAGTGTCACTTTGTCCACACTAGTATCAAAAACGTCTCCAATATCATTAGCAGACCTGCACATGCGATTAATAGGCTCGAGCATGCCGTAATTAGTGCGAGAAAAAGCAATCTGAAAAACTGATCGATTACGCAGGGAATAGGAAAGTTCTCTAGGCAACACTTTGGAAGCAAGCACAACACTGTCTATCTTTCCCTGCAGAAGCTGATGCAAAAATATCAAATCTGCAACCCACCGACGCCTCTCAAGTGTAACAAGCTGCAGTAACCCTAAACGCTCCTCATAAGGTGGCAGAATAAGAGGGTCATTCCAAGGCAAACAACGCAGGGCCGATCGCACAAATCTACGCTGGACGGACTCGATACGTTTAATGTGGGATCCGTAAAACGGAGACCAAACCTGACTAGCATATTCAAGCAGGGGTCTAACCAGGGACGTATAAAGATGAAGTCTTATTTGAGGGCTTGGAAATTCCTTGGACCATCGAAGAATAAATCCCAGCATAGAGTTTGCCCTAGCAACGACGTTATTAATATGGGAGATGAAGTTCAATTTAACATCAAGATACACTCCCAAGTCCCTGACCTCTTCCACCCGCTTTATAACAGTGCCTTCAAACATGTGCTGAAAAGTACGGAAGCTGGAAGACCTCGAGAAGGACATAACCTGACACTTCTCAATGTTCAACTTGAGATTGTTGTTGCGGCATCACCCATAAAAAATGTGCAACTCTGATTGCAAAATCTCACAATCAGCATCAGATTTGATTGGGAGAAAGATCTTAATATCATCAGCATATATAAGAATTTTACATCTTTGAAGCAAATACGAGATATCATCTATAGATAAGATGAATAACAGTGGACCCAGATGACTGCCCTGGGGAACACCAGAATGAGCCACAAAATCATCAGAGAGTGCGCCACGAAAGCGTACTCTATAAGTCCTATTAGATAAATACGACTTTATCCAAACAATAAGCGAGGCCGGGAAACCCAACTTAGCCAATCAGGCGTGCTTTGGGTTCCCTTCCCACACCTTTCCCACGAAAAAAAATCGGAAAACACGTACACGGTTTATAGACGGTATTGCACTTCCTTTCGTTTTCTGTTCTAAGGTTAAAACATTGAAAAATCAGAGAGCATTTGGTGTCACCACCGCGGTTGAGGTTAAGAAACTCGAGGAGTGCGAGTTTTACTAGCGCACCAATTTTTTTGTGATTGTTTTGTTGAAGTACTGAACTTGTAACGCGTCAATGACATCAGTATTTCTCTTTGCTTTCGGCTGTGTGAGTGTACAGTTGGCATTGTATTGCAAGGAATGTTTAATCTATGACGCAATGAAAGTACAAAATATATAACAGTGACCACAGGCTTGGTGGTAAAATGGCCACAATTTCCATATTTCCGGACTTGTATCTAGAGCAGGCTGTGGCCGTGTAGACCACGACACACACGTTTTTTGAAGTTTTACTACTTTTGGCGTATTGCGAGTAAAATTTGCATTATTACGGAAGTTGTGCACGCAGCATGTAGTGGAAATGCGACACCATAAAGTTATTTATGGTTTGGATATCATTATGATTGGAGATTTACGCCAGCTACCACCACTTGGAGCTACTCCAATTTATAAACAGCATAAGCAGAAGATTTCGTACGTCAAAAACTGCACAAAATGTAACTCATTGATACTGGATGCTTGCCTTATGAAACTGTATTTTTAAAAAAAGTTTTTTATGTGATAAAAACAAACATCGATGTCAGATGGTGGTGCTGGAAAATTAGTTCATATTGAGAATGGAAAAATAAGTGTTTCTCTGATTCAATAAGGATTGTCGCAAGAATTAGGAAAATAGTTGTGCCTGTGCGACTACTATTCATAAATTTCAGGAAGCACGTACCCTGAAATTGTTTACAGTTATAGTTGGTCTACAAAATGAATTTCAAAGACTCACTCAATCGGTTACATACCATTAGCAATGATTTGCAACACTTTATTAGCCAAAGGCAAGGTCTCTCATTGTATCGTTTTACCTGTCAAAATTTTCGAGCTCACTCCATAGATCTTACAGGCTCAACTATACAGAAATGTAACGTTTCGCTTTTGAATGTAACTTGGTTATATCAAAAAATAGTTTTTAAAAGAAAAGTTGAACCGACTTCATAAAAGTCGCTAAAAAGCATAAAATAATTTTAAATTTTATATCTATTACGACATTTTGAAGTCGGTGCAAATCAAACAAACCCAACAACTACAACAAAAATATTTAATCGTCATTTCTTATGATCCCGTGAGCTGAAACGTTCAGGTAGTATTATGTATTATTTTCAATTTTGGTTCTGTCGTTGTTTTATTTGTTTAATATGCACAAACTTCAAAATGTAGTAATAGATATAAAATTAGAAATTATTTTATGCTTTTTAGCGCCTTTTCTGGAGTCGGTTAAAAGTTAGTTTTAACCCCCTACCCCACCCCCATTCCACTAAACTATTTTTCTCATGGTATCAATCAATGAATATACTCTACCGAACAGAAAAGGAATCATCGAAATCGGTCCACGCGTTACGAAGTTGCTACCCCTCTCCCTCCCCCACCACCACCATAGGACCACATTCTTCTATTAGCACACTCTATACAACAGCAAAAGAACCATCTAAATCGGTCCACGCGTTACAAAGTTAGGTTCCACCCCTCTTTTCCCACCCCAACCACACCAACAATTTTTTTTCTCGTGGTATCAACCAGGGAGCATACTCTACCCAAAAGAAAAAGAAATATCCAAATCGGTTCACCCGTTACGAAGTTAGACTACTCCTCCCCCCACCCACACCTTTCACCATAGGACCAAATTATTCTCCTATTAGCAATGGGGGATCATAATCTATACAATAGAAATAGAACCATCGAAATCGGACGACGCGTTACAAAGTTAGGTTCCACCCCAACCCCCACCACCTTTTCTACTATTAGCAATGGGGGATCATACTCTGTACAACAAAAAAAGAACCATCCAAATCGGACCACGCGTTACAAAGTTAGGTTTCACCCCCCCCTACCAAAAAATTTTTTTGACGTGGTACCAATCGGTGAATATACTCTGCCCAACAAAAAAAGAATCATCAAAATCGGTCGACGCGTTACGAAGTTATGCCCGGTCACACATAAAAAAAAACATACGCGTCGAACTTAGAACCTCTTTGTTTTTGGGAAGTCGGTTAAAAAAGATCTAAATTTAACAATCAATAACAACCCGACAATTTGAAGAACACGACATGGTATTACCACTTTGTACAACTTCATACATTTTTAACAAGTATTTACGTAAATATTATTAATTATCACAATCACGCCAAAGAGGTATAACTTCTAATGCGCGCACATGAGTACACCCACCATTTTTTTTTTGGGTAATTAAATTAAAAAAAATTAAAATCCTTTTCCATTTTTATTAAATAGCCCTGGCAACTGATTGAATTATCACAAATTAGATGGAAACACTTTAGAACTATAGTTGCTTATATGGTAGGTATAAAAACAACCAAAAGATAATTGAAGATCATTGTTTAATAAATAATCATTACAAAAATACTTTGAAATATTAAATTAAACCCATCATAAACCCATGTTAAATGGAAATTACTTCTTACACGCAAACTGCCATTTCTAAAAGGCACATTAAGTAAAAGTAGTTAATTTTCTAAAAACGTAATTATATTTTTCCGTCTTGAGCTGTTTTCTGTTTGCTACTGTCATAAGCACAAAGTTTAGTTTTTTGTCTATCAAGACATATTATTATAAGTTGACGACATTATGTTAATAAACTTATTTTATCTGGAGATTATTCCAAACGAATGACGCTACTTTTCGTCTCACATATTTGTAAAAATAGAACTGATATAATTTAAGAAATTATTAGTTGGGTATTGATTGAATTATTTTATAACTGCTCAACCTCGAAACATACATTGCCGAGGAATTTTAATTCTAGTTGTCTTATGGTAATTCTTTCACTTCACTTTCCAAATCCACTTTTCCACAATTTATTTGAGCATTTCCGGAAGTCATCGTAAGCCGGTCCTTTCTCATTATCTCAAAGCTTTGATGGGTATGCTGTGTTAAGAATCTTTCTCAACAGATAATCTCTACTTATGTATGTTTTTATCTAACTCGAAAGCTCCTCTACTAAAAACCTAGCATTCGAAATATACAGTCTTCACATAAATCGGCTAAAAAGACTTTCGAATGATATCGGCAAATAAATGGTAACGTAAGACAAAAGCAACTGGAAACTTAATATATGGTTTTTGCGTTGAGGAATTACCCCGGCGCATTTGCGTTGCAACCAACAAAATTAAAATCAGACTTCGTGATTTCTTAAAAAACATCAAACTATGTATTTTACGTTTTTGGCGAGCGTTCTAATTAATTTTTAAATTCTGACAAAACTCAGGCGCAACTTATCGCGTGTAAACATAATATGAAATACAATGACGAATAAAATGTATTACGTAATTAGAAAACAAAACAATACTTAATTACGTTGTAAAGATCGAAAACGTAATTCAGTCACCCATTTACGCCAACTCAAAAACAAGGCTTCATTTAGCTACCGGAGAATTTAATTAGCTAAAATTAATTTTTATTTTATTAGTTAGGGTCAAATCTTGCTACTCATTGTTTACCCCACCTTTGCATAACTTACCTACAAATATTTTATATGAAAAAAAAACCGAGGCACGTGCGAAACTCTCATCTTGTACTAAAGCAAAACATCAATGTTTACTCCAAGTCGTACGTAGAAAATTGCGTATTTTTTATTGGAGAGGTTATTATGATAGAAAGTCGTTAAAAATATAAAATATTTAAAATTCATCTGAATTTTTAAATGGATTGGTAAATAAATCCTAAACTACTTTCAAAATTTACTTACACTTTCATAATTATGGGAACACAAATATTTAGAAAGCCATTTAGGGTGCTATATGTATTGACATCGCCAGCCTAATAAAAACTATTATTTTGAATACGGGTGTTTTTCAAAAAACTATGCCAAATTTAGTCCCATCAGATTGAGATTTTATATCTTTTGAAAGAGGGCAAATAGTCCCACCCCACGTAGCACAATTTTTTTAATTAGGAGGAGGAATCCATTTACGAATGGAGAGCCAGACTCCCGCCGGGTGGACTACCACCTAAAACCCCTCCTCTCAGCTCCAAGGACACCAGCCCGGGACCGTTTTCCACATTACTTCGGGCTGGGCCTTTTCGCCTAGCCCACAGGGCTCCTAACGCGACAGGACCTGTGTCGCAACTTCCAGGTTCTTGATGCGAAGCGTGTTTTCCATGAATTTCGCGATCAAACGCCACTTCTCCTCTCTTTCTAATATGTGGCCCACTTCGTTATCCGGCGACAGACGTCCGAGCACATCCTCGACAGCAGCTCTACCATCCGCCCAGCGGCCAGAACGTTCTGCGTCGTCCCTGCCACCCCTGCAGTACGGACACTCGGGTGTCTCGGCTCTCCCTACCTTATGAATATACGACCGGAAACACCCATGAACGCTAAAGAACATCGTGAGGTGGTAGTTCACCCCTTCGTACTTTAGACTGACCCACGGCATGGTGCGGGCAGGATCTCCGCTCCTCTACTGAAGATGGCCCCCCTTTCCATTGCCAGGATTCCAATGGGGATGACCCCAGCCTCGGATACAGTCCGGTACGCACAAATTAACTTTGCAACACGTGGACCGATTTGGATGGTTCTTTTTTTGTTGTACAGAGTAACATTGCTAATAGTAGAAGAAAAATTTGCCTAGCGAGGAGATAGAGGGAGGGGTAGTCTAACTTCGTAACGCGTGGACCGATTTGGATGATTCTTTTTCTGTTGGGTAGAGTATATTCGCTGGTTGATACCACGAGAAAAAAGCGTTGTAACGTGTGGATCGACTTGAATGGTTCTTTTTTTGTTGTACGGAGTAGAAGACACTAAAAGTGAAAAATTAAATAGTTTTTAAGAAAAAGTTGAACCGGTTTCGCAACAAGCGCTAAAAAGCATAAAATAATTTTTAATTTTATATTTATTACGGCATTTTGAAGTCGGTGTAAATCAAACAAACCAAACAACTACAACAAAAGTATTTAATCGTCCTTCCTTATGATCCCGTGAGCTGACACGTTCAGGTAGTTTTATGTATTATCTTCAATTGTAGTTGGGTAGTTGTTTTATTTGTTTAATTTGCACCGACTTCAAAATGTCATAGATATAAAATTAAAATTTATTTTATGCTTTTTAGCGCTTTTTGCGAAGTCGGTTCAAATGTTTTTTAAAAACTATTTTATTATAATTAGTTTTTTTTTTGTCTTAAGAATTTTAATGATTTAAACTTTATGCTAGTTGCTTGCCCAAAAAAAGATATTCCACGATTCCGTGGTCGATTATTTTTGCAACAATGCACTGCACACTTCATTTTAAAAAAGTGTCTTTTAAAGTCTATATAAACTGTCTCAAAATGTTTAAAAACAAATCACTCTACTAATGTAGTCTTGATTTTTATTACACTTTTCACTAATCAGTTTTTGTTTCGAATTATTTCGACCGAACTAACGACAAAAATTTGTGTTTGCCATCTACCAAACTGCTATATGCTCGATCGTGCAAGCATAAATTATGCCCGCTAGCTATGGAGAAAAGGGTGGGTTTCACTTTAAAACATTCGTGGGCGCCACGTGGTGTTTTCACTAAGTCCACGAACTCGAGATAGTCAACGTTAAAATAGAGATAAAGCAAACAACAAACTACAATTCCTCAAATTTAATTAAATAAATCAAAAATTCCAATTCCTTTAATTTAATTAAGTAAATCCAAAATCCGCTCAAATTTATGTCACTTAAATTTAATAAATGTCACAAAAAAAATTCACTGCAAAAATCAATACCTCAAATTTATAAAATTTGCAGAAAAGCCAAAAATGTTATAGCGCAACAAAAAAAGGAAAGAAAGAAAAATAATCTCCGAAAGAAAAGAACACAAAAACAGACAAAAATATGTAAAGAGAATTAACTCAAAATATCGATATATACAAAAAGATTGCCAAAACTTCTCTTTTTCTCTCGATTGATTGCTGAAATATATGTTGCGCTCGGATTCCTCCCTGCATTGTCTTTTTGCCAAATTCTTCCTCAGCGGTTTCCTTTTTTTTATTCTTGCTTCCTTTTCTTTTGAATAAAATTTACTTTCACTTTTCACAGCTTCCACAATTTCTAATCCAGACTATAACTTTCACCAGACTGACTAGAACTCCATAACTAGATTTCCTTTACCAATTCCAACCCCAGACCGACTTTTTTTTCTAAAACTCCGATCTTGACAGGCGTGTTCACGTGCAAAAAAATTCTTTCAGTGCTCCTTTTGGGCCTTAAATTTCACGACAACGTATACCTTGGGTTGCAAGTAGTCGAGTTTTCTGCGTTTAATATTTCGGGAGTATGAAGAATAGTTTTTATTTTGGATGTGTTTGGTTCTAACCTCCAAAGTGTGTTTGGTGACTCCAGTGGACTTTGTGTGCCTTCCAGGATGCAGTGCTGATAGAAATCGGAGCCAGGTAATTATTTTCTTTTTTGTTATTACTTTACCAAAAGATAAGTCTTGCTAATTTTTGTGCTTTGGTATTTCAGATGTTTGGTTTCTTGTGTGCTTCCCTATTCAGCTTACAGCATCTTCGTACGCTGGTAACTATTTATTATTCCAATATTTTATCAATTAAATGAAATTTAAACTAGATATTTAGTTGATTATAAACTTGGCTAGGCTCAATTACATGCTGAAATTTAATCTCAATCTAACTCTAAAACCTTTTATTAAACCTATTGAACTTAATGTTACTGTAGCTTGTACACAAATTGATTCTATTTATTTAAACGTAAATATTATATTATTTTAAAATGTCTACCTAATTTTAAATTAATTTTGAAATGACTTTAAATGTTGACATATTTAATTAATTTTTGTTTTATCTCAAACTATTCTAACATAAACCTAATAACAACATCCTAAATATAAAATAGTTTAGATTTCTATGAAAATTGATCCTTGAAATATTATCATCTTAAGTCTACAGGAATAATCTATAATTTGATCTATTCTAATTCCAGGTAAATGTCGTCCACAGCAAAATCCTTCGATCGACAATAACTGGTATGTAAACTCAAATTTAATTTAACTTCAGCCAGACTTTTCACGACTAATACATATTCTAATTCTTCCAGGTCGGTTCCAAGATTTGTACTCGATAAATAATACGGGTGTGTAGAGTCCAGTCTTTTCTATCTTTGTAATTTTTATGTCGGAAGTAATTTGAAGTAATCAGTCGGCGATGCATCGTAGCAAAGAGTGTTATACGGTAAGTGTTATTGCCTCATCCTTTCTCATTATACTTCTGATACTAATGCAGATCGCTTACAGGCTTTGGATCACCTGCGGCTTCCAGTTTTAAGGCATCTGAGCTCCGGCTCCTCGAAATTTTGGTCATGGCAATTCAGCTATAATGAAGAAATCTACACAGCATCAACAGCATCTTCGATAGGGAGAACACCAAACAGGTAAGTAAAGGAGTATGTATATATCCCTCCTTTCGGAAACTAATCGCCTTTTATTGCAGGTTGCCGTATCCGATAAATTTCAACCATAACAAAACTAAGGCGATAACCCTAGACATCCCGTTCCTCACCGCGCTCTAAAAAAACTGCCTTCACACGTACGAGTACACGTACAGGCTAGGGTACTTCCCTCAGTTCTATATTCTAAGTTGTCGTCCATTTGATTGTTACTGTTGTCGGATGTCGTTTAATCAGGTACGACTATTCGAGATATCGATTTGCGATAGTTGGAGAGCAGAGCTTCTCTATTAAGATGAAAGAAATAATAAATAATATATATACCTCCCAGCTAGTAGTTTAAAATTTTTACGATGAAAAAACCAGTCTTACATTTTAACGTCATCTCAGTTGACAGGTAACACAATGGTGCTAAACACTTTTGAATTTTTTTTTACTGCTTACATTTTTAAAACAATTGATTTTCACACAAAATCAATTTCGCACAAAAATCTTTTACCATTCTAAAGTTACATCGTCAAACGTACATCTAATACCTGCCCTCCTAAGAAAACACGAGGCAGGTAGCTCCTAAATTGTTGATCTTTTTACTCTTTGTGTTAAAATTTGAGAGTCCTGAAAAAGACCAGTTTCTTAATAGTGCTGAAAATAGGAAGTAAAATTAATAATTTAAAATATTTTCAAAATGTCCTCCTTCACTTCGAATACACAGAAGAGCTCAAGTCAATTGTTGCTAGATTTTCATTAATTTTATTTCCGGCTTCTAAAATACAGGTTATTTTGTTACAACTTCTAACCCATATACCATTTTTTTCGTGGTCGCCCATAAATAAAAATAATGTGGGGTTAGGTCGGGAGAATGAGCTGGACAAGGAAAAGTACCACGCCGCCCTTTCCACCTACCCCTGTAATTACCATTTAACCATTGGAGTACGTTTCTACTGCAATGGGTTGATGCCCTGTCATGTTGATATAACATATTTCTTCGTATTTCCAAAGGTATATCCTCCATTAAGTCGATTTGATCGTTTTGCAGGAAGTTTAAATAGTTTTCGCTGTTTAACCTATCCAGTAAAATATGTGGACCAATAAGTCGATTACCTACAATTCCTGCCCACAATGTTCAGTCATCAAAATGTTCTTCAAGTATGCAATTACAGAATTTTCTACGGCTTATTTTGTCCTGCGACTGAAGTTCCTGTACGAATATTAGATGGAAAGGATGAAATCCTTATCTTTGTAATATATCTGCATGTTTTCAAAATTAAAAATATTTGTTTAACTCGGCGTTACTGATGTCTTATTTTTGCTATAAAATGTTTACTTGTTACAATTGCTATCTCTATTCGCTAATATTAAATCAAATAACGCGATCATTTCACTGTGGTGTGTTGGTCAAACGCCCACCTCACCTGTAATTTAATTACAACGTGACTTGTGAGACGGGTTGTGACTTAGTGAGACTGGTTAGTAGTGAATGTGGGTGGTGTATGTGGTAACCCACCCATAAATCCACCCACCCACCACCCATCCACGCACATTCATTGCTAATAAGTCTCACCAACTCACAAAACACTCTAAGTACAAGGTACATTGTAATTAAATTACAGGTGAAGTGCACGTTTTTATAACTTACAGACTTCTTTTTCATTCACCTACTCACCTCCTACATCCCACCACGCGTCCACCCACCACCTCTAGGAAAAGACACCTCGTAATTAAGTTATAGGTGGGAATCACTTTCTTATAATTACGAGACATATTCCTACACCTAGAAAAATCACTCAAAAAAGTTTCTTTTTAAACCAAAGTTGAACTTCGTCGGACACTGTGCTTTTTGGGCTCTCCAGACACTTCGGGCTGCAGGTGGCCCAATTTTCACTTTTGAAGCCCAAGACCCGGCCCGGCACGATTGATGTTTCGGGCAGCCCCTGCCCTGCCCGGAGACAAGCTTTGGTAAAGCGCCCGGTCGGCCCGGCCCGAACTCAGATCAAAAATTATTTTAAAAAAGGAAGGTCGGTAGTAAAAAGGGACTATTAAAACCGTGCAAAAACTAATGTATGGTGTTAAGGCTAAAGTTAGCAAATTAAGTAGAAAATTATTAAACACAGAAATTAATAAGGTGTTATTTGATAATAAGGTTTAGAAAATTATTTAAAAATAATAATAACAGGGGGACACTTTTTTTCAAGACCCAATTTCCCTGATTTTCCCGGTTTTCCAGATAATATTTCAGTTTTTTCCCTAACTTTACGTTGTATCGTGAAACTATGTTAAGAATTTTAAAAAAGTTGTTTATGCTATTATATTGTACAAACACGTAACAAATCAGATAGTTGCAAGTGTTTCATAATCACATCAGAAATCTAATCTAATCTTTTATAGAAAACGAGAGATATATAAATTTATATCATTGATGAAAAAGTAATTGTTTGGAAGTATTCAATTCAAGCACTCATTTTTGTCTATTGGCATTGTGGCGCTTTCTTTTTCATTTTTTGGTCGTTGGTGCCTTTTTATGTACATATATGGAATTTTTCTAATCATTGTGCCACGTGCTATTTTGTATTAAACAAAACTCACTTAAATAAATTAGTTACACACTTATCTATTCCTGAGTACGTACCATCCATTTCTACAGAAATATTTTAGAAGTGGGATTTGAATATAATATGGAAATTCAGGAAAGTATTATTAAAAAAAATACCAGTAGCCAGTTTCTGTAACTTTCGTGAGTATTTTCTCTTATGCAGTGACGAAAATGTAAATGAAATTGTTTTTGCTTTCAACAACAGTTTTACGTCACATAGTGAGAAAATACACACGTGAAAGTTACAGAAACTGCCTCCTGATTGGTTGATTGTATTTTAATATTAATGGCTTCGAACTAAAAATTAACTTGTGATTATAATTATTTCAAGGCATAGAGTATTTATCAATGACTAGCAATTATCAACAACTTATGACTCTCAAGAATTTCTAAATTTTTAGTGTGGTGAAATAATACTGACTCTTTATATTGATCAGTATTGTCCCTGTCAAAGTACCTAAACATTCGAAGAGTACTGAAAAATAAAAATTTTGCTTAAGGGGGTCCTCTACTCTCGAGGCCTGAAATTGAGCGGTTTTTAGGGCATAAATTGCGAAGGATCTACTGAATACATTTTGAAATTTTTTTTTATTTCGAAGATACATGTTTTGACTTTTCAATTTTACTTTTGAAGATGAAAAAAAATAACTCTCGTGACCTTGAAACGTCATTGATGACATTGATGTTGAAACTGCATGGGTCCGCTTAAGCAAAGTTGTAGCCAATTGGGTAATCTGTAATCAGAAAATTGATATTCTTTATAATCATAGTTACGTTGGCTATGTTTTCCCGAGACAGATTTTTTTTGATTTTGCAATTTGTAAAAGTTATGCAACAATTTGTAAAAATTTTCAATTTTTACGTCATTTTTTGACCTATTAGAGGCTATAAAAATGGAACAAAATAAAATTTTGCAAATCGTACTCGGGAAAACATAGCGGTTTTCTGAATAATTGAACAAAAAAATTATTGAAATCGGACTAATACTTTTATGAGAAGTCTAACTCGGCAGCTAAAAAAACACTACTTTCGGAAAAACGCGTTTAATGATAAATTACGGTGTATAACTTGATTGTAGTAACTTACGAGTTAATCTGCTATACCGGGGCCGTAGAGTTCTCCTTCCTCATCACGTTGATGTTTTTGGTTGTCCACATTCTTCTCCCTCTGTCAATCCCGGACGAATTCTTTAGGCAATGATTTTTAACTGGACAAGCGCCGTCGTGGCGCGCCGCGCTTAGTTTCTCGGAATCGGCCGGAGACGGGTACCTTTCGGTTCCCAGAAACATGCAAAGGAATGCGATTTTCACGAAATCCTTTCTGTGGCGTATTCTCAGATACATATAGATTGAAATTGAAAAAAAATCGATTTTTTAAAACCGCAAGAGTAGAGGACCCCAATAAACTAGCTTCTTTATTTGCTTTTCTAATTCGTCGTGAGTTTTTCTGCGTTCTAGTTCGACTTAGCATCTTGTTTTGTTTTCTGAAAGCTGTTTGATAAAAATCTTTTACATTTCAGGCCACATGAAAAATTTTAGAGTAAGTTCTATCCCAAAAAATATATAAATTTTTCTAAAAAAGATTGTTGATAGGAAAACAATGTCACCATTATAAATCTTCTTGGAAAACTTAAAATTGAAGCTTTGCACTTCGGCAACAAAAAGAACCTTAGAATATATAACAACTATCTTCGATCTTCGATCTCGAGAGATCGATCTTTAAGCCTCGGATCTGCCGATTTTTGAATCGATTTTACGCCCAACCTTACAACAACTAATAGTTCATCTGATAAACACACAGCAGAAGCTATATAGCGTGCTTTCATGTACAGAGGTTGGTCGAACGTTAAAATGCATGCTCTCATATTTAACTTTTTAGCATTATCAATAGAAGTTTTCATAGCAGTGTAAATTGTGTTATAATGACACGGAGCTGCATAAATAAATGGTAAAAAAATGATCGATGACGTATGAAAATCATACGTCCAAAGAATATTCAATTGTCCATTTCTAGCAAATGTCTTAATGATCGGTTCAACGTCTGATAATTTGATTATTATATTTGCAAAACCTGCACCTGCAGACGCTGGATATATTTGAAGAGGTATATGACCTTTTTTAACAAATTCAGATTCAGGGGGAAGAGTCTTTAAACGTCTGATAGGTTGTCGAGGTTGTATACCATCACTTGGAGTAACTATTTCAATACTTCCCATATAATGAAACGTTCCTTTACCATCTATAGTGTTAATATTGAAATCAGCATTATCATGTACAAATTGAACGAAAGTTCCAGGCTTTATTACGTAGTACGCTGCAGCTGCCGTTCTCCCCGCCACGTTTGACTTCCTGCTCAAGGTCCCTAGGACCCTTCAAATAAACTGGAATGTTGGAAAGACGTTCGTCTTTATCTATTTAAGTATAATTTAACCTATAACTAAAAAAATATATAATTTCAAACAAAATATTATGCTCCAATATTAATTTTTCATAGTTTTTTGTTTAAACAATAATAAAATTAATTGCACAATATATTATTGGTAGAAGTTGCAATTTAGAGTATAAAAACAAAATCTACATGTAAATTTATTCAGTCCCCGAGAAATCCGAGGTCAAAACCCCCGGGCGCCCCACTAAATCTTTACACAAATAGTGGCGTTGCAATAAAATTAAATCTGTTTTAATCGTTATACTTTACGACGCCACATAAATCTGTTGCTAGACTGAATTTTCTTTGTCAAGATTTGCTTCTTTTACAATTATTTCATTTAATATTCATACACAAGTTCGCTACACAAGAGAAAAACGAGAAATTTCGCTCATTCCCAGACAAAACAAACACTGTTTTGTTTACACCGATAAGTTTATTTTCCCTATTTTTATTCCTCTTAAGACATGATTTTTACATGGCTTTGCGCAATGAGGGATTGCTCGGAAAGATTGTCAATTGAAATTTCTTTATTTACATTTAGACATCGTTTTATTTTTCCTGTAATACTTACATACACATCTATCAACTCTTATTATTTCAGATTTTTTTCCTTTTCAGAGTTAAGGTGGGAAGAATGGCATTTTTTTAGACACTTCTCATCATAAGTCGAAAACTATGTGGTTTATATAGAATTAACCCTTCTAACTCAGAAGGTGCACTTCACAGGCAGAGGCCTGGAATCAATTGACCTATTCACCAGAATATAACAAATATTGAGATGAATGAGGCACCCACAACCCATGCAATAAAATATTAGTAAACAAAAAACAAAATAAGAACAATCCCAAACACTACAATCAGGGGTGCAAAGACAACAGAGATCGTTTAAACAAATCTTTAGTAAGAGCCAGGTCAAAAATAGGACACAAATTCACGGCTCTACACATGCGGTTAATAGGCTCATGCATACCATAGTTAGAGCGAGAATGGATAACATGTAGTAAAGGCAATCTCCTTAAGCCATACGGGGTTTGCCTAAAAGTAACCAAACTTGCAAGAGTGAGAGAATCTATATTCAAGTTCAAAAGCTGATGAATAAATACTAGGTCAGCAATTCTACGACGTTCCTCTAACGAGTGCATATTAAGCAATCGGAGGCGATCCTCATAAGGAGGAAGCCTTAATGGATCATTCCATGGGAGGTCCCTTAGAGCGAACCTAACAAAGTTCCGCTGCACCGACTCAATGCGTCTAGAATGAACAGCATAACAAGGAGACCAAACCTGAGATGTGTACTCAAGAATTGGTCTAACTAAAGTTAAAAATAAGTGAATAAGGGTCTGTCGATCACAAAACTCCCTTGACCACCGCTTAACAAAGCCAAGGACTGAATTACTCCGAGATACTATATGGTTTATGTGCAGAGTGAAATCGAGTTTCTTGTCTAGCATTACACCGAGGTCAGTAACGGACTCCACACGACGGATATTAGTTTCCGCAAAGATATAATCAAAGTCGAGCTGATTGATGTTCCTAGAAAATGACATAACTTCACATTTATCCAGGTTAAGTTGCAGTCCATTTGTGGCACACCAACCCCTGAAGGTATTCAAATCGTCCTGAATGCAGGAAGAATCATAACTGTTTCTAACGCATGAGAAAATCTTCATATCGCCTGCATAGATTAAAACTTTGGAGTGCTTAATCAGAGGGACAATGTCGTCAATGGCAAGAATAAACAGCAGCGGCCCCAGATGGCTACCTTGCGGTACACCAGATGAAGCCCTAACGACTCTAGATAAAGTATTACGGAAAGAGACACAGTAAGTCCTATCTTTTAAGTAAGAGCAGATCCAGTCGCGCAATAAAGGCGGAAAACCTAACCTTTCAAGCTTAAGCATAATCACGGGGTGAGGGAGCTTATCATATGCCTTGCTAAAGTCGGTGAAGACACAGTCAGTCTGGAGTCCCTGTTGGAAGGCAGAGATAATGTGTGATGTAAATTCCAGAAGGTTGGTTGTTGTCGATCTACCAGGCAGAAAGCCATGTTGATTAGATGAGATTAACCCCTTACACTGCCCAACAAGCTGTGGGTATATAACAGATTCAAACAACTTGGGTATGCAAGAAAGCTTCGCGATTGGCCTATAATTTGTTATGGAGTTTTTAAGCCCCTTTTTATAAACAGGAATTATAAAGGAGTTCTTCCATAAGGTAGGAAATCTGCCGGCCTGAAGAGATTTGTTGAAGATGAGTTCCAATGGAGTGAGTAAAGCATCAGAACAGGATCTCAAGAATACAGGTGGAACACCATCAGGACCAAAAGAAAAGTCCAGTTTGAGTTCCTTGCCTTAATGGGCAAAGAAATGGAGGTAGCGGGACGATTTTGGATATGACCAAACGCTTGCAGGGAAGGCACAAAGTTGCCTGATAAAAAGGCACCCTCAAAAAACAATGCAAAGTTGTCAGCTATATCAGGCGCGCTACAACTAGAGGATCCATTATACCACATTGTAGATGGATAATTATCAGTTTTCTTTTTCAGATTTACAAATTTAAAAAAGGTACGAGGATCACGAAAATATATTTTATAATGTGCAAACGAAAGCTTTTCATATGATATCCCCCCCCCCTTCTTTGGACCATTTTGCAAAAACAATAAAAATATTATTTTTTATTTGCAAGGAACAGGAAGTCGCTCCATAAGGGTTAATTTTTTCCAATTTACTATGGAACCCTAAAAGAAGCGTAACTCTTCATATTTTACTGCTTTTGGAATAACTAGCCAGAAATCGTTAAGTCGGTGGTTCCCCTCGGACGAAAAACTACTCATTTTCTGTTCAATTTAATAGCACTTTGATGCAAACATCATTATAGCTGCTTTCAATTTTGTCTGCTTGAGAACCAGAGTTCCAATTATTTTACAGGGTGATTCATAAAGAAGTGTTCCAACATGTGACAATCGATTCCTTACAGTGTTGTGATCAGCGTTCACGATGAGCAATTTATCGTAAAATAGCTCCTTCACCCCTTTTTTAACAGCAGAAATATTTTCACGTGTGCCAGGAGGTGAGCTCATATAAAACGCAATAACTTCTGTTCGAAACACCGTAGGACGACAAGTATGGTCTCGATCTGTTGGCAAATGTGGCAGGTATGAACGCTAAAACTTAAAGTTTTTAAAAATTTTCCTTTTTATCCTACGTCCTTTAAAATTTCCTTAATAAGGATATGGTTTAAACAAAAATTAACCCTTAAGATATCTTTCAAATTAAAAAAAAACCAAGTCAATATCTTTAGTCCGTCAAAAGTTATTAACAGTTTTGTGGAGTCACTGGAATACTCAATTGGAAAAAAATGTCTGCCATTAAACTTAAGCGAGAAATCTCTTACGAGATTTCTTGTGCTACAACGTTCAGACGTTAGCTCAAACGGTCGTTTAAGTATTAATGTAGAAGGTGTTCAAAATGACCCCCATTTTGACGAATGCACAACCTCGCTCTTCGTCTTAAGGACCTTATAATTCTGTTGCTTAAGTTCAATCTACCTCTCACTGTCTCGCAAGCCGAAATTATTTTATCCAACAGCTGATCCCTTGAAGTTATTGGACGTGAGTAAGCCATATTTTTAATATCACCCCACCAATAAAAATCAAGCGGATTCAGATCTGGGGATCAGGCCGGCCCCGAAACTGGACCTCCACGTCCAATCCAACGAACATCGTAAGTTTGCTGGAGCACCATCGTGCATGAACCACATCCTTCTACGAACAGCGAGAGGTAAATCATCAAAGGCATCCTGAAGTGTATTATGTAAAAATTCTAGATACGTATCTCCATTAAGCCTAGGAAGCACGTAAGGTCCCAAAAGCCAGTTTCTTATCATCCCGCACAAAATTTGTCCACTGACTGTTCTCCCAGAGTCGAATGGCACGGGGAGCAAACGATCCCGTCTCCGTCAGACGGCGACGAACATTCTCCAAATGGTTCCTATGGGGAATGCGGCTATTGCGAAATCGCTCCCTCCAAATTCTTTGGGCCTGTGTCATATTTCGGTAGGCTTCTCCATAAATAAGAAGCATTTCATTTGTAAAATGTGGCATATTGAAATACTTAAATAGTTCTAAGAAAATAAAACAATCCAAAGCAATCAAGTACAAATCCGTAAGTCAAATTCAATATCCAAGAAATTCAAAGTCCAAAGTCAAATATCCAAACAAGTAAATATCCACAAATCCAAATATCTAAAAAGCATAGAGAAAAATCACCTACCGCTCGTAATAAGATCCAAATGCAAGTGAGGGGCTGCTACTTGATGTTCTGTTTGGGTTCAGTAGAACAGTCTCTGCTCGAAACACATTTGGAAGGAAATTTTTTTCCAATTGAGTATTCTAGTGATACCACAAAAACGTTAATAACTTTTGATGTACCGAAGATCATGGTTCTTTTTTTATTTGAGAGATATCTTGAGGGTGAATTTTTTTTACATCCTTATTTAGGAAATTTTTATGGACGGAGGATAAAAAGACGGATCGCGACATGTGAGGTATTGTTAAAAAGCTCATAATGCATACTATCAAAACCTTACTTGTCGTCCTACTGTGTTTCGAATAAAAGTTATTATTATTATTATTTTATATTAGCTGACCTCCTTGCATACGCGATAATATTTCAGCCGTTAAAAAAGGGGTGAAGGAGGGATTTTGACGAAAAAATTGCTCATCGTGAACTGTAAGTTATCGATTGGCACATGTTGGAACACTTCTTTACAAATCACCCTGTATATAAAAATATCTAAGGCTTTACTTATTCTTTCAAGTCGCAGTTTAGATTTTATTGCAATAGACAGATGGAGATGATCTACATAGTGAAGAGCGAAACTCAACAAGACTATTACGACAATCGTTGCGAAACCGTAAGAGATCAATATTTTTTGGAGCTAGAAGATTGTCCTCTTTCGTTAAATCAATAGTCACAATGTTGGAAGATGCATTTAAAAGTTTCTCTTTGTTGAAACGTGTCATGATTCTTCGTAGTGTATTTACATGAGCTTCATAAAATAAAGGTGAGAGGGGAGCATTTGACTGAAACTTCGACAAAAATGTTTCAACTTCCGAAGCAATAGTCTGAAAAATGCAAGTTTAGCGCGTAATAATTTATCATCCAAGGCTAAACAAATCAAATACAATCTAGCACTTTCTGGTCAGCTTTCACTTCTTCCGCATAAGGCATACATTAGGAATGATTTTAAGAGCACGACTGGCAACATTAAAATTTTCCACCCAACGAACAGTATACAATTTTAAATGAAATAATGAAGCCTTTGAGAACTTGATGTAATCTTCACGTAAAGAAGACCGTGCCAAAACAGATAATGAAGTGAACTCTAAACATGCGTAATATCCCAGTTAGTCTTTTTCATCATTTTTTATATGGCTTATGGATTGTATGTAAACCAAAACTCCCCAAATTGAGAATTGGTCCATTCGCATCATTTTATTTGAGTTCGCAGTTTTGTGAGGTTTTGATACTTCAAAAAACATCTCATCAAGTCAGTTAGTCGCATGGCCCAGAAATGATGATCCATAACATCTAGTATAGACTTGTTTGTTTTCAGAATTCCATAAGCGTATAAAAACGTTCATTTGTTCCTTTTGTGTTGTTACCTTATTAAGTGATTCATCAAAACCAACTACAATATAGTTACATTCAGAACTTCAGGATGTAAGTTCACGAAAGAAATATAAGGCTACCCTGAATAAAAATAAGTGACTGATTATTTTATTTTTAACGAAATTTTCAAAACCGTGCATCGGAATAGTCCTTGATTCTATATTGAGTCCGAGTTAGGTTAAGTAGGCAGTCCCTCTTTTTTCGAACGTAGGATTTCTCGATTCGACACGTTGTGCTCGCTTTTCATCTTTTCTTCGGAAGATCTAACAACCAATCGTTGAGAGATTTGCTAACACCACGAATCGGAGGAAGGATTTGTTGACCTTTCTGAACTTAAATTTAAACTCCTCTCCTAGCGAGAACTTCTGCTGCTTCATTTTTGGTGATACTCCTATGCCCGTTTAACCAGCAGAGTTGTACTCTTCCATTCACGCCTACAGTTTGCAGATCTCTGTAGCAATCAAAGGGGGATTTCGATTTGAAATCGTTGGAACCAAAAACTTTTATCGCCACTTGGCAATCGAATGTCTTAGATATCAATACCGCACTTTACCTCATTGAAATACCTCCAGTTTTTTAAGTAACGAGTTGGGTGACACTACTTCGCTTTTATTTAAAAGAAAACAATCATTTTAAATCTTTGTTCCATCGTGTACTTTTTTAATCAGAAAAATCCATGGTTTCAGTCATTTTCATTTAAGATTTTAAGACATACAATTACTATAAAAATAAATTAAACATTAAGTATGATTACGAGGTCAATTTAAATCTTTCCAAATTTATTTTCAATGTCCTTAATCCGACATCGAACTTCTGGCGATGAATCCTTCTCGAATACAGATAAGTTTTCTTCGAAAGATTTTTTAACTCGCGCCAAATGCTTAGCATTTTCTTTTAAACTTAGCTTCTTAACTAAAATTAAAATTATGCTCAGAGATTCCTTTTTTAATCCTGTATGCGGCAGACCTGAATAATAAATAAATGCGATATTACAAATGTTTTTGGTAGTGTTATTTGATTAAAGGTTGAAATCTTTACATGAAATCATAAAAACGTTCAAAAAAGTTTTAATTTGAAACAACCCAATTACTATGTAGTGAACGGTTCATATAAAAATGTGTAAAATTTATTATTAAATAATCATGTACTTACTTGAGACGTAAAAAACGCCAGATAAAACTTCCGAGCATATTTTTTCTATTATAGCATCTCGGCTATGTTCAACTTTGGCTTTCTTTTCTTTATTGCCCTCATTTTCTTCTTCAAACACCTTAAGACGTTCTAAAAATTTCGCAAGTGCAACTAAGAGACTCACTTGAACCTGCCTTGTGCTGTCCCTAAGACATTGAGTACATCTTTCTGCGAACTGGATTTGATACTTTTGCTGTGTATCAACAGAATTTTTCGGCCATGACTTGCCGAGAGTTTCACAAACAGTTTCTTTCAATTTATTAAATAATTGTGCCCGTTTACCCCTTTCATCTGCTGTAAAGTTTTTGGGATCGTCTTCTCCAGAAATGGATTGCATATCCTTTTTATCCAATATATACCAAATCATATTGTAAACATCTTCAAATTTATCTGCTTCAAGTTCTTCTAAAATATCCCCAATCGCTTTTAGTGCATGTGTGCGATATTGTGGCTCTTCTTTGCGACATTCCTTCATGACAGCATCAATTATTTTTTCACAAATAGAATCTTCTTTATTTAGACCCTTGCATAAGCTAGCCATTGCTTGAAGTAACCTTTCTTTGCCTTGAAAAGTCCTTCCAGAAGTTACACTTAGAAGTAAGTTTAGAAGTTTCAATCTGTTGGCTTCATCCAAACTAGTTCCAAGTCGGGTTGCAATTGTATTAATGGAATTGGCACTTTGTGCTTTCCGTAACCAACTTGGATCCTCAAGATTTTTCTCAAGTTTTTGAATTATAGAGTCTAAATTCATTTTAATACCGGCATCACCAGGACTAATTTCAGCCCATAATTCCTTCCACAGTTCCACATTGCCTTTATTTTCCTCATTAATTTCCTCATGCATAGCAAAAAATATTAACGGTAGAACATTTTCCATATAATCCTTCAGCAAATCATGATGACGCTTATTTACTGATTGAATCGTCAAAGCTACACCTTTATTTGAAGGATTTTCTGAGTAAAATTCATCCAGCTTAATAAGAAGATTCTTCACTGATTGATCCTACAAAATTATATGGAATTGAATCAATTCGCAAAAATTCATGTTTTTACCTTCGCAATGCCTACAAGATGCCCAATAGCACTAGCATAATACTTCCGTACTGTAGCGTTTCTATCCTTTAATCCAGTGAAACATGCGCTCAAGTATTTTCCCACTACAGGAGTCATTTCTTGTCCTAATCTGATACTAACCTGAAAAAAAATATTTTTATAATAATCAAATTCTAAATTAACTATAAAATCTACTACCAAACATATAAAGTGAGCGCAAGCTATTTTCGACCCTAAATTAACTGTCGTTTTAATAATATCCAAGACTGCCGGAGTCATTTTCTCAAGAGCCTCAAAGTCCAAATGTCGTACACACTAGGTAGACACTAAAATTAGATAAAACAGTTTTTAAATGGCTTAACCAACCTTCGCAATAGTCTCCATGGTGTGGTGGGATTTTGCCGCTTCGGCACGAATAGAATCGACAGCTTCCTGAGCTTCAGTTTCTGCTCCAAGTTTTGTTGATAAATATGAAAGTTTTGGAGTTTCAAGTTCACCAGTTGCTTTCAATAGACAAGGAATTAAGGATGGTAGATGAGGAGTAATTAGAGATCCAGATGATTCAATAAGTTCCGATATTGTCTTAATACTAAAATTGAAATTATGAACAAATTAAAATGTTGAACTTAAAAAAACTCTTCTACCTAATGCGTCTTATTTCTGGCACAGTGTTGGTAACCCCAACATCTAGAAGCAAAGGTAAAATGGAACCAGCCACAGCCATACTAGATTTCCCATGATTACTAGATGCTGCCACTACACAAATCTATAGAGAAGATAGCTGTTGTAGTGAACAATACAAAACGAGTCAAGGAAATAACCTTGCTTAAGGTGTTAGTGGTTCCCTCCGCTGTTAAACGGGTACCCTCATGAATGTCGTCCATTACTCGAAATAGTTGAGACCATAAAGATTTTAGTTCTGGTTCTGGAACATCTTCATCTGTAAAATATATGATTTAAATAAATAATAAAATTATAAAAAAGATAAATTGTTTTTATGTAATGTTCAGATACTAATGTAGTTGGTAGACAGTGAATACAACAACACGTTTAAACTATACTAATATCTTCACTACAAATAGTAAACTTTTAATCAGTGCTAAATGAGTCAGTGATTTTGAGTTTTGAGCAAAATCCTCTATTAGAATATTGTGGAACTTCAATGTTTTGATATTTTTACTTAAACCATTGTGGAACTTCAATGTTTTGATATTTTTACTTAAACCGCCTTTTGTCATTATCGTTCGTACCGTATTGCCGTCCCGTATCGTACCGAATTCCCGTCTTGGACATATTTGACTTTTAACTTGTATTATTTATCAAGACAACAGATTCATGTTTTCCTCAATACCTTATCTTTAGCAGATATTCTACATTTCACTATCGCATGAATGCTTTAAGTAAATGATTCTACGAGTTTAAGTTCAAAAAGAACTAAATTTCCTGAGTCTCTTGGGTTATGTTTAGTGTCCATACGAATGATTTCAAATATGAAATGAATAAATCAGAAAAACATGTTAATAACATAAAACTTACCAACATCCATAGCTTCTGATTGCTCTTTTTTTAAATCTGCAAGATTTTAAAAACAAATTACTTCAACTTCCAACTAAAACAAAGACAGCTTACTCTTTTCTTCACTGCGCAATCGTAAACCGTTTGGTCGCTTTATAAGATCACGTACAGCAAGACAACAAGCAATACGAACTCTCCATTCATTAACAGTAAGATTATCTAAAATTTCCCTCATAATATCCCAATAATGAGTTTCAACAACCTCTTTTGAATCCGAAACAACAGAGTCCCAAATAGAAATCATCGAATTTTGAATCTTTGGTGTAGGATCGTATTTATATCGATATAATCTTGGAATTATCTTTCCTAAATAAGGTCGCATTTTTTCTTTTGCATCTATTGAAATCGACTTCAAGCCAAAAGCTGCTCCAAGTTTACTATTCCATGCTGCATTGTGATTGGCAAGCTGCATAAACTGATAGATCATTTCTGGTTGATTTAAATCAGACGCTAAACTGCACAATTCTTTGTAAGTTGTTATGTTGCCTCTATAAATAAGCACGTTAAATTAGTTTTATACACGTGTTCTATTTGCGTTATACCCTGTTGGAGTTTTTCCTAAAACACCTTCTGGGAAGAGCTCAGTATCTTCATTGATCAAATTAACCTGCCGCTTTCCACCAATTAGCTGATCAAGTAAAGAATTCGCTAAATCAGTTTGGCTATTTGGATCAGAAAGGGAAAAAACGAGTCCAAGACCTCTAGAAGCCACGTCCTGAACAAATTCTAAATAAAATATATGTTTTGTGTAACGCTTAAAAAAGTTATTGTACAGTTACCGCTGTCATCAGAGAGGAGTTCAGTAAAGGCATACTGCAACATTTGCTTCTTAGAGAGTAGATCCTTTCGAGTTGAGCAATTTTTCACAACGGCAAGTAGCCACACTGAAATTGCCTAAAAAGTGTGCGTAATCAAACAAACAGTTTTGTACAGAAAAACACAATAAAAGTACCTGTCTAGAATGTGGATTTGGATCCGGTACAAGTTTAATTAAAGAACTTAAAAACCACTCAAACATTTTGTCATCACAATATGGATTTTCAAAGTCCTCACGAGGCGGTCCAATATTAACATCAAACCCGTTAATGGTACAAACAATGGCCTGAGCAATTGCTATGTTTAGTGCGGCATCTTTAGCAATTTTTACCAAGGATAAGAATTTGTTCAGATTTTTTTCAGTAAAGTAGTTCCCATCGCCAACAGCTAAACAACCTAGACAGTAAGCGGCATCTTGTCGTATCTTAGCACGAGTACTTGAGCTTTTAACTAAATTAAATGTTGTTTCGAAAATGAAATGTTTTGTTGAAGAATTTTCTATAAAAAAATAAAGTCTATTTGAGACAAAGCATAACATTACTGTAACTTTTAAACCTTCTTCCACTTCCATTTCTTCATCTTTTATTTTTGTTACGGTAAGTTCAAACTCAGGGAACTCTGTAACTTTTCCTATATACGATAATCCTTTCACTGCAGCAGATACAAGAAGAGCATGTTGATCGCATATAAATGAAACTAAAAAAAACCAAAACATTATCAATTTTCAAACCGCTTCAAACACCTAAAACAAACCTAATAATTGGACACTTTTGACAAACTCGGACCATTTTTGTAAATCTTTTGTCTTATTTTGGTTCTTCATAAAATCAATTCTTCTGCTGAAAGCGTGTCCTATAACTAAAACCCATCCATGTTTGCTTTCAAGAGATTTATGTGAGAACGATGATAAAATTTCACTAATCTTAGATTAAGAAAAATAATTGTCAGATGTTTTTAAAGCGTTCACGAATTGTACACTCACCTCTTTATTGAATTCACTTTCATCCAATCCGTATGCCAACAATATTCCATAAATCTGGGCAACACGAATTCGTAACGTTTCTGAAACATCTTTTAAGGAAAGAGCGAGTGGTTCAAGAAGATGCATCTGCTTTTTGGTTAAAATTTCAGGAGCTGCACTCAACAAGTCATACAAACAAGCTAAATTCGTTTCATCTAAAAATGAATGTTAAAACGCAGAATTAAAACACCTTTCAAACATCTTACCTCGCCTAGCTTCAACCGAAGTCCTAACCAACTGCAGGAATTTATAAATTTCATTATTTTCAGTATCCTCGTAATTAGCTAAAATGTAATTCTTTAATTGTTCGGAGAACTTCTCATCCCCAGGTGCTGTTTTGATCCCAGCCGAATAAGAAAGACAAATCCGAAGATAATCTAAAATCTTAGAAAAAGAGTTCGAAAATTGCTTAAGAAAAGTCAATAAGATTTACTTCTTCGTAAGCATTCAAAGTAAAAGCTAGAGCCGTTTTCCCAACAATAACTTTCTGTGAGGAGCCAGCTAATCTTTTCTTAGTCATCTCCCAAACATGATTCATCATAGTTTTGAAGGCTGGTAGAACAACACGTCTCTGTTCCGTAGAAAGTTTGTTATAATCATCTGGAACTTTTTCAGGATAATCTACAGAGGTTAGTAAGTTATAATTTATATGATCCTTTTTGGAAACACCATATAAATAAGTGGTCACTGCCTCTCGTAAAGATGATCTGCAAAAGATTACCAAAATAAGATAAATTACACAATTAAATAGAACAAACCTTTCCCCAGCTATGAGAAGAAGCAAATAACGTGCCGGAGCAAAGTGCTCTGGAAAACAAGTAGTCAAAAATACACTTGTTACATTTTGAATAATTTGCAATTTCGATTCTGCATTATCTGACAGCATAGCTAGAAGTAAATTCTGCTGAGCACTTAACATAAATTTCTCCCCTTCATAATCTTCTGTTTCCATTGCATTATAATTCCAAGCAAATGCTGGAGCCATCGAAACTAGCGCCTCCCGAATCGAACTATGTAATTCAGGGGAAGCTGATGATAAATGATTAAAGTAGGACACAATAATCTTTAGATCTTGATTAAAAACAAAAGGGCAAGTCCGCGCTAGTTGTGCCATTGCTGAATATGCTGCATTTTGCACGTCCACTGGTTCTGATGATTCCTTACCAATCAGTTTCGATAATCCAGACAAAATCACTTTTGAAACCTTTGATAGAATCTCTTTTGGACCACTAGAATTTATAAAAATGTTAAAAGTGTATGTTACATTAAACCGGAACTTTAATTACTCTTTTATTAAATTCTCACAAAACTGCAAGGCCAAAACTTTGCATTTTTGATTCGTATTTTCTCCAAAAAGTCCTTCGAAAATTACTTGAATTCCTTTTACTGTATTTATTCCCTTCCCTCGACTCTTTATCAAATATTGCAGTAATTTTTGCCTTACTCGAGCACTACAAGGAGTAGTTTTCCTATCGGCAAATTTTGATGTGTTTCCCGAAAACAAAGTATACAGGGGTGCAGTAACTTGTGAATCTGTAAAGTCTAGTGATGTGCAAACTTTACTTAGTTCTGCAATTGCTGGTGTAGCAACGCTGAAACGTGTGTCGGACGATGCAACTACCAACAATACAAATGTTTCCAAATCAGAAAAGACTCCGCTACAGATAAAACGAACAATTCCTTTTTTAAGCTGAAATGTTGGGGTCATTATTAAAATATTAAGTTACGAATTTTAAAAAGTTTAAACCTGCTCCAATTCTTCTGCTTTCCAATTATTTGCAATAATCCGTTTAAAGGAGTACGGACTAAAACCTGGTGGTAATTCTGCATCCTGTGTCACACTAAAAAAAAAAATTAAAACAATTTTAAAAATTAAAAACATTTATTCGTTTAAATAAAATTTAAGTTAAGTATCTCGTACATATTTCTAATTTCGTATGTGCTGAAGTACCTGAATACTTTAAGTACTTTAATAATAATTCAAAATACACCATACTTTCATTTTAATGAGAATTTTTTTACTTGGCTTTTTTTTATATAATTATAAATTGCACTAAGTTAATGTTTCGAGTTTATATCGTTATTAAAACTGCTGCGGAAGTATGTAGCATCCACAATGCTTCAAGAAACCTCATTTAATCTATAAATCCGAAAACCTTCAACATATTTTTATAATCTATAGGTTTTACTACTTGCAAATAAAAATTGCCTAGTCTAGGTACGCTCACTGGTATAGAACTTATAATTGTAACTTTATAGTTCAGATTACGAAATATTTTAAACGCCTATACTTGGGTTTGCTTAGCATAGAGACTATTCAAGGAGTATTAATTTTGTATGAATTCCGTTTTTTATGGAGCAGTAGTGTTCCTTTGTAAAGTGAATTTAAAATTTAACTGACTTCTTGAAAATTTGACCGGCTACCGAAGGAAAACACAACTATTTGCCTTTGCAACAACTTTTGGAAGAAATTTATAAAATTCCTTGTTAAAGAGTCTGTGATCTAACTACACTTAGTAGATAGCAGTGTTTATGTATAATATTTACCCTACAGCATGTAGATTCCGCCCGAGCTGACGTCACACCAATTTGACATTTCTTTGTACACGGACGTTGGATTCTCTAGAGAGACCGTGGTTGTCACAAAAGCTTTAGATTTTATGCCTTTTGATATGTGATATAAAATGCTCTCAACAAAACATTGCAGTCTAACCGATTCGTAAACAGTTCGAATAAAACATTAAGAAACAATTTTGTAACGTCTATCAATTTTTCAGTTCGTCGTTTGATCGGTCTGATCAAATCGATGTAATTCGAATCCGGAAACGCAATACGAAACCGCTTATTAAGGTATTAATGTATAATGCACATCCTATCACGGACAAGATCGTGAAATCTCGAAGGACGATGCGACGACCATTTGACGTAGGGGCTGTGTCGTGTTATGAAACAAATTGGAATCGCATGGCAGTACATACGAAGAGAAACTTGACGGTTCGAATAACATAGCGGTTTAAGCAAAATAACAATTTCATTGTTGCCAGGACTGAATGCGACCGAAAAATTTTAGAAATACAAATGGGTGTACGACAAAAACTTTTATCACGCCGTCGTATTGCATTCAATGTGTATCAACCAATACAAATCAATGCTTTCTAAATTTTCGTCGAACAGTCGTGCAAGTGTCAAGGCGCCATCTCTCCTCCACACGCCATACTTTAAACGTAATTCCAACCCGCTTCATAAATATACAAAATTGTTATGCTGCTGTTAGTAGCATTGCTGAAGCCAGATACTCTAAGCAACAGAAGTATAATCATCCAAATCGGTCCACGCTTTACAGTGTTAGGTGTTGCCCCTCACCCCACCCACAACAAAGTCGTAATATACTCCTTATGGTTTTTCACATCACGAAGTTAGTTTTAGCCCCCTCCACCTACTCCAACTTCACCAAAAAAATTTTTAGCATGGTATGTTCCCCCATACATATTATTTACAACAAATCCAGCAGCTTGTCCACGAAGCTTCTCTTCGCTTCGGAATTGCTGCAAGTGCTGCGGGAAGGACAAGTGACACGTTGGAATCGGAGAACTGGGAGGATGACGGGAGCAGTTTGCAGACGACGTTCGTTTAGAACATGTTTGGATGAGTGCTCCTCGAGGACTAGAAAAGTGGCGAACGGCTCTACGGAGAGGGCATTAGCTTGGGAGCAGTGGTTCCCGAAGTAGGAACTTCGCCCGGTGCTGCATCTACCCTCTGGTTCATTTTGTTCGGTTGTTTTAGGTTTAGCTCTAGGTTTACTTTCGGTATTTTTTCAAAATATTTTAAGGAACTTTTCTTAGAGCTGGCACCCACCTGGAGGCATTTTGAAATTGATTTATTTTCTTTTTTACAGGTTTTTTACTATTTTTTTTGCCTTCAAGTTTTAGAGTTGTTTTTACGAAACATCTTTAGAGTAAAGTACCGTCTCATTTCTTATGTTCTTTTTGATCATTTACTATTGTGTCTTTTTGTGACATTATACATACAAATATTATATCTATTGTCCGTAGCGCCTTGTCCGCAGCTCAGGAATTTGCGAACCGTTCGGGAAGTATTAAGAACAATGGCTTTATGTAATGTGTGTGCAGTATTTTTATGTAATTTTAGTGTTTGTAGATTTATGTTTAGTGTTTTAGGGCCAACTGTGTATTTTGTGATCTTCCGTATGTAAGTTTGCTGTACGTTGTGTGTTGGGTACTGCAATGTCAATTAAATATGTTGTTTTGCTGTGTATCTATGAGTGTAATATCTGGCCTACTGTGGTGTATTGTCCGGTCAGTTATTATTGACCGGTCTTAATATCGTCGTCGTTCTGTGAAAACTAAGTCCATTTTTTTAAGTGAGTTAAGTACTTAAAATAATGCTGAAGCTTTAAATGTCTGCTAATAAAAACTCTCTAAGTCCCTCTACCATCGGTAAAAAAGGACTTAGCGAGTTTTAATAGACAAAAATTGCAAACTTAAACATTTTTTTAAGTGCTTAACTCACTTATTAAAACAATAGACTTAATTAGTTTTCACAGAACAAAGACGATATAATTTACGTGTGGAGTTTTCAAAAGCAGAGTCTGGTGCATATTTGCAATATGGTGTGTGTGTGTGTGGTGTAATAAGGTTGTGTCTTAAGGACAACTGTTGGTGTATGACATTGCAGAACTGGTTGTGTCTATGTGAGTAGTCGCGTTTGCGGTAGTACTTTGCATCCATCCGTTATGTGTTCTATTGTTACCAGTGTTACGTGACAAAGTCTGCTATCATCTAGAACTGTAACATTTTTAAGGATGCGTTTCCTGTAGTTATTCGGTTTGTTTTGTATGGCAAGCATGAATCCCTTCGTATTCTCTGAGACCACCACGACTAAGCCAAGCGTTGCACGAATATTTCCGACATGATTTTGGTTCAAGTCAGCGTAATGTGTCTTCCATGTAGAGACTTCTGGGACCATGGTTGTGCTTATCTGTTTGCTATTATTATTTTCGAGTAAATACCTGCTATTAGCGCGTGATGTAAAAATCGTGTATGGAGACGCTACCTACAAGCTCATCTTACAGGGATACCTTGTCCTGACTGTATGGACCACAGATACACAGCGGAAATTTCGTGCCTAATGTCTGGCTGTTTCCACAAGAGAGCAAAAGACGACTTTAAACTGATACATATTTAACAGAATGAAAGACAAAATCCAGTACTTATTTTCGTCCCTTCAAACCAACGATTGCTGCCGCCGCAAAAAGCAGCAAAAATGTTTTTAATGAAAAATTCGAAAATACTTTATAACGATGTAAAGAAATCTATCTAAAAACAAATGTTAGAAGATGTCGACACTGTATGCTCCACAACATACCGGAACGCTTTCAATACAGATTTTGAACTTTTTACAAACAATATGGCAGGCAAAGTAAGTTCATAGAATATTTCAAAGAACAGTGGTGAAAAGTCTGATTTATAAGCTATGCTAATGCATCAAAGAGTTGTCCCCTAGGTTTTGGCCACGACACCACTGTGGATGATATCGTCAGCTTCATTACATCATGCACCGGTACTGATCGGAGCTTAATTGTCTGCAAAAGAATTGATGCACGACGCGGACAGCAGGGTCGTTCTTTCTCTGCTTCATTTAAGCTTCTTGTACCAGATGCTGTTTTCATTCGGTACTTTGCCCCGACATCTGGCCACTTAATTCTATCATCCGTGAATTCATTCCAAGGACTCGCTTGAACGCAACTACAGCCCGCAATATTTCATCAAAAAACGCATTAGTGAGTTCTCCCTTTACTATGCCAACGTAACCCGACTGCGATCGAAGACGACTCGACTCTTCATTGGCTCGACGAATAAATGTTTCGACGTGGTCTGCCTGACTGAGACTTGGCTTTGTGGAATAATTGCAGACGCTGAGCTCTTTGGCTCTAAGTACTTGGTATTCCGCCGTGACCGCCATCTTTCCGCTCCTGATGCTACGGTAGGAGAGGGTGTTCTCTGCGCTGTCCGCCATGACATTCCTTGTATGGTCGTTGATTTTGCGGGATCTGATCCCTTAGAATTCATTTGTGTGGTTCTCAAGCTTCCACACAGAAACGTTTACATTGCCACGGTCTATATTCCACCTGGATCGCCCTCTGATTACTATGAGTCGATGTCTACTTGTGGTGAATGACTGGCTGATTTACTGCTTCCGTCTTATGACCTTATGCTCCTTGCAGATTTTAATATGCCTTGGATCAGTTGGGAGCGCTCCTTGGATAAGGATTGCCTACTACCATCTTTTTCGGCTGCCCCACAGTATGTTCCGGCCTTCATGGATTCCATTGCCTCTTGCGATTTATCACAGGCCTGTGACGTGATGAATGACTCGGGCAGGTTCCTAGATTTGGTGTTCTCATCTGACTGCTCGAGTACTGTCGTGAAGCACTGTTTGTCTCCCTGGTTCCTGAATCTCGTCATCATCCAGCACTGCATATCATTTTTAGTTTTGATCCTGTACTGACGGCATCTTCTGACTCAAGTAATTTTTATTGCAACTTTAGCAAGGCTGATTATTCTAAACTTAATAATAAGCTCTTTGCCTGTGATTGGTCGAATGTTCTGAATGAACGTGATATTGATAATGCTGTAAGACTATTTTACGATTCTCTTTCTAATTGTTTTGCTACTTGTGTTCCTGTTTCAAGGTCTCGTGGTTCGCGTTCATATCAATAGTTCCGTGAAGCACTTAAAGAATCTGAAAAATAAAGCTTGGAAGCGGTTTTCTTCCTCAAGGAGTGATGCTGACTACTTCACTTACTCCATGTTACGCAACCAATTTTGCTCTGCACTTGATATTTCTTATTCTGACTATTTAGAGAGAATTAAATCGACTTTGCGTGTTGAGCCTAAACAGTTCTGAAGGTTCGTAAATTCTAAGTGCAATTGTGATGGCTATCCTTCCGTGTTAAGTTTTAGTGAGCGACGATCCCCTGACGACTGCCAACATATTTGGCGAATTTTTTGGCACCACATTTTTGACTACAGACTGTGATACTAGTGATAAAGATTTTACTCATATGACGAGGTTTGCTTCGATTACTCTTGAAACCAAAGTCCTTCTGTTTGACGAGGATGCTGTGCTTAGGCATATTTCTGGTTTGGCTGATAGTTTCTCGTGCGGTCCTGATGGTATCCCTGCTTGCTTTGTAAAAAACTGTCGCTTGTACCTAGTTACTATACTTTGTCACTTATTTAACTTATCTATTTGTTGTGGTGTTTTTCCGAAATCTTGGAAAGCATTTGTCATCATTCCCCTACATAAGAAAGGAAGTAAAAAGGACATATCAAACTACCGCCCCATCGCCAATTTATGTTGTATCGGTAAAATGTTTGAGGCTCTGGTGTGCAAATGCTCTTAACTTCCACTGCAAACCTTTTCTAGCTTCCTTTCAGCATGGCTTCATGAAGGGTAGATCTATTGCGACTAACTTGCTGGAATTCTCTAATTCCTGTATTTCTGCCATTGAAGCTGGCAAGCAGGTCGACTGCATTTTTACTGATTTTAGCCAGGGTTCCGAATCGATACAAAATATCGCTCCGCTCCACGTATCGATTCGGCCTGGAGCGTTATGAAAATATCGAACCGCTCCGGAGCGGATCTTTATTTTCCAAATCTGATATCGAACCACTCCGGAGCGGATCGTTATTTTCCAAGTCTGATATCGAACCGCTCCGGAGCGGATCGTTATTTTCCAAGTCTGATATCGAACCGCTCTGGAGCGGATCGTTATTTTCCAAGTCTGTTATCGAACTCCACTGAATCAAAGGAATATATCTAGGAATTTTTATAAAGTGCACCACATCTACACCTTAATTACAAGGTGCCTTGTACTGAGAGGGCTTTTAGAGTTTGGGTAAATGGGTGCTGGGTAGGAGTGAGTAGTAGGGTGTGTGGTGTGTGTGGTTGATTGGTGGATTATGGGAGATGATGGGTAAGGCGTTTATTCTGGAATATGACTGGTAATTTTCAAAAAGTGTACCTCACCTGACATTTAATTATAAGGTGTCTTGTACTGACCTATATATATAGGGTTTATAGAGTTATGGTGAATAGGTGCTGGGTAGTAGCGAGTGGCGGGGTGTGGGGCTATTAATAGCAAGGGGGCAGCGGGTGTTAGGGTAATTAGATGTTGGAGAAGAGTAAAGGGAAGGCAATGAGAAGGCAGTGATGAGGAAAAGGAGGAAAGACTGCATGCGGCCCAAATATCCGCAAAGGTAACTTCCTAATCTAACTTTCCCTCATGAAACTTAAAGTAATATAATCAAATAACCAAGATTTGATATATATATAAATACCTTAAAAACTTTCGAACTAGATAAATTGATGTAGTTAACCTGAATTATGAGAGAACAGCGGAATAAATAAAAGAAGAGGCATATATTAAGTGCGCATCAGACGACAAAATTATGTCCTACTATCAGTCTAAGAGTGATAATCACCAAGTGCATGGGATCATGCATGCTGCGCCTTTGGCCGACTTAAAGAAGTCGAACAAATTTCGCTCGCGTTTTTTTCCGAATATTAAGGTTTTTTATTCATACAAAAGCATGTTCAAAAATTATATTACTCTGAAAAACAAACACAAAGGCCTACTTTACCCTCATATAATTGTATTCTCTGAAACTGGGAATCAACCTACATTAGATTTTTCTGTTTTATTACTTTGGATTCCTATGCACACTTGAAGCAAGCGAAGTTTACTCAACTTCTGTAGTCAGCTCCTTGATTTGGCTAAATAATTCAAATAGTTTAGCATCAGACAGACACCATTGGGTTCATCAATTAAAAATTAAAAAGAAAAAGGAAACCCTTCACTTAAAATTCTTAGAATAATGAAAAGCCGTGAAGTGTTGGTTGACATTTTTAACACGCAGATTAGCATGAAAAACGGCCAAATAAATAATAATAAACTCTAAAAGCTCTCTCAGTGCAAGATACCTTGTAATTAAGTTGCAGGTGAGAAGCACTTTCTAAAAATTACCATACTACTTTCTTTGGTTCAGTGGAGCGACATTCTAATCGCTCCAAATCAATTCAATAACGCTCCAGGAGTGAATATGGGTAGCACACCAACCACAACCAACCCAACCACACACCTACCACTCACTCTTCAGCCCATCACCAACCACTTACCCTCCAGCCCATCACCCACATACTACCCACATTCACTTCAAAACCGTCTTACTAACTCACAAAACACTCAAAGTTCAAGACCCCTTGTAATTAAATTACAGGTGAAGTGAACGTTTATAATTACAAGAGTTCTTCCTTTCATTCACCCACTCATCATCCCCATCCCAACACCCTCCCACACACCAACCATCCACTAGCCTACCCATCACCCCTAGTATAAAACACCTAGTAATTAAGTTGCAGGTGAGGACTATTTTCTTATAATTACCAAACATATTCCTTTGATTCAGTGGAGCGATATTCTAACCGCTCCGAATCGATTCAATATCGCTCCAGGAGCCGTTCGGATCGATTGAAATTAAAAATAATAACGATCCGCTCCAGAGCGGTTCGATAACAGACTTGGAAAATAACGATCCGCTCCGGAGCGGTTCGATATCAGATTTAAAAAATAACGATCCGCTCCGGAGCGGTTCGATAACAGATTTGGAAAATAACGATCCGCTCCGGAGCGGTTCGATATTTTTATAACGCTCCAGACTGAATCGATCCAAATATCGCACCGATCCGATCCGGAGCGATTTGGAGCGATATTTGGAGCGAAATTTCGTATCGATTCGGAACCCTGATTTTAGCAAGGCTTTTCACAGAATTAACCATAGTGTCCTTGTTCGTAAGTTGTCTTTTCTAGGGTTTCCATAAATTTTCGTTAATTAGATTCGTTCCTATCTGTCTGATCGCACGCAACGTGTGCTATTTCGAGGTTCACTTTCGAAGGATATTTATGCTACCTCCGGTGTTCCTCAAGGAAGTCATCTAGAACCATTGCTTTTTATCATTTGCATCAGTGATGTATCCTTAATTCTCCATAATTCCAGAATTCTATGTTACGCTGATGACGCCAAATTTTTCCGCGTTATTTCAAGTGCGAATGACTGTGCACTATTAAACTCGGACTTAGACGCCTTTCATAATTGGTGTTCCATAAACTTCCTTCCCCTAAATATTAGCAAGTGCACTACTATGTCATTCTCTCGATTAAGGAATCCAGTGCACTTGAGTAACTTGACTTGACAAGATCAAAGATTTAGGGGTAGTGCTAAATACGACCTTTTCATTTGACGACCATATAAACACTATTGTAAACAAAGCTAATTCTGCTCTGGGCTTCGTCAAGCGATGGTCTAAGGAGTTTGATGACCCATATATAACTAAACTCCTTTATTTTACGTTCGTGAGACCTGGTTTGGAGTATGCTAGTCCTGTGTGGTCTCCTTTTTATGCGACTCGTATTGAGGCTGTGCAGCGTAGATTCGTTAGATTTGCCCTTCGCGGCCTTCCTTGGACCGATCCTCTTCGGCTGCCTCCCTACGCTAACCGATTAGCTGCTTATTTCATTGGAGTCCCTTGAAAGCAGACGCGACAACTCCAGAGTTGTTTTTGTCTTTGATTGCTTGCGAGGCGCGGTTGATTCCCCCGAACTGCTGGGAGCTCTAGGTTTATCGATTACTACTCGCCCCTTGAGGAACCAAAGCTTTCTCCATATTCCCCACCACCGCACTAATTATGGTATGCATGAGCCTATTACATCTATTTGTCGTCTTTTTAATAATCACTTTGAGCTTATTGATTTTCACTTATCTAGACCTAATCTGAAGAATCAGCTTTGTTAGGGTTACTCTTTCTTTTTCTTTGTAGTTATATTGTTGTTTATTTTATTTTTTGCAGTAGTCAGTATTTGATAAGTCTTAATAGTTAATCACTTTGATTCTGTAGTTTATTTTGATGTTTCATTTTACGTTATATTTACTGTTTAGATTTCGTTGATTTGTAGTAGTCAGTATTTGGCGAATTTGTAAATAAATAAATAAATAAACACATAGTATAAAAAAACGGCCGAATGAGTTTGCGTATTATCAAATACCAGGTATAGAAGCTAAAGAATGCAAAGGTTTCAATAGGTCTGTTGACGTACTTTTTGATCAGAAATATTCTGAGTAAAAATGTTAAATAGGAGAAGTTACCAAATACCAATAGTACGTGAACGAGTTTGAGTAGTCTTGGACAAAAACTAAAGCAATAACTGTCAAAGTGACAATTAGTGGCTTTATAACAATACTTAACAAAAGTGCTCAACTTATTAGGTCTGTTCATGTACTAAGTTTTGGGTAAATGCATTATGATATTTTTACTCAAAAGCGTTCACGTACTCATGAAATGGGGGAATTGGTATTTGGTAACTTCTCCTATTTAACATTTTTACTCAGAATATTTCTGATCAAAAAGTACCTGAACAGACCCATACCCATTTCATGAGTACGTGAACACGTTTGGGTAAAAATATCATAATGCATTTACCCAAAACTAAGTACGTGAACAGACCTAATGTGAACACTACTTAATTCCGACGGAAATAAGAATAGTTATGGCACATTACTACAACTTTCAAGGAACATTTCTAACCTGATGAAGATCGTGGTAGACAAGGTGTTATCATTACTCCGACCCACAACAACCATACCAATTTGCTTAAGATATATCGAAAAACAAAATACCTACATAATAATTGCTTCGTTAATCGAGACATTAATTGTGAACTTCAAGGAATATAAAAACATAAAAATCAAATGTTCCCACCACGTAATCTACATACATATATTCGTCGTAATATGGTGTCTTTCCAGAATTAATATACTCAAGTATAAACTTATGGACTTTTACTTGGCCCTTGGGAAGGTTTATATTTCACTCAAAACAACCTTATATATATATATATAATAGTTTTTACATACGGAAGGAAAGTGTGATTTATATTTAATTAATTTTAAATTATGTTCTGGGTACACACAAAGCACACGGTAATTGCACGGTGCTGGAAGCTTAATAACGTGTAGATTCCATGTGCACGTAATACACGGGTAATTTAAGGGTACAAATATTTCCTTGAACAAAATGTCTACTTTAAATATCTTGTAAAGGCAAAATTATAATTTGCCTTTTCCAGAATATTTAAAAAAATACTTTTTGTGCAAGGAAATACTTGTACAGCAAAATTGCGCGTGTATAATCCGTGATGGTGTGCAAATGGAACTTCCTTAATTTTAATCTATTCTTACCCATATGGAAGGAGTAACACATCCTGAATAAGTGAAATAAGTTGTTTCTTCGTTGTTGGGTTATTTTCCAGACCTAGAACACTTTGCCTCTTTTCTGGATCATCAGGAATCTTAATTTCGCCCAAAAGTGGGAGGACCAACAATAGAAGTCTACAAAAATTCATTAAATCAAAACACTTTTCAAGCCATATCACTCATAGGTTTTACTTATCCTGATGGTTTTCGGGTTTTCCCTCCAAGCAATTCAAGAGTATTGGGGTCAATTCTGCTTGCTTTTCAATAGTAAGTCGAGGAAATCCCATTGTGATATAAATAATTGAAAAATTATGCAAAAACGTGGATTCAGACGTTTTGTATTGATCGAGCAATGTGTCTACGGGTATTTGCACCAGAGATCGAGATTTAAGTCGCTTATTAATATGAGTTAAAGCCTCCATTACCTGCCGAAAAATATTGAAACGATTTCAGACTATTAAAAATTTAACCATTTATAAATCCAACCTTGCAGCGGACACTCTCATGTGGTGATGTTATTTTTACTAGGACTGGAACCAGAAACTTTCCTACCGCTACCTCCAATTTCTCATCGGAATCCGCACTTCCTAAGCGAAAAAGTACGCGCTCAAGCAATTCTAAAAGGATATATTAACATAAATTAGAAAATTGTGTACATTGCAATTGAGAACTCATAAAACTTTTATAGTAAGCATTATTCTCTAACATTATATTATTTCTTTTTTACTGAAAAAACGAGCTTAAAATAGTTACCTGTTTCCAGTTTTTCATAAATTACTTACCAATTTCCTCCATAGTCGATGACATTTTGTTTTTGAAAACTTCTGCTTCCTACACTTTCGTCTTCCGTAGAGGAAATGACAGCTGATTATAAAATGTCAAAAGACAACACAAAATCGCTGCAAATTTTGCCCGCAGCCGCTGCTTCGCTGCATATTTTGACGAAAATCTTTGCAGCGAGTTTTTGTTGTTTACTCATTTTTATAGCACGCAGTGTAGATATGTACTGACACAGGGTGCTTCGACTTAGAGATATTTTGAATAAAATTTTTCCAACTTTTGTAGGATTGTCAACTAATAAAGTTAATTTTAAATTAACGCCTTCATCTAAAGATATTTTTAACTTAACAATTATTGTAAGAGCTCATAAATCCTTGTGATTTCCCCAATTCAAATCTTTAAAAGTGAATTAACTCAGCAGAAAATCATTCACCGTGGATAGTAAATGGAAAATGTACCCTTATTTCCCCCCAGCAAAAATTTCAAAATGGACGCAGTTTTATTTCACTTAAAGTTTTAATTATTTTGTGATTAAAAACAGTTATCTAAGTAAAAGTATTTATCTAGTAAATATTTTATTGTTTTACACATTTTAGTAAAATGGTATGAAAGAGTTATTTTCGACGACTACCCAGCAGAAATTCAGTTACGTGGACAGTCTTGTTATATCCCACCAAACTTGACAAACTATGCTGATGCAGATGGTCGAAGTCTTTAGGATATTTTAATTCTTAGCCTAGATTTTATTAATAATATGAAAAACCCAGAGGACGAAATCATCGTTCTTGATTTTAAAAGGCGATCTTCTCGGATCTTTCAAACAGGATCCACTCAATCGATTTCCCATATCTTTTTTATTGTAGCAATATAATTTGTTTAATTCGTGTGTACCACTCAAACGATCGAGATCATCCTGTCATTCTCACCCATGGTATACTAGAATAAAAAAATATGTTATGGAAAACCTACTTACGCTGTAGAAGCACGTCTGCTTATTGTGATTTCGATTATTGTCATTACAGCCTTTAAGTGTTATTATCATCTTTATACAGGGAATGCCTTGATAATGTTCGCAATAACTTGCATAATAATCCTCGTACCTTTTTTAAATTTGTAAATATGAAGAAACAAACTGATAATTATTCATCTACAATGTGGTACAATGGATCCTCTAGTTGCAGCGCACCCGATATAGCCGATAACTTTGCATTGTTTTTTGAGGGCGCCTTTTCATCAGGCAACTTTGTGCCTTCCCTGGAAGAGTTTGGACATATCCAGGATCGTCCCGCTGCCTCCATTGCTTTGCCCATTAGATCTTGTGATATTATCATGGATGGTATAAGGGAACTTAAAATGGACTTATCTATTGGTCCTGATGGTGTTCCACCTGCATTCTTAAGATCCTGTTCTGACACCCACACCTTACTCCACTAGAACTCATCTTCGACAAATCTCTTCAGCCCGGTAAATTTCCTACGTTATGGAAGAGCTCCTTTATAATTCCTGTTTATAAAAAGGGGCATAAAACATAATAGCAAATTATAGGCCAATCGCAAAGCTTTCCTGCATATCCAAGTTGTTCGAATCTGTTATATATTCACAGCTTGTAGGGCAGTGTAACGGGTTAATCTCATCTAATCAACATGGCTTTTTGGTAGATCGAAGACAACTAACCTGCTTGAATTTACATACTACATAATCTCTGCCTTTCAACAAGTTCTCCAGACTGACTGCGTCTACACCGACCTTAGCAAGGCATTTGATAAACTCCCTCACTCTGTGAATATGCTTAAGCTTGAAAAGTTGGGTTTTCCGCCTTTATTGGTCGATTGGATCTTCTCTCACTTAAAAGACAGGATATATCGAGTATCTTTCCGTAATACTTTATCCAGAGTCGTTAGTGCTACATCTGGCGTACCGCAGGTTAGCCATCTTGGGCCGTTGTTGTTTATTCTTGCCATTGACGACATTGTCCCTCTGATTAAGCACTCCAAAGTTTTAATCTACGCAGACGATATGAAGATTTTCTCATGCGTTAGAAACAGTTATGATTCTTCCTGCATTGAGGATGATTTAAATACCTTCAAGAACTGGTGTGGATCTAATGGCCTGCAGCTTAACTTGGATAAATGTGAAGTTATGTCATTCTCTAGGAACCAAAATCAGCTCATCTTTGATTATACCTTTGCGGAAACTAATATCTGTCGTGTGCAGTCCGTCACTGGCCTTGGAGTGAAGCTTGACCGTAAACTCGATTTCACTCTGCACATTAACTACATTGTTTCTAAGAGAAATTCAGTTCTTGGTTATGTAAAGCGGTGGTCAAGGGAGTTTTCTGATCGGAAGGCCTTAATTTACTTATTCTTTTCTTTGGTCAGGCCAATTGTCGAGTATGCATCTCAGTTTGGTCTCCCTGCTATGCTGTTCATTCCAGACAGACGCATTGAGTCGGTGCAGCGGAACTTTGTTAGGTTCGCACTAAGAGACCTTCCATGAAATGATCCACTTAGGCTTTCTCCTTATGTGGATCGCCTCCGATTGCGTAATATGCACTCGTTGGAAGAACGATAGAGTTGCTGACTCTCGAACATAGATTCTTGCACTTTCGCAGGTATGGTTTATTTTTTTTTATTTTTTTATATATACGACGTGGCTAAATCCTAGGGGAGAACCCTTTGATGCGTTAGCATGGTTTTGGCCGGAAGGGAATTAATGTAAGGGAAGTGAGGAAACTTGAGTCTTGTTTTGCATTGCTGCGAGCAAGACAACAGCCCAGAGACGGAGTGGATTATTTTAATTTCTTAATAAAAGCTCACGGTCATCTGGTCTCGAACCCGGGACCAATGGCATGTTGGTTTTGCCGCTCAACGCATTGACCCAACTCCATTATAGGCATAACACGTATGGCTTAAGAAGACTGCCTTTACTGCATGTTGTTCACTCTCGGTCTAAAGATTTTTGTAACAATCTCTGTTGTCTGGGCACCCCTGATTGTTTGTGTGGGCGTGTTTTGGATTTTTGATTACTAATGTTTTTTTTGCATGCTGATGTGGGAGCCTCATTTGCCTCAATATATTGTTATATTCTGGTGAATAGGTCAATTGATTCTAGGCTTCTGCCTGAGAAGTGCGCCTTCTGAGTTAGAAGGATTAATTCTATAATTCTCTTTTATATCACAATGGGCCATAATTTCCTAAGTGTGCCTTCCCTTGAGATACTGCAACTGCATTATATATTAAATAGAATAAATCAATAGATCAATTTATACAATTCCACCCAAGGAAAAACTAACTATTTATATGGGTATCTCTTATTCTTTTCGTTAAGCTTTTCTCCTTTCCCTTCCATATCAAATAAAATGCTTCTCTGGAATTAGGAAATATATCTATAAAATAATTGCATATTTAAAATAAAAGATATAAACTGCTTGGTTGCAAACAACTTTAAAGTTCTTTAGGCGAGTTACCACAATTTCAGATTTAAGCATAAGTACAAATATTGAAATTGACGGTGGAATAAGTGATAACGTGTTGACCTTCTATCCCGGAGGTTCGAGCCCCATGGTTGTTTTCACCTGAGAACAGATTACGATAAAGGCCATTGAGGGTTGCAGTGATGACGTCGGTAGTTCGGAATCCACCTTAAATGATAGGACCATTGGCAATCGTTGTCGAATCGGCTGAAGTTTTCCCGCCCCATGTTCTCACAAGGTGTTACGCAAACTAAAAAGTGAGAGACAAATATTGAAATACGAAGTCTCCTATGAATACTTTGATAGTCGCCTAAGACTCGCAATTAATCCTCACTACGAAGTTGTGTGCTCTTTTCGCGCTGATTATTCTGGTTTCAATATCTTCTTAACATCCTTCAGAGATAATATTGCTATTTTATATTGTACTAACTCCAATGGAAAAATAATTTGCATATCAACTTGGTTGGTTGCTTGGTTAGTCTTTTGTGAATACGCTCTGAATGAAAACCGATACAGTTGGACTTTTAAAACCACCCAAATTTCTCTGTAAATCTGTTGAGATCCACCAGTAAGCTAAGTCGTCCAAGTTGTCAAAGAACCTTGCTTCAAAGCAGGCAAACCGTCATTCTTTTAGAGCTATAAATTCGCAGAGTAGGTAGGTTAACCCAATTCCTTCTTTATCCCTACAACTTCTACAGAACTCATACGATGGCCTGAGTTTAGTGGAAATGGCTCTAACAGGGCAATGTCCAGTGATGACACCGACGAGTGTTCGAATGAGTTTTCTGTCGAAGTATAAGAGGTTTGAAGTTCTTATACAGTTTATTATTAGCCATAGACTTTGTTTTGTAAGACAATGGGTAATACTTTCCCAATCTCTCGCTGTCGTACCTTTCAATTCGGTTATTTGTTGTGCTAAGAAGAGGGTAAACTTTTCCTTTCTCTGTCAGTGTTTGAACCGTTTTTGGCGAGTTCGTCAGCTTTTCATTACCCTTTATGCCGACGTGTACTGAAACCTAGCAGAGGTGGACCGTATGGCGTGAAATGGTTGCTAAGACTCCGATATAGATTTTTACATATTCAGATTTTATCAAATTGGAGTACTTTAAGTACTGCTTTACAGTCCACGTAAGTAGTGATCCTTCACTGTTTGATTCCTTTAAGGGGTTACATGGGTTTCACGGCTTCAAAAAATCCTAAATTTTGAAGTCGATCAGAGTAATAGTTTCGGAGATAGAGCCTTGGGAAGTTGCGCGCTCAAAGCCAGTTGGGCTCAGCGCGCCGCAGGTATATTGGAACAGTTGCTCAGAAAATATCTGCGAAGCCAGGATTCGTCACAGACAAGAACAAAAGGTTGCCCTGGACATTGCAGCTGCAGCAGGTCCTCTACTTTACGGGCCAGGAATCGATGATTCTATGTAAGTTGAAAAAAAATACAACGTTTCGCGTATTACGTCGTCTACACAATCGACCATAGTTCTGGTTAAATTTCGTAAATAAACAGACTTATAGCATTTTGGTCAACGGTGTAGTAAGTGACAACGTGTTGGCCTTCCATCGCGGAGGTTCCAGGTTCGAGCCTCACCGGAAGCGAAGCATGGTTGTTCTTTGCTGACAAAAGATTACGATAAATGGCCATTGGTATTTGCAAAGTAATTCGGTGGTTCGAAATCCACCTTAAATTGTACGTCTTTTTGCAATTGTTATCTCAAATCGGTTGAAGTTCTTCTCACGTCGCATGCCCCACAAAGATTAGATAGAGAAATAACATTTCTTATCAGAATCCACAAGGATTCGTAAAAAACCTTTGCATAAAATTATTTTCAAAAAATAATGGCAAAGTCAATGAATAAAATAAAAAATTGTTTTGATTTTAATTTAAATGTGTATTAATTGTATTTAAGGGGCCCTTCAGAATATGTGGTAGATATCGACTTATTATTATTATTTTTCTGCTAATGTATAATGATGTATTGATAGTCTTGCTAAATGCAGCACCAACATCTTATGGATTAAGAAGATTATGGACTTAAAATTATTATGAATATTTTCTGTAGTGACTATATCAAGCCACTGCGCTTCACTCGCTTCATAACATCTTCCACTTCACATATTATCTGCATTAGTGAATGCCAAGATCAGATAATTTGGTTCTACGGTTAGGGTGGGGGAGGAGGAGGAGTAGTCTAACTTCGTAACGCGTGGACCGATTTCGATGATTCTTTTTCTGTTGGGTAGAGTATGTTCCTTGATTGATACCACGAGAAAAAAGTTTTAGTGGGATGGAGGTGAGGGCAGGGGGTTGAACCAAACTTGTTAACGCGTGGTAAGATTTTGATGGTTCTTTCATTGTATAGACTAGAAGACACTAAAAAGTGAAAAATAAAATAGTTTTTAAAAAAAATGGAACCGACTTCACAAAAAGCGCTAAAAAGCATAAAATAATTTTTAATTTTATATCTATTACGACATTTTGAAGTCGGGGCAAATTAAACAAACAAAACAACTACAGAACCACAATTGTAAATAATACATAATACTACCTGAATAATACTAGCTTACGAGATCATAAGAAATAACGATTAAATATTTTTCTTGTAGTTGTTTGGTTTGTTTGATTTGCACCGACTTCAAAATGTCGTAATAGATATAAAATTAAAAATTATTTTATGCTTTTTAGCGCTTTTTGAGAAGTCGGTTCCTTTCATTTTTTTTTTTAAACTATTTTAAAGTATATAACATCCTCAACAAGCCAATGATCCGCAAATTCTTTCCTCTTTTTAAAATTGTTTACTTAATGTAGGCTGTTTCTTCTTTTTGACTGCTTTCATGCCAATTGCGCCAATTCACTTCGAACTGTTTACTGGCTTACAGCTTCGTTTGGTGACTTTATTGTTCCAGTACTCAAAAGTTTACCAATTGATCGCGCAGCTCTTTCTAAAATTTTTATATTTGGGAGAATTTTCTTTTCTTTAGAGGAATCGTAATTGCTTTCCGCTTATTTTCGACCACTTTTCGGACTGCTTTACCACATTTACAAAATTCAAATTTCAAATGCGCGAGTTTTTATTTTACTCTCATTAATAATTTAAACTTTAATGTAAAATCACTAATACCGCACTTTTAAAAATCACTTATACTCGCCAAAAGCAGCACTAATCAACTGAAGTAAAGAGAAATGCAATCATTGCATAAATGTCTCTATGGAGTAACGATGCCTTCTTGGAAGTTTTTACAATTACCATGAAAGGAAGTTTTAGAAACAAAGTAGGTATAATGCGGTATAATTTTTGCTAGAGTCGACGCCAAAAAAGATGATATTTTTTCGCGCATGAGGGGAAACGATAGTTCTTTATTTCGATTGTACTTGTCCGTCAAACTATCATTTTAATCCACCGTAGCTCCCCACAGCATCCGATAACGACGAGAGTGGCACTAAATGATATTTGGTGATTCTTTCTTTCAAATAAAATGAAGGAAGGCAAAATAACTAAAATAATACAGAAAATGTAGCTTTTTCCATCATTTTATGATATTTTGCGCCTATATTTTAACAGTGAATACTCTCTTCTCAAGTTTTTCAGATTCTCCGCAGTAGAAATAGACTACGCAAGCTAAATCAAAATTTGAAAATATCATCTTTTTTGGCGTCGAGAAATATTTAATATGAAATAAATTTGCTCTCCTCTATAAATCAATCACAATCTTTATGAGTATCAGTTAGACAGTTGGCTTGGTCGTGGGCTTTTAGAAACGTTGCCGAGAAGGGACGTACAACGGGTCACTTAAAGCCTTACTAAATGGGAGACGTGCATATTCCCCTCCTAGCAAACCAGTCAACCAATTAAATGGAAAGGAAAAAAAAATTTTTTCTAGCAAAGCATGTGGGTTCGACCCTATTTACTTTAAAAACGACATCAGTAGGTTTCAAAGTCGGTGATTTTAGACCATTATTGTTATCGCTTATCTTAACAATTATCTAACTTAAAATATTGAAATCAGAATTGTTAAAGAATGCAGTTTATTTTGGTTTTAATTCAAAGGTGTGAAGAATTAATATTTTGCACTTTTTCATTCACCTTGAGTACAATGAATTAGAAAATGCATTCCCATTCCTCAAAAAAATATTGATTAATGCATTCTTTTTTTCTTTTGCAAAGAGAATGCATTACTTGAACTGCACTTAGAGGGGAAACATACGATTTTTATATTCTTTTTGGGAAAAAATTATTTGTTTTTCTGAAACGAGAAAAAATTTGTTTATATGTATAAGAAAATATGCAACATATATTTGTAATTTTTTGACTTACAAATGAAACCCATGGACCATTGGCTTTCAAAAGAAACATTTTTTTTAAATTCGCAAAATTGTAGTCTCTCCATGGAAGCTGAAGAAGTGAGGGAACTTGAACTCAAAATTTAGTTTAGAGTATCCGGTTTTTGGGTAAATTTTATTTCATTCATTACATTACCAACAAAATTCAAGTTAATAACAGTGCATTCTTATCTCGACAGTCGCCATCCATTGACCAGAAAAACAGGTAAGAAGTCAGACAATCATGCATGATATGACTCTGACTTACAATAAGTTATTCACAGAATAATGAAAGGAATAATTAGTCCCATCTAACGTTAGCGTTACTAAAATGATATCGATAAGGTTTAAGGATAATTATTCATTATGTGTGGTATTCCCACTGTATCAGAACTCTGTGGCGTTTAAACTTTATCTCCAACGCTATTGACTATAAAGTGAGTGTTTCATTACTTTTGCGGGATTAGTAAATTCACCAAGACGAGACGCAATTTCAAACGCTAATTTTGAAAAAAATGGTTCTCCTGAAAGCCAATGGTGAATGGGCTTGATTGTGAAGTCAAAATATTGTAAATATGTCAAGCATATTGTTCTAGTGTAAGTAATTTGTTTTCTAACTTCATGAAAATACATGATTTCTTTCGAAAAAGGTAATTAAAATTTTTTCTTTGTTCTTCAATTGTTTTAACGATAATAATTAATTTGAATGCAAAGAAATTCACTAAACTCAAGTGAATGCAAATGAATTCACACAGATTTCAATGAATACAATGTATTCCAGAGTACTGCAGTTCAAGTAATGCATTCCTCTAGCAAAAGAAAAAAAAGAATGCATTACTTAATACCTTTTTGAGGAATGTAATTCATTTAACCCCGTTCCAAGTCTTTAAAAGTATCTTCACTACAGCTTCCAAATCATTCATTCTAATGAAAAAATTTGTAGTAATGCAGCTCAGAAAAAATGCGTTCAACAAACTCTGATTGAAATAAATTTCCAATAGTAATACGAAAAATAATAAAAATAGTGATATGTAAAGTAGTTTGGGAGTTTCGACCACGATTATTAGAAGTATAATTGAAATATTCTAACAAAGCTGTCATTAAGGAGATGGAAAGAAAGATTTTAAATAAAGTTTGTTCAATTAGTCGACAGCTTGCACTGAAAAAATGATGTCCCAAATATTAGCGATTCACTTAATCGAACAAGGATATTAAAACTAAGAACCTCTGTCAGGGAGAAAGGAGGCACTCCCTGGACCTTATCGGCGGACGCATCCTTAATTGTCTTTTAACGAAAGTGGCCATGAGCGTAGCTAGGGGAGGGGCGAATGGTCTGCGTCTGGGTAACAAAAATTCAAATTCAATTTCTTTTAATAAATAGATTTCATAAAATCTACAGTGACAATCAACGGCCTCGAAAAAACAAAGGCGTCAACCAACAGCCTTTTCTCTAATTTGTGGTTGACGTTCGCGACACTATATGGTCATTTGTGTAATTCCAAATATTATTTTGGTAAAAACCTGTTGAAAATATGTTTGAATATTGATATAATATTGATTTTACTATATACATGCATATAGATTACGAAAAACAATATAATAAGTTGGAATTCCCTCGTCTCTGTTTAGAAAAAGTAAACCCTACCACCTCCATGATGTCTTTTTTTTTTTTTTACATACGATGTGGACAAATCCTAGGGGACAACCCTTTGATGCGTTAGCATGGTTTTGGCCGGAAGGGAATTATGGTAAGGGAAGTGAGGAAACTTGAGTCTTGTTTTTGCATTGCTGCGAGCTAGACAACAGCCCAGAGACGGAGTGGATTATTTTAATTTCTTAATAAAAGCTCTCGGGGTCATCTGGTCTCGAACCCGGGACCCATGGCATGTTGGTCTTGCCGCTCAATGCATTGATCCAACTCCGTCTCCTTGTCTCTCTTGTGAAAAAGTTAACGATTTTTTTTATTTACGCTTTTTCATGTAACTAGTTATTTTTGCCAGACCTATTAATTTTCTAGATGTTTAATTTAGCGACGTTTTTTGTAACAAGTAATATATCGAACGAGAATCTACAGGCTTATTCTTTATTTTGGTTGTACCCTGGTACAATGTTAAAAATGACATTTAATGAATTTAATGGTTGCTGGAGGATGGACGGATGAGTTGAAGCCTTCTAAGATACGGCGGTCCTCATCTGGACATTCTCAAGTGTTAATTACACCTTCAAGCGGTAGCAACCGGGCAATACATCCTAGAACGTAGACAAGTAACTAATGCGGGAGGAGGTTGCAGTAGGCCATACCAAGAGAGTCTGCAGTGGTGTCCCCCTATCTGCAGCCTTGCCTATACCCACGGTACCCACAACACAACAGAAGCAGCTTTGGAAAAATTACCTTTTGAAGGTTCTGCGACGGCTGTGGAGGCTGGCTTGAGCCGGCTAAAAGTGCTGCAGTAGTCCTGCAAGAAGGTGCCATTGGCAAAATAATAACTAGAACTTCTTCAGGTGCGGCGGTGCAGAAATGGTAGACTCTAACGAGTTGGCTATCTCCGCGGTACATGCACCAGTAGAAGATGTAGACCTGCCTTGCGAAGGGTTAGCTGCGATTAATCCGGAGGAGGTTACTGGTCCTGGCTCTGGACTAAAGCTTTATGGCCTGGAAACCTTCAATTTCGTGAACAAGGAAGGGGTGAAGGTTGTAATTAACGCATGGACCAAGAAGGAACACTGGAGACGCTGGGACAGCATGGATGCAGGGACCCGATTCTATGTGGTCTGTTTTGGCTAATCCCCAGAGAGGTGTTTTAAGTGAGTAAGAACGGCACGGGCTGTCCGGTGTCTTTTGTAATATTTTTAACCCTCCCGGTAAAAAAAAAATTAATTTAATAATGCAAAGATCCTTTGAGTATTAGAATATTGAAAATATTATTGATGAAGCTAAAATATGGTATACCGGTTCTCTCTCTCTAGGTCCCGTAACCCCTTGTAGGGCATGAGGGGAGAAGAACTTCACCCGGGTCGAGACAGCGATTGCAAGTGGACCTACAATTTAAAGTACATTCCGAATCACTGACATTTATTCTGCAACCCCCGTGGCCATTTTATCGTAATCTGTTTTCAGCAGAAAACAACCATGGACCTCCTGGTTAGTAGTCCGATAAGTTATCACTTACTCCTTACTTAGTGACAAAATTGGTATAACGTATGGCGTTATAAAAAAAATGGTATAATGTTAGGTGTGATAAAAAATGGAAAGGGAAGCCTTAAATGAACTGAATTTTGTAGAAATACTGAAGGAGGCTTGGACAATCTTTCCGGCTGTCATTATATCTCTAGCCCAGCCATATACCTCAAGCACTATCGAAAGGTCTTTCTCTACGATACGGCGCGTAAAAATTTGAGCGAGATCTGCAATGACTAAAAACACACTGAACGGTATTGATAATTTGGGATAATTTGTGGAAGATCCAAGACGCTTAGTATTTAATTGAATTTTTGTTATTTTATTATTTTATTATATTATTTAACTATTTATTTTTATGAAATACAAAAAAATAAAACGTAAATAAAACGCAAATGATAATAAACAAAAGATTAAGTCTGAGTTTTTGCCCTTCCCCCTGCTCGACGCGACTCGACTTTCTGCAAATTAGGAGGTTGGATCATTCAATCTTTTGTGATGTGTACTTGAACCTCCCAAGTTATTCAAACTTTCAAATAATTAAAGGTCACCCCAATCACCGCCTCCAGTTCAAGGTCAGCTGACACTGATCCCTCTTTCTTTCACTAGTTTTTTATGATGATGCCAAAGCTCATGGGATGCCACATGATGCTCAAGCACAGGCTTAGCCGGAAAGGAATTAAGGTTAAGGAAAATGGGTTATGAACTTGAGTGAAGAAGGTGACGGTATACACCTCATTTGAAAGTTTCGGGCTCATAATACTTAGGAAGGATTCCCGAAATTTGACGGTACGTGCAAATTTGACCTGCAACGTGAAGGGGTGCGAGCGACTTGAAGCACTTGAAACATGCGTTGTGATGTGCCTACAACAAATTAGGCCAACAATTTCGTTAGAACAATGGCCGTAAAAATAGATATGGAGAAGTGAGAGACAACCGACATTCCGTCGATGCTCCATAGAGTCAGGGATTATGGAGTCACCAATAAGTTTTAGAGCCTTTCTTTGAATTTTGTCTAATGCGGTCAGTGCAGTATATCCATTCCCTACCCAAATATATTCGAATTATATTCGAGTCCAGGCCTGATGGGGAACTTATAGCTAACCACCAAGTCAGATAGTGTGAAATATTTTTTAAATCTCTAAAAGAACCCAAGTACTTATCACATTTTTACCGATTGAAAATATATGATGCAGATGAGATTGCAGAAAGGTTAGAGGGCGAATTGGGTATATTCACTCCGTCGACTGAAATAAGTTGAGGGTGGACTGGGTATTTTTTTAGTGACATTAAACAGCATTTAAATGACATTAAACATGACACCATTTGCTCTCCTCCAAGAGAGGATCGTAGAAATATCGGTATCTAATAATCTAAACATGTATGATTTCTATGGTATTCCCACGGGAATTCATTACATAATCGGAAGAGTGCACGAAATCAAGTATGTTGTTGTCGGCAAAGCTATGTATAGTATTGAGAGATACAATTTCATTAACAAAACGAAGAAATAAGGTTGATAAAAAAAAAATTAACCATGAGGTACACCGGCATTTATTTCGTAGGGCTTTTCTTAGGGGGTCATAAAGTCGTTGCAACTGCCACACTGGCCACTTCGACCAGCAAGATATTTTGTGACCTTACCTTTATCAAACTCAGTCAAGACTTAGGTCCTTGATGAATTCTATGATTGTTCTGCGAGCCGCTCTTACAGCATCTGGCGATAGAATGAAAGATAGATGGTTGAACATTATGCGTCCAAAGGCTTCACAGTGGCAGAGGATATGCTCTGCTGTCTCGTCCTCTTCCATACAAAAGCAACATATTTCGTCCCGGACGGTGTCCAGTTAGAAAGCCTGTTAAAAGTATTAGCTCTGTTTTACTGAGTTTGAGATATGCTTTTGTCCTCTGATGCGAGTTGGCAATAAACCTTTTTGTTTGTCTTAGTCCTGGGAGATTTTTCCAGTATGTTTGTGTACTCCTGTTTTCCTGTGAGTCGATTTGACTCGCGACCTGACTTTTTGAGTAGCCACAGAACGGCTCAGGGCCAACAGATGAGGATTTGGCGCCTTCTTTTGCAAGGCGGTCCATAGTATCGTACTCGACACCTACGCTAAGGTAATTCTGTTGGTTCTGCCCAGTTCCTTGAGTACATTTAGACAGTCCCAGGTCAGTTTAGATTCGAGGGTATATACCTCCAGTGATTTCAACATCACCTGACTGTCGGACATTATATATATTTTAGTACCACGGATACCCCGCCGAAGTGTCTCGTATGCACAGAGTTCTGTTGCATGTTTCTCTGCCTTAAAAACGGTTGAAACGGTGGCACGTTTTGGAGTTCGAATTTAGGTCCGCATACTCCAACGCCAGCTTTGCCGTTCATTTTGGAACCTTCCGTGTACTATATTAGGGCTCCCCTTTCACGTGAGTGATTATTGCTTTGATGCTAGTACTCCCTGGCCTGTATGACTACATTAAATTGTATTTCAAAGTTTTACTTTTTCGGCATTGCATCAAATATCGAGTTAACTGCTAGGTCATCTATGAAATCTTCGGGTATTCTTTCATACCAGCTGGGTTATTAGATTTTAAAAGAGCTGTCCTATGTAGCCTAAGAACCGCCCCTTGCTTTACATATAAATGTAGAGGTATGAGATTTAGAAGGGCTTGTGAGGCAGAGGTTGGGCTGGTGCGTATGGCACCCATTACTCCTAGCCATGCAAGTCTCTGCAGACGTTGTAGTTTCGTCTGTGTTGTCTCTTGTTCCGTTTTTGACCACCATTCTGCGCTGCAGTCTTATAACCTGATGGACCCACAAGACCATTGAGTTCCTAAGTGTTTCTAAATAGCAGGAAGGCTGCTGAGTTGTTGGTCGTGTTGTACCTTTTCTCGGGACCGAATGGTCTACTTGGCAAACATACTTTTAACATTGCCATATTTACATAAACTGTTAATCAGATGGGTTTGTTTAGTTTGACAGTTCTAAAAGTACCTACTTATTAGTAGTAGCAGTAAGATCGGACTTCAGTGCAGATATTTGAAAAGCAATAGGTGGGGATAATTTTGCAAATTTGAAAGAATCGTTGTTGACGAATTGGGAAGTTTCCAACGAAGATATCATAGTTGATTTGGAGCCCATCAGAAAACTTAAATACAAGGCCTGTTGACGTATAGCACGAGAATATGTCGACAAAAAATAAAAATTAAGTAAATAAAATAACATGTATTATAATGTAACTTCAACTCTTTAATTTTGAAATAACCTCATTATCTTTCCATCGTTTTACGATCCCCGACTGTGCTCCGACCATTTTTTTTAAAGTGATACTGCTGGCGTAGTTAGAGACTCGTAGCGCACTGAAATCCCATCGAAATCGGTAATAGTATGTAACTTATTACCCGGAAGGGCTTGCCTAAATAAATTCGAGAGGGGAATGGTGAAGCACTTAACTTTTTTTTGACAAATATTAAATTAATGCCTCATCACGCTCAGGTGGGCGACTGCTATCTTGCTCAATCTCTGAGTGTTCGTGTTAATATTTAAATCAGTCTCGCTATGTTGAAAATAACTTTACAAAAGTATACACAAAAGAGATGTTGTTAATTTGACAATGTGACCCCTCGTATAAAACAGGATTAAGTCAGAATAGTATGAAAAATATAGCATAGGGTGCACGAACTTTATAAAGTAGATAGAGTGTTTTAAAATTGCTATCCCAGAATACTCTACGTTAATATGTAATGCTGAAAACAAAATTCTTTACCACTGTAAAGGACTGTTTCCAGGAAACTCACGAGTACACAAAAGCTCAAAGGAAATTCTGAAGAACTTCCTCCTTTTAATTTCTCAGTTTTTAAATATTTAGAGCTCTCAACCGAATTTATAAAGTTTTAAAAACAGAGGAAATGGAAGAAAAACTGAGGTTTAATTACGGAGGATTTTTGTCCATAAAAGCGACTATAATAGCTTCATTAAAACTCGAAAAATTTCTAGAACACTCCTCTAGACTTCTTGTGTGCCTGCACCTTAGTATACTTATGTAGTTTTCCTTGCTTGCTTTAGAGAATTAGGACGCACGGCAGGGACTTCTTACTTCCACTACATTTGCCATTAAAGGCGGGCTTTTATCCTCCCCGTCGTTTCTAAAATCCAACAACATGTATAGTGTCCTGACCTTAACCTGTATAATGTTCTTGTTCTTCCACAGCTCGTACTCATGTGACTTCTGTATAAGCTTAAAGCCTGGGAAGCTCGGCTAGATGCCATCCATTCAAGGGGTATGAGGTAATGTAAAGTTTATCCTGAATAAGTTTCTTTACGTTTGCCTCAAAATTTTGCTCTGGTAGTGAATGCATCACTGCATATGAGGGGGTCGAATATGTTTAGTTGATAGGATGCTGGTAGATTGAGCTCCCTTACAGGCATACTATACAGTTAAGGGTGGCTCGAAAGAATTTTTAAATCAGGTATAAGGTCGGATGTTTGGTGGCGCACAGCATGCTGGAGCTCATCTCCACGCTACTCTTTCTTTACTCTTGTTCCCGGTTAAACTGAAGGTAATTAAGCACTTCACGGGGTTTCCATTCTTTTATTTCGAGATTTGGGTTTCCTCGGCTGTACTTTTTCTGTATACTCTGCTCTGACCTAATTAAGAAAAACATTTTTCAGGTGGCGCTTTTCTTCCATAGTTTGAGTGATATAACCCAAAGCAAATTGTACTCAAACACATAAGTTCCACAGCTTGCTACTATTCCGTTCGAGGCCGTAAAATCAATAGCTGAAGGAGTGATGACCAGAGATTTTCATCAGAAGTGCATTAGTTCACCTGAAATCTATTTTACTTCTATTAGTTAATCTGCTTGCCAGCTATACGTTCGTACATATGAACACGTTACATAGTCGTATATTTGTCTAAGGTATATAAATTCCTAGAAATGTGACGGAAAATCGATATACAAAGAAAAAATGCTACAAGCTCACTGTACGACTATGTAGTGTTAAAAAAGGGAACGGCTAAGGATAATCCTATTCATACGAAGAAACGAAATACTGAGAGAAGGTAGAAGGCTATGAATTTTAAGCTTTTACGTAAAAGGTGCCAATCTGGCGTTCCTCCGGAAAGTTATTTTTCTTTAAATGCTCGTATGCAAATGGGTTCGGGGCAAAACACGAAAACCAGCGAGGTACTAGTTATTATTTTAAGATTTCCACCAAGATATTTTTGCACTTACACTTACATGGTGTATGTTCGGAAGGTTTTTATTTTAAACCTCTTTATTTCGCTTCCGTGATAATATACATATATCAGGGAAGTTCATAAAAGGGTCGGCTAATAATAACTGCAAGCATAATTTAGAAAAATATTTAGATGGCGAGGCAACTCATACAAATAGTACTAACTCGTTTTTTCACAATCTGAATTATATATGCAGGCTTTGAGAAAACGTTCATTATTGTGATATCTTAGAAAATGTTTTTCATGCTTATCTTTTTGTGTTTATTTTCCCTTGTCCTACTATATCTCTTTAACTATCAAATTTTGTTTATGATTTCTTGTATACTACTACTCTAGCGAAACCGTGGGATGCACACTTAATTTGTTTGTAATTTAAATGTTTATTTATCATTGATATTAGTCTTGTTTTCTTCGATATTGTTTTTGGGGACATACTATTTGTTCGTCAAATCTTGCTGATAGGAACCTATGCATCGTTTTCATATATCTTTAATTTAATAAGAAAAACCGGTACCTCCTCGAATTTCAGAGAGTGGTGGCCAAAGTGAATTGGAGGAGGAGAGGTCATCGATGAAATATCTCCGATTAAAATGCGAATAGTAACAATCGATTAATAATTAAATCCTCTTTAATTTGATACCCAATAAGGCGGTGTTCGAATCATAAGGTTGACATGTCGCCCCTTTCTTTTTTTATGATAATGCGAAAGCTCAGGAAATTCTCTATGATACTAAAACACAGCCTTGGCAGGAAATGAATTAAGACGTTGAGTGAAGGTGGTAAAGTTGTACGCCTTGTTTGAAAGTTTTGGACTTATAACACGAAGGAATGAATGAGGGCATATTTCTGAGTGTGCTGATGAAGGGGAAATTAAATTAGGCGAAAAGAAAAAAAGCACTAAGATCTTTCTGGATGTGTAGAAATGTAATTGGGAAAGTATGGGGATCATCACCCGGCATCATAAAATGGATGTTAAGTTGTATAATCAGACCCATGATAACATACTGCTGTGTAGGCTCATAGGAGCAGCACGTTTTACGCATGAATAAAGTGTTAAGGATTAGGGAACAACTCACCCAGAATGAAAAGATTGCTCAAATCTGTAATGTAGGGACGATTGAAAGAATATTCGGGAAAGAAGATTTGCTGGAATTTTGGAGACTGGTAACCCCAATATGGCGGGCAACCTTGAAGCTTACCTCTCGATGAAAGGAGAATCAATCAATAATAGCGTAATCCAAGATAATACCATAGCAATTAACACAGATGGTTTAAAAAATGAGCCTGGCTGCGGTTTTCGAGTGCCATGCGAGGAACTAAAGCTGGAGATATGTGTAGGGGTAAATAACTCCTCTTCCATTCTTCATTGTGAAATCGTAGCGATAGATTTATTATATTATGGTATTTATTTTATTTTCATTTCATTTTTGGGCATAAGTGATAAAATTAAAGAAAATATTTTATCCTTAAAACAAGCCCTTTTGATTGGTACCTCACACGGTATATAAAAAAATTGTTTTCAAGTTGTCAATTATTAATAGCTTTGGAGGTGGGTGTGGACCAGGAGGTTAGGCGGTTAGTTGACAAACTGGAAATATCTGCCCTAACAGATTTAACACGAGATGAGGAAGGTTCGGCTAGGCGAATCTGACGTGCAGACCAATGTGGATTGAGGCCAGGCAACTCGTGGAGAATTTACTACGACCTCTGGAACAAAGTTGGTTGAGCAGCTGGCTACGACTGCGTCTACCTACAGAGTATTGTAAGAAATGGGGGTAACGCAAGAGCCCAGTAACGAGAAGCATAATCGGATCCGTGCAAAGGCGAAAAGGCGGTCACAGAAGAAGATGGATAATATCCATCAGAAACTGTCCCCAGTACCAGGTACGAGTTCGGATCCCAGCAAGGGAAAGCGTGAGCTGACCCGAGCAAAGGAAGGAACGTCGGGCCTAGGGAAGAGGAAAGGAAATAACCAGGACGGCGATAGAGCCAAGGTGGGAGTAGCCGTAAAAACCTACTCATGGGCTGCGGTAAATGATCTCCGTTTCGGTGTCATGGACGCTAGCAGTGAGAGGGGTCTTGAAGACAAGCATCTGTAAGTTTTCAAAGCAGCCCTTTTAGAGGCTTCGGGGGAATTCAGTGGCCTTGAAGGACGGGTGTGAAGGAAGATGTGTGAACCAAAAGTCCAAGACCTGGCTGTGTAAAATCGTCAAGGGATTGCCCTACTTTTGAGGGAACAACTTAGCAATTCTAAACAGCGGGACCTTCGTGGATGGAAGGCGTAAGGAGGTTATTGCCGTAAATCTCAGCATTACTAAGTAATTGGATAGAATACTCAATTGGAGAGTGGCTGATGTGGTGACGCTATCAGACAGTAGAGCCATAACTTTTCACATTTGATATGCCGAAAATGAGAGGCATAGGAGGAGTCTGATCAGGTTCCCTAAGAACACCAATAACTATTAGGAGCTGTTAGAAGTATTAGGAGCTGTTAAAGGAAAAACTGACGACATGGACGCCTAGAGTACAAAAAAAACACAGTACATGTAGAGCTTCAGTTGCATACTCTAAAAAAGGCTGTAGAGGAAGTATATTGCAATTCCAACTGAAGTAGTGGAATAGGACCCAAACCCTTCTTTGGAAAGGGAGCGAGAAGCACTGAAGTAGGAGAGCAGGAAGGCTTTCAACCGAACCATGAGAAGTCAGGATGTGGAAGCCTGAGTAGATATAAAACCTTAAAGAAAGAGCTGAAGAAAGCTCATACTACGTCGGTTTCGTGAAGAGCAGCTAACGTCATATTTCTACCAAAACCGGGAAGAAAAGTCTATATTGAGCCGAAGTCGTTCAAACCCGTGAGCCTCACGTTCTTTCTGTTGAAAATAATGGAGAGGACTGTGGCTTTACATATCGGGATACCGTGCTCGTAAGTAACCCACTAAGTTGGAACCAGCACGCTTACTGTACTGGAGGAGCTACCGAAACGGCTCTCCACCAAGTGATGCGTTTAACAAAAGAGGAGCTTAATAACAAAGGCATAGCAATGGCCGCAATTATGGGTATTGACGGAGCCTTTGATAATATAGACTTCGGAAGGCTGAAGGATGCTCTTATCGAACGTGGAACTAATCCTTCAATCCTATACAACCAAAATGTAAGGGGACTAAGAACAAAAACAAGCCAGTTACTTCAGGCTTCTCTTGCCTGCTGTTACGACGTCATCGCTCTGACCGAAACCTGGCTTCATTGCGGTTTTAATGATGCAGAAATTCTTGACGAGTCCTATCAGATTTTTCGTAAGGATAGATGCTCTGACTCCATGGCTAGTGGTGGCGGCGTGTTGGTTGCATGCAAATCGCACTTGGATTGCAGCTTGGTTGATATCCCTGCTTTTTCCGACACGCTCACAATCAAGCTCTTAGCTCTGGGGAAGTTGCACATATTCCTGCTATGTTGTTATATCCCTCCAAACTTGACAAACGATATTTTCATTCTTAGCCTAGATTTTATTAATAATATGACAAACCCAGAGGACGAAATAATCCTTCTTGGTGACTTTAACTTACCCGACGTCCAACGGGTATTCCACGTTGATGACGATGACTAACTTCCTTCAAATTGTCTTACTGCTAAAGACTCCCATTTTCTTGACGCCATCTCCTCCTCTGGTTTACACCAAAGGAGTTATGTAAAGATCTCTATGGTAAAGCAGTTAGATCTTATATTTTCTTCTGATTCGAGTAACACTATAGTCGAACCAACTTCTCGTAACTTATCCGCTATCGACAGTTTACATCCGCCCATTTCCATCTCTTTTTGCTACGATGGTTCTAATATTGCTGACCCCAACGTAGATCAGTATGTTCTTGATTTTAAAAGGGCGAACTTCTATGATGTTTCAAACAGGATCCTCTCAATCGATTTCCCATCCCTTTTTTATGATAGCGATATCGATGATTGTGTTTCTGTGTTTTAAGATAGGATTTATGATCTATTTAATTCGTGTGTACCACTCAAGCGGTCCAGATCATCTCCCCCGTGGTATACTACGGAGTCTTAAGAATAAAAAAAATAGGTTATGGAAAATCTTCTTACGCTGTAGAAGAACGTCAGCTTATTGTGAATTCGTTTATTTTCATGACTGCTTTTTAAATTTGTAAATATGAAGAAGAAAACTGATAATTATCAATCTACAATGTGGTATAATGGATCCTCTAGTTGTAGCGCGCCCGATATAGCCGATAGCTTTGCATTGTTTTTTGAGGGTGCCTTTTCATCAGGCAACTTTTTGCCTTCCCTGGAAGAGTTTGGTCATATCCAAAATCGTGCTGCTACCTCCATTGCTTTGCCCATTATATCTCCTGATATTGTCATGCATGGTATCAAGGAACTTAAACTGGACTTTTCTTCTGGTCCTGATGGTGTTCCACCTGCATTCTTGAGATCCTGTCCTGATGCCTTACTCACTCCATTGGAACTAATCTTCAACAAATCTCTTCAGGCCGGAAGATTTCCTACGTTATGAAAGAGCTCCTTTATAACTACTGTTTAAAAAAGGGGCATAAAAACTTCATAACAATTATCGCGAAGCTTTCCTGCATACCCGAGTTGTTCGAATCTGTTATATATTCACAGATTGTTGGGCAGTGTAAGGGGTTAATCTCATCTAATAAACATGGCTTTCTGCCTGGAAGATCGACGATAAATAACCTGCTTGAATTTACATCCCACATTATCTCTGCCTTCCAACAAGGTCTCCAGACTGACTGTGTCTATACCGACTTTAGCAAGGCATTTGATAAGCTCGTTACTCTGTGATTATGCTTAAGCTTGAAAGGTTGGGTTTTCCGCCTTTATTGCTCGACTGGATCTGCTCTTACTTAAAAGATAGGACTTACCGAGTATCTTTCCGTAATATTTTGTCTACAGTCGTTAAGGCTTCATTTGGTCTACCGCAGGGTAGCCATCTGGGGCCTATGTTGTTTATTCTTGCCATTGACGACATTGTTCCTCTGATTACGCACTTCAAAATCTTAATCTACGCAGACGATATGAAGATTTTCTCATGCGATAGAAACAGTTATGATTCTTCCTGCACTGTGGAATCCGTTACTAACCTTGGTGTAAAGCTAGACAAAAAAACTCGATTTCACTCTGCACATAAACTATATCGTATCTCGGAGTAATTCAGTCCTGGGTTTTGTTAAGCGGTGGTTCAGGAAGTTTTCTGATAGACAGACCCTAATTCACTAATTTTTTTCTTTAGTTAGACCAAAAATTCTAGACGCATTGAATCGGTGCAGTGGGATTTTGTTAGGTTCGCACTAAGTGACCTCCCTGGAATGATCCATTAAGGCCTCCTCCTTATGAGGATCTTCTCCGATTGCTTAACATGCACTTGTTGGAGGAACGACGTAGAATTGCTGACCTAGTATTAATTCACCAGCTTTTGAACTCGAATACAGATTCTCGCACTCTCGCAAGTATGGTTACTTATAGGCATACCCCGTATAGCTTAAGGAGATTGCCTTTATTAGATGTTATCCATTCACGGTCTAACTATGGTATGCATGAGCCTATTAATCGCATGTATAGAGCCGTGAATATGTGTCCTACCTTTGACCTGTCTCTTACTAAGGATTTGGTTAAACGATCTCTGTTGCCTGTGCACCCCTTATTGTAGTGTTTGGGCGTGTTTTGGTTTTTTGTTTACTAATGTTTTTTGCATGTTGCCTATGTTGCTTCTGCCTGTGAAGTGCGCCTTCTGAGTTAGAAGGGTTAATTCTACATAATCATCGGTATTTGAAGATGAAAATATCAGTGTATAGGACACACAGCATCAAGAGATCCCAACAACATCGCTTAACAGGCTCTAGATTGGAAGGAAGATGCCGAATTGGATGATCGTGCAGCACTTGGAGAAAATCAGTAAATAATGAGGGCTCCCCGATCAACAAATCGTGGAAACAGTTAAAGTCGTTGACGCAGAACCGGACCAGGTGGAAAGTGGCCGTAGTAGGCACCCCATATCCCAGATGGGGTTAAAGGAAACAGAGAGATATCCGAGCAAATTCATTTTTGAAATTATATCAGAACGGCATACATATTTTGCAAAAGCCAGCAGCTCCGGTGATAAGCGAAAATTTTGCAAAATATTTCGGTTCTGTTAATAAATTAATTACATATCTACAGTAAATCAAAAGCATGAAACTATTTATAGAAATCAAAAATTTTAGAGGGTTAAGATTAATCCCTGACCATGTAAATACTAGTCGAGCAGTATAGTCCATTGAAAAAAGTAATGTTTGCGAGTTGGCTCTTGTGTAAAAAAGTTAAAACTCTGAGTTGAATAAAAGGACTAAAAGGATATATAATAAAAAAGATGTATGGGTCATATTATGATGCGTCCACTAGCTCCGGAATAAGTTAACATATAAGGCAATAAACTTACAACTTTAAGTGAAATCTGTGAGGAAGTCGTTCCGTAGCTGGTCGACGCATCATGAAATGACTCATAGATCTTTTGTTTATATTATTCTTTCATTCAAACTGAGAGTTTTAACTTTTCTTCACAAAAGTAAACTCGCCTACCATTGGCATAGTTCAGGGATCAATCTTAACACTTTACTATTTTTGATTTTTATAATTAGTTTACTGCTTTTGATGTATGCAGTTATTACTGGGTACTGTGTTATTTTATCCCATTGAAAATTATATCAATCTTTTTAACGCGGGCCTTGACGCTTTGTAGCTTAACGGCGATATGTATTTTAGTAATACTACTATTATAGTCTCCTCAAAACTCTCTTCCTTTCTGTTAGCTACATCAATGATTTTAAACGTCTTAAAATTATAGTTTTGTTGAAGTTTTTAATTTGACGAGAAATACACTTTTAGGTATGGTCGTTTTATCATGGTTCAAATTAAATTACTCATTCCTGCATTAAATACAAAACAGAGTCACATCATTAAATGACCCACCCTATAATTCAGAATGACATTGAAACCATTAGGTATAAAAAGTCGATGTGACCCTCCCAAATTTCTTCCGCAAAGTCTATGCTGCGACCAAAAATTTGCGAATTTGCGTAGAGTCACAAAATTTGTGTTATCACTATACATGACAGCACAGGTTGCGTGTTATAATTAATTAATGGATATGCAAAATAAAAGGCTCTTCTCGATTAGCTTCCTCATTGATAAATTCCAGGCGGGCGTTGGTGTACACGCTTATATGCGGAATACGTAATTTCATTTATTTCCCAGGGATTATTACATTGACAGAGTGGAAACATATGTATGGATGTACATAAATTTTTGGTAGGACATATGTAAACTGCCCTCCAAGGAGATTATTTACTAGAGTTGTAATGTGCTCCGACATCAATTTAATCAACACAGAATATGGGACAAGGTGAACTTGTTCAACTCTTTGAAATAGAAGTGGCAACCTAGAAAGATATTTTATGATCTGAAAGGGTTATATTTCCTTGTCAGATCGAATTGGCCTTATGCTTTTCAATTTTCTTTTCTATGTGTCAGTTTTCGAGGGAAGTGCTTTCTTTATTTACTGTTCAAAGTGTTTCCTTTTCCCAATGGCGGCCGTGAATACTCAGAATTCCTAATCAATGTGATATTTTTATTCGAATATCGGTCCCACACTTTCTGGAGAACGAGAAAAAGTAGAAAGTACTAAGACGAAGGGCTATAAGTAGCTATAAAATTTTACCTAAGATGAGTAGATATTTATATTAAATCCAACCTTAAGATGAGAGAAAGCGATAGGATGAGTCCAGCCATAAGAAAATACAAAGCCGGCAACAACCAACGGACGTTTAATCAAATATCTGGCAAGAGGGACTGACTTGTGGGAGGAATAAAAAGGATTCGTAAGGAGCTAACTTAGCGTTGGAAATGTATTTAACCTTAAATCTTTCCGATAGATATACCAAACCCACCCGTTTGAATCTAAACTCCATTTTTCTTTAGTTTACCATAGACTTAGCAAAGGTTCAACGTAGGCAGTGCCTTCGACCACGTTGACCAGGTATAAAAATTACATTCGAGAGTACTTAGTCCTGAATTACACGAGAGGGATTTTACCCCAAAACTCACGGCAATTCTCTTCTGTGCAAAAGTAGAAAAACCCTCGGAGTGTTGCTACGAAAGGGGCTTTGACTGACGTTAAAAAACCGGTTCATAAGTATTTTGCAGGATTGAAAATTTGTATTCACCGGCTCAAGCAATACCAAATCAACCTGATACCAAAATTTTTTCGAACCCTAATGAGGAAGTTACGAAAATGGATAAAAGCAAATCAGGAAAAACTCAAGCAAAACCCCTACGATTCGTGATTGACACTCACAGGTGACCCTCTTGCTTCCTCACTTCTCTCACCAGGAAAAAAACAGGTTTTCGTTAGTCATGGGGTAAAATCCCTCTCGTGTAATTCAGGACTTAGCACGCAAAAGGGAGAAGCGTTTGTAAGGTATAATGACCCTTGCCTATTAGAAATGGACCGAAGTTGAATTTTGGAAGGAATTTACTACGACCAAACGCAATACATATGGAAACCGAAAGCAAGAGTGTAATACAGTACGGGAACAGATCTATATAAGGATATTAGATCTGTTCCCGTACTAAAAAGTTTAACTGTCCTGAAACTCATGCGATATTTTTCAGCATAACTTATGTGTTCCAATATTTGCAACCCAACATCATATAATGCTTTAGAAGTTCGATTCCAGTTAGGGATGAGCGATGTTAACAAAACATAGAAGAGATTGATAGAATGGTAGCCAAGGGCGTAAAAAGATAATATACTTGAATGTTGTTTTTTTTCTTTTGTTTTGTGATGTAACCAAAGCCCCGGGAACAACCCTAGATACGTTTTTAGCATGGTTGCGACCGGAAGATAATGAAGTAAATTGAACGTCTTGTTTTGGTATAGCGGCGAGCTAGAGAAATGCCCAGAGATGGAATGGACTTTTTTATGATAGGAAGACTCGTCAGTCAACCTCGTCAGCACAAAGAAGTTGGGTGTAAATTTTAACTCGAAGCTTTTTTTCATCGAGAGATCGTCTTGTGGCTTTGGCGATTCATTCGTCAGCAAGACTCTTTATTGCTCTTTTGTTAGACCGATTCGATAATACGTTTTACCAATCCATTCATCATTTTATTCAGTTCATAATTATCGGATCAAAGCGATAAAATGTAGGTTTCTTAGATTTGCGCTTTATTAGCCTTCCAAGAAACAATCCTGTTATATTGCCTCCCTACAACAATAGGTTTAGGCTTCTTTCCATGGATACGTTAGAGAAAAACGGCTCTGCGAATCTGTAGAACTCATTCCCAAGGGCTACTTAGCTGTTTCAATATTTTATTTCCTTATCGCCCTCCCAGGAATTATGACTTTCTTTACATTCCTTGCTGCCGCACTAACTGCGCTTCTAATGAATTCATTAATTCTCTGCTTTCTTTGAATGATCATTGGGATGAACTTGACTTAAACTAGTCTAAAACTCAAATGAAATAAAATAGGGTGACTACTCAAATTGCATAGCCAGCTATTGATTTGGTTTTTATATAAAGATAGGTTTTGTTCTTCTATTGGCAACGAATACTAGTCTTCAATTTCAAAGGAATATTCAAAATTTTGAACTAAGTTCGCTTCAGTTCTTTTCTGCCAACATCGAAGGTCGATGATTTGATCGTAACATCGATTGTGCGATATTTAACATACTTCAACATCGATGTTGAAATATCGATGTCTATACTCTCAACATCGATGTTTCGTGAACATCGATGAACATCGATCATCCCTAATTCCAGTCACTGAAATAAAAACTCGGAGTACGCTTAAAATTCGGTGGGGATTATATGTACCATCTAAGCCTGGTGATTTTATTATTCCTTTCAGTTTCCAACTACGGATATCTCGGCCTAGACCGTGAATAATTAGGAGCTAATGTAGAGTTAATGCTCAAAGCTTTCCAGCTTAACTACGAGTTTGGTGCTGATGAGAGGATCCTATGAAATTTTTTCGCCTGGGCGAAGCCGTCTATTTAATTACAAAACCACTCTCACGAAGATAGCTTAGCTTTCCTAACAAGTATTTTAAAGTTTCTGAGGCTTTCCAATCATAGTTATTTTTTGCTTGATTAAAAAGTTTGCAACATTTCTACCTGAGGGCCATGATTTCTGCTGTCCACCACGAAGGTCGTGGCTTACCAGTTGGATTCCGGTCGGCACAAAAATCAATGTGTGTTCTTTATTCGAAGCATATATTAAGCTGTCCATCAGTTCATTAAGAGTTTGTCTGGAATCACTTATAGGCGATACTCGCAACTTTGTATTTGTCCCCGTTTGCACTCTTTTTGTTCTTGAATGTAAGGCGGATCAGTTTCCGCAAATCCACTCAAAAGTCAATATATTAATGGTTCGAGAGGGTTTCTTAAATACCTTCTATCCTTTTATAATATAGGGTGATTGGTTAGAGACTTTTCAGAACTTCAGTCTCCTGTATTAGAGTTAATAAAAGTCGGTTCCTTCTTAAATTAAAACTAAAGAGCTTAGTACTTGAAATAATTTCGACAAATGATTCACTTCCTTGTTTATGTCCGCGGTACCACAGACGGTGTGATGCGCGATAGTGTCTGCACGGATGACTCTAGTCATCCTGCGATATTTATGGCCATATCAGATTGCACGACGGCCGACAGCAATAGTGACCGCAGGGATGACAGCAACAAAATCTTGCTGTCGTCTTTGAGCGGAGAAAATACCATTTTGAGAAACGTAGTTCGGTGTTGAATCTCACGCCCTCGTCCAAAATTGCAAAGGATATCGCACATCATTCTGGATTAGGGATAGAGATCGAATGGAGAAAGATCGATCTTGGCGAGATTGATCTATCACCTTTCTACGACCTTATGAATCGGGATTAGAAAAATTGGGATAGAAAAATCGATTCCAGTAGATCGATCTTCCGATCCTGGTTTTAAAAAAAAAAATTAAAATTTCTAAACTATAACAAATAAATATCCGCATTAAAATATTATTAATAATAAAATATCGCTGTATTCTATTTTTAAAAGGTGGAAAATAATATTAACTTGAGAAAAAAACTTCGTCGTCCTTTTAAAAGCCAAAAGCTCATGGAACCCAAACTGAAGTTGCATACTCATATTCGATGCCCACAACTCTCGCATGATCAGTGTAAGACTCACTTCGTTTCCTTGCAATAAACTTGTTTGTTCTCCTCGATCACGTTGTCAGGGAGTTTTCAAGTCTAGGCGAAGAGGAAGACTTTCGTGGCCCAAATTTTCACCGAGCACAGAACGCAGGGAATAATTGAGGATATGAGTTGCAATATGGTTGTTCATGATTAATCTCCTTCGAGAAGATTCAAATTGACTTACCTTCTTCGTTAAGAATGCCTGTACCCATGGTCCCAATGTGCAATATATAACCACCTAGGACTATATACTACTATAGACGTAGCAGTCGTCAGGAATGGGTCCAATAGAAGACAATCTTTTGCCTCGAAACATCGTGTACTGTTTTCGTGTCCATTTTGATCGCAGAATCATTTCAACTCTGATATGTCAGATGAAAACATCAAAACATTGCTTAAGCGATATACACATGTGTATCGATTTAAGCGCGTATTTCATGCGACTGTTTAGTGAACGAGCTGAATTTGAAGCCGCTGTAACTTTTACCAGTTACATTCACCCTACAGACCCCCCCCCCCCAATATCCCTAGGCTTACTTTCACCTGTATTCACCCGTGGGTGCGAGTAGTCACAGTCTTATATTTATACGCGAGTGTGCTATAATGAACATAACGTTCATGTGTATGCTCTATTTCCCGAAATATGCATATGTACGTATATTAGGGCAGATTCTCAAACAGCACGGGTTCCACTGGAAAGTGCACTTATTCGTGGAATTAAAAATCACTGTGCGCAAACGCACTTCACCATATGAGATTTAAAAATACACGATATAAAATAGGTCGGTATCATAAACCTTTTTTAGAGTGCAAAATTTTCTGTTTATTCCTTAAATTAAAAAGTTTTTAAAAATCGGGAATCGGAGCCAAAACGCAAAGAATCGATTCAAAACTCAGAAGATCGAATAGTCAAAGATCGATATCTCTCTGGGTCCTTTAACCCCTTCTGGCGTATAGGGCATCTACTACACCGACTCTCCACCTGGTATTGTTCTGCACCAACGCCTTTAACTGTTGCCACGATTTGTTGATCTGTGCCTTCTTTCTCTACGAATCTTCTCCATGTGTTGCGCGTGGGTTCCAATTTAGAGCCTGTTGAGCAATGTTGTTTGCCTCTTATGTTAGTGTGTGGCCTATCCATTGCCACTTTGGCCTGCGGATACTGGTACTATCCCGTCTTGGCCTGTAAGTCAGTTTGTGTAGGTCTTCGTTGGCAATTACCTCCGGCCAATGAATGTTAAGGATGTGCCAGAGATACCGGTTTACAAAGGCTTGTAGCCGTACAGCAGAAAAGATCTTACATTCGATGCAACTCGGGCTTTATTGATGCGAGCCTGTACATCAGCTTCAGCTCCGCCGTCAGCAGTAACAATGCTTCCGAGATAGCAACATTTATCCACTTGTTCTATTGGCTGCTCTTCAAGATAAATTTCATGTTGTCACCTGGAGTCCAAGCTCATAAATTTGGTGCTAGTAGCATTGATCTTAAGTCCTGCTCTGAGACTTTATCTTAGGTCTGCGGACATTGAGCTACATGATTCTTTTTATTGGATAGGAGACCTACATCGTCGGTGTAGCCTAGGTGCGTAAGGTGGTTAAAAAATTTTCATTTAATCTCTAGCGACGGGCAATTGTTATTGTAGATTTACAATATGTCATTAATGGCGATCGGGAAAAGTATGCATCCTTGCCTCACACCACCGATCAGCACTTGGAAGGGCTCCGATAGTTTTCCGTGACATTGGACTCCTGAGTAGAACGCCTTTATTATGGTGATAATTTTTCTGGGATGCTTCTCCTACATTAAGCTGCCATGCGGGGCTCACTCACACATATATACGCGATTACCGCTGTCAAACCTCCATTCCATGAATCGCTTTATGATAATTCGGAGTGAGCTGATGTGACCGTTGCGACCCTCACTGGCCTATTCTTCATTTAGAGTGCACTCGTTTGTTTGCTTGGTTCGCATTAAGATGATTATTGACATCAATTTGGAGGCTGCAGTTAGAAGACAGATACTCCGTCAATTGCTACAACTCCTCAGGTAGTCCCTTTTAGGAACCTTTACAATTACACCTGTTTTCCATTCAGTAGTATAGGTCGCGGTTTTCCATCATTCCTGGATTATCAGCCGCAGCGGTGTGATCCGCCTTAAGAAGTTCCACAACTTTTCCATCATTTCCTGGGGCCTTACAGAGGTCCAGAGGAGCCTTACAGAGGTCAATCTTGAGATAGTTGTGATGTTAATATTGGCCGCAGTTGGCGGGTGTTCAGTTTCATCTGAAGAGGTATTCGACGGTCCAAAGGTATTGTTTAGGAGTTCAACAAATTATTCTCTCCACCATCTGATTCTCAGTTCTGCCGTCTGGGGAATCCCCGGATATTAAATAGCACTTTTTGTGTTTAAACTTGAATGGACCGATGACAAGTTGCGCGAGGTAGAAAATGTATACCAGCACGGTCTCGGATGTGGGTGATGTAAACTCTCCACTTCCTCCCTATCTAGATTTGCCTAACCCTTAAATATTTATTTAGTACTGGGCCATTTCCCGTTCCACCTCCATGACCTTCGCGTATCCACACTCGGCCCAAGAAGTTCTCAGACTCCATAGCTGGATCGTGGTCTGATGTTTATAGCCAAGGGTCGCCATCACAAAATTAGTGTATCCGAGCCATTCTAGACGTTAAAGCCGGTTACAAGCCTGCCTATTCCATCTCAGAAGGAGGGATGCTCCTTAAAGTTTCCTGGGAATTACCGAGAGTATAGTGCATAGATTCTCTCTAAGCCGAGGTGTGCTGGCTGACGCATGGCTTTCCCTCCTTCTTTCTCAACCGGACTTGGGACAGTTTCTGGGGAATTAGCATCTTAGTTTTTAGTTAGATAGTTGAAGTATGTGGTGTTTGAATCTTAACAGAATATAACTGTATCATTATAATTTATTGATATTTATTTGCTGAAAACATTTTTATTTCCTTACCAAAAGGTGAAGTGAGTATTTTTGGCCTGACGTAGCAGTTTTTATTTGAAATCTTTTTACAAACGGTTCTTGATATCAAATACAAAATTACTTTTAAAATAAAATTGTCTCCATCCAGATAATGAGTTTGTTTTCAAAAGCTAGCCACTTATCCTACGAAATGGATAGAACTAGTTATTCATTGTTCTGAAAAATCCAATCCTAACTTCTGAACCATGGCTATCTAGTCTTTCCTTTTCCTTCCTTATATTAAGAATTACCTCAAATTATTGAGAAGGCCACATTGACTGTAAATAAACCGCTTCAGATACTACTGTAGATTGGTGGACAATTTAAAAAACTTTTAATATTTTTCTATTTCTGTTTTGTTTTGGTAATTGCAAAAGTGATAAATTTGCAGGCCTCCATCTTCATCCTCACACTCTGAAGCGCTTGACCTCTCTTTTACCGCAATTATCCAATTACACTAAATGTTAAGTGCTTTTAACAAAAAGTGAAAAAGCTTGTATTTAATTGAATAAAGATTGAAGAAATTTGAAAGATTTGGTTTGATTACTAAGCCAATGATTTGTTTCCTTTAATATTGCAAACGCACTATTTGTTTCGTATTAAAATTAGAATTACATTGTTGTTGTATAAAAATAACAAAAAATCCTACAGTCTGTGCCTTGCTAAGAATTATCTAGAAATTTTCCGTTGATTATTTTGTCAATAACGGAGAGATATATGTACAGGCATAGGGTAATAAATAAGTGACATCGAAATTCTTCGTCTAGTTATTGTGTGGAGTTCGTCGTGACTGAAGTTATTAGCCTATAAAAAAGGATTGAGCCCAAAATTGTTATTCGTCCTTATTGGAAGGAACTACGTCTTTCCAACCTTTTGCCAGAAGGCAAAATAAAATTGATTTGGTTTCCTAAATTTAGATCATGTTTACATTATCCGAAACAAAAAAAATTTGCAATACAACACAAGCGCAGCTAGGACATAGAATTTGGTTGGTACCTCGTACTTTGCACTGAAAATCAATTTTTTTCAAGGATGTCCTTTGTTGGGACAATAAACGAAGCGTATAAGATTTGTATTGATGTATTTTATTACCCTGTTATCCATCAAGTTTTACGTTTGATGTGGTTTCATTTTCCGCGCATTAAGGACATCACTAACTCACCTGTTAGGATTCGAAGTCGAAAAATTTGATTTGAAAGTGCATACAAAAAATGACTGTCAAATAAATGATGAGTTGTACTTTATTTTAGTCAGGAAAGGCTTTTATTTTGTACGAAGTAATTCTCTACCTGATGAGAACTTAGTTATAAGTTTGCTAGCAGTATTACCCAGTAATTTGTGAATAACCTAGAAAAAATTTTATTTAGCTTGAATGATCTTACGTTCCGTAGCTATGTAGGCTTATGCAAGCTTGACTTTCCCCTCCACGTCGCACAGTGGGACGTAGTCCCACCCCACACACAAAGGGTGGGATACCTACGGCTTAGTGGATAGTGGGAGTAGGTCATAGTGGGAGTATCTAGGGGATGATCCAACCTTTAACAAAAAAATAATTAACCAAATCGGTCCACGCGTTAGGGAGATAGACTAAAGCAACTGTAGGTGAAAATTTTTGTCTTGCTAAGTAAAAATGTAGAAATACAATATACATTAAAAAAAACAAATATAATAAAATAATAAATGTGTGTGAGTGAGTGGGTGGGGTAGGAGGAGGGATGACCCTATATTTAACAAAAAAATTAATATCCAAAAGGGGCCATGCGTTACGAAGTTGGACATTAGCAACTGTAGGTGCAAACTAGGGCTTCACGGCACCGAGACAAGACCGAGACTTTGGCAGATCTCGGTCTTGGTCTCGTCAAGGTGAAGACGATCTCGCTCTCGATCTCGATCTCGGCGAGATAAAGGCCAGTCTCGGTGCGATCTCGCTCTCGGCAAGATAAAAAAAGGGTATTTCGGTGGAATAACGGGGAGCGAGGACAAGTGATATACCTATGTATATATGCATTTTCTTCATATTTCCATCGTCAAAATAAGGTAGCAAAGGCTCTTGTTTGCTATTGGGGATAAAGCGCAAATATCTGAAGAAGGAAATAATGTAGAAAGAAGCGATTGGGGAGAGCAGTGTATAGTTATATGCCCCATAAATCACACAATTGGAATTTTTCGGAGCGACATAAAAGCTGAAAGAACTAAAAAAAATTTTCCACAATAAAATGATAAAAACTAATATCTCGTCCACTCTCGTCACCTCAATCTCGCTCTCGGTATCGTACTGTTACCAATGATATTGGTCTCGCTGCCGGTCTCGGTATCGTGTCGAGACCGATACCGGCAGCGAGATTTATCTCGAGTATCGTGAAGCCCTAGTGCAAACTGTACGAACAGTTTCTCTTAAATCAAATGTAGTATATTATACTAGAAAAAAATTGTATGAAATGAAAGTGCGGGTGGATGGGTGCTATGTAGGTGGGAGAAGGGATCATACTCTACTTAACAAAAAAAAGAATTATCTAAATAGTCTTAGGGAGTTGGACTATAGCCACTATAGCCTTATTTTACGTGCAAACGTTTCCCATAATAACGAATGGATGAACATAATTTATTCTATAAACAAAATAATAGAATTATCCAATCCCGCCCATTGCGAGTTACCACCTTTGTATCCTCCCGCCCATGCGAACTACCACTTTGGTATCCTCCCGCTCCTTACGATGTACGACCTTTGTATCCTCACGCCCCTTGCAAGCCACAAACCTTGTATCCTCCCGCCCCTTGCGAGTTACCATCTTTATATCCTACCGCCCCTTGCGAGCTACTACTTGTATCCTTCCGCCCCTTTTTAGCTACCATCTTTACATCCTCCCGCCTCTTGCGAGGTACGACCCTTGTATCCTCTCGGCGCTTGGAAGCCACGACTCTTGTATCCTCCCGCTCCTTGCGAGCTACTACCTTTGTATCCTACCACCCCTTGCGAGCTACTACCCTTGTATCCTCCGGCCCCTTGCGATCTACGACCTTTGTATCCGGCCACCCATGTGAACTCCCACCTTGGTATACTCTCGACCCTTGCGAAATACGACCCTTGTATCCTCCCGCCCCTTACAAGCCACGACTTTTCTATCCTCCCGTCCCTTGCGAGTAACCACCCTTCAGTCCTTCAAGCCCTTTCTTCTAAAACAGAAATGTGGAAGAAGCCACTTTCCAGGTCCAAAGTAAAAAATATTTTTGCTCCTTTTAACTGATCTGGATAATCTTCGATTAATGGGAGAGGGAGGGAATCTATCTCGTATAACTTGCTTATTTAATTTACGAAAATCTACACAAAGGCGTTTTTCCCCATGCATTTTGTTTACTAAGACCACAGGACTTCTCACATCCATTGGCCTTGATTATACCTTCCTTTAGCCAATTTTCAAGTTGTTTCTCGGCCACTTCTTTCGCCGCTGGTGCTAGCCTTTAAGTTTTGACCAGACTGGGCTTTCATCCTTCAGAACCATCCTTATTTCAAAACTTCCGACATTTCATACTCGTACTTAACCGTACCCAATTCCAGTTTATCTAATGCTACATTTCAAGAGTCTTCTGTTAAATTTTTGGGTAAATTTTTGGGATGGATTAAATGGCGGGAGACCCGAGGCACTGTATCTCCGGCAGTTTTGCTCCAATCAAACTCAAATTTTAACTAGACAATCTTGAAGAGTTGTACTATCAAATAAAAAAACTGGAGAAAATGGTTGTTCTTTTTTGCGTAGGAGAAACACGCCACTCCAGTCTAACGTAGTTTTCAGTTGAAAGAAACACGTCGGCGTGGATGGTTGTTTTTTCGTCTTAGTGAGTTTCGACTAGTAAAATATAAGTGGCCTCGTCAAAGGTAGAATCAACAAAAGTGAGTATTTTTATATTGGAATTTGTTGAAAAACTACATCATTTTTAAATATTTTTGTTTGTTTCTAATAAGATACTATTATTTATAAATTATTACTTGTTAACAATTACCTCTTCAGTTATGAACTTTTGTCCAAATGTAAACACTGAAATGGGTCAAATGTAAACAATTTGGGGTAATTGTAAGCAAGACCAGGTAAATGTACACATATAGTCTCTTACCATTGTTGTAATAACTTTAAGTTTTAATTGTTTGCATAGAGCATGCTCCGCAATTATAAAACGAAAAATCAGCCGCCATCACAAATAGTATCACATGGGAGAAAGCCAGTACTATCAGCTGATGTTGAGCATAGTATTGAAACATGTTTAAAAGAACGTGAGCAAATGGGGTACCCATGCGATAAGGATGAGTTTCTTAATTTAGGGGCCATATACATCAATACGAAAAAATTCAATACTCCATTCATAAATGGGCCAGGAGACGATTGGTAAAATAATTTCATGAAAAGGCATCCCACGTTGTCCTTGAAAAAGCCAGAGAATTTACAGAAAGCACGAAAAGACGGACATAATTTTTGATTTTTACGAAGAGCTTTATAAAGGCTGTACCCAATGTAGTCAAGTGGGTTTGGGAGCGATCCTAGTCGACTTAGGGCCATTGTTGAAAAGGGAAAAGCTTTAAGTCGCGTTTCTGGTAGATCGGGACGTGCGTCAACGACTGTTCTAGCTTGCATATCAGAGGATGGATACAGATTACCATCATTAATTGTATTCAAAGGTGCAGCTGTACAGGCTTTCCCAGGTACGTTGTATGCAGCTTCAAAAGAAGGCTGGATGAAAGAGCCGCAATTTTATCATTGGTTCGAAAATGGATTTATACCGCACGTGAACACAATTCGTGAAAAGCAAAATAACGAATCCCTAACTGCAGTATTGTCTAGGGCTTCACGGCACCGAGACAAGACCGAGACTTTGGCAGATCTCGGTCTTGGTCTCGTCAAGGTGAAGACGATCTCGCTCTCGCCGCTATCTCGGCGAGATTAAGACCACTCTTGGTGCGATCTCGCTTTCGGCAAGATAAAAAAAGGGTATTTCGGTGGGATAACCTGGGAAGGGGACCTGGTCGACTCCCGAAAAGCAAATTCGCTGCGCTTTTAAATCCCGTATAGGAGACACACTTGACTTCAGCTAATATTATTTCTGAATTCAAATATAAAGGAGTATTTCCAGTAGATCCACTGAAGTTTTCTCCAAATGATTTTTCTGAAAAAGAATCAAAAATATATAATAACCGATGCGAAGCTTCAACATGTTCAATATGCGCGGTTAATAACTTGCCATCAACTCATGCAGTAAATATCATGCCATCATCTTCATAATCGCAGAAAACTACATTCCAGGAAACAATTCAAACTAATACAGACACATCGAATCAATTTCCTGCTGGTAAAGGATTAAGATTTTTTTTATTTATTCTGTTATAAATACTTCTTCCATTTTAATAGGTTTCGCACATAATGTTGTTCCGCCCACTTTCACGTCATCAGCAAATCGATTATTTTCACCAGTACAGAAAGCCACAAATATTTATTCTTTCCCAACCGAAATTGATTGCAATAATTTGGAAATTTTGGTGGCTATTCCTGTGCCGAAGAATCGATCTTCCCCAGGTAAATCAGACCCTAAGCCTGAATTCTATTTAGTCCTTTAAAATAAATGTCTCAATTTCCTTATTCTTTTAGATTATTTGGCTAAATAATAATAATTATAATATAATATTAATATATTTTAATATATATTAATATATATTAATATAATATTAAGCGTTAATCAGCATTGCAGTGCTCCAGCGACACCAGTACCTCAAGAACCAAAGAAGGTTATTCCGCGCTTAAAACAATGAGATATGGTGATTCTAACGACAGATGAAGTACTCCAACGATTAAAAGAAGCTGAAGATGCTAAATTAAAGAAACTCTCGAAGAAAAAGCCTCCAAAAGGTAATAAAGCCATCGTAAAAAAATCCAAACAAGTCAACATTAAAAACCAAGCAATATTTAAGGGTGGAAAACGGCTTTCAACTACGTTTAAATATGTCTGCAAGATTGAACAAATTTGCGATGACTGCGAAATTGAATTAACGGGCTTGAAATTGATTGGGGCATCAAAAACCATATTTGTATCATTCAACCAAATATGTGGCACACTACCAGATCCGAAACATTTCAAATGGAAAGAAAAACCGTTCATGAATTTGGCAAAAAAGTTCCAGGTAAATAAAAATATAAAATAAATTTTATATTTTTCGTACTGTATCTTGAAGAAAATAAAGTTTTAAAATGAATTTTTACTGTTTCATTAAGAAAATTACAAATTCTGGGGTAAATGTAAACATCTTATTTTTGTACACCTCAGTATTTCAAATGCGTTCCCTTTCATTTTGTTTTCTTTTGGACCTGTACACTTATAGCATTTACAATTATCCCGTATTTGAAGAAAATTTGAAAATATGTAAGGGATTAATTGGAGCACAAAATTTCTTGAATCTAATAGTTCGCATATACTTAAAATTATAGTTAATATACAAATAATAAATCAAGAATATCGACAAAACTTTAAAAAATTCCAGTGCTTCTAATAGAATAATAGAAGAGACATTCAGGTTAGGTTCGTGTGGCTGCCTTAAAGGGGCGCACTTAGACCTCAAAAGGCCCATTGTGATGCCACGGGAATCCAAGAATTCCCTCCACCTCCTCATTAGAACCATCCGCAGCTGCCGATGAAGCGCCAAAGATCTGCAACGTCAATCGCCGCTACATCGCAGAAAAGTTCCAAGAAGGACTTTCGCCTGCGTGCCAGTGCAGGGCGCCGGCAGAGGTAGTGGCAAATAGTTTCCTCCTTTTCCTCGTCCATGCAGCTTCTGCAGAAGTCGTTTGAGAGGATACCCAGTCTCTTCGCGTGTAAGCCAATAGGGCAATGGCCTGTGATTACCCCAGTAGCTATTCTAAGGTCAGATTTGCCCCTCGAAAGCAGACACTTGGAGCGCCTAAGATCCAGTTTAGGCCAGATCTGTCTGGACGTATGGTACGTATTGCCGTTCGCTTATCTGTGGTTTAAGTTAATTGCTATCTTGCTAAGCAACATCTTACAGGTTGCCAGGGGCCAACCAAGAGTAGTCCATTCCGGTTGGATCTCCAGAGTGGTACCACGTCTAGCAAGCTCGTCCGCCACGCAGTTTCCTGGAATATCCCTGGACCCCGGGACCCAGCACAGGTGAATTTGATACCGTTGAGCCAGCTCATTTAAGTGGGAGTGACAGCTATTAACAGCCCTAGATGTCGATAGGACAGAATCAAGGGATAGCAAAGCAGCCTGACTATCTGTGAGGATACAGATGTCCTTTGGAGCTTCGTTCCCCCTCAACCAATTCAAAGCTGTCTGAATAGCCATGACCTCCGCCTTAAACACACTACAGTAGTCTGGAAGACGGAAGGATAAGCTCATGTTCAGTGCCTCTGAGAAAACACCACTGCCCACCCTACTCCGTAGCCAAGAGACATTTAAAGAAAAACGAATTCTAAAAATTGAAAATCGTGTACAATTACGCCGATTAACCCTATTATATCGTCGTTTTTATAGTGTTTTCTTTCCTTTATACGTAAGAGTATTTTAGTGCAATATTTCGAGTTCTTTTAATTTAATTTCAATTATAGCACAAAAAGTTATTGAAGGCTCTTTTTTGTACCTTTTTTAGCCTTTTTAATTGAATTAATAGTAGATTATACTTTTACAATATCTAGTGGTTGAACTGTCATCTGTTTCTTTTGTTTATTAAATAAAGAAAAATAAAATAAAATACAAATTACTTTTAGCGCTAATAATGAAGAATTTGAAGGGATAGTTAAATTCTGCAAAAGGTCATTGTCAGGTATTTGCGGATTAGCACCTTCTAACATTTAAATTCATGGGCGCGATAGCGAATCCGAAAATTTCTTTTTTTACAAAGCAAATAGGCATAGTTTTCGTAACAGTAGTATTCTGCCAGTTTTTTTTCTTCTAAGGGATTTTAGAAAGTTTTAATGCTACCTTTCTATTAGATTAATTTAACGTCGACTTCTGTTGAAAATTGTTAATGCTTCAACAAGGTAGTCTAATCGTTGAATGTTAAACTGCAATTTTAAAAATATGGAAACACTTAAAATCCGCCGTTTCCACTAAAGTACAAAATTAATGTAATCTCTGTATTAAACACAAATATGCAACCCTTATTTTTCACTTGTATCCCGCAGGCAGCCACACAACAGGACACAAGTTTTATAGGTGTCTTTTACATGGATTTTCTGCGAAGTTAACACGCATGAATGGCTCTGAAACAGTTGAGTGACATTTCATGTGGTATTCGTTCTGCAAAAAACTCTGATTGCGTGAATTTCACGCATACCAGTAGAAATTTATGATTATTGCATAGCCATAAATAAATGGCCTAACAGCTAAAGAAATATGGAGTGTAACCATGTAAAGCTGAAATCGCAACGAGTCAATTACCTCATTTATTCACAGAATGTTTTTTATGATATTTGCAAGACATTGTTTTAATGGAAATAATTAGTGTCGTATAATAGTATATATTTTAAATATTTGTAAAAAAACATAAATCGATGGATTCATATCTTGCATATTAAGCATAGATATCGTGTGTACTCAGAAAGGCAATTTCTAGTGAATTGAGATATTAATCTTAGGAGGAACCTACTGCAAGACGGTTTTTGCCTTTGCCAGTGAAACTACTGATATGCTTATCACAATATGGCATTTACAAAAATACTAAAATAAATCTGATTTGGAAAGTTTTAGTGCTTTTCGCATTTTAAATATTCCTTAACAATTTGCAATATTGATTTATTGTAAAAGAGAAATTAGTTCAAATTGTATCAAATTATGATGACAAAGCCTTTCATACCTGTCTTTCGGTAAAACAAATTATGAAAACTACAAAATTATAGGCAAAATGCACTTGACTCGAGCGATATATACGAAAAAATTCAAAATTGCCATCTAAAATTCCTAAGGGAAGCTTTTGCAATTTCCAACTTGCATGTGACTAGCGGCTTGCCAAGCTGGTTATTTATGTCCGATTCGTCAGCTCTACAGTTACTCGGAATGTCACTATACCACAGTACCACTGAGATGTATTAAAATGGAGTGACTTATAAGCTATTTCATATGGGTACAATTTTACTTTCAGTGGAAGAAAACCATTTTTAATTTCCAATGTTTACTGTGAATTTCCAGCTGTTGGAAACAGAATAAAATAACCGCACAGACAGGGTGTTTCAGATCTGACGTTCCAAAATGAATGGGGTGATAGATCTCACCTAGCTAAACAAAAAATTATATTGCAGGAGCCTCCCCCCCCCTCCAGCAATATAATTTTTTGTTTAGCTAGGTGAGGGGGGGGGGTGGTGGAAGAATCTTTACCATTTGGGAGTTACAGGGTGATTCATAAATCTTAGTTTTTCATGTTATGCACATTACTCTTTTATTTTTATCTTGTGATCTATTCAACATAGCGACATCAAACAAACGCTAAAAAACTACTATCCCAATGACCCTTTCAACAATGTTGATCTAACTCATACCATTGCAGGTACAGTCACTTCAAAAAGTGAAAAAAAGGGTGTGCTATAACTAAAAATTTAGCATTTTCCCAAATTTTCTCCGAAATTCATGTGATTAGTGCACCCTTTTTACTTTTATTGGATTGCCCAACTTATTAACTTTCCAAAAAGGTACAACATGCTCAGGTAGAGAAAGGCTGTAGAAATTTATAAGTAGAAAACTTATCGGGAAATATTTGAAAATCTGCAATTTAAAGAAACTAAGCTCATACTAACTCTAAAGTCATTTTTATTGAATTCAAAATTAATTAATCTTAATATGTTACAAAAGCTGTTCAAAATGTCCACCGCCACCTTGGATGCATGCCAACAATCTAGTTTGAAGTCCCTATTTAAGACGTATTGCAGACATTCTCTCTTTCGTATTTTCGTCGCTGCATTCCTAATTCTGCTACCTAAATCCTCCCTAGTGTTAACAGGGCTTGAATACACTTCATCCTTCATTGTTTCCCATTAGCAAAAAAGTGCAATGGGGTAAGGTCTGGGGATCTAGCAGATCAAGGAATCGGTGCACCTCGTCCAATCCAGAGGATAGGAAATTGTTCAGTTAGTATTGCCTTCATAATGTTAGCAGTATGCGTTGGTGCTCCATCGTGTTGGCAAAACATGTCCGTTCAATTATGCACAGGGATGTCCTCTATTAGATCAGGCAGTGTATTTTCCAAAAAGTCCGCATAAATTTCACTGTTGAGCCCTCGGGGCAAAATGAATGGTCCTATCAAATGGTTGCCGATGATATCAACCCAAACATTGACACTGAATCTCAGCTGGAATGAGGTTACCTCTGTCCTGTGTGGGTTACTATCCGACCAGGTATGGAGGTTATGGAAGTTCGTTATACCATCCCTGGTGAATTGAGATTCATCCGTCCACAGAATTCGGTCCAGAAACTCACTGTCGTCAATGTCGCGTTCCAGAAGCCAAGTTCTAAATTCCAGGCTTCTCTCGGAATCTTCTAGTAGTCCTTGGAATGGGTTATGGTGATATGGTTTGCACCGACTTCAAAATGTCGTAATAGATATAAAATTAAAAATTTTTTTTTAGTGTTTTTAGCGCTTTTTGTGAAGTCGGTTCAACTTTTTTTTAAAAAACTATTTGATTTTTCACTTTTTAGTGTCTTCTACTCTATACAACGAAGAAAGAACCATCCAAATCGGTTCACGCGTTAAAAGTTAGTTTTAACCCCCTACCCCACCCCCATTCCACTAAACTTTTTTCTCATGGTATCAATCAAGGAACATACTCTCCCGAACAGAAAGGAATCATCGTAATCGGTCCACGAGTTACGAAGTTACTAACCCTCCCCATCCCAACCACCACAATAGGACCAAATTATTCTCCTATTAGCAATGGGGGATCACAATCTATACAACAACAAAACAACCATCCAAATCGGTCCAGCGTCTCAAAGTTAGCCCCCCCCCCCCCCTTCTCCCACCCCAACCACACCAACAATTTTTTTTCTCGTGGTATCAACCAGGGAGCATACTCTACCCAAAAGAAAAAGAATTCGGTCCACGCGTTACGAAGTTAGAATACTCCTCCCCCCCCCCCCACCCAACCCCCCACCATGGGCCAAATTATTCTTCTATTAGCAATGGGTGATCACACTCTATACAACAGCAAAAGAACCATCCAAATCGGACAACGTGTTACAAAGTTAGGTTCCACCAACTTAGATTCAGGTGTTTCGAGTAGATACCTTCACACACTTTGCCTTCCAGCTTGGAACCGTCAGAGTATAGATGCACTTACACTCCTCCTATTCCGACCTAGTAGGGATAGAAGAGTTTAAATTTAGCGCTTGTTTCTGAGAGAAGAGTACCTTTATTATATGCATGTTAAGCAAGACATAGCTTAGATGATTCGACTGTATCTTTAATATAGACATCTATAAGGATGAGAAACTTATAGGCCTGAAGTCATTAGATATAGAGTGTGAGGCCCTTTCACGTTTAGGAATGAAGACTACCTTAACATCAATCTACGAAATTGGACTGTAAGTAAGGTCCAGGCAGGCCTCATAGATGACATTTAGCCACGGAATAGGAATCTCGAAGGCTGTTGAAAGTTCCCTGGGATAATAACACCCAAGTTTCCTTCTACTAAGGATCTGAAGGAACAGATCGTCACCACTTGGAGACTCTGTAGACTCTACTAGCGCTTGAAAAAGCCGTTAAGTGAGTGTCAACCAGTAGTTGCAGAGTTTTAAGATTGGATGCGGTCCAGCTTCCATCTTATTTTACTAAGATGCTGTAGATACTAGGTGTCCTTGAGAAGATCTAACCCAAACGACTCGATTTTATTACAGAAGCACTCCCGAGAAGATCCCTCAGCCTTCCTTATCAATTTCTTAAATTCACTGAAGCGTTCCCTATAGGAAGTCCTTTTCGCTTGATTGGAGAGTCTGCAACACTTCCTTCTAAGGTTGACGATTTCCGTCAAAAACCATGGAGGTCTTAACTTACCTCTGGGATGCCGGTCCGGACAAGAAATCTGAGTCGCCATGTTACACGGAAGCATTGGAGTATCCAACAACTTATCGAGGGTTTGCCTAGTGGTGATGTTAGGAGGTCTTTCGGTAGGTAGACTATTTATGTTAGTTATTTGTCTATTTTTATAGGAAGAATGAAGCTGCTTGTGTAATGCTAGTCCAAATTCAATTTAAGCGTGGTCGGAAAAGTATGGTTCCTTGGATAAAATAAATATCAATATAGAACAAAATCAAAAAGTGGCTCTCCTCTTTCATTGATGTCCAGCTGCCCCAGGCTGTATGGTGCGCGTTGGCGTCTGCTCCGATAATCAGGTCATCATTTGTTTCGTAGCTTCCCTAACTAACTTCCTTTACGCTCTGTTGGGGATGTCCTCTGCGTCGTGAGCCAAGTAACTGCAGATCAACCATACAGAATGGGACTTCAGTTCTAGCGTGACTACTACAGTATCTTTATCACTAAATTGAGAAAGCATAAAGATATTAATATCATTTTTTATTAGGATACAGGATCTGGGTTTACCTTGTACGTAAAAGAGCTTATATCCTTTCAAATTGAGTCCGCAAACCCTGTCTTTAACGACCCAAGGTTCTCGAACGAGAGCAAGCTCCTCTACTTTCTGTGTCCGACGAAAGAGTAGAGCAGGCGAAGTTGCCATCGAGTGAAGAAGTTCGACTTCCGTCTCTTGTCCGGGATAGGAAACCACCATCTCCGACGTGGATTGCGTGTCACCGTCCCCCTCGAGGAATTATGAGGGGGTAGTGACTTCGGGAAATGCCGCTACACCCTAGTCCTCATTCTTCAACGAGATGACCTCCTCTAAAACCGTCTTCTGGTCCTTTTGATATACCTTTAGTCTAAAAAAGCCTGTCTTGAGTTGCCCTTGACATCAATAACCTGGGCTGCCTTCCAATCTTGGGGGGGGGGGGGGTAGATCAGGGTTACCTACTTGGATTTTTATGGAATCAGTAGGTGCGCCGGAATTCAGGTTCTACACCTCCGTGGGTTTGGAATCTGGTCCTTTGGAAAAGCCTCGATCTTGGCAACTGGACAGACTTCACTATGAAAGGAGATCGCCTGGTTAACAGCAGCCAACGAGCTTTATGTGGCCTTGATGCCAGTCAGCTGCTCGACAGCAGGGAGCCGATCCAGGATTCTTTGAAAGAACCTCCATAAAGACCCTGAGCAACGCGATTTCTACCATATTCCACTTGTTCAGTGTGATGGTATCATCAGGGCTGCTACGCTCAATTACTGGCCTGATGAGGCTGTCTATCGCAACATAGCTAAAAGACGTGGCCTTATAGTGAAGGGAGCGAGCCACTCTTGCTGTCTTGGACGGTGACTGCTGTGCATTAGGCGAACGCAGTCTTTTGGAAGCTAGGGCGGGGGGCCTGTTGAGACCAAGGTCTCCTTTAGGGCAAGGATGTTTTTTGCCCATTGCAGAGAAGACTTATCCTTCTCAGCAAGTTCCTTCTGGGAGACGGTGTTTAGTCTGGGCAGTATCCTGTGGGCAGTCCGTCTTTATAAATAGGTCAAATAGGTTGAGGCACTAACGTTCCCCTTGGAGGTCTCTGCTTTGGACTGAGGTATCTTGAAACGCGCACTGGTTGAAATGGGTGGGAACCAAAGTGCTGGCTAGATGATTTAAGAACGAACATAGCTTGCAGAAGGTTTCCCACTTAACCCGTGGGCTGGGTCAGCCTTGACGGCGGGTAGCTTTCCATTCTGGCTGGGTTCTGTCCGAGGTGAAATTTTTATTTTTATACATGATTCATTGGCAATCACTTTCGCGAAAAGATGATCCTCGTGGTCTATAGAATATAATGGTGAGGGAGGTCGAACATGGTAGAGTCCTATGTCATGGAAAGTCCAAGAATACTTGAGGTGGAAAGGTATCACGGAGGCTATACGGCTGTATTAGTACAGCCGGTTACCCCTAGCTGCAAACCATCCAATAGGCACGGAAACGCTCAACACCTTGGATTAGAGGAGTTTGATTAAGAGAGTTACTGTCTCTTCGCCCGACAACTGTCTCTTCGCCCGACTGGCTTGTTACTCATAGTTAGGCCACGTACACTGGGTATTAACGTATTAGTCCCTCTCTGAAGAACTAATAGCCTTGGCGATAGGACTAGTTTAAGGAAAAATCACCTACTGGCTGCCATACCAAAATGTAAATAAATTAGTCGAGGAGGCCCATTTATTTATTTTTGATTGTGGTAGCAAAATGAAATAATTTCTTACATGGAGTACTAGTGATAGAGTTGTTTAAGTAGTCAGTTTATCTTAGTAACCCTAATATTATTTTCACATAATAAAGAAGTTATATTGTGACTTGATTTAGTGACATACGTATGTTGACGAGCCCTGGCCTCTTTTGTGTTTAAGACATAACGTGACCTTCCACACATGGTTGTTTGCTACTGACAACAACCCCCCCCCCCCCCTCTTTTATGCCTAAAAAGGCGTTACGTACTCCAGAGAGACAGAATGTCAACTAATTTACTAGCTTAATATTTTGAAATATGACTTCCATTAACAACAATGTGAAATTTAAGTCTGAGCTAGTTTACAAGCAGGCGAATCGGCGTGTGCGATAGTGATGATGACAAACAAAACTTTCCACTCGCTCAGTAACTAACTAGCGAGTTGAAACCACGTGTTGTTTTGTTTTTCTTGTTCTAATCTAATCTAATAAATGAGATACTCGTAGCTATCTCACTATCAACTATAATGTAACACGGTTAGTTTACTAGCTAACAAGCCCACACGCCAGCGAGTAGCGAGCAAAGTAGCCCGGCTTTTAACTAGTGAATATGATTACACTGGGCGAGTTTACTAGCAGATAGTGAATTCTCTGGCTAGTAGATTGTAAACTCGCTCAATGTAATCAAGCCTTTAATTCATTGACATTTAAGATGTAGTACTACCATTAAATCTTCTAACAAACTGACACTTAGTAGACATTCTTAATTGGTGAATGATTTAAATTTGCTCCATTTTGAATTCTCAAACAGTCTTTATCACCTATCCATCCATCATTACACCGTCTATGGTATATTGTTAACAGTTGACTTTTAATTTCGATTCGAGTCAAACTTACAATAACGGTAAATTCAAGATATATTGGCTATGGAAATAAGTTGACTATAAACATTTTATGTGAACTGCACTTAAGCATTTATTCTATTATGATATAGTCCCATTAGTCAAAGAAAATGAACATAAACGAGTATTGCATGGTTTCATTGCAAATAAAGTGACACCATCATAAATTTATGGCGCAATAAATTGCGCGGCTTCTCCACCCATAGTCTAAAAATAGTCATTAGTTTTCTCCATGCACTTGTCGCGTAATTCGAAGATGATATTATTCAAAAAATGAAGTTCACTGTATAATTTTAGCGCAAAATAAATCCAGTTAACATTGATTCGTATTTCATTGTCTGATGTGGCACGGGATGTGCAGTATTGCTACCATCCTCAATATTCCCTGTAGTGTTGTTGCTCCTTTTCTTTAAGGTTACAATCGGCATTATACCCACCTGAATTATCGATTTAATAAGCTCCACGAAACCTTCTGTTAAACCGATAAAATACGAAAAAAGATCCAACAGAGCAAGAGGTGAAGAAGCCAAGCATTTCTGCTTAGATCGATTAGGCGATAGTAGGAAATTTGCATACTTCCTTCCAAAATAGCGAGGAAAAGGTAAACTTGACGGAAGGAGTAAAGGATGTGAACTGTTTATTTAGTCAAGTAGTAAATTTAAATTCTTAAAGTTTTTTGTTTACCGATAAATAAGAGTTTTTGTTTGTCATTCGATTTTCAGTTTGTGTACACACATGCTTGGAAAGGGTTTTATTTTTCAGATTTACGTATATTTATAGTTAAACACCAGTTGATATTTTGAACCCGCCGAAAAGGTAGCAAAATTGCGCTAAATACCTGAATAACTTGACTACATACATATAGAGATAATCGATACTCTTGCCCCAAAAGATTCCAACCATATAACCATATTACGACTATTAGAATTTGGTACACGTATTTGTGTAGACATTAGGACTGTTCCTTTTCTTCAGCAGCTGTAAATTAACGACTGGAGATTCATACAGGAGTTCAATGGATGGATTTATTTCGAAGGTCAACTCTTCAATATCATATTGTTCCAGAAGCTTGTACATTTTTAACAGAGGGGTTAATGAAGTAAACTAAAGTAGTGATGTTAAGTTAGAATATGTTTAAAGTTGTGCTCATTTTCATACTTTGCAGTTTTATATGCTCCGCCTGAAGCTTTTGACTATAAGATTTCAATGTCGGAACAGTAAAACCAGGATTTTGACGAAATTATAAGACGCATCTTGATAGGTGGGTGGGTTGGTGACTGACCAACAGAAGGACCCAGTTATATCTCGAATAGTTCCGTTGCGATTCCACGGAATGCCACAACTCTTTTCTGAAACCATCTGGAGCTATCTTTAAAGCGCCGGAGATCTCTTACGCCTGTCATCTCGAAACTGCAGAAACTATACAATAAATAGTCATCCACAAGCAGAGGGGGTGAGGTATAGTCTTCTTCTCCTACTCGTCCAAGAAACTACTGCAGAAGTCATTTGAGAAGAGTCCCAATGAGGGAATGTCCAGTGATCACTCCGACTATGACTACACCTAAGTTTGTTCTGTCCAGATTAGGCCAAAGATGTCTGTTCATGCAGTATCCCCGTTCGTATAAGCAATCAGCCCAATGTCCTTCCCTTACAGGATTACACCAGATCGACCACCAGTTTCAAAAGAAGAGGGGACAGCCTTTCTCAGCATTATGCTAATAGTCCTGCCCTGATTCATCTGACTCATCAGCGACACAAGATCGGCTCCCAACCCAAGACAAGCAGCGAATGCCTCTATGATAGCTCCAGGCTTAACTTTGCTAACATTTCTGAAACATAATTGAAGGCCACTATACTGTACTCCTTAAATAAGTCGTCGGTGGAGTAAGTGATAACAAGTCGGCTTACCAATCCGGAAGTACCAGGCTCAAATCCCACTGTCGGCGACCCAGAGTGTGCATAGCACGTGCTACGGGATACTAGATGTATATCAACTAATGTCTATAACGCCTTAAGGAGAATCGATGATAAACTGATAAGTAGTGAGGTGTTTAGGGGTGTCATGTGAGATTCTACCTTTAACACGTTTCCAGTACTGAAAAAATGCATTGTTTTGTTTCGTGATGGCAAAAGCAACATTGATTTTGAGTTGTTCGTTAAGTGGCGATGGGTGGGTAAGGGAGGCGTGGTAAGGCGAAAACGATTAAAAATAACTTTTTTAACTATCTCCTTTCCTTACCCACCCAACCTAATTCCTTCACTCAGATCCCACCGTCACTTGACAGCTTATTCTTAGCAGAAAATAAATATCACCAATCAATCAATCAATCATTTTGGCCTTACCCTCACCATTAAAAGTTAAGTTTGCTCTGGCCATTACGGTACAAAACAATTGATTTTTCACTCCGATATAAAATTAATATGATAATATAATTAAAAAGACCACTTACAAAAAAAAGTGATTTCTTTATTCAGTTTTTTCCTCTTTATCTTCCGTACATTTATTGTTTCTTAAAATCGCTATTTAATTTTTCTTGCTACTACTACTGGGTACTGCTACAACAGAAGGTCGGTAGAAACGCGTTAGAGTGAAAGCGAGATACTACAGAAAGCCCACAGGAACGTATGGCCAACAGTCTTCCACCACAGAAGATAAGAAGGAACGGAAGGTAGAAAGGTCGGTATGAATGGGATAGACTGACAGGCTGACACCACAGAAAGTTTAAGGGAATGGATGACGAACATGCTGCCACCGCAGGAGGTCGATGGGAACGGAATTGACTGAAAGGTTAATACGACAGAACGTCTAATGGTACGGATCACTAATAATCTGCTAGCACAGAAGGTCAGTAGGAACAGGATAGACTGATAGCGGGATACTACAGAAAGCCTACAGGAACGGATGACCAAAAGTTTTCCACCACAGAAGATTAGTAGGAATGGTAGGTAGAAAGACCGGTGTGAACGGGATAGACTGACAGGCTGACACCACAGAAATCCAACATGCTGCCACCACAGAAGATTAATAGGAAAGGGGACAGGCTGATACTACAGAAAGTCTAAGGAAACGGATGACCAACGGGCTGCCACCATAGATGGTCGGTAGGAGCGGGAGAGACTGATAGGCGGAGAGTGTACAGGAACGGATGACCAACAGGCTGCTGCCGCAGAAGGTCGGCAGGGACGGCATAATACGACCTGAAATAAAACCTGTTTGACTGATTTTCTGGTCAAGTACATGTTGTCTATGCTACTGAATGGCGACGATGCTAGCGAAAACCCGGTTTTATCTGGTTCTTAAGCACAAATCTCTTATAACTGTGCCACTGGATGACGTAATGCATCCTTCAGTCCATGGTGGCTGGAGCTTTTATGGAAATGCACAACAAACATTTTAAGCAAAAAGTGGAAGGCCGAGAAAATGGCATGGGCGACGGCGTAATTTATGTGCGGAGCAGAATGCTGTTAAAATATTAATCCTTCTTCCTAATCATCTGGCATGCTTAAATGTTTAGGCAGTTTTATATGGTACCTTTAATTTACATAGTTGTTTTGTTTGTTTAACTTTCACTGATTTCAAAATGTCGTAATAGACAAAACAAAAACAATATTATTTTTTTTATACTTTTTAACGCTTTTTGTGAAGTCGGTTATACTTTTCTTGTTATTTTGTTGTAGTGAATTTTCACTTTTCAGTTTTTTTCAGTAAGCCCACTAGACAAATGCTGACGCGTGAACAAACTCATTGCAATAGTTCTAGAGGTAGCGTACTCTATGTAATGGAAACAGTGTAGTGTACTCTATGTAATGGAAACAGAGTCATCTAAATCCAACCACAAATTATACTTAAACAAAGTCGCCACACCCTTTGCATACCCTCTCTCTAGGTACGATATCTTTATATTCAGTAAGAGAGAACTATTCAAATGAGGGCACGTACTCCGAAATAAGGCGAGTGCTCCCTATACTCCCCGTCCGCACTCTAGATACAAATTTGTTATCTTAATGTCATTTAGAAAACATAGTTAACATACTAAAAGAAAATCAAATCGCTTTACGGGTTACGAAGTTAGATCCGGTCTCCTAAAGTTTTCCTCATAATAACAATGGCGATTTACGCGTTACGAAGTAAGGCTCCACCAGTCCCAACCTAGGTGGAAATTTTTTTTCTTAGTACTAATGGGAGGACATGAGTTAATGGTGAATCATACTATATGCAACAATAAAACAGAATCATACAAATCGGTTCACGCGTTGCGAAATTAACACGTTGAGCGCCGTGTGCCCACCGGTGGCCATTTCTGTCTTTACCTTGGGGACCACATGCTCACCGGTGGTCATTACAATTTTTCATATTTTGACAACGTGTCCACCCGTGGGCATACTATTATTTACATTTCACGACCAGTGAACACTTTTATATGGGTTTTGCATAGGCAAGAAAACTATTTGGTGTAAATATCCTTCACTTGGATTTAGCAGTTTGAGGAGGTGATTTAAATGGTTTGTTCTCTTAGAATAGGAAAAAAATAAAAGTTTGATAGCAGATTACAATAAAATAAGAATGAAGGAACAAAATGAAATAACAAATTGAACTTCAACATATAAAACAAAAATGTTTTGCTGATATTCCTGATATGGCCTAAAACTTCTTTAATAAAATTAAAGCAATATACCACAATTCTTCAAAACTTCATTACATTTAGCAGTCTTATTGTGCTATGTGCTTTTGAAAACATATCAAACACATTGGAGTGTTGCACTATCCACAGATAGTATTGACTTTTTTTGCGTTTTTTCGCGCATATGCGGAATCATGCTGTCTGGAAAAGTTTTTGTAGCAAACACTGCATCCTTTTCTGGTCACTCTTTTTGACGCTCGACTTCCTTTAAGATATGACACTGCCTTAAAGATTCTCTTGAAGCTGATGGACGAGGTGTTGGCACTTCTGAAGTTTCCGGAAGTGATTCTATGAATTTTGTAATGGTAAGTTTTCTATTATTTGCCTTGTTGCAAGAAGGAGATGGACCGCTAGACCAATACCAGACCTAAAGAAGTGGCTAAAGCGAGAACACGGAGAGGTAAACTACTACTCGACGCAGGGCTTGACCGGACACGGGTACTTTAACGCTTACCTCCATAAAATGGGAAAAACAGAAAGCCCAGCCTGCCAATACGGCGACTCCCAGAAGGACGACGCCCAACACACCTTCTTCGAATGCAGAAGATGGAACGCAGAGAGACAGGAGCTAGAAGAAGAGCTCGGGGGATTCACGCCCGAAGACATAGTGAACAGCATGCTCAGAGGTAAAGCGTAATGGGACCGAGTTGCAATATTTATCCAGAAGATCCTGCAACAAAAGAAAAAGGAAACCCCAGAAGTACTGGACGAACTGTAGTAGGATAAGACCTAGAACATAAGAAGCAAATAATGGCGTAATGGACACCACCCTGAAGTAATACGAAAAGTAGTCCCGGGGTGGTGCCTGAAAGGAGGAGGCTTTTTAGTGGGTGCGAGTCCCACACACCAGGGCAAGGCATCGCCCTGACGGTGCATAAAGCATTTTTCCCCCTCAAAAAAATTTGCCTTGTTGAACAAGTGTAGGGCATTAACAACAGTGGTTGCAGTACATATTTAAATGGAACACTCTCTTATACCATTTTACTGTGCGTCTGAGGGTATGCGGCCATTTGGTCAGATAAATCTATAAATGCCTTGCCGTTGTTGTTGACCAAAACCATGGCAGGTTTGGAGCATTCCTTTCCTGTTTTCATAAATGTTGTCACAGAATCGTCGTGCTTGGTGCTAAACATTAGGACATCCCGTCACTTCTGCAGAGTTGCGTTTTCTATTACTACGCAGGGTGCCAATTAGGTGTGTCTTTCTATATATCATCCGTTTTGATAATGATACACTGGCATACCAATTATCTGTGTAGAGAGTCCTTTCACTATCAAAAAGACCATCCATCAACGCAGAGACAACTTTGTCCGAAAAAGATATTTCATCTAATTTTTCACTACGTACACTTTAAATGCCAAAGTATTACCTCCAGCAACGCATAACTTAAACACTTTAATTCCATACCTGTGCCTCTTGTTAGGTCAGTATTGTCCAAAAGACTATCTTCCACGAAATGGAACGTAACTTTCATCAATACAAACCACTTTTTCTGGAGTTTAAGACTGTTGATATTTAGTTTGAAGCACATTCAGGAAGTTGGATATTTTACGAAGGCGATTATCTGGAACTACTTGCTCTTCATTATTAGAGACATGGAACATTCCCAAGATTAATTCAAATCTATTTCTGCTCATGATTTTGAAAATTGAGTTTTGATAAATGAAGCTTGTCGAACAATAGTCCCTTAGCTGAACAATTTGAAGAAGACCCATACATATTATAATGTCAAGAAATTTTCTCATTTCTGAAAGATTGGTGTCAACCCACTTGGCGAGTCTTGCTCTTTGGGTTTGGTTTGCTTTAGTAGCAATATTCTGAATTTTTTTGGATACAAATAAGTGTATTATCTCGTCATCCAAAAGTGGTAGAAAAACTCAACTGGATCTTTTCCTGCTAAGAAGATTGCAACACTAGGATTCACTCCAGTGTTTTGAGGAGAAACATCGAAAGTCATTCTGTCTCCAGTAACAGGTTCCCACTTTCGGTCATTTATCACACTTGTAAGCGGGACGACACCACTGAATTCCTCACTTTCTAAATCAGAACTAGTTTCCTCTGGCACAAAGTCTCTGTCAGCAATAGAATCATCAATTAAACTTCTTCCAGCCATCTTAGTTTAAGGCTGTAACACAATTAATAAGGCATAACAAAGTAAAAACAAGTGTCCACGGGAGGGCAAGTGGTCCCAAACGGTAACACTGCATTGTAGGACCAAGTGACCACCGGTGGGTCATAAAAAAAACAGTAATAAAATTATTAGAAAAACCCACAGATTAAAAAAGTAGACCACCAGCTTACCCAATCAGTAATCCTTACACAGAAAAAAACGAACAACAGCTTATGGTCCCAACAGCTAGCACAGAAATGATCACTGGTCGGCACGTGGGCTCTCGCGTAATAACAAAAACTACCACCGGTGGGCACGAGGCGCTCAACGTGTTAAGCTACTCCTCCCCAGTGTGGAGTGATGGGTGTGGTCTAGGTATAAATCCTAACAAAACAGAGTTAATACTCTTCTCTCGGAGGCATAAAACACCTCCTATTAATTGCGCTACACTAGACGGGGTTAGGCTGGAACTGTTTAACCAGGTTAAGTACCTAGGTTTAGTCCTAGATAGAAAACTTACCTGGAAGCCTAACATACAAGAAAGAGTACAGAAAGCCACAGTAGCGCTGTACTCGTGTAAGAAGGCTATAGGGAAAAGATGGGGTATGGAACCACGCATTGTGAATTGGCTCTATACAAGTGTCATACGGCCTATACTCATGTATGGGGTGATTGTCTGGTGGCCGGCACTAAATATAGCAACCCATCTCAAAGCAATGGACAAAGTTCAGAGGATGGCAGCACTGCTGATTACAGGTGCCCTGGGTACCACACCTTCCAAAGCCCTGAACACTATTCTCCACCTTCTACCGTTGGATCTCTTTGGTAAGCAAACCGCAGCGTCAGCCGCCATTAGGCTTAACTCAATCCAGACCTGGAAGCGAACTGATTTCGGTCACTCCAAAATATTGCAAAATAAAAATGCCAGCAATATCGACTACACCTCGCCCAAGCCTTTCTTTGAAGCAAAATTCGATTCCTTCTTTCCCACCAGATCGGAGTGGGAGAGAGGTCCTCCCCAATGGGAGAACTCAGTGCATCTCTACACTGACGGCTCCAAATTGGATGGCAAAGTGGGTGGAGGAATATTCTCGGAACACCTGGACCTCGATGTCTCATTTCGCTTACCTGACTACTGCAGCGTGTTTCAAGCAGAAATCATGGCTATAAAAGTAGCTGTGGACCGCCTGAATCAACTAGCGCTACCTACAGGAAATGTATGTATTTTCACAGATAGTCAGGCAGCTATTAAATCCCTTTCGGGAGTATACACAACCTCTGAAACGGTCATAATATGTCGCTCAACACTAAATGACATAGCTGAGCACCTGAAAGTGCGGCTCATCTGGGTGCATGGACATAGTGATATTCCGGGCAATTGTAGAGCCGACGAACTAGCTAGAATCGTGCCTCAAACGACTTCTGTAGGAGTTTCCACGACGAGGAGGAAGAGGAAACCATACTTCACCTCCTCGGTAACTGCCCGGCCCTAGCCAACCGGTTTTTGGGCTCCCCTTCTTCAAAGAGCTAACCGAGCTAGGCTCCATAGATGTCAAAAACCTGACTCGATTTATCGGGAGTTCAAAATGGTACCCGACGATGAACTAAGGATTGAACATCCTTCACAACCCAGTCAAAAATAATTTTGACTTCGGTGTACAGGGGACAGAACCCTCCTATTCCTTAGGTAATTTTATGTGGTTGTAAATTTCAAGCCTCAACGTGGTAGCACAAAGGGCCTCTTAGGCCTAAGTGTGCCTTCTTAGGCAGCCACTTTAACCTAACCTAACCTACTCCTCCCCACCACAAACACAAAATTGGGAGAATATACTATATACAACACCCTTCCCCACCTTCCATCTTCACTCTAAGACCAACAGTTTCATCACGATACAAATGAAACAGGATACTCTATAACAAAATAAATGAATCATCCTAATTGGCCCACGCGTTACGAAGGTAGGCTCCTGCTCCCATACCTAAAAAACAATCATCCAAATCGGTGTACGAGTTACGAAAAAAAATAAAAAAAATCCTAGATACATTAAAAAACTACGGGTCGAATTTATAACTTCGTTTTATTAAATCATTTAAAAAGGAACGCAATTTTCTTTGTTACAAACAAATTAGAAACATAAGCCCAAATAGGACATAACAAAATTCAATTCTAAATATATGAAATACATTTATTTCACTCTGTACCGGCAATTGTTTAAAGAGAAAAAGGAGCAGCAAAAGGTATTATATATAAGCAAGTAAGCATATACTTAAACGATATGCGGTCGGGCGAAGGTGTTATACCATTGATAGTACATTTCCACTTAGTACTCGTATTTCACAAATCTGACTATTAGAGGAATCATTTGTGAGACGAACTAGACAAAGAAGTTATAGAATGTCTCACACGAATATAGAAAAAGATCTGGCAAATTTACAAGAAGTTTGGCATCAATTATTAGAGAAATTACTGAAAAGTCAACCGACCTATCTTGCTGTACAAAAATCGAATACATGAGCGAGACCAAACTTTTTGGCGGTAGTATATATGTAGCTATGAGTATTTTGCACTAATACACTTATGGTTAAGATAATCCTGTTGTTTTTCCATTTATGCCCTAGTTTAAATTGCAAGAAGCTTTCCTAACAGCTGGATGCCTCTTTCATACACTTACGCCAAGATGGAACCCCTATAACCGGATATCCGCTTACCCCCCCCCCCATTCCCATAATGTTATTTGTGTTCGATAAGCTCTTATTCAATTAAATTAAAGTTTTTCAGTTTTCCAGTTTCCCATTTTGTATTCCCTGCGAAGAGATGAACGCGAGCATAACATTGAACTACAACGAATTTTTGAAAACAAACACAAACTGGGACGAAATACCGATCAGCGTTTACCTAAATCAAATTCGTAAAATGCAATAAATATTTATGTTTATTTCAGACAGAGTATCTGCAACATTTCCCGATAGTAAATGAAATCCAAAAAATCCAATTTTCCAAAATGTTCGCGAACACTTCTGAGGAGAATAAATTTGCACTAAACTTGTGCAAATACTTTGACATGATTACGCTTTTCCCAAACACTTGATGCTTCTATCAGCTCTCTATCCCTGTCCCAATTGCCTTAGCGTTTAACCGGGAAATCCAAACTCAACCACTGCAACAAGCCAGGGAATTGCCCAAGTATTGGTAGTCAGCACGGCAACTGACCTCGACCTGCAGAATTTTTCCTACGTAAGTACTAAACCATTTCAGAATAAATTGTGGGGTTGGGTGGGAGGAAACCTCCAAACCCCAATAGCTTGCTTGGAATCGAACTTGAAACTTCCGCGTTTATTGAATATGATTTTGCCGCACCCCCTACAATGGCCTTTTCTCCACCACCACCCCTTCTGCTCCGCTCATTCTATGCATAAATTCAGAAATTTTAGATCTACCACCAAAATGAAAATATGCACTATATCCTTCCCAGTTGGCACGGTATTAATGTATATATACATATAGGCTCGATGCACCATATATATATAGGTACGAAAATTTAGTTGCCTAATATTTATAGCTTTTACAGTTGTTTTCTTTGAATTAAGGTGGAAGGTTTGCGGAAGTCTTTTAAGTGTTTGCACCACCATTTCACCGGATTGAACCTTTGATTCTAATGTTTACTGGAGCATTTCTAATTCATGAAAGTGTCAGCCAGTCCTCCGCAATTTTCCTTAGCAGGCGTCGCTTTCGCCAAGAGCCGAGCCAAAGTCACATCCAAGCAAAGCTGCCTATATAACTGTATGTATGCGCTTAGTTATGACGAAACTTTTGGCCAGTCTTTTGGTGCAACAATCTGCAAAGCAGCACTGCGCCGTCAATGTTGCGCATTCTGTTGTTATTCATGACGAAATTATTTGATGAGCAGCGACATTCCACTTGGTCGCCCCGAGAGCTTACTCCAACCCCTTTCAGCTCCATGATTCCATGAATAATGGAAGGCCATAACAACAATACAAACGGAACCCTCTTCTGCTATTGTATATGGTAAAAGTAAAGGGTTTTGCGGTAATTGCATACCCCAATACACTAAAAAAATTTCATTTTGCACATGAAGAATGGCGTGTATAAGTAGTTTACCTGACGTAGGTGAAGTTTCACTTGGGATGGGTATTGCACACGGATTGCAACCTGAACTGATGCTTTGATGTATAAGCCTCACTCCTGCCGGGGTTGTTTCCTGTTATTTGTTATAATAACTTTAGATCGACTATAACGTGGCTTGTGTATGGCCTATCAAGGCCAACTGTTATTCCTAAATGAGGTTTTGCTAATGCAAATTAAGAGGAATACTAATTTTAATTGCATGCTCCCACGAGGTAACTAACTGCTGCTGCAAGTGCTTTATGATGATGGCACAAAACAGGGAATGTTGCGGTATATTTTCCGCCACTGAGGAAGCAGAATTACCACAATGATTGACATGAAACTTAATTGGGTGTAACTGCGGTAACAATAAATTTTTACTCAGCCATTTGCAATCCACGTGATAGTCATCGCCTTTGTGATATATAATTCCAATTAAGGAAATTAAATAGGCTTTTGTTTCATATGTGAGTGAGAAGCATCGAGCCAAAGGGAGCTGTCTATAGTTAAATTCTCGTTTTAAGTGCCGAGAAGCCTTTGTGACAACATGGAAATCTCTGAGGGTTTACAATAACGCAGTGCAGTAATCAACAAGTGATGGTGGTTGACATATTCGGGACACTATTCAGTACTTTACGCCTCTTATCAAAATATTGAGCGCTGAATCTAAATGCAATTAATAATTGCTAATTTCAAGTATGTGAATTGCAATTGTGCATTTGGAGAACTACAGTAATTGCACTTTGCTTTCGGCCGTAATTTCATAAGCAACAAATTTTATCGAAGCAGTTACCAACCACAGCACAACTAATAATGGTATGAGGGTATGATTGAAAATCTGCATAAATTCTGCTGGATTGATAGATGTGTACTTAACGTATTACAGGCTTATACCACAGAAAATATGGGGAAGGAGATTACCAATAGGCTAGCACCACAGAAGGTCGCGGGGCGTAAATAGACAGACAGAAAAACACCACAGAAAGTTTATGGAAGGGGATGACTAACAGGCTACCAGCACAAAAGTTCGAGGAAATATACTGATAGGCTAACACCACAGAAAGTCTTTGGAACGGGCTAATACCATAGAAGATCGACAGACGAAAGTAGACTGACAGGCTGATACCACAAAAAAGTCTTTAAAACGGGATGATCAACAGGCTAAAACCACAGAAGATCTCGGGAACGGAAAGAAACCAACACTACAAAAGGTTTCCGCAAGATAGGGTATGATTACTAGAGTCCAGTATAGACCGATAGGTTAGGTTAGGGTGGCGGCTATCAGCCCTACAACCGATCAGCCTCACATAGACCTATAAATGGTCCGTGGAACCGTTCCTGATTGCCGGGTTTATCTAAAACTAGCCGCAGCTGTTAATAAACCTTAGGAGCTGCTTCAGCCCGATGCCGGCTATATCACCCATACCACCTAAGAAGTACACACCCATTGCATTGTAGCTTCTTTTTGCTAGGCCCGGGCATTTGCAGAGTAAGTGCTGAATGCTTTCTACTTCGTCCTCGTCCATACAACTCCGGCAGAATTCATTCGTGGGAACGCGCAGACGTTCTGCGTGTCTACCGAAAAGACAGTGGCCAGTAATAACTGTTTCGGAGGTTTATCCGGCTTCCGTTTAAAAGAAACGCGGTTTTTGTCAAATCCCATTTAGGCCACAGCTGCCTTGACAGGCTGCATGTGGTTAAGTTACTTCATTTTTGCTTAGCGAGCTGAATAGCCTTAAGGTCAATTTCTCTCCTCACTGGTTCTAGCAGCCAACCAATCGATCTGTCAATAGAGGAATAATCCAATTGTCATCCCTCCTTTGCCAGCTCATCAGCTGTCTCATTCCCTTGAACACCACTGTGACCAGGGACCCAGCAGAGAGTTACCTTGTGTATCGCCCCTAACGTCCGGAGACCAGCCAGACACCTGCCGACCAGCCGCGACCTGACCAAATTTGAGTCCAGCGCCTTGATAGCTGCTTGGCTGTCGATGTACAAACATATCTCGTGTATTAGTGCTACCGCCCTTTCTATGGCCAAGATCTCCGCTTGGAATACACTGCAGTGGTCCGGTTGTCGGTACCTACTGCGTATGCTTAGGCGATCCGAGAAGACCCCCGCTCCCACTCCGTCCTCCGCCTTAGACCCATCCGTGAAGACCGATATTTCTGCACCGGTGGCATCCCCCCTCCCTCTTCCCACTCTTCTCTAGTTGGGATTTTTGTGGAGAAGGCCTTCCCAATACTAAGTAGTGGGGTGGTGTAGTCGGTGTTCACCTGCAGATAGCCTCCCGGATAGGTCCTTAGTATACTGCAATGGCCGTTGTCAGAGCTCTTCCAGCAATTGGACTCTTTCAGTCTTACGGCACTGCGTGCAGCTATACTTTTTCCGTGGACGTCGAGCGGTAGGAGATGGAGCATAGTCTCCATTGCAGCCGTTGGCGTTGTGCTTATAGCTCCGAAGATGCCCAAGCAGACAGCTCTTTGAATTTTATTTGCTTTCTTAAGATTGCTCTCCTTCCCTAGAGCAATCCACCAGACTATTATGCCATAGCTTAGAATAGGTCTTACTATGGAGGATACATCCAGTGGACAATACGATGGCTTATACCAAATTTCTTGCCAAACATCCTCTTGCAGGCGTAGAACGCTATCGACGCTTTCTTCACGCGTTCGTCTATGTTCATGCCCCAGCTTAGTTTGGAGTCGAGAATGACCCCTAGATACCTAGTATGGGTCTTTAGTGCTAGGGTATTGCCTGCTCGTTTGGGTGGTTCGAAGACTTCGATCACCCTCCTCTTTGTGAATAGGATTGCCTCTGTCTTCTGAGGATTGACCGATAAACCACAGTTCTTCGCCCACCTGTCGACTTTACCTAGTGCTCTTTCCGTCAAGTCGCTCATGGTGCTTAGGAACTTTCCTGATACCAGTAAGGCCAGGTAGCCTGCATAAACCACCACCTATATCCCATCTCTTTCAAGTGAGATCAGCATATCGTTGACCACTAGGAGCCACAATAATGGTGACAATACACCCCCTTGGGGTGTTCCTCTGTCTACGGACCTGACGCTCTCGTGGTTGCCCAGTTTTGTGTGGATATGTTGCTTGATAACATTGCGCCAGTCCACTGGCAGACAGAGTCGTCTGTACCGTGAGACATAAGGGCATCGTGAATTGCTTCAGCCTTGACGTTGTTGAAAGCCTTCAATGTCAAGAAACACACCCAACGTGTCTTCCCTGTTACTAAGTTACTGGTCAACGGTGCTTACTACTACATGCAGCGCAGTTTCGACTGACTTTCCCTTTGTATACGCGTGATGGGAGCCACTAACCCCTCTTGGTAAAATACGCTCACGCAAGTATACGTCGTAAAGTCTTTCTAGTGTTTTAAGAATAAACGAGGAAAGGCTAATTGATCTGAAGTCTGCGATTACATGTCCACTCTTTCCTGCCTTGGGGATAAAGATCACCTTCACCTGTTTCCAAGCTAGAGGGACATAGGAGTGGAAGAGGCAACTTTTAAATATCACCCTAAGCCACGGTATAACTGAAGCCTGTGCTTTTTGCAGCATGATAGGCCAGATCCCGTCTATTTCTGGTGACTTATATGGCGCAAAAGTTTGAATTGCCCATTTAACCTTCCTTATCCTGTGCTACTATGTAGCTGGCGGAAACCAGGCTTGGTAGCTCCGATCTAGCCGGAGTATCGCGAAAATTATCGTTTGACCGCGAAGTGAATTGGAAAGATAACCGGTCTTTCTCGGTGGGTCGTTTCCCTGCACTCTGGAAGACATCAATTTTATTCCCCGTTGGCAATAGAAGAGAGATTGCTAACGATAGACTAATTGCTAAATTATCTTGCATTCCAAAACTCTTCGAACTGATGATCCAATCCCAATTGTCCATGGAGTGAAGGGGTTTAATTTCTCACCGGCAGCATGGGTTCCTTAAGGGTAGGTCCACTTGTATCCAACTTATTGGAGTTTGTTTCTAACAATGTGGGTGGATTTTTGGATGGCTGCCAAACTGACTGCATTTATACTGATTTTAGTAAGGCTTTTGATAAGCTGTTTCACTCTATTATCGTTTTCAAATTGGCAAGACTGGGTTTCACGCCCCCACTCACTGCATGGATTAAGTCGTATTTATCTAATATAGACTTATAGAGTGCGTTTTCGAGGCGTGCTCTCTGATGCTTTTATGGCTCCTTCTGGCGTTCCCTGGGGAAGTCATCTTGGTCCATTGTTATTCATCTTATCTATTGATGATATTACTTATTTGCTTCAAAGAAGTAAAATTCTTATTTATGCGGACGATATCAAGATTTTTCTCCCAATCAAATATTTTGTGGATTGCGAGATCTTGCAGTCGGACCTACATATATTTTATTGCTGGTGTGGCAATAATAATCTTAAATTAAACATTGGGAAATATCAGGTTATGAACTTCTCGCGTACCCGCAACGACTATACTTTTCAGTACAAGTTTGATGGTACTTGTATTCAAGGAATGAAGGACTTGAATGTGTACCTTGATTGACAATTTAACTTTATCCCCCACATTAATAATATCCCTTCCAGTGTCAACTCTATGCTGGGGTTTATACTTCCTTGATATATAAGACTTCATCTGTATACATCCCTTGTTAGACCACTGCTGGAGTATGCTAGTCCGGTTTGGTCTCCGTTTTACAGATCTCACATTAAACGTATTGAATCTGTACAGCGTCGATTTCTGAGATCGGCCCTTCGTGCTTTGGCCTGGAGTGACCCTCTTATTCTACCTCCATATGAGGAGCGATCGAGACTGCTACAACTTGCTACTCTCGAGAAATGTCATTGGGTTGCTGATATAATATTTCTACAGCAGCTTCTGCAGGGGAAGATTGACAGTGAGGGACTTTCTTCCAAAATTTTACCTAGAGAACTGTTCTATTCCCTTCGAAACCGTTCTAGCTTACGGATAGCTTTCCCGCGGACTAGGTACGGTATATTTGAGCCAGTTAACCGCATTTGTAGGTTTGGTAATGATGTTGGTGATGTTTTCAGCACTAATGTGGACAAGATTACATTAAGGAGGAGCCTCTACAACTTGAAGTCATCCTGTTGCACTCACTCGTTTTTGTAAGGCTTTTGTAAGGTTTTTTATGTTGGTTTGTGTATGTATATTGTTTGCCATCTCAAGCGATCTCTTTTGCCTGTGCACCCCGGATTATTGTGTTTGGGTGTGCTTTGTGCTTTTGGCTACTAATATTTTTTTTTGCATGCTGATGTGGGAGACTCATTCACTTCAATATTTTGTTATATTCTGGTGGGTAGGTCAATTGATTCCTGGATTCTGCCTGTGAAGTGCGCTTTCTGAGAGAAAGAGGCCATAGTACCGAAAAATTGTTGGTGCTTTTAATGCTTTTCTCGAAGATTTGATGAAATGAAAATATACTCGCCATGGTACCACCAAATTTTTGTCAGTTTTGACGTTTTTTTAGAAATACAAACAATTGAAGTGATTAGTTAAGTGCGTATGTTTGATGCTAAAACGTTAAAAGGCTTAAATAGGAATCGCTGTAAGTATATACATATATATTTTGCAACTTTTCAAGAGTTACATAACCTGATGAGATGAATGACGATTGCGTGAATAAATCTTAAATTTTCATGTTATTTACTTTATTTTCGCCATTTTCGGCTGGTTGCAAGGTATTCTTGCCGAATCGGGCCAGACCCTATACGGAGAGGAACTTGCGAATTATATTCTACTAAACCCGGCTTTATGCTGCATCGAGGTTGCCAATACTCTCGTCCAGTAATGAATTCTTCCATCATGTTCCTACTTTCTCTGATGAAAGTAAAGAATTCCACAGAGCGCTTATTCTCGAGGATATACTAACCGCAACGAAGGATCTTCGACGTCATACTTCTCCTGGGTATGGTGGCCTATTTCCATGATTCTTTGTTCGTTTTAGGAATCTTTTGACTCCTGACATTTTGGATGTCTCTAATTCTGCAGTGGTTGGACATACCGAATTTCCCTCAAGTTGGCCAAGATCCGTCAACTTCGCTCAGTGATTGCCTCAGTAATGCACTCGTCATAGTCCTACTGCGTTCCAGGTCATAGTATCACGACAACATCGCAGTAGCAAAGCATCTTTTTGCTTACCATGACAAAACTGGTTCGCAAATGGGCATGATCTCTTTAGATCAAGGAAAAGCGTTTGATAGCGTATCGCACGAGTATCTGCTGAGCGTTCTCAATTTGTTTGGGCTTCCGTTCAAGTGGATTAAAATCATCACTGATCTGTATAGAGTTTCAGTGATTCTCATACAGCATCATGGGCATATATTGTCTCCTATTTCGTTTCGTCGGGGTATCAGGCAGGGATGCCTCTTTTCAGGTATGCTTTGTGACCTTTCAATGAAGCTGCTTTTGGTAAATCTTCATCGATCATTGCGGGAATGTTCTGTTCACTTACCATACACTAATGTAAGGCCACTTATATAAGCGTATGCTGACGACCTGCCTATTTTCGTCACGAAAGAGGATGCACTTCCAGTTTCTTATAGAGTTTTCGAACAATATGAGCGACTAGCGGGCGCTGGGGTTAACCTTAACAAAAGCCAAGGCCTACGGTGTGGGAGGTGGAGGAATCGAACGAACTCCGCTCGGCATACAATGGACGAATACTTGCCTGAAATATTTAGGGGTATAAGTGGGGCTCGATGGCAAAACATATAATAGAAGCATGGTTCTGAAGAAACTCTGGAGCTGTGAATTCGTGACGGAGTAGACTGCACCCACTTTCCCTGAAGTCGTTGTCAATTATTTGATTACTTCGTCCATCGTACCCTGTTCAAATCGGAGTGCTTCGTAGAAGGCTTCGTGAAACTTTTATTGACGGAGGTCGTTGACGCCTTTTTGGGGGACGACGACCAGTAGCGGAGGGTGGTTTGGGTCTTACAGACATGGTCGTGCAATTTCGTTTTCTTCAGGTACGGGCATTCCAGCGAGCGTTCTTTCAAAGAGATAACTTAATTTCGGAGAGAAGTTGTTTGGTTTGTTTGATTTGCACCGACTTCAAAATGTCGTAACAGATATAAATTTAAAAATTACTTTTTTTGCTTTTTAGCGCTTTTTGTGAAGTATTGTATTTTTCACGTCTTAGTTTCTTTCATTCTGTACCACAAAAAAAGAACTATCTAAATCGGTCAACGCGTTACAAAGTTAGGTTCAACCCCCTACCCCCACCCAAATCCCTCCAAAATTTTGTTCACGTGGTATCAATCAGGGAACAACCTCTACCGAACAGAAAAAGAATCATTGAAATCGGTCTACGCGTTACGAAGTTAGACTACCCCCTTCTCCACCATCCCACCCCTTAGGACCAAATTATTCTCCTATTACGAATAGGGAATCAATCTGTCTACAACTGCAAAAGAACCATCCAAATCGGTCCACGCATTACAAAGTTAGGTTCCTCCCTCACCCCCCCCCCCACACTAACATTTTTTTTCTCGTGGTATCAACCAGGGAACATACTCTACCTAACAAAAGAAGAATCATTAAAATCGGATACGAAGTTATGCCCGGTCAGACAGAAAAATCAAAAAAAAACGCAAACGTCCAACTTTTAACCTCTTTGTTTTTGGGAAGTCGCTTAAAAATTAGATAAAAATGCCATATTCATCTATGTTTGTATCTTACTGTAAATATCTAACTAATGAAGCGAAATAAAAAGAATAAAGGAGGAACTTTTTACACTGTGCGGCGTAGGTAGCAACCGGCTTTTCAATCGTATTGTATGACCAGAAAATCATCTTTGGGGTGAGACCCTAACTCGTTCTGAAGAGTTTTCGACAGGCCCATACGGCTCGAGTATTTATGGTAGAGTCAAGGTGAGCGTTCCAATTAAGATTTCTATCGTACGTAATGCCCAAATACTTCACCTCATTGGAATACTCAATGACCGTGCCTTGGATCTAAATTGGACCAAGAACCAAATGGTGCCTTCTGGTGAACGGCACAAGAACGCCCTTGGCAGTATTAATAGTGAGATCTTCGCTTGCGAGCCAGTAAGTAACCGTGTAACCGTCATCTACTACTACACCGCCTTGTGGGCACCCCTTAGCTGCTGCACACAAAGGTGCTACCCACTTCGTTGTTAAACACTTGATTTCGTGATATGTTCAGAAACTCCGCAATTTTCTTCATCGGTTTAATTTGAATGTTTTCCGCGTCCAATTAAACTTAAATGCTTGCAAAAGCGGTACTTATTTGCGAGAAACTCTGATGTAATAACAAAACGATATCACACGGGTTTCAGACATAACATAATTTAAAATGTCCATATTTATAATATATATACATATATATTATATTTATTGTAAATTTTAAATTTAAAGATATATGTGTTAAAAATTTACTCTATTACTGGATATTAGTTAAATTAAGGGATTAACGTTCAAGAAAATATTGTTTCAATAGTTTAATGTGGGCTACATCACAAGAAATAAAAATGTATGAAAAAGCAAAAAAAATTATTACTTTTTTTATTTTCGCGCTGATTGCTACTTTTTATAGCGGAAATTAAATACAATTTCGTTCGTTCTAAAACAAATCCTTGATGCTTTTATATTATTACTATTTCAGCTAAGCATTGTCAAAACGATTCTCTTTCCATTAAAATAGCTGAAATATTGCAACCAATACTACAAATCCAAATATTGACCGCATCTTTATGTGAAAACGTATAGCTGACAAAATACGGGGCAACCAAACACGAAAAACCAAATATCACTCCAAAACATTAAGGGGAACGAAAAAAATCGTAATTGTGGTGAAATGCCATAACACATAAAGTTCATCTACCCACCCATGTTACAAGTCGTATCAGTAAAACACTCACCCTCAGGGGTATATGAGTATGACAATACCATGTTTCGCCAAAGTTTATTTTTAACACGTCCCCATAAATTGACTTATAGCCCTCTGTCTCATACATAACTTGTGCTACCCAAAATTTGTGATAACCTTCCCTGGCAGTTCTTGAAAGAATTTAAAAGAATTCCGTGCTTTCTATGTCCCTATCTCATCCCATCCATTTTAGCCTTGATACTAGCTTTGTTTTATGTTAACGTAAAGTGGATTATATTTATCACAGAAATACCAAGCACCTGACAACGTGAGTCTATAAAAAAATTGAGTTTTCCTTCAGTTTTCGTGATACAGTCAAGGATATCGACAAAACAACTTAAATTGATGTCATTTCACTGGCTCTGTGGTCTTCTATATCTTTCAAGTGACAGCGTAATAAACCGCACCTGTCATGCTCTGGTATTGCTAACAGTTTTCTTAGAGAAACTAATTATCCTTTGCTGTGGGCTTTAAAGAATAGTCAAGAGACGCCTGATTTTAACGACAGGCTGCTTTACTTTAGACTGAGCGAACATTATTTTGAAATAATGGGAAAAATTAATTAATTTATCATAAATTAAATTTAGTTCTTCTTTGCACAACCTGCCTACTTTTCGGGAAGGCTATAAATATAATAGGATAGTTAGTAATTGTCACTATTGAGAGCATAATAATTGACAACTATCATTTATTTTTACATGAAGTCAAATGAAGTTTTGTATCTCTTTAGTTTGCAATTTTATTGTTGTTTTTGGGTCATTAGGGTTGGTGTAGGTGGTTTCTCCCTATGGTTATATTCCAGGCAATGAATATTTGTTTATCGAATTGCATGAACAGTATAACACAATCACGAAAGCTAAAATCACTGCAACGCTCATTTCAACGCCAATCGCATTAACTACAACACCCAATATAACGAAACCATATTGGAGAGGAGAAATACTTTACTCGATCCGAAACAACGATTGTAAGTTGACCTACAATTTAAAGTGGCTTCCGAACCACTGACATTTTCTCTTCAGTCCCTTGGCATTTTTACCGTGATCTGTTGTCAGCAGAAAACAACCATGTGTCGCCGCCGGTGGGATTCGAACCTGGGTTCTCCACCGACAACAACTAACATAATAATAATAATCACAACAACAATAACAACTGACAAGCACATAAGTAACAACTAAAACAACAACCAAAAGACTACATCAGCTAAACAACTGCTACAGACGTTGTTTGTAATTTTGTTTTTGATATTGGTCTGTTTAAGTTGTTGCGATTGGTGTGATTGTTGCAGTTTTTGAATACAATACACAATAAATTTAACCCTATGGTACGAGCGTTACTCTTTTAAAAAATAAGATCGTGATTTGTAGCTCCTGTCAGATTTTTCCGTAAAACTAACAGCAAAGATTACTCTAATAAGTAATCTTTGCTAACAGTCTGAACTAAAATGACATATATTGCCTGGCCTCTTTTCGCTATGTAACTTGTTATAAATGCAAACCTTTCTTGTGTTAACAATATAACTGATTTTCCTAATTCTGTATGTACGAACAGAGTAAAATTTGAGCTTATCTAGGCAATGACATGGTATACTCATTCATCCATGTTACTCATTTTTAAGGAATTTCATTAGGGTTTCAGTAAATATGTATTATGCAATGATCAAGTTACATTTTTCTGTATAGAAGATGGAGGCAAAATGGGGTAGCTTGACTGGTAAAAATCTTATTATCACAGCATCAAAGTTCTACAATGCCAGCGCTAATTTATAATGCTTTATTTACTACCTTCAACGGATAGTCTTCATCATTTCCACCGCAGTGCACTAGAAATAAAAGCCCCTGCAGTTCCGAAAACGATAAGTAGTTTTAGGCAAAACTCAATGAGTTCAAAGCTACTACATTTGATTCTGTTCCATACATGAATAACACCATAACTCATGGCATTTTCTCGACTTTCCACATTTTGCATAAAATCTTAATTGTGCATATCATAAAAACTCCAGCCACCATGGACTGAAGTGTGCATTACGTCATCCAGTCGCACAGTCAGAAGAGACTAGTCGAGCAATTTCAAAAAATAATTTTTTTTTGCATGTTTCAAATCCTTATAGTGTCTAGAATAAGCCCATAAAACGATTTGACGAAGTTCGGAAAAATTTAAAAGTTACAGCCGGTTTAGTGCGAACACGTACTGTTCGAAAATCATGCCTACGATCGGGTCAAATTCAGATGATCCTGTTTACTCAGCAGGTATAAAAATTCTTTTATAGTTTCTGTTTGGAAAAAATAATGTTCCTTGAATATAATAGTCAAAATCAGTTTCACAAGGAAGATAAGGGATTGCTTTATGGTCCAGGAACAGCTGATTAGCTGTAAGAAACAAAAATTATAATTTTTCCCACATTTTTTCTTTGTCAAACTTTAAACGCGTTTTTCTCAAAACCATGTTTTAAGACACACCGTGCAGAGTTGCAGTCGAACCGTTCAACCGATTAACTTCTTTTTTCTACGAAATAAAGATTATTGAATTTAGAGGCCATGGACCATTTTCAACAAAAAATATTAATATTTACTATATTTTTAACCACAATGAACAACAAAAAAAGGGCAAAATGATAGGCTTTTTTCTTCGAACGGTCGCCATTTTATCAAAAATCACTGATTTTTTCTAAAAATGGTCCATGGCCCCGCAAATTTATTTTACTTTGCAAATGACTTTGATTGTTGTGTTTCAGATAAAAGAGGAAGGCGGAATCCTGCACACGCTACACGGCTCCAGAAGTGCGTGGATATCTCGCAAATTTTACAATTTAAAGAATTAAAAAACAATTTTTTGTCAACTTAAGTAAATGTCGAATTATATATTATTTACCTTCTTCTGTGAGAAAAAAATTCATAAACAGCCATTTTTCAGGCTACTCGACTAGAACCTACCCTTAAGAACCAGACCAAACCGGTCGAGTACTGCGGTATAGCACACTTAAAACTCAGCTCCTTTTGGAAATATAAGCCCGTTGTTGGCTTACAATTGACTCTAGCAGTCATACCTACTTGTAAAACTTCTGTGATATCAGCCTGTTGATTTTATCCCTTTCCCATAGATTTTCTGTGGTGTCAACGTTTTGATCACCCCAACCGATAGACTTTCTGTGGGTTCAGTCTCTCCCGTTACTATCGATCTTCTGTAGTGTCAGCCTGTTCGTCATCTCGTCCTATAGACTTTCTGTGTGTCAGTCTATCCCGTTTCTACCGATCGTCTGTGATGTTAGTTTGTTGGTCATCCGTTCATATAGACTTTCTGTGGCGTCAGCCTGTCAATAGATTCCACTCCCAGTACCGTCACGATATTATACACATCTAATTATGAGGGTAACCTATACAGTCAAATCAATGGACAAAAATCTCATGAAAGTGAAAACAAAACAAAACAAGCCCAAATGTCTGTACCGAACCGAGTTTCTTTCTCTTTAAATTGTCGACTTGTTCCTTTTCCACATACCGTCCCCCCAGTAACCGCAGTAAGTAGAGATAAATAGCTATTTATAAAAAACACGGCTTCACCCTCACCAAAATAAATATTGGCGTCAGTTCATTCACCAACCTTATTTCTTATCTTTTTTAATGACCTTCTTCTACCTTACAGACCTCCAATCCTATTCGTAGTTTCGCCAACGTCAGCATCCTGAATTTTGCGTCTGTAATACTTTTCGTAGGAACTTTATAACAATCAACCGAGAACGTATATTTGAATAATTAAGCAACGATATTTATACAATCCTCGCTTGAAACAGAGCAAATCGTATTATAAATGCGGTGTAAAGTCCCTTAAAAATGCACAGCTCACCTTTAGACTATTTTGGTCGACGGAGTGAATATCCCCAATACGTCCTCCCTAAACATCTTGGGTACTAAGCCATCCAGTGTCTTAGACCATATATGTATGTATTATCAGTCGCTGTGAAATGCTTGAATTTTCTACAAAAGAAGGAAGAAATACTTGACCACATTAGACTTCGCGCTGATCTACAAGTCACACAGCATACCTAGATTCCAATATATCTCTCTCTCTCTCTCTCTCTAGTTCCCATAATCCATTGTGGGACACGGGGCGGGAGACGAACTTTACCCGATTCAAAACAACGATTGCTAGTATACCTACAATTCAAAGTGGATTCGGACCCACTGATATTGCAACCCTCATGGCCCTTTTATCGTAACCTGTTGTAACCTTCGGAATAGTAGGCCGACACGTTATCGCTTACTCCACCGACGACTTGACTCGAATCTATGAAAGCATTAACTCTCTGGAGAATCGACGACATTTCCGTTGCCTCTTTCTCTTCTATAACTATTTTTACGACCATTGTTCTAAAGAAATTGCGAGCCTGTTATGTTGTAGACACATCACAACGCGTGATATCAGAGCTTGAAGTCACTCCCATCCCTATATCCTTGAGGTCAAATTTAAGAGTACCCTCAAATTTCGGGAATCATTCCTAAGTAAAACAACATGAATATGGAACACCCTACCATCTTCTAATTTTTCCTTGGCTGTGCTATTAGCATCAAATACTTGAGTAGTTGACGTGGCAGTTAGAAAACGTGCAATTAGAAAAGATTATTTTGATGAAAAATCAGCCTCTTTTAGTTGTAACAACTTTATTGGGAATACCAATAAATATCGACTTTAGTAGGGCTTCCGACAGAATTAATCATAGCGTTCTCATTCATAAGCTGTATGTTCTTCGGTTTCCTTATGTCTTTATCAACTGGGTATGTTCTTATCTGTCAGATCGTACGCAGTGTGTTTTATTTTGGGGTGCACTTTCTAAAGAGACAAATTATATCTCAGACAGCCATTGATATTCATTATTTACATTAATGATGTATTTACATACTTGATAGAGTTTCTTGATGGCACTTGTTTAAATTTTTCCATAGTTGAGTTTAAACACTTGTTCTCATATAATAATAATTTTTATTTAAAAAAATACAGAGTGCGACGCGTTTCGCCCTATTGAGGCATCCTCAGGCTATCGACTGTTTTCTATCACCGGTTACAAAAAAATTTTCGGATCTAGTAACGGACTATTATTCATGAAATCTAACTGGTCATTAAGTATATTTTGTCCTATGTATTTAGCTTTCCTTATTTCGAAAATCTCTGCACTATTCAAAATTGCACCTCCATCTATGTTATGTAGTAGTTTAATACTATTCGAATTTATTTTATGTTTATTGTCTTGTAAATGTTTTGAAATGGCAGATTGTGGCATCATACTTCGAGCTCCTGCAATATGCTCAGATAATCTTCTATTTAGCGTTCGTTTGGTTTTTTCAACATAAACACCGGGACAATCATCACATTTAATTTGGTAAACACCGCATTTTTGCAGCACGTCCGGTAAAATTTTAAAAATTACGAAATGTAAACAAGTGTTTTAACTCAACTATCTTTAACCAAACTTGACAAAACTACTTAACAAAACTTGAAGACTACCCAGTAGCACAAGAGACGATCTTCGGATGGGTTTTAGCAGGCAAATATCCGGCCTCAAACGACGCCGCAACGATCTTTCACACTGTAGCTAGTACACACATTAATAGTACGTTGAAGCGCTTTTGGGAGTGTGAAGAATTAATGAGCACCGATAGTGTTGGAACAGTCGAAGAAGAACTTTGTGAACAGTACTTCAAGGTCAGCTTCCAAATGGATAACACAGGCAGATTTGTCGTATCTCTACCTCCTTTTAAACATCACTCTTTAGCAAGAGGGGATTCACTTTTAACTACAATGAAACGATTTCAATCCGTTGAGCGTCGTTTCCAAACGGATCAACTTTACCATGACCAATACTGTCAATTCATGCAAGAGTACCTAGAGTTGGGGTACATGCAACTCATACCAAAGGAAGAAATAGGCCCGAAAGAAAATTCAAAGCACCTTTATTTGCTACATCATTCAGTTTTTAAAAGCTCACCTCCCTAATATACGTGTTGTATTTGACGGCTCATCGAAAACATCAACTGTCACTTCCTTAAATGATAACCTGATGGTAGGTGGTGTTGTTCAAAGAGATCTTTTCTCTATATTGATAAGTTTCTGCAAACATAACATAGCCTTTTCAGCGGATATATAGAAAATGTATAGGGTATAGGGACTTTCAAAGAATCATTTGGCATAAAATTCCGGCAAACCAATTGCAGCATTTCAAGTTATGCACAGTGACATATGGTTTTTACTTACTGCTACAGATTCATAAACAACTACAGAGCGTCAAAGACAAATATTATAGAGACTGGGCAAATTAAAGGAGAAGAACTTCGAGCAGCTGAAAATTTCATAATTAAATCGGTCCAATTGCAAGCATTTCCTGTAGAAATTAAACGTTTAACGCAAGCCAAAGAGCTCCCAGTTAAAGGCCATCTTATCAACGCTCATCCATTCCTGGACATTACTTAGTGTCCGACACCTGCACCCTGGAATCGAACTGTTAATCAGTATAGTCAGACAAAGATATTGGATCATACGATTACGTGACGTATTAAAATTAGTAACACATTTAATGTTAAAGTTAATAGGAAACCTTCCTGCTCATCGAGTCAATACCGACGAGGGAATACCAACGGATATATACTCCGACAATGGACGAAATTTTATTGGTGCCAGTCGAAAATTACTCACTTTATACTCCTTCAGTAGTAGTACAATAATCAATGCTTTCATTACAGACAGCAATATTTCTTATCTCTTCATACCCACAATCTCCCCACACTTTGGCGGCCTTTGGGAGGCTGGTGTTAAGGCAGACAAGTCACACCTACACCCAGTGATTGGCTAAGCTACCCTTACGTACGAAGGAATGTTGACGCTGTTAGTTCAAATTGAAATCGAAAAATTCAGAATCACTTGATGTACTAACTCCTTCTCATTTTCTCATTGGAGAACCGCTGACGTCTATTCCAGAACTGAATTTACAAGAAGACGAAATATCAAAATTAAAACACTAGTAATAGATACAGGCTATGACTCATGGGTTCTGGAAGCGCTGGAGCCGAGACTATTTAACAACACTTCAACAGAGACCCAAGTGGAAAAAACCACAAAGCAACCTAAACAGAGATGACTTAGTTATCAGCACAGAGGAGAATATCCCGCCTTCCAAATGGGTTATTGGGCGTATTGAAGATAATCACCCTGGAACCGATGGCATCGTACGGGTAGTGACCGTTAAGACTTCAAGAGGAACCTACAAACGCTCAATCAGCAAGATTCATCGCTTACCATTCGACGAGTAACTTACTTGCTACATCCTTTTTCTCATACTTTCTATTGGTATTGTAACTCACGAATTATGTGAACTCTTAATGTATATTGTTTAAATCATATTGCTTTTTTCTTATTTTTGCTAAATATTTCTCAACAGGTGCTGTTTTAAATATTAAGTAACCATTATTTTTATTATTACTGTTCTGGTTATACCTATTATATTTCATTTTCATTTTTTCTCATTCTTAGACTTAAAACTCTAAGAAACGCTGGTGGATTAGGGATGATCGATGTTCATCGATGTTCACAAAACATCCATGTTGAGCGAATCAACATCGATGTTAAAGTGTATAGAATATCGCACAATCGATGTTAATGACAGAACATCGACCTTCGATGTTGGCGAAAAAGAACCGGATCCAAATTAAAAATATTTTTTTTCTATATTGAAGACTTAGCATATGTTGCTTTATAATTATACGAGATTAACAAATACCTTTATACATATTTATACAGTTCGACTGAGAATAAAGTAATTTAGAATTTTGGTTGGTCGGATACTCTCTTTTTCTGATCTCCACATAGGGAGGAAAACTGAATTTCTATTTAGAGAGCAGCAGTAACCGGCAAAACTTTTAAATTCCGAGTTAGAATAAGGTTGGATATTGACAATTTGGAGATATTGTGTGACTATTCCTATTTATTGATGGGGAGGATAGAAATATAATTTATATAGTATAATAAGTATATACGACTTCCAATCATAGGGTTTATAAAATCATGTTTGTTGTTATTTGAATCATATTCTAATTTACAGATAATAAATTAACAAAGTTGGGTAGATAGTGTTACTCAAAGTTGTCACAGGTTTTTTGCTGCTGTGGAATGAGGTCGTTGGAGGCAGCTGAGGGTCAGTTACACATAACATTCCAAAACATACTTATTTACTTTTATGCGTACTTTGTCGTTTTTGTTTAACAAAATCAAATAAATACAAAAACAAATCAAATCAGAAACAGAGAGATGACGTTAAACATGCTGACTGAGAAAGGCACACTTAGGCCAAGGAGACCCATTGTGATACCACGTTGAGGCTACAAACTTTAGCAACCCCCATAAAAATAACCTAAGTAATAGGAGGGTGGACATGTTCCCACCTGTGCACCGAGCCAGCTCCTCTGTCTCCATTGGGACCAGCTCTCGACAAATGTAAAGGAAATCATAATTCTCGAAAGGACGACAAGGAACTAAAATATTCAGACAGGTTAGTAGCGTTGGTATTAATTATTTCCTGCAAACATTCATAAACGAACAGAATCCCAAATACTCGCGGCTCTTCTGTAGAGTGCCCACAGAAAGAAACTTAAGCTTCTTATTTGTGTAGGGAGGCAATATAACAGGATCGTTCTATGGAAGGCTGCAAAGTGCAAATGAAAGAACCTACGTTACATTGCTTCAAAGAACATAATATGAACCAAATAAATTGGTGAACAGACCGCGGAAGCGTACTCTAAAATCGGTCTAACTAAAAAGCAATAAAGAGTCTTGGTGACAAAACAATCATAAAACTCACGATACCATTTCTTTGCAAAGTCCAAAACCAAATATCTACGCCGATAATTTTTCCCGATCTTGTATTCGATATTGTTCGATCATTGTTTAGTTTTAATTTTAGTTAGTTGTCTTCAAAGTTCATGTTAAAATTACCGCTCAGTATAATTGGTATTTCATCCGAACTTTTGTTCCATAAAGCTGCACCTGTTGCAGATTTTCTGTCCCACAACATTCTTCATGGAAAGGCCTCAACCCCGCATAAATAGATAGCTGTAAGCCTACCTTTAGAAAAGCCATATTGGAAGTGCCCATAACTTCCTGTGCCCATTGATTAAAGTGAAAAAGAGCGAACCAAAAATAAGCGCCCGAAGGAGCTTACAAACTTTAGATATATTATCATTTATTTTGTGTTGGAGTTTTATCTAGTTTTCGTTTTTTCGCGAAGGCATCCAGCAGCTGAAGAAAAGTTAACCCTTTGGTGCTGCTGTTGAGAACGAGCCAAAGGAGCTTAACTTTTCTTCATTAGAAACGCCGATGGTGTTAAGAAATATTTTAATGTTTCTTACGTTGCTCGAGTTTAAAAAACAGTTTGTTTTGGTTTTTATTTTGAAAAATTCACTCGGGTCATGTGAATATTTGCTGCACATTTTGTACATTTTGTGAATATATTAACAACAAATCGTTAGTTACATTGTTCCTATTGCACTTCTTATAGTGCAGAAAAATCACAGTTTCTATACCATTCAAGCATCTTGTTTTCTTACGCCCTTCTACAAATTCATTCTATTTAACATCGATATTAAGGAACATCGATGTTTTGAGTTCGATTATTATCGATCATCGATGTTTAGTCGTCGATGTTGACATAGATGTCAATATCGATGTTATGTCAACATCGTTCATCCCTATTGTGGATGATAAACAAAAATTTGCATATCTCAATCCCCACTACTTTCACTTTGCAGTAATTTTCAGGAACGCTTAGCTGGATTTTGACCTCGTAAAACTTTTCCAATCAGTTCACGTGCTTCTAAAGTCGCATCATTCCAGCACGCCCTTTGCCATTTATTTATCATGTAAATGCTTCCCGCGCGACTGGAAACTTTCAAAACAACTGCGTAAAAACTGAACAAGGCATAAGGACCTTTACCAAGCTTCAGAACTTTACCCTATCGCTAGAGTGATTATTGAACACGTGTGTAACCCACAACGCGTTTTTATAATTAATTTATTCAAGTTGAAACTTAGATATATGGTAAATATTTCACTTTGACACCCTTCCGTGACCAAAGATATAAAACAATTCATCAAAACCCATCCCGTGTCCTTAGCTTTGCTGCGTACTTTGCTCCGTGTATGCAACACTGCTCAAGTTTGAAAGGGAAAATTAATTCTACAGCATAAACAGACGCAGGAGTGACGCATCGACGTCAAGATTATCGCAGAATACTGTTTTTTATCGATTTAATGAATCATACCTTGCCGGAAACAGTATCGGAAAGAAGATGGAAATGAAAAGCCAGAATGAACTCACTTTGATGATAAAAGAAGGAAGATTGCCGTTTGAAAGAACAACAAAAGGAAAGCGCGTTTCATTATGTCACGTCCATGAACTGTGCAGTAAGTGGGTACGGAGTCCCTGAGGAAGAACTGCTGGAAAGCACTGACTCTCTCGGGTTTTTCCTTTTTAAGCTGATAGCAAAGGCTGTCTACTTAAATTTACACCTTATATACATAAATACAAGTGTAAACACATAACCAAGAAAATCTATAAGATTATTCAAAAGCTTCTACCAAGTTCTGCAAAAGCCTATGACCTTGCCAGGATTAGCCTCCTCGAGAGACGCGTCGTTGCCAATTTTACCGCATGACTCTCAAAAATTTCCACCCTGAAAAAACATTTTCTCAATTAAGGAAAAAAGGATTTCCACTTCCTGAAAATCATTAATTAAATTTCTAGACCGAACCAAAACATCTAAACGCCTTAAGGTGGGTGGATCGCGGATTTATTTTTATTGAATTCATGCTGTTACTTCGTTAAACGCAAATGCATGAAGTCAGGGCACAATGAAATCCTTTAATATAAATTGCAATGGAAACAATGTAGGGCGGGTGGAGGGGGGTGGATGGCTTAAGTTCTGCCACCAGGGTGATATCACCAGCAACAAGTATGTAATTTGTAGTAGAGCATGCGCCCTACTGCATAGAATGGTGCAAACGAGCGAAATTCTGAAGCTTCATATGTCTCTCCGTCACCAAAACTATGCTCAGTTACATGGTTACACACCATTGCATGGTTCACTCAGCGCCTTAAATCTTATGCAACATATAAGCATACCGCGGTTTTGTATTGGTATGTGTGTTTGGAAAAGCTTTCCAAATACTACCACTTTGGTTCTGGTTCTGTTTTACAAAAATCTTACATTCCTTTTACAGGATATAGACTATGGGTAGGATTTCTGAGTATGCTCCATTCCCAGATTCCCAGATGAGGCCTCACAAATTATGAGCCACGGTACTAAAACGAACAATCCCTGCTCGCGAATTGCTTTATTAAGTTCATCTTGGATGGTTGTATATGTGCCCTGACATTAAGTTACCATCATAAATTTTTGTTTAAAATCGCATCATTGTAGCCTCTGAGAATATTGCGCGAAGCCTTTCAGTTCATTTATTCGAGAATGGAGTTAATCAAGCACAAGGAATAAGAACATTTATGACTGCAACAGAGCAAAAGAGCTTCTACTGGGACTCGGGGATTTAACCTTTTAAACGAAAACTATAAAAGTTTTGACGTAATCAGCTAATTGCATTATACGAGTACAATGTTGAGTTCTATTTTAGTGCTTCGGAATTTTGACCCTGATTGAAAATTTGTATATTTTGGGTCATTGAAATTCACTAATGAACTCATTTAATTGCGGAAAGTATGAAACTTTACACAATTAGTTTCCTTTAGCAAGTAATGAGCCGAAAACTAATTTCATCAAGTTTAAGACTTACTGGTTGTATACTTTATGGTTGTATACTTTATGGTTGTATACTTTATGGTCTCGTTTTGGCTCTTTGTACACATATTCACGGCCTATATATGAATAAATATTAATATAATAAATATGGAATCATAACAAGATCAGAATCATTAAGCTACAAAATTCAGTAAGATATCCCCATTCCTGCACCCAATCCAATTGCTTCTGACTTGTAACTCTTATTATGTGAAAATAAATATTTAATCATTTTGCTCGGTGAGTATGACTCTGCCTGAGCTCAACCCTATAGTTCACGGTGCAGGATAATCTTTCTAAGCCATTTTATTTTTGCTCTATTAATTGTCTTTTAAAATGTTTTAAAATATTTCTCCATACTACACCTTGCTTACGTGTATCTAGAACAGATTGAGCTATGTCGGTGATAGCTTTTGTAAGCTGCTGGCAGGGTACCCCATGCCGAACAGGTCAATCCTGAGTTACCAGACGACGTAGATGCAACCTGGCAAAAGTATATAATGCTTTAAAAAAGAAAGGTCCGATAAAGAAAAAAACTCAGTAGGAGTATCTACCAAAACATCGGCAGTCGTTAGTGCTGCGACTGCCGGTGGGCACGATGAAGGCTTGCCTTGTCTGAGTGTCGCAAGTGGCTCCTCACAGCCGGCTGAGATGATAGCAGCTGATCTCAGCAGTAGATGTAAAATTACTACCTCTAAATACAACCTAGTAGCTGCTCAAAGTACCTCCAAAAAGCACGTTACCGGTGCCGCAGTCGAAGCAGACTCGGATCGGGTAAGTGTAAGCCCCTCGGATGGGGACGCGCTTCAGCGGCCACTCAGCCAAGGAAAGGATGCTGGCAGGCACTTGACTGCTAGGTCCCGATTAAAGCGATAGGGTTGCAGAACTGTCTCTCAGTATACAGTTACTGTGAGTCTAATGGAGTCCCTTGGCAAGAAGCAACGCCGCACTTCAGAGGAGCAGGAAAGGCAGACCTAGGCGGGTGATTCCGTGACTTTCTTCGAAACCAGAAAGACCGTCGTGGCTAAGGACCTGAATTTCTGCAATAAAATTCAAGAAGACTTGGTGCAGAAAATGTTGGTTAAGAGGATAAGGAGGCCAGCTGCAAATGGTGACATCTCGGCTAACTCTGGTAAAAGACCTAAACTGTGCCAAAAGACGCAAAGCGTTGAGTCAACATCGGCACAGGGACCATTGACGTCGAAGGCACCGGCACAGTTGGCAAACGAAGTTCTGAGATCGATGGATAGTGGCGTTAATCGATTGGAGCGTTCCCCATAGGAAGATGTCATTGGAAAGGTTGGAAGATCGTAGAGATGAAACTGCTGGACGAGCGTAACGGGCACTTGAAGAGAATCGCTGATGGAGCATAATGGTTAAATGGTGTGAAGATAATCAAGTGCAATGATCAGTTTACCCTATATTGGTGTAGCAGGGCAATCAAAACCCGGCAAAATCTGTGGGAAGGGGCTTTTCTCGAAGAAGTAGATAGAGAGAAGATCTGCTGGCACCCAACGTAAAGTTGTATATACCCCGCGGCGAAGGTCATCTGGCAGTCGGCACAGGAGTTTGTCAAAGATGAATAAGCCACAATATGCAAGAGTTTTGTCGAACAACAGTTAATCTTGGCGCTAATTCAGGAGTCAGTGTTGAGCAGGAGGGTTCAGTGGCTAAGTCCGAATACTCAACATCATGTACATAAGTTGATTTACCACCGGGGTGAGGATAGCCCACTGGCGGGCGGCCATCCTAATTGACAAAACTGGTAATCATTTTCGCATGACCAACTGTAATTTTCAGGGACCTTTTCGCAAATCCTGGCTGAGGTCACCACAGTATTGTCCTGACATCGGCCGACTTTCCTGGGGACAGCTTATACGCTCGACCTGCTGAAGTTCAAGAACTCATCAGTTATTGTCGACGGACGAACCGACAGGTCATTATTGGATTCTAGACGTTTATTTAATAGAGCTGAATGCTCCCAACAATGGAATGAATATAGGTTCGCACTCTTTGAATATAATAAAAAAATAAAACGCCCCAACCTATCAAAGGGCAGTTCTCTCTCTAACGAAATATTAATCACATCTAGTGTACTCCAGGGAAACCGTTTTAGCTGGGTTTTTTTTATTAATGACATTCTAAGATGGAAGAAACTATAAAATGTTATACTATGCTAACAATGCTAAGAATTTTCGTGTAATCTCTGACATTATTGATTGATCTGCACTGAAGTCTTATCTTCAGTCTTTTAATTCTTAGTGTATTGCGAGCAATATGTCTCTGAACATTGAAAAGTCTACGTTTGCCTCGTATTCTAGATGGAAGGATTCATTGACTTATGATTATTCTGTGGCAACTTGCTAACCAGACTTGAAAGAGTGAAGGATATTGATGTTGTTTTTGATCCACATTTGTCTTTCGCTGATCACGTCAGTTATATAGTTAACAAGGCTAAAGTGTCCTTGGGCTTCGTAAAGAGAGGAGCTTAAGAATCTTTATCACATAATTTTTTGATGTACCTTCATTTCGTCTGTGTTGGAGTAAGTCTGTTATGTTTGGTCTTCTACCTATGCGGTACACATCGCTCGTATTGAGGCTGCTCGGCGTAGGTTTCTCAGATTGGCATTGGGTGACCTTCCATGGAACAACCCTTTGATTCTGCCTGAGTATAAGGACATTAACAGGTTTGGGCTGCTCTCTTTGAACATCTAGAGGACTAGTATTTTGTTTATTATCATTTTAGTGGCCTTGCTATTGTATTTTTTCATTCCTTTTTTTCATTTTCTATTGTAATTTATCAGCCTTGATGAAATTTTTGTAAATAAATAAATCAATATATTCAAAATTTCTCTTTTAGGTTTGGTATTGGAATAGAGTTTAGCACCGTTTTAGATTTTTCTTACTCCCAATATATGGACTCCTTTTTAATATTAAGTGCAAATACTCGTATACCTACTAAAAGACTCAAAAGATAACAAATTAAAAATTTAATATGAGAAATTTAGCAGACAAGTCTGCAGTACACTGGAACAAAATATTTACTTCTGTTCAAAAAGCTCTAAAATTAAAGAATAATATTTTGAACGATCAACTAGACTGTACCTATTTTAGTCCGTTATTAGATCCACACACTTATTTTAAATGTAACGTAGAGTAACTTTGAAAGTCCGTCACTGTCCTGATGATGCCTCAATAGGGTGAAAAGCGTCGAAATTGTTAAAAACGTTGAAATAAATTGTTTTTAAAAAAAAATTTTGAAAAGCGTCGAAATTGTTAAAAAAAAATTTTGAAAAGCGTCGAAATTGTTAAAAACGTTGAAATAAATTGTTTTAAAAAAAAAATTTTGGAACTAAACAAGTGTTTTCTTTATTTATTTCTTAAGTGAAATTATTATGATGAAGAAGTTCCAACATGTGCCAAAAGCAACAACCCCAAAGGTACAAGTTTAATCCAACTGATACACGGCCTAAATGTATATAACAATTTCGGCATATCCAAGTTAAGTTTCTCTATGACATGATAATAAGCGTAGACTTGGACAAATTTAATGTCGGCCTGTTTAAATAAAATTCGTCCACAGTAATTAAGGATTCCATTTGGCATTTTAGAAAACAGTGTGTGTTCAAAAACTATTCCAAATATGTACGTTACAAGAGTAATAAGACAGCATTGTTTTTGGTGAATGGTTCGACAAATGCTTTTTAACTTTACCCGAAGCCTGAAAACCAATAGTTTCTATGATGAGTTAGCATGGGTTTGGACGAAAGAGAATTAGAATGTCTTGATTTTGCATTCCTGCGAGTGGATTTTAATTTTAATTAAAAACTCACGGAGACAACCCTAGGACTGTGGGACAAAGTATTGTAGCCTTGTTTATAATGTTTGAGAATTGCGAGCTTTGAGCGGAATGTAGTTTTAAAACAGTCATTCATATGTCTCTAGTTCTCTATAGTTCCCGTAACCCCTTAAGGGACATGGAGAGGCAGGACAACATCATCCGACTCGATGATACGATTGTAAGTGGACCTACAGTTCTAGGTGGATTTCGGACCATCGCCAATGCTCTACAACCCCAATGGTCTTTTAGCGCAAGTTTTTGCCAGCAAAAAATAACCATGGCTCGCCGCGGGTTGATTTCGAACCAGGGACTCTCATGTTGAAAGACAAACACGTTATGATTTACTTCTTGCTTACTAACGACCTATCGATGGTTAAGTGCACAAAAATTTTACCTCCAATAAACTTGGTTTTGAGTTAGAAGGTTTGGAAAGTAGAAGCCAACTTGGAAAGGAAAGGAGACGTTCAAATCCCATGAAACTTCCTTGTAATAGCTTTAGAATAAACGAGATGCCAATTAATCAGGCAGAAAGTATTAGTCCTTGTGCGTTGATTATTTGACAAAAAATGCATTGCAATGCGATGATAGACCTAAGCTTGGGCGGCCTCGAAAAGTCCCAATATTTAACAAATCCGTTTTTCAAGCCAATTCCTGTCAATATATTTGTGGCGTATGTAGTGGAAGGGGTACGATTTGTATATGTATAAATACTATTAATATAGCTCATAGCTCATAATGTCCCAAAAACAAAGAGGTTCTAAGTTCGACGCGTATTTTTTTTAAATTTTTTTTTTTTTTTGGTTATGTCTGACCGGGCATAACTTCGTAACGCGTCGACCGATTTTGATGATTCTTTTTTTGTTGGGTAGAGTATGTTCACCGATTGGTACCATGTCAAAAAAACTTTTGGTAGGGTGGGGGTGAAACCTAACTTTGTAACGCGTGGATCGATTTGGATGGTTCTTTTTTTGTTGTACAGAGTATGATCCCCTATTGCTAACAGGAGAAAAAAATTTGGTCTATGGTGAAGGGAAGGGGGGGGGAGGGTTAGTCTAACTTTGTAACGCGTGGACCGATTTGGATAATTCTTTTTCTGTTGGGTAAAGTATGTTCCGTGGTTGATACCACGAGAAAAAAATTTTGGTGGAGTGGGGGTGGAACCTATCTTTCTAACACATGGTCCGATTTCGATGGTTCTTTTTCTGTTGTATAAAGTGTGATCCCTCATGGATAATAGGAGATTAATTTTGTCCAATGGTGAGGGGTGGGGGAGGAGGAGGGGAGTAGTCTTACTTCGTAACGCGTGGACCGATTTGGATAATTCTTTTTCTGTTGGGTAGAGTATGTTCCCTGGTTGATACCACGACAAAAAAAATGTTGGTGTGATGGGAGAAGGGGGAGAGTGGATCCTAATTTTGCAATGCGTGGACCGATTTGGATAGTTCTTTTGCTGTTGTATAGAGTATGCTGCCCCATTTCTAATAGAAGGATAATTTATTCCAAGGTGGGGAGTTGGGTGGGAGGAGGGGGTTAAACATAACTTTTTAACGCGTGGACCGATTTGGATGGTTCTTTCTTCGTTGTATAGAGTCGGAGACACTAAAAAGTGAAAAATAAAATAGTTTTTAAAAAAAAAGTTGAACCGACTTCACAAAAAGCGCTAAAAAGCATAAAATAATTTTTAATTTTATATCTATTACGACATTTTGAAGTCGGTGCAAATTAAACAAATAAGAAAACGACAGTACCACAATTGAAAATAATACATAATACTACCTGAACGTTTCAGCTTACGGGATCATAAGAAATTACGATTAAATATTTTTGTTGTAGTTGTTTGGTTTGTTTGATTTGCACCGACTTCAACTTTTTTTTTAAAAACTATTTTATCTGATTTTGAAGGTGATGTAACGTGCTTTTCTGTATTTGTTGAGAATTTTCCATAACAGTATCTTATTCTAGCAATGGAAATTTTAATCGTTAATTACTCTCTAATTTCCCTAAGCCCTTTTGGCGCATGAGGCGGGAGAAGTTTAGCATTTCGAAACAACGACTGCTAGTGGATTCCGAATCACTGAAATTTACTTTGTAACCCCCAATGCCCCTTTTATCGTAATATGTTGTCAGCAGAAGCAGGAGTCGAACCTGGGACCTTCGGAAGGGAAGGCTGGCACATTATCACTTACTACACGACTTACCATGACAAATTATGCAAATCATTCTTATAGCCGTTCGTTCTAATGATACAAGAACAAGACTGTCTTTTTCCTTTTCGTTGTCATTCACTTTTGTGCAATTACTCTGAGTATCGTTGCTTCAAAGAGCAACAGATAGAAAAATGGCAAATATTTAGCGTAAAAACTGTAGCTGAAACATCGATTCGCATCCACAAAGCATGAGATAATTTGGCAAGCAAACAACATATTTACCCATATTAGACTTTATACCATAAAAAAGGGGGTAAAATATAACGTGGAATTCCTATATCAACGTGGTCATCCACATAATATCAGAATCATTAGCCTTTCATTCAACTGTGATCGCAAAGCATCAACTGTTCAGAGGGGGACAGATATACAAATACCTAAGTAACTGATCACAGTACAGTTGTAATAGGTACAAGTTTTATGATAATAATATGCATGGTAATGAGCTAATGAATAATATATGCAAAAAAGCGACTACTTTGTTTTCCAAAAAGATTTAAAAATGTACGCTGATGTCTTGTTTTGTTAGCATAAGTTTGGAATATCTTTCATTTTCAAATAGCCGATAATAGGTGTTTGTTTTAAATTATGGTCGATTAAATTTAAATTAACATTGACCTTTTCGCAATCTACAATACATACCATTCATAAAGCTTTATTATTGCCACACCTTACTGCCTACGAAGTTGTAATATATAAGTAATTGACGACGTTGTAATATATAAGTAATTGAAGTCATATTCTAGGAAGTATTAATTTTGCATTACATGTATTTATTACAGCATCAATTACGTATATACTGCGGAAGATGTGAAATGATAAGTTTTGTAATTTTTAACTGTTGTCATGTCAAAGCATTGGTTACCTAAAAACTCACTTTAAAGTAACCTCTCAACTTATTTTCTCAATACGAAGCAATATGTATAATATTAAATGGTTACCAGAATATGCTTAAGAACGTGACTATGACTTCGTGAATACTAAAGATAAAAGCAATGTTCATAACTTTACATTCAAAAGTGTTTATGGTCAAGATAAGAATTCGATAAGAACTCATTTTGTAAAATGTTTTTATTGGAAACAATTTGTCAAAGATTCTTTGTTTTTTAATTTCATTTCCTGTGTTAATGGAGTACAATTAGCTGATAACAAGCTTTTATTTCACATGATTTTATGATACTATGGTTTTTATCGACTTATCAAACATGGGTATTATGTAGGAATGAATTAAAATTTATATTTTTTCAATATAATCACTAGTCATGTTCTACTACTTTAAGAAGAAGATATCTCATTTAAGCGCGTGTGCATTGCATAAAGATTCTTCAAAATTGTTTAAAAACATATAAAAGGGCTATGTATGAAATGTGGTAAGATAAGTGGATGCATGGGCGGGAAATATACAAAACTTCATCATATTTAACCTTATATATCATATCGATACATACCATTTGTACATTTTCAAGTTATAAGAATTTCAATGAAATAACATTGTGTGATTGCTCATCTGTCGACAATAGATTACGTTAAGCGGCCATTAAGAATTACAGAGTAAGGTTAGTAATCAAGATTCATATTCATAGATTCTGCAAAGGTTACGAGAAGCAGATAGGTTTGAAACCCCAGAGAAATTTTAATGTTACTACTTTTTACTCAAGTTGCACGTGTTTTGCGCTTTTAAGTAATTTTAATAAAATTCATAGCTTTGAAATGGATGCATACAGTTTTGATTTTGAAAAGTCAGTTTTGAGCTCATTACGTTAGCTTTGAAATTTATAAAGTCAGTCATGAAACAGACAAAGTTAGTTTCGAAAATGACACAGTTAGTTTTGAAGTTGATACAAACAATTTTGAAAATGACACGATCTGCTTTGATTTAAAAAAAAAAACAATTTTGGGGTTGCAATGGTATACAGCAAAACCTCCCTAAAGCGGGCACAGCTCGTTCCTAAAAAATGACCGCTTCTAAGAGATGTCCGCTTTACAGAGGAGGAAATTTGAGGCAAATTGATGCTTGGGACAGGAAAAATAGAGTGCGGTTTTCGGAGATGTATATATGATTATTTGTTCCTTACAAAATTATGACAATAGGACCTTAAATGAAATTTAAAAAACCTCTTACATTACAATACTTTTTACAAACTCCCTCCGCTCTCGACAAGAAGCATAAAGTTGTTTGGTAATTAATATTTCTCAGAGCTAATAGAGCTGCAGAACACAGAACTTAATTATATGCTAACCTTTCTTTTATCGTCTTCGTCTGATCCGGAGCATACTTAAGTGGAGTCAAAGTTTTTATTTGAACGAATATCACAGGTTTGAGCCAAATAAATATCAATTGTCATTTGACATTTTACAGTTGTTATTTAGAGTTGAAATGTTTGGGAAACTTCCTTCTCTCTCCCTTATCACTTGTGTGGCATAGGCCGTTTACTTTACCAACTCTCCACCAGTTACCACGATTTGTTGATCGGTACCTTCCTTATCCACGGATCTTCTCCATGTATAGCGCGGTGATATAATTCGGCGCCTTCCTTGGACCCCTGCAAGTTCCAATCTAGAGCCTGTTGTGCGAGGTTGCTTTTTTTTTTTATTCCATGTGGCCAAATCCTAGGGGACAACCCTTTGATGCGTTAGCATGGCTTTGGCCGGAAGGGAATTAGGGTAAGGGAAGTGAGGAAACTTGAGTCTTGTTTGCATTGCTGCGAGCTAAACAACAGCCCAGAGACGGAGTGGATTATTTTAACTTCTTAATAAAAGCTCATGGTCATCTGGGCTCGAACCCGGGACCCACGGCATGTTGGTCTTGCCGCTCAACGCATTGATCCATTTATTAGTGTGCGACCTATCCATTGCCACTTTCGTCTGCAAATACTCCTGTGTACCCCGTCTTGTCCTGCAAGACTAGGTCTTCGTGGGTAATGACCTCCGTCCAATGGATGTTAAGAATGCACCGGAGAGACCGGTTGATAAAGGCTTGCAGCTTAGATGACATTTGACATTTTCACATTTTAAGTTCAATTCAAAGATCCGGACTTTTATCCACTTGTTCTACTTATTGAGATAAATTTCATTGTCTCCTGAAGTCCAAGCTCAGAAGTTTGGTTTTAGTAGCATTGACCTTAAGCCTTGCTCTGCGACCTTCTCAGCTTCGGACATTAGGGCTACATGACTATGTTTGTTGGATTGGAGACATACATCGTCGGGACAGCTCAGGTGCGTAAGGTGGTTAAAAAGTTTTCGTCTGATCGCGATGAGTGGTCGTCTAAGGTGCTGTAAAGTACGTTATTAATGACGATCAATGCATCCTTGGGTCACTTCTTTCAGCACTTGAAAGGGATCCGACAGTTTCTCTTATGTAGGATGTGATGTTGGACTCCTGAGTAGGACTCTTTTATGGTGGTGATAATTTTTCTGGGATGCCTCCCCTACGTAAGGCTACCCATATATATTCGCGATCAACGCTATCAAACGCCTGCAGAAAACCGACGAACATTAGCTGTAAGGATAGCCTCCATTCGACGAATTGCTCGATAATAATTGGGAGTGTGTTAATGTGATCGCTCCAGGAGAAACGTTTAGCATTGGATACTGAGACGATTTAGGAGGCATCAAACAGAGTCCCACCTGTTACTACAGGGATTAGGAGAAAACACTAGATCCAGAAATTTGACACACCGCAAGACTGAGTTAAACCGACAGAAAGACAGAAATTTGACACACCGCAAGACTGTGTTAAACCCGCAGAAAGAACATTGTCGACAAAGTAAGCAGGCATCCCAGGAGCAGAAGAAAACAAAGGCATACAACAGTCGTCATCGCAGCATTGTCGTCATTCAATAGATGGTAGGCTATCGCCTCCCAAAGGAGCAAGTTCATCGTATGACACCATAGCATCAGGTAACGATCCAGCAGGGATATAAACAATGGCGACATAAATCCGCCTCAGATGGAAGCACAAGGCAACGCACAGGAACTCAAAATTGCTAGACTCAGGAACTGTGACGAGTGAGCATGGAATATCTCTGCATACCGCGCACAACACCCCACCCTTAACAAGAGCAAAAGCATTATGATCACGACGGAAGACCACGTCTGAAATTTTTCCACAAAGCCAGGTCTCATTGGGGTAGTTTAGGAAGGCAACTCACTGATGAATTTGTTGAAGTTTTTGATGCTGAACGAGGTCCGGAAAGTACGCACGATCGAATTGGTCGGCAATATATCGGGCGAAATCATTGTAGCAAATACATCCTCAGGAACAACAACTCCAAAAGAGGTCTTGTCGGAGCATCCCTCTCAATTAAATTTATTGTATGCAATGTCACCAGATGGAACATCAACACGTAATCAAATGTGAGCAATAACATTATCTTCAGACCCGAGTAAAAATAAGGCTCGACCATTCCTAGTCTAAAACAGGCACGCACAGCGTAAAAACGCCTGAATGGTACTCAAATGTGGCACGGTACGCCTGAGTAAAAATTATGTTTTTCCAAATGCAGGCACGTATCAATAAAAGACTCATAAAATAGTCCAAACCAAGCACGGTACGCTCAAACTTTTTCTAGACGAAAATTTAAAATGAAAATAATAAAATTATTTTTGCAGATTAACTCATTCTGAAATTGCAAAACTATCTCTGCAGTAGCCGGCAACGTTTGTGCATTTGAGTCTTATTTTTACCAGGATTAATAAAGATTATAATTGAAACTGCAAAATATATAAGAATAAAAATAACAAACTTCAGGTACCTAATTAATATCATTGTGTTCATTACTCACCTTGTGGGTAATCGGCTATTGGGAACAATTTTAATATCAGGTGGCCGATGACCCACATGGTCACCAGTCACGAATGTGTTAAAGCCAGAACGCAGTAACAGCCATTAGATTTTAGTGCACGTAGCGGGAGCGTGAATACCCGTGTGGGGGACGTATTTTTCAATTTTAAGTGCTGTACCGGGAGCGTACATAATACTGCCGGGCGCATTTATTCGCTATGCGTGCTCGCAACGGACACGTACATTATTACTTTTAAACATATTTACATCTGTACTTGCTTTGGACGTGAATATACCAACTCATTTATTTTTGCTTAGGAATGTTTCCAGATGTATCCTGGAAACGAAATTACATTGGGAAGCTTGGTCGGCCTCAGAGCTGTAACACTAGCAGAGTGCTTAACATCTACGGCGAAAGTACTAGGGTTTGGAATCAGCTCATTGGATATGCCAGATACAGACGGAACATAACTGTTATTAGCAGCATGTTTGACAATATCAGCAATAGAAAGCGAGCACCCAACTTGAGAAGCTGGAGAAGGTAGAAAGATAGTATCACCATCAGTAACAACAAGTGTGAGTAGCGGCACCGTGGGAGAATAGAGGGTCGTTAAATTCTAAATTCTGTCGGTGGCACCTACACCGCAGTAGTTTCGTAGAACGCACATTCCTTGAAGATGGTGGAGGTAAACTAATATTCAAATGCTGTCGACCATTGGAAGATGAGATCCCACTCGTAGGTATAATGAAACCACTCACGACTAAGCAAACCTCGGAATTTGTAGTGGTACGCCACCTCGCAAGGAAACGGACCGTGTAACTATATGCCGGTGAATTCTCTGTTTAAGAGAAGGGGATGGGGGGAGGGTTATTTTCAATATTTTAAACAAATTTTTAAATAAACAAACAAAAAATGTGGTAAATATAAATTTATTTTTAACTTAAGAACATACATAATAGTGCAACATTTCAAGAATCTTCTGTTAAATTTTTAGGTTAAAATATTGTGAATTGAGCGACTGACAGGAAATGTTCATATACACAAAAAGCAGGATACTTTGCGGTGATCATCATATCTCCCCCCCCCCCACCCCAATCCCCCAAAATTGTTTTCACTTGGTATCAACCACGGAACATACTCTGCCCAACAGTAAAAGAATTATCCAAATCGGTCCACGCGTTACAAAGTTAGAATACCCTTCTCCCCCCTTCCCCCCACCCAAGGCCAAATTTAAAAAAAAATTAAAAAAATACAAAGTTAAAAAGTTTACACGGAAAAGACCGGTGTGAATTAAATACTACGCACTCTAGATTAAAAAATTAAAAAAACAAAGGTATTTTTATACTATACGAATTTTTACAAATCAAGCTGTCATTTTCGAATCGACACATAACCTCACTTTCGATATTTATCTCTCGCACCTTTTCTTGAACACAGTAAAAACATAAAAATAAAAGAACACTGCAATCAATTTATTGTCGGATTTAATTTAATTTTACACTTACGCGGAAGTTTACGAAAATACACAAAAAAACCCGAATTTGTCAAAATACGTTTAAATATCTACGTAAGTACACGATTATACACTTAGTACACGAATACAGGGCAAGTGCAAATAGCTACTTCCTTATTTTTATTCATAGATACAGTTATATCTCGTTATTTGTTTTTTTTTAAAGTAATTCTTGCAGCCCGAATTGCAACTGAATATGTATTCCATCTTCCGAAAAGCCGTTTAAACGTGGTTCCTTAGGTTAAGATACTATTTCAGACCAATGAAAGAACTAAATAATTGAATAAATCTCAAAAGAGAATCGCGTTCGCCAATAATGATTTTAATTGCCATTTATTTCATAACCCCAGCAACTTGGATTTTACACGTAAGACAGGAAGTTAAACTAAAATTCGAGGAATTTACAAGGAGAAAGCATTACAAAGGTCGGAATTACTGTATTGAACCACAATGGCAAAATGTAATGGCGCATTCTTCTTTTTTCTGTAGGTATTATCAGAAACCAGAGCACCCGGCTTCCTTGTATACATGTGTTGCCGCATATCGAAATTATATGAAGACGAGAGGAGCTGCTGCGGAATGTTGTCTTACACGAGATGAAAATGAAACGCCGACGCGCTAGTGAACAAGCACTCGAAATCTCAGCATAAAACCATCACATCATCAGCAGCTCAGCACAGTGGCTCTCACTGGGAATCTATTTGAATTCTGGGGACCCTGGGAACTCTCATGTGAAATTCTGGTCCTCCTACAAGTGGTTGCTGATAAAACGATATTAAGTGATACACGACTGCACCTTCGGTCAACTTCGATTTCTCGACAAGGTAAAAGCTAAGCATAGCTAGCGTCCGGCTCCGGCCGTCGTTACTCTAGGGAGCCATACTATGCTACACTACAATATATTGTATTGTATATTATATTTGAACTGCTGATACTGGACTTCCTGTTGTATATGCGCGGGTACGGCTATCGCTACTCTATGTACAATATACAAACGATACCCTTGAAATGTATTGCTCAATTTCTGGAAAAGCTCCACAAATGCAAGCTTTTCTCGTGTGAATTTTCTTCCACAGTTATATGTTTCATCGTGGCAGCCAAAGTTGACGCATTGCAGGTGCGTGTCGTCCAACAGCTGCGCATACTCTCTGCAGAAAAAGTTAAAAAGCGAGTAAACAAAACCGCACCCATTCAACCATCGTTACAGCAGCTATAACAGCACCCGTCTCGGGAAATATAAAAGCGAAGGGGCAAGCAAAAAGCGAATGATTCTCGCAAAAACATTCTAGCAAATAACATCGTTCCGAGTGGGCTAGGAACACGACAAACAAATCTTTTGTTATTAATCATAAGATCTCGGATAGAAACAAATTATATTAATTGCGAAAAATTAATTATTAACGCGATAAAAGAGAATTTTGTGGGATTCTGTAGTGCTGCGATTTGAATTGGCCAGCGTTTAAATAGTGACCGTTAAAGATAATTAGGGATAGTGTACAAGGTGTGCATTGCGGCGGCACAATACGAAACGCCGCCAACTGCCGTTCTTGATTTTGTCGCGTGTGTATATTTTACATGTGAATTTTATTCAATCTTCCGTTCCAACACAAAGCAAACTAATCCAATTTGAGCGTGGACTTATTTTTGTGTTTGAATGAAAATAATTGAAAAGGGTGTCTGCAAGCATAGCAAATCCATAATACAACTGTAAACCACAGAGAGCGCGGCAAAAAGTTTTATAATCGAGGCCGATTTTTTTGGTTGTCCATTCCCAAGTCCCAATTCCAATCAGACCGACTCGTGCGCATCAAGAGAAGTTCGAAGTTCTGTCATCGAACACGTTAACTACAGCAGCGCTGGTGTGCAGTGGATATTCTCTTTTCCTTTTTGTTTCGTTATTCGTGTGTTTGATATTGCGCTAGTTTGTGCTCAATATTTTCAGTTGCAATTGAACTGTGAAGCTTAACGGACAGGTTTTCTGGTAGCGCGTTGTAACTGTGAAAAATATTTAAGTTAGTTGAAGATTAACAGACACTTGGCCGCAGTTAAACTTAAGTGATACGTTTTTTTCTATAAAGTGCTTAACAGGAGAAGATAACTTTCTTCTAAACCTTTAAGGATTATAAATTAATACATTTCTTAGAAACAAAAATGGTAAATATCCAGTTTTCAGTTGTAATTTTCAAAGTGTGTAGGGAAAAATTCGGGAATTTTAAGTTTTTGAAGTGTTTTATGAAGGAGCGAAATTTTGGAAAGCTTTTTTTCCCGGTGCAAACGTGGAGCAAGATGAAAATTCCCAAGCGATGAAGATGTTAAGAGAAAAGCAAGCAAATTTTTCATACTGCCTTGCACATAAAATTCCGCTTCGTTAAGAAAAAAAAATTGCACAAACACAGAGAAATATCAAATGAGATTTGCTCAAAATGGCTGCATTTTTGTTTTCTTCGTCACCTGTCGCCGCCTTCGTTTCGACACGACGACGATTACATTTTGCCGCATTGCGGGTCTTTCTTTCAGTTGTCAGAGAAGTTAACGAGGTGTTTAAAGCTTATTAAAGCTTCTATAAATGCGTAAAATTTATTGGTATTATTTGCAGATAACATTTATTTTTGGACACAATGTCAATATCTGAGAAATGTTGAAGATTTACAAATTTTTTTTCCAAGGGATTTCTCGACTGCCGATAGCGTTCGTAGCTTGTTGATGGATTCTATACTGCGCATAACAATTCTCCTCGGGCTCTTAGCCCTTCCTAACTACTAAGAAGGAATGGCAGCTTCCTGTTTCCATGTGTGCGAATTCTTCTGCGAACGGACTTGTTTTAAAATAAGCTAGAGTTTCTTTCATAAAGTGTGAATTTTCAAGAAATGATGTCATTCCGATTCTAGCTAAGGTGATCTGATGAATCCAAATGTCTCATAAATGTTTCCCCGGCTTCCACGAAACTTCATGTGATAGCACAGAGGCACAATTTCAAGGAGGCAATTTCTGAAAAAGCTTCATAGAGGGGTATGTTGGTTGCTACGACGAAAATGTTATCTTCAAATACCTTATTGGGTTGACTTAGCGGCTTAATACTACCATTCCGAGAGATTCAAATTTGAGACTTATGCCAAAAGCAGTAGCTAATTTCTTGGAAGAAAATGGTCAGTTTTCGGACCACTTGTATTGTTATCGATTTTTCACCTTCCCATAGTAAGGTAATCTAATCAATCCTATTATGTAAAATGCAGCATAGATCCTCTAGAATTTTTTTGCTTTGAAACCTAGCAGCTAGGTATGATTTTAGTAAATTCCCTGTATCTTATAAAATGGAATTTTCGGACAGACATATCTTGCTTCACGTTTTTCGACAGTAGTTTTCAACATTCCCGAATTTGTCTCCTATAAAAAATAAATTTCAAACATTAAAATTAAAATTATAGCTTAATTTTTCAAACATGAATCATTTCAGGTCATAAACCTATCAAAAATAGATAAAGGCGTTTTATCGATTTTTCCCTCACATCAAGTAGAACGTAAAACTATAATTTTTGATGATAAAAGGTCATCTATTATTCAATGGGTTTGGGTATTATGTGGAAAGGGTGGGAACATGCCTTTATTTAAATAAGGAATAAAAATACATATAAGCACTCAAATTGATTGATTACGTTAGTATTATCTAGTAAATTTGTTGAATGAAAACGTGTTTTTAGAGTATTCATATAAAAAGTAATCTCACTGAAATAGTGGTCTGATTCAAGTCAAAATCTTGCTGGGGTTATGGAAATTTGCATGATTTACAACAAATTATGCAAAGAATATTTGAATTTGGAAGAAAATGTGGGTGCCTCGACAAAATTAATTGATTATTTAACAATTGTGTAAAACTAGTATGAATTTAGTAACGCACGAAAAGAGTTGATGGTTAAATATAACAGACACACGACTAAAGTATTCAAAGCACGCTGATGAAATGTATTACGTCTTTTTGTACTTAATTTTTAATTGAAGGTTTATTTTTTAATAGCAGCTGTTTATTTTCTCTGGGGAAAGATTCAGAATTTTTTAAGGTTTAAATGAAAATGTGACATATGTGTAACTTTAGATAGTTATGCTCATCGCAACAGTTAACAAGTAAATTGGTGAAAATAGTTATATCTGGTAACTGTAGACAATGTGGTATGAGGTGTGCAAATTAGAATTTACAATAATTGCTGTGATGTCGATAAAAAAGATCATTTAGTTATTTTGTGAATACTATTTCTCTAAATTTTATTGATTAGTTTTTCAAATATGTATTTCTCAAATGGTTGCTCCTTTATATTTAAAAAGTGTCAAAATATAAACTGTTCACAAGTTGTTTTTTTAAAAATCATGTTTTCAAAAGAGTAATTGCTTGATATTTATTGGATTAGTGCGAGGAAAGTAGATAGATACTTATTCTCTGTAAATAATGTTTCTTCTTTGAAATGCCAAATTTATAGTTTCTATCCAGCGAACTGCTGTGAATATTCTATTGATTACATGAGTGACCGCTGTTGGGAATAAAACCAAGGACCTGGCCTATGGGAAAAAATAAAATTGCACGCGATATCGATTAAATGTTGTTACAGTGATACCTTTTGTATCAGAGTTTGTATTTTAGCAAACATAACTACTTAAAGTGTTTGTAAAATCTAAGTAAACCATTTCACATTATAATAATAATCGCTCAAAAAACAAAGAATAAGAATGTAATAAGTTTTTTTTCTGTAATTTTCATATAAGGTATCTGATAAATTTGTGTTTTAGAAAAGGTGTTTGCGCTCTCATGAAATACGAAAACCACGTACGTGGAAACGAAAAATTTTTTCGAGAAGTGGGAACTTAACAGTTTTAAGAAATAGTAGTTAATAATAGACGATAAAATCATATGAATAAGCGTGTTTCTTAATTTACACTAAGTTAAATTTGAATCAGTTCGTTTCAATCTTTTACAATTTAATGTCACATTAGATATGAGCGCATATAAGTTCTGATGTTCCAATGAACTCGTTTTGATTATTATATGGCATTGTGATTCTTTCATGCTCGAATTTTTTTATACGATGTGGCCAAATCCTAGGGGACAACCCTTTGATGCGTTAGCATGGTTTTGGCCGGAAGGGAATTAGGGTAAGGGAAGTGAGGAAACTTGAGTCTTGTTTGCATTGCTGCGAGCTAGACAACAGCCCAGAGACGGAGTGGATTATTTTAATTTCTTAATAAAAGCTCACGGTCATCTGGGCTCGAACCCGGGACCCATGGCATGTTGGTCTTGCCGCTCAACGCATTGATCCAACTCCGTCTCGCGAGCGGAATTTTTTTGTATTGTAAGAAATGTGCTATTAGGGATCTATTCATCAATTAAATATAAACCATAACGTCTGTTATACTGCCGTTCTTTTGCTATAAGACAATCTGCAAAGAATAAAGTTAGAAAGTTTTCAATACACTCGGATCGTGAACCGACGATTTAAAAGCTGGCAAGTTAAACTTGCTTCCTCGCAACATCGGGAATGAAAGGGTTAACAGATTAAATTAATAGACGCTCAATTTTGAAGAAGTGGGGGAAATCTACCCAAATGTAGAATAGTTGGCTTACCTTTAAAATAAAATCTATGGCTTCCCGGAATTATCACTTAAGTCCAAAAATTAACTTTTGGAGACTTCGAGGTTTTTGTGCGCCATAAACATTGTATGCTAGTTGTTATACACGTGTTTTCATCGTTAAATACTCTGCTCTTACAATCTTTTGGATTTTGGAAATAAAAATGGAGCAAAGTGGTTATTCCAGAAAGCCATGAAATTCAATTCATAAATACCGATTTCGATGAAACTTTTTCAGCACGATTTCTCTGGCGCACATTTTCTCTCAGCTGATCTGTCGATTGTGATTCTGAAATTTTCATATTCATATAAGCTAAGCTGGGTATGGTATAGTTCTCAGAATTATTGGATTATAATAAATTTGAAGTAAACTGCAAAACAAAGCGAAAATTGCTTGAGACATTAGGTTTGTTCACGTACTTAGTTTTGGGTAAATACATTATGATATTTCATGAAATGGGAGAAAATTTGCTTACGTAACATTCCCCCTACTTTGACAGTTCATTAGTTTTTGTCCACGACTACTCACGTACTCTTGGTATTTGGTAATTTCTCCTATTTAACATTTTTACTCACAATGGGTGTAATCAAGAATTCAGCGCGTTGGAATTTTTATGCAGCGGTGTGTCAAAGTATTCAGCGCCGCTGGAAAAAAATTGCAACTTGGTGTCAAAATTTGCAGCACAGTGACAGAATTGCCGGCAACTTCTGCAGCGCTCAAAAGGCGGTTGTTTTGGTGCAGCGCAAATGGATTGCTCCCTATTTGAAAGAAAACTTGTAAGCAAGCAATATAAAGTCTCTGCCGTTTTAATTTAATCATGTCGGACGATTTCAATTCGTAAGAAGTTTTCACCGAAATTTCTATATTCAGTCAAAAGCCACTTTAAAATTAACTCTTTTTCTTTTTTCGTTCTGTCTCGCTGAAGACTTCACATAAGGCACACTCGTTTATACTAGTGCCTTCCATAAGAAATGGTAGGGTAATATTATCAAAATATTCCATTTTAATATATACAAGAAGGAATATCTGGTTTGTACTCTGCAGTACGTTTAATCTTCTTCGTTCTTCTGCTTTTTGCTATGTTAGCAGCGACGCGTTCAAATTTGCTGTGACATTTTCAAAGCAGTACGTTGCATTTGGGCAGCTTTGATGCGCAGCGCGCTGAATTCTTGATTACACCCAATATTTCAGATCAAAAAGTACGTGGTTGAGTACGGGAACAAAATTCTGCAGTTTACTTAGAATTGATTTTCTCTTTAACCGTCAGAAAAAACGATCAAATAGAAGTTTTATTTTTGCCAGGAATAAATAAAAGGTCTTCTTAACAGTTTTCATCAAACTGAAAAATTAAAAGTTCAAATGGAACTTTTACTTTGCACTGGAAAAATAAATAGCCCAAAATACAGTGAGCGAAATTTCTATATCCGCACTTCATTTTTTTAAGTTTTAGGAGGAATTATCCTTGGATTTAGTATATAAACACAATTATAAATTTAAAATTGATAAAAATTTATTTATTACTATAAAACATATAAATTCAATATTTACAATATTTCTTAAAAAACTGAACGAAATTTCTTTAACCGCACTTCAATTATTTATAAAAAATTCACAATTGTTTAAACAAAGTAAGATTTTTTTATTTCAATATCTCGTGTGTCCTCAATTGCTTTGAATGACGGAAAAAATTATATCGCGCATTAAGGACTTGTTCGTTGTAAATTGGCGACCATTCAAGTAAATGTCCCTTGCCGTAATACCCCATAGGTTTTCTATAGGGTTTAAGGGTTTCATTAGAGGGATATCCCGTGAAGCAAACCACTCCGTAGAGTTCTTATACAAATGGAATGCAGCATTGTTCTGTTGGAAAATAAATTGACGGTTACCGATTACGTCCTCTAAAAAGGGTATTAGAGCTGAATCCAACATTCTCGTATACATTTCTGAGTTCATTTTTGAGGTAATGTATCATAATTCAAGCTTTCCGGTAGAACAAAAACCTCCCCATACCATTACACTACACCCCTTGAAATTTCGACTAAATCTGGGAGGATTATTTTTTCTTAGATCATGCCAGTAACAGCTAAACCCGTCTGGACCGTCTAAATAAATTTTCTTTTCACCGTTTGCCATTTATCGGACCAGTCCATGTGGCTTCTTGCAAACTCCAGTCTGGCCGTTTTATATTGTTGCTTTTCCTGTTGTGTCAACCGTTTACCTCTAGCCATAACTTCTTAAATAATTTTTACTAGAAAGTAAAAGGTAAGCCAAACAACATCAAAATATTACGGAACTTTACAGAATTATAATTAGAGGTCATACCTTTTCCAAATATGAATGTAACGTACACAAAAAAACTCGAACCACTAACTGCGTTTAAAATAATTTCGCTTTAAATAGCACTGATACTCAACGTTTGCTTGCTTAACTTAGACTGAAATGCAGCATACAACGTGTCACCAGTAGGAGAAAAGGGTTATTAATATAACGGATTTTTATCAACAGCATCAGCCTGCGAACATTTGATTAGGAGTAATTCACCCATTTCCAAAAATTTATAAGTGCGGTTATAGAAATTTCGCTCACTGTAACTGTTAGTTTTAATCATGAATTACAAGTGTCTAGAAATACCAGTTAAAATAGCACTTTTTCAGAAAAAAGAGAAAACAGGTACGGTTCCTGGTTGAAAACTATAAGCCTCGTTTCTTCGAAGAGGTTTATTACACATATTTGTAACTACATAAGTTTATAAGGAACTTTTACTTTGCCCTGGAAAACTAAAGAGTTTTTCTAGTAAAAATTCTAAGTTTCCAAAAATAATTGTTTTGGGCTATAGAAATGGACAAAGACGAAATTTTAAAAATTCTGTCGAAAATTAATGGAGGACTTAATAAGAATCACCTAGATATGTTTCATTTCATTTGGCGACTCCAACTTCTTTGGGACTTTTTCGTTCAAAAATAACAGTTATTTTCGGTCCCTGATTAAAATAGAATGCGAATGACCTTGTCTACTCGCAAATTAGTTTTGTTGACCCACTTTTTGAAAGCAAGATATTCAAAAAAAATCAGGGCTAACTAACTTCACGGTTTTTTTTTTTCAAATTTTAAGAAATTCGAAAATCGATAGCTACATCGTTTGGCCACGTAGATCCACCACCTAAAATTGTAAAAAATTCCATATCAGCTGTCCAATGACTTTCCATTTGGGTACCCCAAAATCATATGTTTTTTTTAACGCTTGCATATTTTCAAAATTACTAGTTTAAAAAAAAACCTCCTCAGGGCTATCTATATCAGTTGAAATGGCTTATTAAAAAAAAAATTATAACTAATTTTTTTTGAAATGGTTGGTCTAAGTGGTCATCGATGTACATAGCTACCGATTTTTGAATTTCGTAAAATTTGAAAAAATCATGAAGTTAGCCCTGATTTCTGTTTTGTTTTATATATCGTTTTCAAAAAGTGGTCAACATAGTCAAACGAATGTTCTACTTAAATCGAATTTTCGTTCCATTCGGTGGCTTACTTCATTAGATAGGATTACTGGGATAAAAATTACAATTGTAAGATTGTTCTAGCCAGTATTAAAATGATAGTAACTATTGCCAATTATTTCTATTGTCTTCATTTAGTAGGTAGCTCTTCTTGATTATGACGTCGACAAATGAAAATCGTGTTTACCTTAAACGAAAAGGATAAAGGTGAAGAAATGTATTTACATAGTATGAGACATGTACCGAAAAGTGTCTTTTAGTGTTCTTTAAGAATTTTCAGGGGACTAGTCAGTTCAGTGTATATATCTCAGTGACTTCTTTGCCCGGTTTTTTGTCAAATTAAATGAAGCTTAATCTAACATTAAAACGAATGTTCATGAAAGGAAAAGGATCAGTTCATATACCGGAGTCGGACTCGAGTACCGAAGGTTCCGTACCTTGGGAACTTGCTAGTTAGAGACATGCTTTATTTTTCCTGTAATATTTACATAAATCTCTATCAACTCTAATTAGATCAAGATTTTTTACTTTGCAAACTTCGTCGATAAGTGGGTGGTACTTTTTTTTACGTTTTTCATCATAAGTCGAAAACTATGCGGATTAAAAGGAAATCTGTTTAGAACACCAAATTGCCGGGAATTTAACACAGCTCGTAACAGTTTTTTTGTTATTTCAAATGAGCACGAGTACACATGAACACGTGAATTTAGCAAAGTCGAATTTTTAGTGGGGATTACAATTTACAAACTGAAAAAAAATTTAATTTTTTTTTTGAAGAAAGAGAAGAATATTTCTGTAAACATTTTTTTATTTCCACGTCTTTCTCCCCTTTTCCGACAACTGGAACTGCGGTCAAGTCTCGAAACAAAACATACGAGAAAAGCTCGAAAATCAGATGCTACATATCTCAGACTTCCTTGAGGAAAACTGAGGGACTGGAAGTTTACCATAAAGTTTTCGAATACCGAGAAATTTATGAACATGAAAATTTCAAAATGAATTTGAAGAAACTCAACGGAATTCGAAAGAGGAAGACTTGTACTATAAGATCCCACACAAAGCTTTTTGAAGAAAAAAATATAGCGGTGCTACATAACCTCAAATATGACAAAAACATTGTTTTTGCACTTTTAGGTTAGAATATCTCAAAAACCTGACGTGATAGAGCAATTCTGAGCCAGGATTCGGTTTCAGCAGGAGAAATTACTTCGGAAACAACTATTCATTGTCCAGAGGGAAACAATTTTCAAAATTTCGCAGGCCTGTGTTATTAAAGCTGTAGAAACTGTTGTTACCTTAAAAACGTTGCAGTTAATAATACTGATTATTGCATTTTCGAGACAAATAATTTTATTGAACCTTGTCTATTTTGTTATTTACGATATTGCATAGTTTCCCGCCAAATTCAAACTTTAGAAAGTAAGACATATTTTTTTGTATATTTAACTGTTTAAAAATATACGACCAAGCTAAATTGATGTTTATCTTTAGCTTTTGATATGGATGATATATGTACCTACATCTTCTTATCTGTTTTGCATTAGATAACTGAAGCGCAAACAAGAAGATGAATTACTAGATTCATTTTCATTCAAATCTTAACAAGTCAAGTTCATTGCCATAAGAACGATAAGAAGTGTTAAATCTTTTCATTAAAAAAAGAAAATATTAAAGTATAATCAAATAATAAATCACATGAAAGTTAGTATCTATAATATTATCTTATGTTGACTTCGAAAAGATGTTGTTTTTTGAATATTACAAAACATTCATATACGTAATAAGTCCGTCAATTGGTACAAATATGAGACGAAAATTTGCTACAGTTATCGATTCGTATTTGCTGTTTTGTAAGATTTTCTAAAAAATATCAACAATAATATAAATTTTATTATATTGTTAATATTATTTAATGCACAAGGCATTATTTAAAAATATCTATGAAGTTTGCAGCAAATGATCTTTGATCCAAGTCGTAATTAGAAGTCACTTTAATTCGAATCCATTTTTGAAGTCGCGAGTAAGCACGAATGGGAGAACTTGAATGTCTTGTTTTTTTCATTCCGAGCGAGCAGGCCAGAGACGAAGGAGTTATTTTTTGTGTTGGAAACAAGCTTTTTCATCTTTGATTTTGTTGAAATTGTTGATAACTCATTGTTCTCTTGTTAATAAAGCGGTCGAATAAAAAAATTTCATGCAAGTTTTGTGTAGAACCTCAGAATAAAACTTATGTTTCACTCTCTTTTAGTTTCGTCGGATATCCGATGATGCCTTTTGTAGCGGCACATTTGGAGTTGCTTAGTTAGCTTAATTGTTTATTTTTTAACTAGTAGGTAGATAACAAGTGTCAGATGAAATTAACTTGTTGTGTTACCCAATGTTTCTTAATTAAAAAGAAAGTAATTGCACTAGTTTTTACCTTTTTATCATTTCGTTGGTTATATCGATTATTTTTGTTTCGAAATTTTGATCAGGTCATTTGCCCAGAGGGTTCGACTTATTTGTCAGAATTCGACTGTTTTTGTTTACTTGTTCTTTTGTTACATTTTTAATCTGATTTGAATAATAGCGAGCACGCATAGACTTCTTCTAAATATGTGTCTTTCTAAACTCCAGCGACACCAGTAGTGAATGATAATGAATGACTACAATAACTGTATGTATTTTGACTAAGATCATCACTTACATTTAGATTGGGATTTCAACGATACATAGTAGCCTTTCTGCATGACATGCAACCTTTACCAGTAAGTGAAGTGAGTTGTTCTTCATTGATAGCCTCATTTATGTTTTATGTAGTAGAAACCGATTAAAAAAAGTGGTTTTTAGCATTATACTCGCAGTTTTAGACAAACCGAGCTCAATTTAAATAAATTTCATCATGGCCCACAACTTCAGAATTTTCGGTAAATGATAATTTTGGTGTATTTATTTTGGCTAGTCTAGTATCTTGTTCTTTTTTCGGTAGACGTTTTAACTACCGTAATTTTTTATTACAACTATTCGTCGAAATTATTTTCAAAATGACATGCACTGTTAAACTGCTTATTACTATTTAATTACTAACAATAGAAATCTCGCTCGCAATAAAATATTGCGTTCTTTTTACCCGACAACAGCACAAAAAGGAGATTATGAGTTTATCAGTCTATATGGAGTTGAATGTTTGTGGGTTTGACTGTTCATCTGTTCCCTCGTAGCTCGTAAACTACTTATCAGATTTGGACAAATATGGTGTCGCCTGGCTGGGGCCGATATCTTGCTGAATAAGAAGTACTAAGGGTTCTAAATACAACTTAATTTTCATACACGTCTTTTGTTATTATTATTTACACACTACAACCGGTCACTTCAGAACAAAATCATTTGCTGCCTTACTATTCGCATGATCGTGCGGATAACTTTGTACATACATACTTCATACATAGCATATAGGTATTGCTTTCTTAACAATTTTACATAAATTAGCCATTTAGAAAGAGGGCTCAAAAAGTTCCATTGATTTACTATAGGATTTTACATAACTTTTGTTTTAAATTATTTTCTCAATTGGTTTTATAAGCTTCTCAAAAGTTTTTGTTTGTTTTTAAGGTGGTTTATATTATATCAAATTGCACGTAAAAGCCATTATAGTTTCCAGCTACGAGTAAGAAACTAAATAGAGTAGTTCAACAGCAAAGATTTCCGTAGCTAATTCTAAAATTTGTAACTTGACACGTACACAAGAAAAACATCACAGGACAGGCTGAAGAAAAAATCTTTATATGGGGGTGCTTTGGCGCAATTTTTGAACTTCTGGAGAAATCTGTTTAAAAATGCAGTTTAAAAGCAGCGTTATTCAATAAAATTTGTAATTTTTATTACTGTTTTTCTTCACATTAATATATTGTTAAAACAAGAAATTTAACTAAAATCAATCAAATCAGAAAACACTTCAATAATAAAGTTTGCATATATTAACTCCTTGCAAAATTTAATTACACCACCGCCTTTGGTGGTGATAACTCAAGAAAATATGGCTGCTGTGCGGAACAAAGGTAAACAAAGTCTAGCTGAACGCAAAAAGTGTTTATTTTACAAGTTAATAGTGTGTTTAACACAGCCTGAAATATTCTTATCACAAAAAAAATGTTATTTTCTTTACTTTACCTGTGAAATGAAATCCCGGGTTGTTTAAAATACCTTGAATTTTTGCAATATTGCACTACACACTTCATTGTCACTAATTGTTTAAAACTTGACCTTTTCTCAAATATTTTTTATATTTTTGACCTTCGAAATCAATTAAGTTCTTATTTCAACTTTACAGGATGATAAAATTAGCACTTTTCACCTACAATACTCGGTTAAGGAAAAACGTCAAACAAAGTGACAGCAGGAGAAGAATGATGAGACCAAAAAAAATCGTAGAAATCGGCACGCTCATGTACACGGATTTTACACTCCATTTAGTTTCTTACTCGTAGGTTTCCAGTAAAAAGTGATGTATAACAGTTTACTGCTTCATTTGTGTTCTAATCGAATTTGTTACTCTGTATACTAAACAATAATTGGAACATATTTTAAATTCGACCGATGAAATCGATTACATGCACCACAATGAAAGCAAATAATAGTATGTTTGGCTTTCAATATTAGTTAAACCTGTAAATCAATTCATTTTTGCGTGATTTAAGGGGACATTTACATCAGTTGGGACCAAAAAATTAATTTTTTTTATTGGCTTAATCGATGGATATATCGATCAAATATAATGTGCCGAAATTCCAAATTGATATCTTGAGTAGTTTTCGAGTTACAGGTCATTAAAGAGGCGTGCCTCCCGTCGAGCGCCCAACTGCTTTCTAAGCGAAAGCGAAGTCGACTGAAATGTTTAAGGCCAAATATCTCAGCTTGTCACATTTTTTCCTCTCGGCAGCGTTTCTGAGCAAACGGCTACTGCGATTTTTCACAAAAGCGTTCTAATTATTCATTTCATATGTCATTGTGGTATAGACCTCAATTTTTTATTTTGATTGTTTTTTTCAAAAGTTAATAAAAAAATAGTACCAGAAAAATGACCAAAAAACGAGGTTTTTTTTTCAAATGGCCGCCATTTTGTTTTTTATTGGAATTTTGGCTTGCCAAACGTCTATACCACGCATTATGGTATAAACTTTAAAAAAATGTTGACTTTTTTGTTTTTAGGTCACGTGTGTACCCAGGAAATCTGCCGAGAACGGCAATCTTTGACGGCACGGAGGGGGGGGGGGTTGGACTTGGGGGGGATGAATCAGCGACGTAGCAAATATTACTTAAAAAATGTACAAAAATAATAAAAAAAAGTTCAATTGATTAGCATTGTTCATTCACGAGATATACGGTCTCAAAAAATCATGAAATTTTGGTCCAACTGATGTAAATGTCCCCTTAAATTCTCTAATCTTTTTTTTTTTTGAAAACAAAATTAATTCTTTTATCGTTTTCACTGCACTTTTATATCATTCTTTCGTTTGCCAAAAAAGCTGGTAGTAAATGACTATCTCGAACCGTTCCATTTTCAAAACAATGTTGGTTACTATTTTCGAAAACGAGATTGGTTACGGTATCCGAAAAGAAGGCAAAAGTATATCTTCTGTTTTTATAGCGGTGTCAAAATGTCGTAAATTTTTCGAACGACAAATGTTATGCCTCCTTAAGCTCATAGCAATATATCCTTCTAGGTACCTTCAATGATTCAGTTAATTTTTCGTCCACCTAATGACTGATCCACATTCTTGCTTTGGAAATTCTCCAAACAGTTGTAAGTGCCATGTGCTATGTCTCTTGAATTTCTGCAACGCACGGTTTTAGATTATAAAACTTACAAGAAAAAACGTTTAACAAGATAATTTTTCACTGTTGTATTTTGCCCTTTTACTGGCAAAGCTCAATTCCTTCATTCCATGCACGTATTTTCGAGCGTAAAGTAGATATCGTTCGAAAGGATGCGTTTTATTGTCATTTTTAGTTTTTTTTTTGCAGACGAAACTGGTAAATTGTTTACCAATATTAATTTTTTTATTTTCTGTTCTTGAATGGCCAGTTAACCGAATTAATTTCGTAATAATTGGTTGGCTTTTGTCATAATAATACTATCTATTCTTAATTTATAAAGAGTTGTAAAGTAATGTTGGTTCGGGTCCGTAATCCAAAAGCCACTTGAACATATACTATGGGGGAAGTCCTTCTCGTTCCTGAAAACAAATTACACACATATCTTTTTATATTGTCTTTGACTGGTGTCTTATAAATTCAGATTTGGTTAAAAATGTTAAAAATTTAAATCAAACTTAGCAAATAGGCAAATTTTCTGCCTGTGCAATTGTGTAAATGAGCCAAAAAAAATCCTATTTTGGAAGAGAAAGTCGAATGCAGTAGAGATTTCTTTAAAGTTCAATATCACGACTGCGATTGGAATGATAAAAAACCACAGTCGGTTCGGCGGCGGTACGCTTAGAATATTAATAGTTTCATCGCCGATAAATATAAATACTTTTTTCTAAGTATTAATCTAACACGTTTAACTAAGAGCGCCACAACTTGTGTGCCCATTTGACTTTTCGACCAGTTTTACTTGAAGCTGCTTGCACGATCGATTTTTCTATCAATCTTGTTGAAAGTAAAGTGGGTATTTCGTTCCGGAAATGAATGAAAATTAAAAATGACTGCTTTTATTTAACAATGTTTTATGCACATATTGATCTTGGAAAGGGAATATGCTTCCAGAGATTTCCAAGGACGGCATCGCTCTGCTCCATACAGTCACTAATGTTGTTTTTTAATCACACCGTTGTGAACTGGAATCAAGTTTCAATTACCGCAATCACGCAACAAGGCGGAAACTAGTTTTATCCTTGAAACTTTGGTAAAATTAAGTAATTTTTTTAATAAGCCTAGCTTGTTTCGTATCAATTTGACTGATTAATTTTTCAGTAAAACAAAATGGAAGGGAAAGTTTGTAGGGCGTATGACCTAAATAAGACATTTAAAAAGGAATAAGATATGGCCAATTTTAACGGCGTAATAAATTTCTTGGACTTCTGTGTTTTTTTATGTTGAATTTTAAGAATGTAATCATGACTCGAATAATGTGCTCGCTCTTGATGTACTACAATCGTATGTTCGCTAGAAATTACTTAATAAAAGAACGTAAAGAGTATGGCAATTAATTAGTAATGTCGTCTGAAATCTGTGCTGATAGATTTGCGATAAACGGATTGATACGAAACTAGTAATAAGGCGAGAATCCTGACCAATATTAATGGAGGTGCGACGTACTGTAATCCAAAATCTTAAGTTTAATAATTGATTGTTAAATTTCCTTTAAGTTAGATGATCTAAAGCGGACGAAAGCTAAACGCAATAAGTATAGAATAATATTAACTTCACATGAGTAAGTACACCGTTTGGTCTAGTGGAGTGAAGCGAACCAAAACTTTTTGTTTACTTAAAATTTACTAGAGTAAACCATCTTTATAAGTACTTAAAAAATTTATTGTTTTTTTTTTAAATTTATTAAACAATGATTTAGATTTGTTAACATTAATGTAAACTAAAGGAAATTTCCTACTATTAGTAGCAAACATTTTATTAAATTTTCAATATTTTTTGTCGATTATAATAAGTACCAAAGTATCGCCGGTGGTGTGATAATGTGTCGGCCTTAAGTTTCGGATTTCGAACCATAATGGCGGCGACCCATGGTTGTTTTCTGCTGACAACAGATTACAACAGTTTTCCTTTTAACACAGAAGGTGCACTTCTTGACTGAGACAAAGAAATTATATACTTATTCCGTCAGGCTTCTTTTGTGTCACCTACATTAGTGTTAAAAACATTTGCAATATCATTAGCATACCTACTCATGTGGTTAATAGGCTACGACATGTCGTAATTAATACTTTGGAGGCTAGTTCCACGATGTTTGCATTTCCCTGCAGAAGCTGATGTTAAAATATTACATCAGCAACCCAACGTTGCTTCTCATATGGTGGCAGAATAAAAGGGTCGCTCCCAGGCAGAGAACGTAGAGCCGATATCACAAATTTGCGCTGGTCGGATTTAATACTTTCAATGTAAGATCGGTAAAACAGAGAACAGACCTGCCTAGCATACTCCTAAGCAGGGACGTATAAAAATGGAGTCTTATGTTAGGGCTAGGAAGTTCCTTGAACCAACGAAGAATAAATCCCAGCATAGAGTTGGCCCTAACAACATTATCAATGTGGGAGATGACGTTCAGTTGAGTTTTACAGTTGAGTTCAGTTTTATACAAGTACCATCAAACATTTACTGAAAAGTTCGGGAGTTGCGAGAACTCGAAAATTGCAAGATCTTACAATCTGCATTAGATTTGATTGAGATAAAAATCTTCTCTGTGTTGAAAATAGGGATTAAAAGGGATATCTTTCCGAGTGCTAGGTAGTGACCCTGCGAGAGAGAACATTTTTTATGAATGCAGAAGGACCTTCTAGAAAGTCAGCTGGAAAATCAGCAATATGTTTCAAAAAGATCTCCGTAATAGATGGAATGGGTGTGAATTTCGATTATTTATGTGCGAAAAGTTGTGGAATCCCGATAAATATCAGACGATTCAAATGCGCTAATAAAAATTTAATATAAGTTACAAGTAATATTAGAATCATTCCTGGAAATTTCCTCGAATTCTATATTCGATGGATAGTTATCAACCCTTCTCTTCAAATTGATGCAATCGAGAAATACACCTGGGTCAGAAAATAAGCTGCTTCTTAAGTTCTGAAGGTATTCTTCATATAGAGAACGAGAAAGGCTTATAAAATGTTCATGGTATAAAATAAATTCATGCCTGGAGCCAAAGTATATTTTTTCCTATTCTCTGTTAAACCAGGGAGGAGCGGACATAGGGAACAAACCTCCCGAAAGCTTGATATAACACATGGTAGAGGTTTTATTTATTACGATAAAAATCCTATTGGGCGTTGCAAACTAATGTCGTTGGTTCAGAATCCACCTTAAATTTTAGGGCCAACTGCAATCGTTGTCTCGGATAGGTTGAAGTTTATTTTTCTCCTCATACCCCGACAAAGGGTTACGGGATCTAGAGAGGCTGCTCAGTAACCATAATAACTATGTAAACTATATAAAGGTTACACAAATTAAGTTGCAACCAATTCAGTTGAATGTAGTTTTCATGATGAACTTGTTAAAAGAATTTGAGTATGCACCTGAAACTTAAATTTTTATAACAATCTTCTCATGAGAGGGTAAGTGCAACTCGAAATCATAACAGCAATTACGGCACAGTTTTACACCTACACGCTCCAGTAGATCTTTTAGTGAACCTGTACAGGAAGACTTGCAAGGTTTATCTTAACGTATGTAGCTGGTGTGCATCTCCTACTGAATAATACAAATATAGGTGATAGTGAATATTCCCAAAACACATTGTTTTCCTAATACATTTACTCTTGTAAGCAGTGAGAATATTACGTTACCACAACTGTCAACTTAGAAAGCTAAAATAGGTATGGTATTCTTTGACAGAAGTCAAAAACTTATGAGGTTTAAAATTAAAAAAACATATTACAAATTACAATTTTTTTCTAGTTCTCAATTTGCCCTATTTAATTAAAAAAAAATATTTTTGAAATTCTTTCACTGGCAATAGATGCGAGGAAATGACTTCCACAGCGGTGCATAATTTCAAGTCGATAGCTATAGTATTTATTGAGAAAAACGGCCGTAACATACGGATAGACAGAAATCCAAGTCTCACCAAATATTCTTGCTCACAAAGATTTGTTAGGAACAGCAGGCGTTGCTATTTCTTTTTTGAACTTATCATAGCCAAGGTTTCATCGTAGACGATGATTACACTGTTCATAGGACAGTACTTGTCTGTCAAAAATGTAGTTGAAGAAGGTAATGGGGATGATGAAAGAAAACTACAAAAATCAATACAAATTTCGTTACGTAGACGAAACGTTTTCATTGGCTAGAAAAAATGTGTGGTATATGTTACTTTGCTGACCAATCACAGCAACCTCAGGTTCAAATCTAAACACAAACGCCTAAAGAGGACACGTACGCTTTTACGAATATTGTAAAGCATTGTCTTATTCTTTCAACTTGTAATGTCGAAATATTGTATCCATCGAATTAACAACAAATTTTACTGTCTTCAAACGTCAGTAGTTATGTATTTACGCCCAATTTAAATGTCAAAGTCATAAGAAGAGATATACAATCAGAAAGGAGTTTAAGTAATTTTAGTATCTTACAAAATGTACCAGCCAAAGGGTTCGCGATAAGGATATCTTAACACAAATGTTAGTTCATTTGATTTTCTTACCTATATGGTAGAGAATTTTAACCCAATAATTATTATTAAGGAGAACACATTACACCAAATTTATCTTTTTGCGTGTTATACCTTGTGATATATTTATTCATGATGACCATTATATTGAGGCTTTGAACACAAAATTAAATCAAAATGAATTAAATCTTTGGGCCGGCCATTACACATTTAAGCTGATTCTATGATATTTTTCATTTTTGAATCACAAATACATTTTCCAATTAAAAACTTATTTTAAGATTCCTAATTACTATGCCTCACGTAATATTTTATTACATCCATGATTAATTATTAAATCTAATAAAAGTAGTATGTTAAATCATTTGAATTAAATAATTAACTGAACATAGGTTATATTTACATATGTAATGAGATAAATTTAATTACATTCATTAAATATAAATACAATATCGACGCTAATTGAGCTTTAAATACAGGCTCGATTTTATCTTTGCATCCATCATCCCTTATTGATATTAGGGTTTCTCTATAAGCACGTTCTCAACTAGACAACTGAGCAATTATCTTAGTTTGGATTATTCAGCTGATTTTGACAATGTTTTGATTCACAGAGCAAAAGAGCGAAAAAATGTTCTATTATATTTTATATACAAATTCAGATTGCTCAATGCTTACGTTCGATGTTTGTTGATCAATTTGAAAAGTCAGACGATACGATTCAATTTCTTATCCTGTCATCCATATCACTTTTGCAATGTTCCAATCGTAATACTAACATTGATTTATATTCTAAAATTTTGAAATAGTTTCCCCAAATTATGTAATTTTCAAATTCAGAAAATATTTGTTTCTGGTAAAAAGCCTTTGTAATTATATTGTTGAAATTCACGTAACTTAATCAGGATTTTACAAGATTATTGAGAAAATTCTATACAATTATCATAAACTTAATTTTAAAAAACAAAACAATAGTTCGTTGATATAATTTGTCAAGGGAGTGGATTTCTTTGGATTTAACGAGACGAGATGTAATTGGAAAAGTAATTGCCGTATCGGCAATGTAGGTATACAGACTCGCCTAGATAATAAAATTTGTTTTGTTACCCAACAAAACACCTATCTGTCTAAGCGAAAAGTGATTTTATTTATTTATTTAATGCCAAATTTACAAATCTCTTTCGCGTGCAAGTTAATTATTTAACATATTAAGCTTTCAGCAGCAATTTAAATTTTAGAGCCATAACAATAGTGCCTTCAATAGCCCGAGGTCAAAGATAGGCGACATATTGCCTGTTAGAACCTATACACATGTTTACAACTGAAATTACTCCGTAAAGTATACAGACGTTGCAAACATCATGTTGTGAAAGCAAAACGGGTTAAGAAGATGCGTTTATAATTTAAAGTGGCTATTTAAAATCGAACTTTCGTCACATTTACAACTGAACTAATTTGTATAACAGGTCAGCCTGACCATTCAATAGACTTCATAAAAAATGTAGACGTCAATCAAAGCAAACAAATTCAAACAGGTTGTTTTAATAAGACGATTTAATATAGGATTAGTTTTTTCTAAATTACTTTTGTAAAAATGGAAGAAGATTCTTTAAATATTTGTCAAGGGCGCATCGAAGACTATATACCGTTTATTAGGTTAAGCCATGATAAAGTTGAAGAAGAGATTATCTTGAGTATTTTGATTTTTTTTTTGTATTAGCTATTAAAAATTCTATTACTTTTATTTTTTCGAAAAACACGCCCTGTGGCCTAGCCAAAAGGATTGTTATATATATTTCTTGATGTGTTTCTTCCTATTCGTAAGCTATTTAACCGATTTTAATTAATTGGATGCGCCATTCGATTCGCCTTAGTCACACGCAGGGTATATTAAATTGGTCTTTTTTTACTGTGTAGGTAGTTAGAGAAATTGTTATTAAAAATAGTTAAATTTTACTCCTATATAGTTATTAATTCTTTTTTATCAGAGCCTTCACCAGGTTAAGGTAAAAGATTTTCTTTCCGCAAAAAAGCCCTCTAATACAAGGTATACCACAGGAAATGATACGATGCCTCCTTTAATGAAATATTGTAAATGAATAAACAGAGGTCTATACTTAAATCGCATTCTAGTTATCGTAACCCCTTGTTGGGCATGGGGCGGAGCGAAGAACTTCACCTGATTCGGGACATCGGTTGCAATTGGATCTACAATTTAAGGTAGATTCTGAACGAATACAATCTTTTGTCAGCAGAGAACAACCATGGATCGTCGCCGACGCGATTCGAACCTGCGACCTCGAGGATGGAATGCCGCCATGTTTTCACTTACTCGACTAGCCACTAATACTTACATCTCAAATTTGTGAAATCTCAATACATTACATTTTGAATTGTGAAAGCTTAAAAATGTTTACTGTTGAGTGTTATCGGCTTGTAAACGCATTTTCAGAGTTTTCTTAACTATAGCGTTTGAATTATTACTTAAATCATTCCTCTCGCGCTCTACTAGTATACGCCGTGCAGTGCATAATTTCCCTGTCACATTTCCTTAATATGAGGTAAGAAAACTCGAAAAAATTCACAAATTTTCGAATTTCTGTCTTGCAAACGTATTTTCAGAATTTTCTTAGTTCTAATTGAGAACCCCTGCTTTTTGGCTTATTCCCTGCTAGTTTCAGGTTCATTTGTTTATGGGCTTACGTAGATTTGATCATGTTTCAAGCAACTGGTTTTGTTTGTTAGATTGCTTTTTTACGTCATACGATATTTTTATATACTTTACTAAAATATATATAAAATATAACAAATTTCATTAACTTAAAGAATTTTTTACTTCACTAATTTAAGAGATAATGGGAATTTGTTACTTGTTTAAAGCCTTTCGTTTGTCAAATGATCTCCCCTTGCGAGTTCAAATGCGTGCTATGTCAAGGCATTGAAAAGTCCAATTATCTTATAGTGGTTTCTCCTCCCCGCTTAAAGAAAATACTATCTGTAGCGTAGAAATTATTTTTGACTTCTCTTTTCTTTGTGCTCTTTACAACTAATATTGTGAATTAAAATTTTTTTATTTTCTTTTAACTTGAATTATTTCTGTTTTGCTGTTTGGACTTTGAATATAGTGAACGTTAATAAGAAATAAAAGTTACAATAATTACGTTTTTGGACCTATCAACACATCAGAACTATGACCTGTGTCGCATTTGGCAAATCATCTTCAACATTAACAAAAAAATGTACATTGAAGTAATTGGTTTTACCGAACTCTAAGATGCAATTTGGTTGCAGAATTGAGAGAAGATACTGAAATTGCTTTTTTGAAAAAATTTGATAAATTTGCGTCACGATCACTACATTGTGTTATCGCAACTTCATTGGATCATTTACTTTATGATATGTTTCCTTTTTATTAACAACTAAACTATTAATTAATGTACTTGGTGTTTTTTTCGTTAACAATAAGGATAATTTGCGTTTTAAATTTGGTATCTGTGTTTAAAAAAAAATTTTGGTCTATTCAATATTTATGGCTTTATTTTTAGTTACTTTATTTAAAAGTATAAAATAAAATTTTGTTAAAATATTTTAAAGATCATAAAATCAAAGTCTGAAAATTAAAGCGTTTAATCAGTCATAACTTGGTGTTCGCGATATTCTTTTTCTTTTACAATTAAATGACGCATATGTTCCAATAGCTTAGATAAGCTATTACAAAAGTCAACATACACTTTTACGTATTGGATTATCTTGTATGTATGTTTGCTTCTACATGAATTCATCATTAAACTTATTGCGCAAGGACAGGGTGGAATGACCACTGCCGGTAAAAATGCAAATTCCCATAACACCCAGTAAAAAAGAAACCCACGATATAAAGTATTCATATCTAGCCAACCATTAACGTGGTTCGCAATTAAACGATCATGTCACTAAGCAAGCCTGGTACGGGCAGAATCTCGACTGTGTGACTATTGAAAGCACACGTTTTATTTGTCATAAGAACACTCGAGTTACAGATACATTATAAAATGTACCATACTGTGTTGGTTTTCTGGCAGAGATAAAATTAAAGGGTAAAGATCTACTATTTCTCCACGGGTACACACTTATATATGTATATATATTTCGAAGATATAAAGCCGGCCGAGCGAAGTCCACATGTGCTAAGTCGGCTGCCGGCTGGCAAAAGATACTTTCGGTCTGCTCTGACTGTAGAGATCTTAAGAAATTACACATACTTATATTGGGTTGGAAATATTTCGAAAGAATGCCGGTTGACGGATCTCGGGTGATCCCAAGTGTCAAAAGCAAAGGTGCGATTTAATAATATTCATGATTTTTCCGCTTGAACTGAACGCTTTACCATATGATGCATTACTATCATATCGTAATTTTCGGTAAGCACATGACTGCACGTTTTAATATTTTTTCTTTTAATTTTCTAAAAATAATGTTATTATTATAAAAATATGAAAACAACACACGTGTTCTTCTTGATGTTATTTTTGCAAAGTTAATCATCCTAAGACGACAAATGGAAAAAATTAGACGTACAAATTCACTACAATGCTGATTAGAGTAATCCCATTAATTACATTTCACTTACCATACATTATGTATTTATTCACTTTGTTGAATTGATACAACTGCACCACATTAATTATCTGAAACATTTCTTCGAGTGAGTTTTCTTTTTCTCGGCTACGTAAAGTAAAATAAATAATTCAATATGCTCAGAATTGGGTTTGAATAATTAAGATGATAGACGCTCTGGAGCCGATTACGATTGCAGAAATTAATGAAACTTTTAACCCGTAATTTAAAATGTATATTTACAGTAATGGAAAAATGATGTCAAACAAAAGAACGTGACAATGTTGAGAAAAGTATAGAAACACCTCATGACGTCTTTTTTTTAACTTTTTATTTCTGTGAGCAAAATTGATGAGGCATATGGCTGCGGAAAAAATTGCAAAAGCTAATTTTGGATGATTTATTTCTTCGACTGAATCACTTTTTATGAAAAAATAAATGCAAATAACTTTTATACAATATTGCTTTGAAAGGTATTTTTTGCCTAATCGTTTATTTGACAAAATTAACAATTTTAGTTTTTGCGGATGAAAATAGCTTTAATTTAATGCTAGCCCTAATTTCTTGCTTTGAATTTAATTTATTAAGTATTTAAGGTTCTCAAATCCAATAATTTCCTTAGAAGTTTCGAAAACATTTGTCAATAGTAAAGAGTGAAACTAAATTGGGATAGAGACCTACACGAAAAGAAGAACAAAACGGTAAGAACTTTCTGGACGTGTTGAAATGCGATAGATGAGGTATCCTATATTATAAAATGGAAATACACATGCACAATCAGACCCATGATTACGCATGGAACGATAGTATGGAGATGGAAACCAGAAGAATATGGAGCAGGCCCAACGTATGTGCTCATTAGGCATAAAAGGGGCTACTAGGTCACCACCGAAAAGGGCCCTGGAGGTCATTCCAAACATTACTCCACTAATATAAATGTTAAACAGATGGTACTTAACTCGGCTGTACGTTTACGAATGAATAAATTGTGGAAGGAAAGGCGAATGCAAACCAAACATGAAAAGATCGTCCAAATATGTAACGGATTTGCAATCAAGAGACTATTTGAAGGAGTAGATTGCTAGAACTTCAAAACTGGTAATCCCACTATGGAGGCAATCTTAAAGACTCATTTTTCGAAAAAAAGTGAATGGATCAACTCACCCTATTGTTGTCCAGGAGATCAAAAAAGAAATCAATGAATGGATAGCGAGGAGGCACAAAGAAAAGTGAGAGAGATCCGACATCGCCAGACATACAAAAGCGTTTTGTAGAACTCTCAATGCACTTGAATCTGAAAAGATTATCAAGCTTAACAAGCCAAAACTGAAACTTCCTGTTGGCATCTTTAAATTCTAGGTCCAATAGCAATCGTTGCCTCGAATCGGGTGAAGTTGTTCTCGCGACCCTTGCCCCACAAGGGTTACGGGAACTGGAGAGAAAGGAAAAGTATATGAAATATGTACCAGTACAGCTCATTAAAAAAGCGAATATTTATTTCAAGTACATCACATTTTATAAATTGTTTGATTTAAGTAATCAGCATCTAAAGAGAAATTTAACAAACACGTCAAATATCCACAAACATTAAAATTTAATTCAACTGAAACTTTGTACCTACTGTTAGGCTGTTGCTATAGGCGCTGATGAATTATATAAATAAATATAATAAATATAAATTTTTCTTCTCTTCTACAATAACTGAATTTACAAATGATACATTCGTAATCAATAATTATTTCTGAATGACCTAAATGACCAATCGCATTCATGGTCTATAAAAGTAAAATTTTAAAATTGCTGCAAACTTTCATCAGCAGCTTTAATACCAAGAAAAAAACGTGTTGGTAGGAAAGCGTGAATGTAATGAGAAATTTATGGATCACTAAATGGTTACAAACGTGCCATAAATACCTATTTGATGCAATTTACAAGATTTTTGTAGATTAACTTCCTCCGAACTTGCATCGTATCATTTTTAGAATATTAACCGAGTTTATTGATGTCAATGCACGTTCTTCAAGCAAATCTTTTGTCTAGTTTTCTTAAGTGTAGTAGAAAGCAAAATGTCATAACTAAATGTGAGTTAGCAAACGATGTATGAGGTAAAATGTTTTCAGAACTTGGGCGCACTTGAAGAAATTTAATATAATTACTTCTCTTGGGAGTGTCGGTTTGCGTTCAAATAAACTAACAAAAAGCATCGAAATAAGCAAAGTTGCGGACAAAACACCAGCAGTGCTCGAAATATTCATAATGTTTCAATTTTATTTTTCAAAATTAAAAATTCCATTTATAAAAAATTTTTAATACTTAATTGATAACTTAATGGGGTATTCTAGTCTAGTGATAGAATGGAATTCTTTGGGAATTGTGTTCAAAAAGAGGACAGCACTTCAACATTTAAAGTAGTAAAAAAAATCATTACTAAGAAAAATAAATATAATAGAAGGGCGTTGGATGGTTAATATGTTTGCGGCTCTTCAGATAATCTGAAACGAAAAACCCAAAAAAATTCTTAAAATATATGCTCGAAACTAGAACTAGTGAAAATATTGAAAAGCTGAAAAATGGCGATCATTTGAATATAAGTTTCGGTTATTACAATTTTTTCATCGGTTTTCAGGCAGTAACTTTTAAATAAAGTAGGTATTTCAATGTTGTTTTAGTTCCGGCTGTAGACAGACATACATCACCTGAAAATGTGCGTAAAGCACCCCGTCGGTTCAGTAGTTTCCGAGAAGACATGTCAACAAATCTTGAAATTATGGTCTTGAGAACACTTTAAAAATTTTGGAAACATCTCAAAACGTTCTGCTCTACTAAGGCTTCGAAACTCAACTTACTTGACTCGAAGATATCCTTTTATCCGTCACATTATAATATTCTAATTAAATTTATTTCAAAGATTTTCTTATATGTATTTGAAGAAGACAAAAAAGTTGTTAAAAAAAATTAAAAGTTGTTGGCCACAAGTATAAGCTTTAAACAATATCACAGTAATATTCAAATAATATTAGAAACTGCTCAATTCTAATTTGCTTTAATCTCTTAAATTTATGATGACAGCTGAGCATCTGTTTTCCATAAAGTCAAACCAGTTTAACTACTCAACAGTTCTATGGAGTGGTCCAGAAAAAAATGACCCTTTTAGTTTTTGTTATAACTGTAAAATTATAATAATTCAGGGCTGCATTTTATTGCTAAGAATTATATATTGAATTTTGAGTTCATGTATTGGAAACCAAAGTGTTGAAACGTCTCAAAGTTAAAAAAGAAACGATCTTGACCAAATATTTAGAAAATCCAACAATTCATTTTTAAAAAATGCGAAGGACCTGAATACGAGTTATTCAACGAATACAAGTTATTCCAGGAAGCGAGGGTAAGGTAGAAATCCAGAACCTTCATGTTTAGACGTCATAACCAGATGAAGCATACTTATTCGCGGAAGCTAAGCACTTTGAAAAAAGATATGGCGACATTGACAAGAACATCAAAATCTACAGTACACAGATATAAAAAAAATCTGTATATTAAGGAGCTTACAAGGTACAAAGTAAGTACTGCAAAGCAAACTTTTCACAGATTCCAGGCGACGAATATTATACTGCAAAAAGTCGGAGTGGAGTACATAGAAAATTTTCAGCAAACGGAATACCAAAATTTTCAAAAAAGTACATGATTTGGCAGGCGATCTGTTCTTGTGGCTTACGAAGCTGTGAATTTATCCGTTAAAGGAAAGGGACAATAAACTCATAGGACCTTTTCAAAAACGCGGTACACACATCAGTTGCATGATTCAGCAACTGTCTCTCTATTCAGCTGAATTTCGCAGCTGCTGTGCAAGCTGCGTTTATGAAAAGGCCCATATATTTGCCTTCAAAAACGGCTTTTTCATTTTATTCGACGGAATGGAGGGTCTGTTATGTTCTGGCCCGATTTGGCTGCGAGTATTACGCAAAAATAACGATGGAGTGGTACAAAACCAATAATGTGAATATCGTACCAAGAGAAGACAATCCAGCAAACTGCCCCGTACTTCGTCCAGTTGAGAGGTATTGGGCATTAATGAAAAAGGAGCTCAGGAAAACAGAAAATTGCCAAAAATGAGATTTTAAAAATAAATGAAAAAGGGCGAATAGAAATGTAACAAATATAACTGTTCGAAATCTAGTGAAGGGCTTGAATAAACAAGTTGAAAATTTCTTTTAAAACTAATAATATATTGGACAAAACTTTTATATTTTAAAGCTTAAGTGATAAGAAATGAAATACATAAATTTTGTTCAAAAATTTTCATTATATGTATTTTTTTGTTTTTTACTACAGACAGAAATAAATGTGCCAATTTTTTCTGGACCACTCCTTAGTTTCCCGTGCTGCGGGCAGTAGGTTCAACCCATAACACCTCAATAAAAAAGGCAGATCATCCAGAAAAGTCATATTAAAAATTCTCTCTCTATAGTTCCCGTAATTCGTTTGTGGGGCCTGGGGCGGGAGAAGAACTTCACCCGATTCGAGAAAGCTATTGCAAGTGTACCTACAATTTAAAGCGGATTTCGGACCACTGACATTTTCTCTGCAACCCCCATGGCCTTTTTATCGTAAACTGTTAGCTAGAAAACAACCATGTGTCGCCGTCGGTGGGATTCAAACTTGGGAACCCCGGATTGGTATGTTGATACGTTACCACTTCTGCGGTATTGAATAGAAAATTAAATTTCCTATAAGCCTATGATAGTCTGACTTATCAAAACATCTCAACTCACATTGGTATCTAATCTAGTTAACGTCATAGGTATTTAAACTAGTTAACGAAATCCGATATTTAAATTATTGAAATATGTATAATTCACTTATCCCACTGTCCTAGAATACAGTAATTGAATGGCTCCGTGATGTAATTCATCAATCCCAGCATTATTCTAATAATCCCGGAATTAATCAACTAATCCTAATGCTAATCCATTGATTTCAGGATTACTGACATCTGAAGGTAATCAAAGAATAATTTATTCCGCAATTGAAATTAATTGTAATTCTTTGTGATTGATTACATAATGAAATTGTGTCTGCCCATGTTTGTTCGATAGCAAAATTTGCGTTGTAGCTTTAGGGATACACCGGATACATTATCATCAGACTTCGTATTTGCTTTTACACTCTTAGTATCCGAATAACAGAAAATCCTTTCAGAAAGGCAATATAGGTATAGGCCCAACTAACACTAAATTGTAGGATAATTTATTCATCATACAAAAGTAAAAGAAATTATAAAATTCACAGTAAATCGTTTGTCATCAGTTCTTATCGTGGTTAATTTAAATAAATTATTTTTGTTTACAATTGAAACATTTTATAAATTAATTAATTTTCTTTTGAACAATTTTAGGCTGATCAACTAACAGAAGAACAAATTGCCGAATTCAAAGAGGCGTTTTCACTGTTCGACAAAGATGGCGATGGCACTATCACAACAAAAGAATTGGGTACAGTTATGAGGTCACTAGGACAAAATCCAACAGAAGCAGAATTACAGGATATGATAAATGAAGTCGATGCAGATGGTAAGTATTTCAAGTAATTGCTTAATTAAATATATATAAAGAGGGAAAATTAAGATCTAAAATGGATTTTTCACAAAGTATCGATTTGCATCTTGTGCAACTTGCCACTTACAACAAAGTGAAAACTTCCACTTCAATTAGTGCATACATTTTTAATGAGCGTTCATTAAACTCTTTATGCTCATCCTACTTTTTCTTTTGCATAAGTAAAACGTCTAATTAATGCTAGGTACGACTTTTTCTCACTTACTATAACTTTTTGAGAAATCTTTCCTGAAGTACGAATAGTTTTCAAATTTGGACATAAAATTTGGGTCATCAGGTACTTCTTGAAGTGAAACTCGAAAAACTGATTGCGCACTCTGCATAATAATTACAATTTCTGTGACATGAAAGGCATTTCAGTTGGTACGTTTTTAGCATTTTACCAAGAGAAGAGCTTTCGTTAGAAGTGGACAAACGCCGGTAGGAGAATATATCTTTTAACAAAGCTTTGCAAGTTTCATTGTCTTCAGGAAATATTCATTGCTTCCTTATCCAGGACGTTTTTCAAAAGAACGACAGGCGCAGAATAATTCTTGTTATATTTCTCTTTGTATTTGTATACTTTAACCTTAAAGTATAGTTCTTTCTGTATATATATATATTCTAATCAGATTTAGGGCGGGCAATATATCGTGCATTATTGATTTTGAGAGAGAACGCTGATTTCCATATTCAACTACATTATCACAAGACTATTTTGATTTCATTACCCCTAAATGTAATGTGCTCATTAATTTTTTATTCCCTTGTAATTATTAAATGTCCATTATTACAAGAAAATCGATAATAACGCATAATTACATTAATTATTGTATAGAAAGGAAATGGACAAAAATGAGATATCAATAAATCGAATGTAATACATATCAATTTGCAACTATTCAGATATCTCATAAATATTCACCCCAAAATTCCAACAAATCAAAAATACAATCTATGTCATCTAGAATGACAGAAAAAATATATTCCGCGTATGCTTGTAAACAAATTTGAGCAAAATAAAGGATTTTCTACTCTCTAAGCAAAAAAAAATCAAAGAATATTTGAGAAAATCTGCAGATCAGAGCTTTACTTCTCATTGCTTTTATGTGTCGTGTATATTTGAATATTCTAAGCTAATAATAGAAAACATGAGAATAAAACTCTATCGTCGAATGATCCTACTTTCTGGCGGCGGGTTCATGGGTCTGTTCATCTCTAATGTATTTAAAGAAAAATAAATTGAATTGAGCATTTTACTTAATGAATGTTGAAGCAACACGAATTACTGGGAGATAAGTACAAAAATCATATTTTTAGAAAGAAATGCTCAGACTTAATAGATTTTTCACTTTGCGCTGCGTTTTACTTAGTGACCTGAGAAAGGTTGTTTTGTTATTTGTCGTGATAATTATGCATTGACAAAGATATACACAAATGGTATTTTAAAGTGAAATTTAATGAGTGAATTACTGAATAATTGCCGGTTTAGTTTAAATAACATTTTCAAAATTATTGTTTATTGACAGCTCTTTAGTAATTGTTGATTTTGATTGAATGAATCAGTTAAGGCATAAATAAATTGAAAGTTTGAATACACATCCTTCAATTATGGAATCCAAACGAATTAAGATTCATCGATAGTAAAGTGGATTTTTGTAGAAAAATGACAGTAGCGGTCTTGTTCGATATCATTGTTTGCTGCTTCTTAAAAGTCTTTCAATTGATTGTAGAAAAAAACACTTTAATACAATTTTATTTAAATTGTATATAAATATCAAGTTCTGAATGATAGGTAAATATTGATACAATTGCACATTTCATTTTAAGGAATTTCTGATTGTCCGTTAGAGATGTTTCAGATTAAGAAATGTTCAATATCAAACAGCGTCTATTCAAAATTAATTTCAATTTGCAGTTGCTCAATAAAATATCTTTTTTAATTTTAGTAGTAGAGCTTTTAAAAAATTTAAGTTAAACGTTGCCGACTGCATTTTAGTTTTTCATGTAGCACCCTGCAGTTTGTGATCCATTAAAAAATTTACAGACGCAAAAATTTATCTACGCGCACCATGAAGAAACATTTTCGAAATAATTTAGTTTATACTAACTTGATCATAATGCTAACTCGGTTTATCTATGATACAATACCAAAACTATTCTTACTTTTAAAAATTGAATTCCGTAAGCCCTAATTTTTCTAGGAACCAAATTTTCAAGAGTTATTAAACATTTACTCATTATGGTTTACCTAAAACATAATAAAGATCAATAAAGAGTTTTAGAATGTTTAAAGCCAAATTAGATCTTATATTTACTCTGAAGGCTGAAAATATTGATTATTTGTTTAAATTTGTTCTTTTAAATTAGTCCAATACCATTTCGAAGAGTTTTTTTTATTAATCAAATAGGATTCGAATTGTTCTGTACTTCAGCAACCCTTAGTTTCCGGCCCGTGATAGTAGGTGCAGATACATAATCGACATTATTTAAAACTGCTCATATCTGCAACTTTAATATTGAATTCATTAAAAAAACACAGTCAGATTTACAGCTTTCCCACAAATCACATTCATCAAATTAAATTTTTAAGGCACTAATAATATGTTAGCTCAACTCCAATTCCGTCAGTAGTACTTTTTGCACTAGTTTCCAATAACGCGATGCAAAGCATTGGAGCTCTTCTGCACATATCTTTTATGTTCCTTAAAACTATTTCTGCCACGAATTTTTCTGTTCTCCTTCAACATTAAATCGAGTTCCGTATTGCCTGGTCAATAAAAATACAACAATAAACATTTTGACAAAAATCCAATAACAATAAAGAGAAATTATTTTCAGAACATGAGCACTGAAATAATCTTACTTTTGTTAAAACTACAATGACATATTTCACTAAAGTGTTTCCTTTTGAATTAATGGAGAGAAAAGTAGATTTGGCATCGAGAAAATGTATACAGAAAATAAGCGCTACTTAGTCTATACATTTTAAGAGAATTTGTTTCTTTCACATTAAAGTAGCTATTGCACGTTTTGTTTTTAGAGAGATATTACCGTTCTCCTTTCTTTGCAAAAGAAAGAAAACAACAAATATGTGGAAATTTATGTTAATTTAAGAAAAGGAGGCTTACACGCTTTTTTTTTGTATTAATGTTCGAAGTCATCTAAAATGTAATAACCTTTCCAGTAAGAACTTGATGCAAACATAAATCACCCATATGCTCAACCTGAAAAACTAGTACTACACTCTGTTTTAATTGATTATATATATATATATATTAATATGATATGCTTAAAAATCTCACTTCTTGGTCGGTGATACTTGTTCCACCGCTTAAGTATACAAAGTTTTCAGCAGTCACAAAATAATGAACTAATGATTAGGTATTAATTTCATTTGTTTTCGTATATTTCATTTGAAAAAGGTTGTGCATATTCCTTTAAAATGTAATGTTTTCTGTGCCCTATATTTGAACTAAAATATATTTAATTGTTACGAAAAAAGTGTTAGCAGTAGCAGTAACGAATTTCAGATGTTTAAACAATCTCCCACTTCACATTAGTGCATAGCGCTTGAATCTGCATGTTCATCAAATTTTCTTCTTTTGGAATAAAATAAATCGAATATAGAATTGAGAACGTCCTCGTTTTTTGGAAGTCGGTTAAAAAATACATTTCATTACTCTTTCTCTAGTAAAACAGGAATCAAAAAATCTTGGGGGAAAAATATAACTTGACATGTTTAAAGTTTCGAACCCAAAGTAATTGAAACCAGTTTTAATGAAAAACATCATAGATACTGTCGTAAAAAAGAAAGTGTGGCTACAAATGCATCGAGTATCGGTTGTGCCTGACTGGTTGTACGGTACGAAGACACAACACATTGTGAAATGGTTACCCGTTCAGGAAACCAATGAAATAACAAGCTATCAATTTTCACCAAAGAAAATGTGCATTAATGAAGGAATGTTATAAAGAATAAAACAAAATATTGATATTGATATATTATTGCGTAAGAAATGCAATAAAAAAGAAACGTTTTTAGTCCCCTTTACGTTTACTAAATCTTTGTAGCTTTCTATTCTTTGATGCTCATTTAAGTTTTCTCTACATTCCGTCGAATCTGTCTTGAGTGATCTTTTTCATGTAATGCGTGATCAGTACAACCTTTTGTGTTACTGATTCCAGTCAAGAGCGGTCGTGCCACGAATACAGATGATTAATTTATTGTGTCAACCTTTTATAAAAAAATAAATTGGCTATCACTATTACATTGAAGTAAAAAATCTGTAGTTATATTCTCTCAGGTTTTATAAGTTTAAAAATGTAAAAGATATAATTCCTCTAAATGAGAGTAACAAATTAACTTTAAAAAATTTCTAAGAAGCTCTTTTAAGAATTAGATAAAATAGTGGTAGAATTTATCAGATCAAATCTCGTTAGGTTATGTGTTGAATTCTATTCTTTTCGGTCTATAATCCTCTTATCCTACTTTATATCTTATATAGCTGTAAAAAATCGAATTGAAAAGAATATGTAGGAAAAGTCGTATCAGATAATTTGCATATTTTTTTTATCTTTCTTAATCTGGCTTTCTCTGCTTCAGTGTGAAATTTTCAAGAGATCAACCATAACTTCATTTTATAATGACAATTACAAAGCTCAATACCCTATGATACTGTAGCGCACTCTGAAGAGGAATGGAAAAAAAGGAGTTAAGAATATGGGATTAAAGCGTTCAGAAAGGGGAGGGATCACGTTTCGCTTAAACGAATAGAGGATGGTATATATTAGAAAATCAGAACGGCTTTTAGATCGTATATTTCGCAAAGCGTGAACTTTACAGGGAGTCTGCCTATTGATTTCCTTAGAACACAGTAATAATTGAGGTAGAGAAAAAAGAGTGATTGATCTCCAATTTAGGTCCATTGACAGAAATTGGGAAGGACTATGTTTCAAGGACAAAAACAGCATTGGGTCTTGGAAGCATTTAACAGGACGCAATTTCTGCCCCAAGCCAGTATCTGTCGTTGTTTAATTATCTGAATACGGGCCCATTCATAAATGCAGGTTTGCGCATCATCTGCACAATTCAGCTGAACAAAGTGTATTGCTGAATTATGCAGCTGCAGTGCAAACCTGCGTTTATGAATATGCCCTCCTAAAGAGAATTGAACCTTTAATATAGAGGTTCATATATCATCAATAAAAATGTGAATGGAAGTAGATGAAAGGACTGAATGTTATTTCGTCAAATATTACACGAATTCAACGGTGAGATAAGTAACTTTCGTTCTTGATCAGAATTTTTAGATTCAGATCAAATGCTTGAAGTTACGATTATTGTCTCACTAAAATTGTGAACCATTAAACCGATCCAAGTATGTAAGTGCGTTTGGCTTTTAAGCCAAGCCCAGTCTTAACTACTTCCCAAGTGCGCAAATTTGTAAAGGTCCGTGCCTGAATACGCACGGGGATTTATTATTTACAGCATTGTTTTACTTACCAATAAAATGACTTAAATTCCATTAAATTATTTTTGCAATTTACATTTCTTGGAAAGTATAATTAAATTTCAATAACTTTTATGCACTTAAAAGTTGTCTTTATTCATTCAACATCTACTACCGCCACAACATAATTTCAAGAAATTTCCTATAGTAATGATTAATGAAGTCTACAGCTACTGTTCGTTACCTTCACACAAATTCTGGAACCCTCATAATTGCTAACAAGCAAATTTTGTCAAAACTGGTATATATGTATATAAAGTTGCGCATCTCTTTCTTTTACTAAACATAATTACAATTAAGTATTCCTTAAATTTAAAACGCAATATTGATGTGTCATCCCACGCCTAATTAAAAAAATCATAGCCATATAATGCAATGGTTGTCTTAATTTTCATACTTCAGTGAGCTCATTTCACTACAACAATGATTCAGATTTTTTATTCCACGGTGAATTATAGCCTTAATTATACCTTTGTATTTAAATTATCCATACATGTATCGAGAAATTAAAGTGAGTTTCTTTCTTTGTTTAGTAAAAATGAATGAAACTAAATCCCAAGAACGTAACTAGTCACAAATTTTATTTATAAATATTTACTTTATTTTACTTGTATTTTCTGCTATGTTTCCTTGAAAAACTTTCATCATCAGTTACATCATTGTTTTTATCTTACATTAATAAAATTAATTTTTATTCTAGGCAACGGCACCATCGATTTTCCTGAATTCTTAACAATGATGGCAAGAAAAATGAAAGATACCGATAGTGAAGAAGAAATTAGGGAAGCATTCAGAGTATTCGATAAAGACGGTAACGGATTCATCTCAGCGGCTGAATTACGTCATGTAATGACAAATCTCGGTGAAAAGTTAACAGATGAAGAAGTAGATGAAATGATCCGCGAAGCCGACATCGACGGTGATGGTCAGGTCAATTACGAAGGTAAGAATTTGTGTCCAATTAAACTTTAGAAAAGTTCAAAAACTTGTCTATTTTTGATAAAAGTCTTTTATGTTGTCTCATTTTAAACTGCAATTAATAATAGATTAAGTGAGCTCTTAATGTTATTTTATAAATAGCTTTACCACATGATTCACACTGTGGTCAAATTTTTATCTGATTAACAGCAATTCTAATATTCAAATACATGTTGATCACGAGATCCAATTGTTTGACGATAAAGATCAATATTATTCAGCGAAGGTGATCAATTGCATTTTCTTGAATAATTCAAGTGAGGAATTTCAATTATTCGGGATACGTGCTGATTGATTGTTAGTTATGTTACTCATATGTGCAAATTTAAAATGATAACAAAAAATTCAGATTTTAGTGTGAATTTATGCAGCTGAAGTTTTCTATATCTCCAAGTTCTTGAGTTAAATTTTTTGGTCACTTTTCTTTAAGATTTCTTATTTTCTTGGCAATCATTTCAATAGATGCATTGTTTTAAAGTAGTTTAAGAAATTGTTATGAGTTGTATTTTCTTCTATGAAGTAGTAGTATGCCATTTAAGTAAATAATTCAATTTCACGCTAACTTAGTTTATAAAGTTACGTCTTTGTTTGAATTAAACAAGGCAAATAATATTTAATTAACATTTAAAATTGAGCAATCGGAAGAATAAAATACAGAAATACGCACTAACGCATGTTGATAGGGCTGTTTATCAAGCATGTCGGATATATGTACAGCAGTACCTAGGCAACTCATTATCACCACATAGGTTTCCTTAAAAAAGTATGTGCTAATTCTTAACTTTTATTAAAAAACAGATATTTACTACTGTTAGTTCATTCTGTAAAGAGTAGGAATTGTTTTGGTAGACATAAAAATTTTAAATTCAACGAGTGTTTGGAAAACAATGGTGGATAAAAATTATGGACCACAAAGTAAGGGTGCGAGAGTTGAGACACTAAGATATTTCTGAGTTGTGAACGTATTATTAGTATGTAGTATTAAGCTTAGCAGTATAAAATAATCTAAATAATCTCAAATATTAAAAATTTAAATTAACCTTTTACTTACCGCCGAGAATTTTTTTATTAAATAAATTGAATCCTCTTATTAAGCAAAATGTGCATTTGCGTAAATGTTTTCGATAAAATTGATATTTTTGAGTTTTTTTTTTCTTTGCAAACCTAAAAAACTGGTAATTGCGTTGGTATGTAAAAATAAAGAAACTTCAGGAAAAATGTTCGTAAATATTAACTATTGAGTAACATAAACTAATTTATTTTAGTATTATGCTTCAGATATGTATTCATAAAAAAAAATGAGCAGAAATCCGCAGTAGGTCGATCTTTTTTAGAACACGAGCAAACATGCAGAGTTTTTTGGTGAACATTGGCGCTTATTACAATTTATAATTTTCAACAAATCGAAAAGTTTTTTTGACGGAAATCTAATGTAAATGACTTTAAGAATGATGTCTCAACATTTCAGAACAATCGGAGCAGTCTAAGTATATGTGTATCGATATTATTGGAGCGCGCTCTCCGACGCAATATTGCGTAATTATTCAGGTTTTCGAGCGCTCAGCTACTAACTAAACGCCGTTTTTTCTCGTAACCGCATTTTCCAATGTGGTGTCCTCGTTTTTTCCGATACTATTTGACTGATCCTTCTGAGATTTTAACCACATACTCTTTCCACTAGAATTATGTTAAAATATTAATTTTTTAAATTTTTTTTCGGGCCTCTATAGTGTAATAAGCCCTAAGAACACATATTCTTCCGATTTCTGTATTCCTTTAATTTCAAAACTGATCTAAAATTATTTAGCTGTTTTGCTTTAAGATGTTTTTTTACTTGAACTCAAAACAGAAAAAGATTAAAATGCGAAAATGTTTACTAATATTTTTTTGCATGTTAGTGTGGGAGCCACATTCATCTCAATATATGTGTTATTTTCTGGTGAATAAGTCAATTGATTCCAGGTTTCTGCTTGTGAAGTGCGCCTTCTGAGTTAGAATGGGTAATTTTCATATAAATACAAATCAAGTCAAGAAATCAATCTTCCATATAAGTATGGGACTACCGGTTGTTTCATCTAGTTCAAATAAATGGTTGCAAGTGTGCCTACACAATAATTATGTTTGAACAACCAAATAAAGGCAGTATTGAAGCCACAAAACTTTATCTATTTATGCTTTTATTAGAGTGATAAGCTTGATTAGCAAGCTACATTTGCTTCCTGAACGTTATCACTTGAAACCTGGATCCCAATTCAAGTTTCAATTTCTATTAAAAATGTGAAAATTAGCATGTCCCCTTGCCGATATTTAAAACATGCGAAGAAAACTAAAATAACTAACACTGTTTAACTTTATATGAACCTCATGGCAAGTTAAAAGTTTAATTCAAAATTCAAAATTTGTTTATGAATATAAAAGATAAAATTATAGCCTGAAGGTCTCCAACTCTAAAAGAAACAAGACACCAAAGAAAATATTTTAAGTGAAAGTCATATAAATATACCAATTAAACTGTTTTATTAAAAAAAATGAAAATCCAGAAAAAAACCTATTTGTCCCAAAATTAATTTTTCACCCATTCTTAAGATTCAGAAATAGAAGAATTTTTTGACGATATTCGATTTAGTAATAATTGTTTTGCACTGTTACATTAAGCATCTCATTGAGATATCCCTTTTAACTGCTTTTTGAAGTCGTTTAGCAAAAATAAATTGGTCGACCCCCCAAAAAAGATCATTTTTAGACTTTTGATTATAACATTATTTTTTTCTATTATCTAAAAGAAGGGGCCTAACAAGAATACAATAGAAAATTTTGGCTATCAGAACAAAAATTACTAGATTCGTTGGGAGAGGTCTTTTTGTTACATAATGGCACTTTTGGTACAAGTTAGTTTTCATACGCACTAAAATTACGAGGGGTTTCTACTGTGTTGGCTTAACAAATCGATTTTGTTATTTTTGCATTCTTCGATATTCTGAAACCTGTAGAATAAATAACCCTATGTAAAAATTGTTATCATAGCTGCCCTAGAAAATGAGTTTGTACGCAATTTTTCGGGTCACGCCAAAGTATTTTCAAAACTTTAAAAGCGTTTTTTTCGAAACAATGTTTTTCGAGCTGGTTTGCAGTACTTTCGCTATGTAAAAATTGTTCAATTCCAGCAAATCGGGGCTTAAAATGTTCGGCAGGCATGATTCTCGTCCTGACCACATTCGGATTTTTCGCGATATTATGAGTTGTGAGATATTATGAATCCGGTCAGAGCGATAACCACAAGCATCTACAGGGGTGGCGAGCTAATTACACACCCAACGATATAAAGTTCCACTTCTACTGTATCACTAACATAATACACGGCACTATTTCTCAGTTGTACGCCTGAGAGATGATTAAGCGATATGAATGACATATCTTTAAAAGCCTTTAATAGTTATAAACTGAAAAGTACATTCTGCTATAGAAAAAGACAGTACATTGCATATCCTTAAGGCTGTACTAATTAGCTCGCCAGCGCTGTACTTGAAGAATCTGAAAATTTTTTTGATTTCGTCACTGGAAGGGCTGAACTCTGCATACCGTGTAGCCGGGGGGTTTTTTTTTTGAGGGACCAAATACAGTCTATCTGTATTTTATGTCCCAAATAAAAAGACGGAACAAGTTTCATTGTACCATCTTACTTTTCCAAAAAAAAAAAACTTTAAGTTAGGTATCGAAAACAGACCATCTTGCAATTGTTGTAACTGTTCTAAATAATTTGAAGGCGATATCTTTTTTGTTGCTGTAGCAAATCGGGTTTTCAAGCAAATTTTATTCAAAAACTGTGAGGACGTCGATGTAAATAGAAGTTTGGATACACATCTGCTCTTTCTTTTTGAACACAATAAAAAAATAATTGTCCATAAAATATCTTCTATTGACTTAAAAAAATTTAATTATATAAAAAATACCCTACAAACCTTCATTGGCCACAGTTGTAGACATGTTCGTATTCGCTCGAGTTAAAAGTGTCTAGCGTGTTTTAACGTCTCCAGATTCGAAATGTAGTGATGTGTTAAATCGTCACAAAACATGAAAGAACTATTTATTTCAAAAAATTATTGGAACACTAATATGTCAAATAATAAAAGCTTTACAAAGTCGCATCGTAAAACAGGCCAAGCATATATATAAATTGTAACAAATTGATGGTACATCGTTCGGGCAAAGAAGATTTGACGCTATCATAGTTAAACAGTTATGGTAATAGGGTTATTTTAGGTAATATTCCATGTTAGATAAAATAAAAACTCGAAAATTTAAAAGAATCGATGTGTAATAAAAATGTTAAATTTGTTTTTATAATTATTTCGAGCTTTATTGAAAAAATGTAAAAGAATAAAGTTTACCAACATTTGATTTGTTACGAATTAATGTAATACTTAATGTGAGGCCCTCTCATAATTTTAGGGCTACATGCTACAAGTGCATATAAATAAGTTTCTGGTGGAAACTTCCTCCATTAATGTGCTTTATTGAAAGAAAAAAAATAATACGTTTATTCTCGGAGTATTCGTATTGTTTAGTCAATAAAACAAGTTATTTATAAGTGAAGTCTCGTGATCTGCATGAATTTAATTAATAATGTTGTAATACAAAAGTACAATATAAGAATCATGATAGATTAGATAAAAAACATAACTTTTAGCTAATATAAGATGAAAATATTATTAGAGATTTATAACACTGATTTCCATTTCAGAATTCGTGACTATGATGACATCGAAGTGAGCAGCTAAATTTCTTTTTAAGCCTTTCTATTTGTTTAAGATGTTGACGAAGACTGTAGCTGTGCGCAATAACATCGCGCGATGCTGTTGCTATGGGTGACAGAGAGCAACCTTTATTGAATTATATTTAAATTTAAATTAAAGAGAAAGAAACAAATTTCGATATAATTGAAGATAAAACCAGAAGTAATTTAAATTTAATTGTAACACAATTTTAATTAAGAGTAAATAAAAAAATGATACAAAAAACATCTAAAAATCCAAAAACAAAACATATTAAATACTATATATATATATAAAGTAAATTAATCACCGTTACCCATCCAACATCCTGTGTCCTGAATTCTCTTTCCTGCCCACTTATCCGTTTTACTTAGTACCTTTTGCCCTCGTTATCCTAAAAGTTCCCAATCCTTAACAGAATCCCATTCCCACTATAAACTTTCTCTTACTCTATATTTGTGTAAATTTTTGTAAAATATATATATAAAGAAAAGTAAGAAATAAAGCAAACAACCTTTTAATATAAAGAAAAACTGACAGAAATTAATTTAGTGACAAAAATAAGAAAAAATATATACAATTGGACAGTGTTGCGCGCTCATGTTGTTCTTCGTACAGTGTAAAGTTGCTGGCTTACAGCTAATTTTTGTTCTTCTTAATCCTCAATACACATTAAGGTATAAATATATATTGTTTTCTTAAACAAAAAAAGTAAACAAGAAAATTGCGCCTTTTGTGTATATTTAAGTTGATAAAAACGATTTAATTTTGTTTTTCATTATAAAAGAGAGCTAATATTCGATTAATAGGTGTCGCTAATTAAATCTTTATAGGGATTTGATATATTTTTCACAATCAAATTTTTAAAATAGATTTGTTACTTATATTTAAAGAATAAATAGTAATTTTAATCTTTCTTCGACGGCTTCATTTATTTTTTTGTGTGGAGATGAAATTTAAAGAGGGGCAAAAGGTGATCTTCTCCATCCTATTCCCCTCCCAATATTCCACTGTTTTCGTTCGAGAAATAAACGATTTTGACAATTTAAGTAACGAAACAGTTGAGAGAAAGATAATAATGCAGGAGAAAAAGCCTTTTGCACTTATTAAGTTTTATTCTCTTTGTGAAGCAAAAAATATATAAATAAGGTAACTGTATAATCCCATTTTATACACGTTAATTTAATGTATTTATAAATGAAAACACTTCAGTGTCGCTTTAATTTCAATGTCTGTCGGTGTCTGGTGGCATTTTTACCTTAAAACGTCTCTACACATAAATTTCTTTTCTTTTATAATTAGAAAATTTAAGGTTTCGTTTTTAATTTATTTTATTTTATCCATAGACATAGATTTTTTTATATAATTATTTATTTTCAGTATATAAAACAGCATTTACCTCTTTAACAAAGAAAAGAAATTTGAAAGAATTCTAAAAGTAAGAAAAAAAAACATTAAATGTACCTAGTTGAGAGATTTATTAGTAAAAGCGAACAAAACAAAACCATAGCAAATTAATTGCAATAAAACTGATTTAATATAACAAAAAAAAATACATTTATGTGTAATTTCTCCTCTTAATTTTTATCTGTGTAAAATTAAATAACAATTTCATAAAAGTTTTTTGATATGTGAAATAACAAACAAATTTAAAAGAAAAAAGAAAAATAACTTAGGGCAAATTTGGAATGGATGTGTAGCATACCCACTCATGTGTATGTTAACATTTTAGATGTTTTATTGGCATGAATTTTTTAGTATCAGACAAATAGAAATTCATGACAAAAGTAACCCCGAGGGAATTTCTTCCTCCTATTTATTAAATTCAGTCAAGTGAATTGTTTAAAAACAAAAAAAGAAACTTTTAAAAAGTATATATATTTGCAATTTCTTACCCTCTTTAACAGAAATGACTAACAACACAAATTGAACATAAATAGAAATCCAGAGAAAAATTATGGACACTATTCCAATCAAGAACAGTTAAAATTGAAAAAGAAGAAAAACCAAAATATATATATTAAAAAAAGACAAAACATGAATAAATGTTTCTTCATTTTTAGGTCAAAAAACAGATTGATCTGTGTTTCAATTGAATTTAAGTTATTTTTGAATTTAGTCGTTTTATTGTTTTGTTTTAATTCCTACCCTTAAATTTCCCTTTCAGATGTTTGGTGTTGATCTAAACCAATAGGCATTAATTTTTTTTAGTAATGTTAATAGATGTGAATTAAAATATTGGAGAAAAATAAGATTTCCCTTTATCTCCGACAAAAAAAAACAACTGCAGAACTTTTAGAGGTGCTTTTAGCATTCAATGTGTGTTGCAATTATTTTGTTGTTTACAGCTGCACCTAAAATGATTTCATGAATTTGCTATGAAACGAGCCCATTTACTAATATTATTTTAGTTGAAAAGATGATTAATAGCACTTCAGTTTATTTTCGAAGCAAGATGATAGAATGTAACAAATTGAAAGACATCGTCTCGTCGATAATGTCTTCATTACAAATATGGATTAGTCAGTCATTTCATCAACAGCTCAGCAATTCTTATGATGAGGGTGTGGTTGCTAATATACATATTTTGTCAACCGTTATTTGGCGAGTTATATTTGAGCAAAATAATGATTTGCGAACTGTTCATCAAATATAATTGCTAAAAGGGCTCAAGTATAATGTACGCCAGTCTTTACAGATTTAGGCCGCCCCTCGAGGATTAAGGGTACTTTTTTGTTATTAAAAGAGTAAAATGCGGGATTGGAATATTCCATTTTATAACAAATTTTCTGGTTAAAAGGTACGGGCCTTTCGTAAACGTATTACGTATGATTTCGTGAATGCATCGTTGTTTTCCGTCACTTGTTCGAAAACTAAATAAAATTGTGCAACTTGTAAAGCAACAACGCAGACATAAAGTGCATGCGTGTGAAGTGCAACGTGCTTAATTTGAGTAGAGTAATCGTGATTGGTGTCGATAATAATCCTGCGAGTTAAAATTATTAGTTCAAACAGATGATAGCGCCATTTAATTTTATTAGATTAGAAATTCTGCTTGGAAAACCAAATAAAACTTCAGCACTATCCGACTTTTTTTAATAATCTTCTTATTTTACTTCTGGATTACATAATTCTATTGCGATTTTCTTCTAGAAAGGTGCTTAATATAAAATTAAAAGCAAAAGCCTTACTCATTTTGGGAAAGGTATCAATTTAAAACTGATGTTTAAGAACGCTGTTCATATGGATGCGCAGTAAAGTTTACGTTGCTTATTTGCAATGACGTTTACAAAAAGGCACATGAAGTGTATACATGATTTCGTATAGTAAAGGGTGCTTTCATTAATGCATATTTGCGTGCGCAAATGCAAGATATTTGCTTTCGCGACATTTGCAAAAAACATTTTGCGCCTGTGTGCAAAAAGACAGTGGATTGTGACTGGCTGGGAATACATTTATAAGGAGAAATTACACTCCAAGTGAAAACCCGAGAATTTGTGCTCTTGTGTATGTAACGATAGTCTAGTAAAAGGGTGCATTTCAATCCGAAGTATTTTTGATAGGATTATACTAAGAAACAACCATGTTAGTACGTAAGTGAATTTGTATTGCTGTTAACAATAAAGATATTCTTCTTGAACATAAGTGCCGCACGCAGTTAAAAACATGCAAAACTTGCGCTCATTTGCTTCGCACGTTTGAATTTATGAACCTTGTGCAAACGCATGTTTTGATTTCTTGCTTTAATGATCTTTATGCAAAAGCAAATATGCATTAATGAAAGTACAATTCAAAAGTTTAGCATAGAAGTAGAGAATAACCCTCCTGTTCATGCCCAACAAGTGGTTACGGGAACCGGAGAGATAACGAGTTTCTCTTGGTTTGCTGAGAATAAGGTATGCCCACGAATTCTTTTTAGTTAATGAGTTGATTTCATAAGATTTTTAATTACTCATTTCTGTGAAAATTGAAAAGAAAAGATTTTTAGAAGTCTTATGGCACGAATTATATCACTAGTAACACAGACTCAAGTGTGGGCACTACATCGGATTTATTTGACAAACAGATTCGCCAAAAATGGCTACTAAAATAAGAAAATACAGAGTATAAAAATAGTTTTTTAAAAAAAAGTTGAACCGACTACACATAAAGCGCTAAAAAACATAAAATAGTTTTTAATTTTATATCTATAATTACATTTTGAAGTCTGTGCAAATCAAACAAACCAAACAACTACATCAAAAATAATTAATCGTCATTTCTTATGATCCCGTGATCTGAAACGTTCAGGTAGTATTATGTATTATTTTCAATTGTAGTACTGTAGTTGTCTTATTTCAATTCAAATTTTTTTTTTAAAAACTATTTTATTTTTCACTTTTTAGTGTCTTCTAATCTATACAACGAAGAAAGAACCATCTAAATCGGTCCACGCGTTAAAAAGTTGGGTTTACCCCCTACCCCACTTCAATCCAACTAAAATTTTTTGTCTCATGGTATCAATCAGGGAACATACTCTACCGAACAGAACAGGAATCATCGAAATCGGTCCACGCGTTACGAAGTTACTACCCCTTTTCCTCCCACACCACCACCATAGGACCAAAATATTCTCCTATTAGCAATGGGAGATCACACTCTATACAACAGCTAAAGAACCATCCAAATCCATGCGTTACAAAGTTACACCCCCCAACATTTTAACATCAGAAAAAGAATTATCCAAATCGGTCCACGCGTTACGAAGTTAGACTACTTCTCCCCCACCATAGGACCAAATTATTCTCCTATTAGAAATGGGGGTCACACTCTATAAAACAGAAAAAGAACCATCGAAATCGGACCACGCGTTACAAAGTTAGGTTCCAACCCCCCACCCTACCAAAATTTTTTCTCCTTGTATGAACCAGGGAACATACTGTACCCAACATAACAAGAATTATCCAAATCCGTGCACGCGTTACGAAGTTAGACTACCCTACTAGGCCTCATTTTTTCTCCTATTAGCAATGGGGGATCATTCTGTACAACACAAAAAGAACCATCCAGATCGATGCACGCGTTACAAAGTTAGGTTTCACGCCACCCTACCAAACATTTTTTTGATATGGTACCAATCTGTTAACATACTCGACCCAACAAAAAAAAAAGAATCATCAAAATCGGTCGACGCGTTACGAAGTTATGCCCAGTCAGATAAAAAAAAATACAAGTCGAACTTAGATCCTCTTTGTTTTTGGGAAGTCGGTTAAAAATTCATATTAAAGCTGAGCTTATTCAATAACAAGCCTGAGTTGGCTCTTAAGTTGCCGTTTGAAGCACCCAACTTTATGCAGGCAGCGTAATCATTATAGAGGCGGGACATAAAAGTAATAAAATCGTGAATTCCATAAAGCGTTTGTTGGTATGAATATAAAGCAACTCGTGCTCCTCAAGGACCGCACCGGGATGGAAATTCTCACGTCTTGCGTCTCTTTTCAAGGAAGTCAAGAGAGATCAGAGTGAGCCTAGCATGCTAGGAAGAAAGCATCGAGCCAGTGAAGGACGCGAAGATCGAATCTAAGGAATCTGCGCTAAACAGCCTCGATCCGGTTGACGTGAACAGTGAAATAGTGATCTCATACCGGGCAAGCATACTCCTCAATGGATCTAAAGAAAATAGAGAAGAGGAGCCTAGTTAAGTTGGGATAATCAAGCCCTCCGGACCATCTTTTCACGAAACCAAGCGTGGAATTAGCCCTACCCATTACGAAGTCCACGTGGTCCTCAAAAGATAGACGGGAATTAAGAATCACCAGGATCATGACTTAATCAACCCTGCTCAACATCCTACCATCCAGAGAGAAGTCAAAGATAAAGGAACTTCTTCTGCGGGTGAAAGTAACGGTGCAATTGTGAGAATTAAAGGGAGACGATAACCAGTCATGGAAAATGTGAATATTGGAGTTTAACAAGGCACGGTCGTCATCACAAGATACAACGCGGAACATTTTGGCATCATCGGCATAACACAGGATTCTGGAGATCGCTTCAAAAACGATAACGGGATGCCATCGGGACCACACAAAAATCCATCAGGCAAGTTCAACCAATATTCAGTTACAGTGAGTAAGCCTTTTAGTTCAAGGGAAGTGCGTTGTAGCCTAGTCAAGTGGGAAAAATCAGTAGAAATAGTATCACAATCATAGAATGAAGCGAGAAAGAAATATGCCTCTTCAGCGGGATCACAGCTCTCGCGGTCGCCAAAACTAATAGAGGAAGAGTAGCCGTCACTGCGTCAAGTTAGCCAACCCCTAACCCCACCCTAGGCCAAATTTTTTTCTCCTATTAGCAATGGGGGATTATACTCTGTACAACAACAAAAATACGAGTGTGCTTTAGACCACACGACTGAACTAAAACTTCTTTAGCTCCATCTATATGTACGTATATATATATATATATATGTTTATATATGTATATACAGTTGCAACGGTATTTATGTTGACTAACGGATTTTTCGCACAATTCTTGTTATTACGTGGAAACGAAAATTGCTGATATTTCATTCTCAGTCAAGTTGTCATCGAGTGCGAGAGTTAAACAATTTTATAAGTGCCCTTGAAGTTATTAAAAATTTATTTATATAAGAAAAAAGTAAAAATTTGTGAAATACTTAAACGGTAAGTAAGTTGACAGTTTGCTAAGTTTTAACTAAATTACTGCATCAATGTTCTTAACCGCTTCTTTTGGCTTTTTTTGTTGACTACATTTTTCTTTGCTCCTTAGTCATTGTTTTATATCAGTTATGCGTATCTCCACCCTTGAATTTCCAGGTAAAATGCCAAAAACTAAAGAGCTTTCTGCACACGAGAGAATGCAGATATTTCAACGGTGGAAAGGAGGTGAGACGCTCAAAAAAATTGGAAACGACTTCAGGATTTCTAGAGAAGGAGCATGAAAAATTGTTCAAAACATTTCAAAAACCGGGACTCCTGAAACTAAGCAAAGACCTGGCCGTAGAAGGAAAACTCGTCAGGATCGACAGATTTTGAACGAAGTCCGAAAAAATACCATTTATTTCCGCTAAGAGCGTAAAAGAACGCCTAGATTTACCAATAGAAGCTACTCAGGTAAGGAAGAGGTTAAACGAAGCCAGATTACATGGACGAGTAGCACGGAAGAGACCATTTATATCGAAAAAAATGCTACGAAACGCCTAAAGTTTGCTCTAGAACATGCCAGCAAGCCTCAATCATTCTGGAATTCAATAATTTGGAGTGATGAAAGTAAATATGAGATGCGGTCAAACAAACGAAAGCAAAACGTATGGAGAGTTACGAATCAAGCCTATAAAAAACACCTGATCAAGCCAGCTGTTAAGCATGGCTTATGTTCAATTATGGTCTGGGGCTGCTTTAGTGGTCAAGGCATGGGGAATTTGCATATTATAGACGGAATTTTAACCTGCGAGCGATATGTTGATATCCTGAGAGAAAATTTATTTGAATCAGTAAATAAATTGGGAATGCATAACGCATTTATATTCATGCAGGATAATGACCCAAAGCATTGCGCTAGGGTAACTCGGAATTTTCTCCTAGAAAATGAAGTAGACTTACTACCATGGCCACCTCAAAGCCCCGACCTAAACCCAATTGAGCACATTTGGGATGAAATTGACCGCAGAGTTCCTGGAAAGGACAAATATTCGAAGGTATCCTTTATTGCAGCGATAAAGAGAGAGTGGAATTCATTGAAAAACTTATTAAAAGTATTCCCCACAGATTACAGGAGGTGATAAAGAGTAAAGGTTACCAAACGTCGTATTAATTAAAAAAAATTCTGAGTACATAAAATTTTTTTTGGCTAAGAAAAGAATAAACTTTACGTTACGATCTCATTCTTTATATTAAATTATCTGTAAATATTTTTATGTATAAGCAACTGAAGATTTTTTATTTTAAATATGATTGTTAGGATACGATGCAAATAAAAATGTATTACTTTACATTATCTTTTAATTAAACTGATGTTTTCTCTTAATAAAGTAAAAAAATGGGCGATCTCAACATAAATACCGTTGCAACTGTATGTATAATATATACATGTATATACATATACATATATTAATTTTCTACAAATATTTAAATTTATTATCGGTTTTCATTGATAAATTAATATTTTTGAAAAGATTTTTTATTTTTATTCATTATTTTCATTATCGGATACATCAGTAATTACTGTGGTTGATTGTAAGACCGAGACAATAGGCTTATGGTATGAGAAATAAGATACATATGTTTTCGAATGAAAATTAGAAAGATATCTAGAGAAAACTGCATCGCTTGTTGTTCCATGTCTTGTGGTAGGCTCATTTCGGTTATTATTCATTTGTAGTTCTAATTTATCTTGTAGAAAGTTTACCAAGAGTCGTCCATCTTCGGACGCGAAATTAACATTGAAATCTCCTGCTAAAATTAGTGGCAACGTATGGTACTTTTCTCCTAATTCTTCAGAGCCTACTCGACCGTAAATCATAATTCTTTTATATATAAACTTTATAATACAGTGCGTTTCATAATTATAGCACACCTACCAACTACATGCAATATAAGCGATAATTTTTTGGTTTTGCACATTGGCACAAAACAGCTTGTGCTAGAATAAATTCTCTCTCTTCCGCTCTGAGAAAAAAGAATATTTTTTTTGGATTGTTTCGTTCATTCCATAGTACTGTTATAAGAAGTGAGACACTGCAATTTTAGGTATTCTTTTCGCGTTTCATAATTATAGCACATTTAAAAAAACGAAACAAAATTCAACTTTATTTTTGCAATTGTGATACAAAACAACATTTAATATCTAGTTACACTGCCCTAAGCTTTTATCCATTCAAAAATTCTTTTTTTCATTGATTCAGCTATCAATTTGAACAAATTTTGATCCAACGCGTTCCACTCCTTCGAAATTGCAGTTTTAAGCTCAGATATCGAACCGTAGTGCCGATTATTGGCATAAACAACTCTAACGAGAATGCACCAAATATTTTCTATTGGGTTAAAGTCCGGCGAGCAGGCCAGCCAGTCCAACAACCTGATGTTATTTTCCATTAACCAGTCTTTTGTTTGGTGGCTCACATGTATACTTGCGTTGTTCTGCTGGAAAGTAAACTATTTTCCTGAACTTCTTCGCAAAAATGGTAAAAGACTGCATTGTACCATGTTTATGTAGTCGCAGCTTTTCATTTTTGATGAAACAAATTATATTTGCAACGGACCATCTACGCAAAAAGTTCATTACGGAACCTCCTTCAAAATTTCTTTTCGAGAAATATTGTCGTACTATCTCAAATGATCTTAATGTAAGTGCACATATTATTGGCAGCAAAATCCAGAAATTGAGAAAGGAAGTTTGCTAAGTTTTAACTAAATTACTGCATCAATGTTCTTAACCGCTTCTTTTGGCTTTTTTGTTGACTACATTTTTCTTTGCTCCTTAGTCATTGTTTTATATCAGTTATGCGTATCTCCACCCTTGAATTTCCAGGTAAAATGCCAAAAACTAAAGAGCTTTCTGCACACGAGAGAATGCAGATATTTCAACGGTGGAAAGGAGGTGAGACGCTCAAAAAAATTGGAAACGACTTCAGGATTTCTAGAGAAGGAGCATGAAAAATTGTTCAAAACATTTCAAAAACCGGGACTCCTGAAACTAAGCAAAGACCTGGCCGTAGAAGGAAAACTCGTCAGGATCGACAGATTTTGAACGAAGTCCGAAAAAATACCATTTATTTCCGCTAAGAGCGTAAAAGAACGCCTAGATTTACCAATAGAAGCTACTCAGGTAAGGAAGAGGTTAAACGAAGCCAGATTACATGGACGAGTAGCACGGAAGAGACCATTTATATCGAAAAAAATGCTACGAAACGCCTAAAGTTTGCTCTAGAACATGCCAGCAAGCCTCAATCATTCTGGAATTCAATAATTTGGAGTGATGAAAGTAAATATGAGATGCGGTCAAACAAACGAAAGCAAAACGTATGGAGAGTTACGAATCAAGCCTATAAAAAACACCTGATCAAGCCAGCTGTTAAGCATGGCTTATGTTCAATTATGGTCTGGGGCTGCTTTAGTGGTCAAGGCATGGGGAATTTGCATATTATAGACGGAATTTTAACCTGCGAGCGATATGTTGATATCCTGAGAGAAAATTTATTTGAATCAGTAAATAAATTGGGAATGCATAACGCATTTATATTCATGCAGGATAATGACCCAAAGCATTGCGCTAGGGTAACTCGGAATTTTCTCCTAGAAAATGAAGTAGACTTACTACCATGGCCACCTCAAAGCCCCGACCTAAACCCAATTGAGCACATTTGGGATGAAATTGACCGCAGAGTTCCTGGAAAGGACAAATATTCGAAGGTATCCTTTATTGCAGCGATAAAGAGAGAGTGGAATTCATTGAAAAACTTATTAAAAGTATTCCCCACAGATTACAGGAGGTGATAAAGAGTAAAGGTTACCAAACGTCGTATTAATTAAAAAAAATTCTGAGTACATAAAATTTTTTTTGGCTAAGAAAAGAATAAACTTTACGTTACGATCTCATTCTTTATATTAAATTATCTGTAAATATTTTTATGTATAAGCAACTGAAGATTTTTTATTTTAAATATGATTGTTAGGATACGATGCAAATAAAAATGTATTACTTTACATTATCTTTTAATTAAACTGATGTTTTCTCTTAATAAAGTAAAAAAATGGGCGATCTCAACATAAATACCGTTGCAACTGTATGTATAATATATACATGTATATACATATACATATATTAATTTTCTACAAATATTTAAATTTATTATCGGTTTTCATTGATAAATTAATATTTTTGAAAAGATTTTTTATTTTTATTCATTATTTTCATTATCGGATACATCAGTAATTACTGTGGTTGATTGTAAGACCGAGACAATAGGCTTATGGTATGAGAAATAAGATACATATGTTTTCGAATGAAAATTAGAAAGATATCTAGAGAAAACTGCATCGCTTGTTGTTCCATGTCTTGTGGTAGGCTCATTTCGGTTATTATTCATTTGTAGTTCTAATTTATCTTGTAGAAAGTTTACCAAGAGTCGTCCATCTTCGGACGCGAAATTAACATTGAAATCTCCTGCTAAAATTAGTGGCAACGTATGGTATTTTCTCCTAATTCTTCAGAGCCAACTCGACCGTAAATCATAATTCTTTTATATATAAACTTTATAATACAGTGCGTTTCATAATTATAGCACACCTACCAACTACATGCAATATAAGCGATAATTTTTTGGTTTTGCACATTGGCACAAAACAGCTTGTGCTAGAATAAATTCTCTCTCTTCCGCTCTGAGAAAAAAGAATATTTTTTTTGGATTGTTTCGTTCATTCCATAGTACTGTTATAAGAAGTGAGACACTGCAATTTTAGGTATTCTTTTCGCGTTTCATAATTATAGCACATTTAAAAAAACGAAACAAAATTCAACTTTATTTTTGCAATTGTGATACAAAACAACATTTAATATCTAGTTACACTGCCCTAAGCTTTTATCCATTCAAAAATTCTTTTTTTCATTGATTCAGCTATCAATTTGAACAAATTTTGATCCAACGCGTTCCACTCCTTCGAAATTGCAGTTTTAAGCTCAGATATCGAACCGTAGTGCCGATTATTGGCATAAACAACTCTAACGAGAATGCACCAAATATTTTCTATTGGGTTAAAGTCCGGCGAGCAGGCCAGCCAGTCCAACAACCTGATGTTATTTTCCATTAACCAGTCTTTTGTTTGGTGGCTCACATGTATACTTGCGTTGTTCTGCTGGAAAGTAAACTATTTTCCTGAACTTCTTCGCAAAAATGGTAAAAGACTGCATTGTACCATGTTTATGTAGTCGCAGCTTTTCATTTTTGATGAAACAAATTATATTTGCAACGGACCATCTACGCAAAAAGTTCATTACGGAACCTCCTTCAAAATTTCTTTTCGAGAAATATTGTCGTACTATCTCAAATGATCTTAATGTAAGTGCACATATTATTGGCAGCAAAATCCAGAAATTGAGAAAGGAATGACAATATTTCTCGAAAAGAAATTTTGAAGGAGGTTCCGTAATGAACTTTTTGCGTAGATGGTCCGTTGCAAATATAATTTGTTTCATCAAAAATGAAAAGCTGCGACTACATAAACATGGTACAATGCAGTCTTTTACCATTTTTGCGAAGAAGTTCAGGAAAATAGTTTACTTTCCAGCAGAACAACGCAAGTATACATGTGAGCCACCAAACAAAAGACTGGTTAATGGAAAATAACATCAGGTTGTTGGACTGGCTGGCCTGCTCGCCGGACTTTAACCCAATAGAAAATATTTGGTGCATTCTCGTTAGAGTTGTTTATGCCAATAATCGGCACTACGGTTCGATATCTGAGCTTAAAACTGCAATTTCGAAGGAGTGGAACGCGTTGGATCAAAATTTGTTCAAATTGATAGCTGAATCAATGAAAAAAAGAATTTTTGAATGGATAAAAGCTTAGGGCAGTGTAACTAGATATTAAATGTTGTTTTGTATCACAATTGCAAAAATAAAGTTGAATTTTGTTTCGTTTTTTTAAATGTGCTATAATTATGAAACGCGAAAAGAATACCTAAAATTGCAGTGTCTCACTTCTTATAACAGTACTATGGAATGAACGAAACAATCCAAAAAAAAAAATTCTTTTTTCTCAGAGCGGAAGAGAGTGAATTTATTCTAGCACAAGCTGTTTTGTGCCAATGTGCAAAACCAAAAAATTATCGCTTATATTGCATAAAGTTGGTAGGTGAATTATGAAACGCACTGTATTATTAACTGTGTTATTGGGCGAAATGTAAACAACTACCATTGTGATGTTTGTTCCATCGTTCAAAACACAGTGAGCAGCACATACATATATCACCAATTGATGATTGACCAATATCGATTTCACGAATATGTCGTAATAAAATGTCCATGCTCGAAGTTAGGTACTATATTCGAGGCATCATTTGATTTCTGATAAATTGCCACTCCTGCTGATCTAACATTTTTACGCTTAAATTTCGCAATACAATCAAAATTCGGGATGTCAACATTTTCATCGTCATTTGACCAGGTTTCTGATAGAAACAAAATATTGCTTAAATCAATTTTCACTAACTTATATCTCCCTCTCAACTTCCGTTCGCCTCGCCCGATCACAAGTCAAGCGTGCGTAAAGAAGTTTTACTTCAAAAAGAACCATCCAAATTGGTCCAAGTTAGGCTTCACCACCACCACCCCAACCAAAATTTTTTTAACATGGTACCAATCGGTGAACATACTCTCGGTAAAATTAAATTGACTTAAATTAACTCTTTGAGGGGCCCATCAAAATCGTAGCTTTTTTAGACATATTTTATTATTAGTTCTGAGAAAAGTGATTTCTGATCATGATTAAAATTTCTTACTGTATAAGGTTGTCCACAGCACGGAGCTCTCAGTGCATAACCCCGACTCACACTTAATCAGTTTTTCATAGGGCTTCACGATACTCGAGATAAATCTCGCTGCCGGTATCCGTCTCGACACGATACCGAGACCGGCAGCGAGACCAATATCATTGGTAACAGTACGATACCGAGAGCGAGATTGAGGTGACGAGAGTGGACGAGATATTAGTTTTTATCATTTTATTGTGGATAATTTTTTTAGTTGTTTTAGCTTTTATGTCGCTCCGAAAAATTGTAATGCTGCGATTTATGGGGCATACAAGTATACACTGCTCTCTTCAATCGCTTCTTTCTACATTATTTCCTTCTTCAGATATTTGCGCTTTATCCCCAATAGCCTTATCCCTAATAGCCTTTGAGAGATTGCGACGAGAGCGAGATCGTCTTCACCTTAACGAGACCAAGACCGAGATCTGCCAAAGTCTCGGTCTTGTCTCGGTGCCGTGAAGCCCTAATTGAAGTGTAATACTAAAAATATTGTGTAAGTGTAATACTCAAATTAACTTCCTTTGAATAAGCCAACAACATTTTAAAATAATAATAGATGAAAAAAAAACAGGCAGTTATGGGGACTGCCGATAGAAGTGAAAATTTAAAACTATGAAATAACAGTGTTTTTTTTTTGAATTTTCAAATCAATTGTAAAAAAAATTAAAATTTCATAATTTTTGAATTGAAATTATTATTATCAGTCTGGTTTTCACACTATAGGTGCTCTGAGAAACAATTATATACATTTTATACACTTAATGGAAATAATAATTAATATACACTTATTAACAATGCCCAGTATATACACATTAAACTTTCCACGCAGTCAATTTAATTTACTTGTATAGATATACACAGCACTAATGCTGCACAACACTTCACCGCTGTAGCTACAGATATACTGCTATTAAAGCATGTCGGTGACGCGAACTTTAGAATTAATCCTTCTAACTTCTGACCGAACTATAGAATTAATCCGTCTAACTTCTGACCTATTCGCCAGAATATGACAACATATTGAGGCAAATGGGGCTCCCTCTCCGACTTCCTCACGACTCTACACATGCGATTTATAGGCTCATGCATACCATAGTTAGCCCGAGAGCGAGCCACATGCAGTATTAAGCTATACGGGGTATGCCTATAAGAAACCATACTTGCGAGAGTGCAAGAATCTATGTTCGAGTTCAAAAGCTGCTGAATAAAGACTAGGTCAGCAACTCTACGTCGTACTTCCAACGAGTGCATATTAAGTAACCGGAGGCGATCCACAAGGAGGATCATTTCACGGAAGGTCTCTTAGTGCAAACCTAACAAAGTTCCGCTGCACCGACTCAATGCGTCTAGAATGAACAGCATAGCAGGGAGACCAAACCTGAGAGGCATGCTCGAGAATTGCCCTACCCAAAGAAAAGAATAAGTAAATTAAGGTCTTCCGATCAGAAAACTCCCTTGACCACCGCTTTACAGAACCAAGAACTGAATTACTCTTAGAAACAATGTATTTAATGTGCAGAGTGAAATCAAGTTTACGGTCAAGCTTCAGACTAAGGTCAGTTACGGTTTAATCAAAGACGAGTTGATCTTGGTTCCTAGAGAATGACACAACTTCACATTTATCCAAGTTAAGCTGCAGGCAATTAGATCTACACCAGTTCTTGAAGGTATTTAAATCATCCTAAATGCAGGAAGAATCATAACTGTTTCTAACACATGAGAATATCTTCATATTGTCTGCGTAGAATAAGACTTTGGAGTGCTTAATCAGAGGGGCAATACCGTCAATGGCAAGAAGAAACAGCGGCCCCAGTTGGCTACCCTGCGGTACTCCGGATGAAGCCCTAACGACTCTGGATAAAGTATTGCGGAAACATACTCGATATATCCTATCTATTAAGTAAGAGCAGATCCAGTGAAGCAATAAAGGCGGAAAACAGAACTTTTCAAGCTTAAGCATAATCACAGAGTGGGATAGCTTATCAAATGCCTTGCTAAGGTCGGTGTAGAGACAGTCAGTCTGGAGACCTTGTTGAAAGGCAGAGATTATTTGGGATGTAAATTCAAGCAGGTTGGTTGTCGTCTATCTACCAGGCAGAAAGCCATGTTGATTAGATGATATTAACCCCTTACACTGCCCAACAAGCTGTAAATATATGGCAGATTCGAACAACTTGGGTATGCAGGAAAGCTTCGCGATTGGCCTATAATTTGTTATTAAGTTTTTATGCTCCTTTTTATAAACATTATGTAATTATAGAATTATAAAGGAGCTCTTCCATAACGCAGAAAATCTACCGGCCTGAAGAGATTTGTTGAAGATGAGTTCTAGTAGAGTGAGTAAAACTTCAGAACAGGATCTCAGGAAGGGCCAAAAGAAAAGTCCATTTTAAGTTCCCTTATGGGGTTACATAGGTATCACGGTTTCAAAAAATCGAATTTTTTTCTTGTCTTATTAAATTCTATAACATCTCTAGAATATTTTCCTAAATTTTCAAGTCGATCGGAGTAATAGTTTCGGAGAAAGAGCTTTGGGAATTTGTGCGCTCAAAGCCAGTTGTGCTTAGCGCGCCCCAGGTATATTGGAACAGCTGCTCAGAAAAAATCTGCGAGCGAGACTCGCAAAGCCAGCATTCGTCACAGACAAGAACAAAAGGATGCCCTGGAAATTGCAGCTGCAGCAGGTCCTTTACTTTATTGGACAGGAATCGATGATTCTATGTAAAATGGAAAAAAAAATTTTCCCACTTTCATTGTCACTCAAAACTCGAAACTGTATTTTCAAAGTCGGTTGTCAAGATTTCTCGAAAACTACTGAACCGATCTTGATGAAATTTTACACACGTCTTCGAGATATTATTGACAAGGACTTGGATGAAGGATTTTTTTATAAAAAAAGGTAAGGTTTTGTAAAAAGGTCTGCAAAAATCCAATTTCCACTTTATTTTTTTTTCCTTCGTCCAAATTCTAGTTTAAGGTATTAACTAGAACACGTATTTCTTTTTTGACTTCAGTTGATTCTGTCATGAGTTCTGCTGTCAGCGCGCAAGCACCTTTTTTCCGAGGGGTCACCGGAAATGACGTAGCAATGGCAGAGTTTTAAATATTTTTCTACAAAAATTTCAGAAATTCTTTTTCAAATGTCTATATTTAGGGTAATAAAAAGTTTAAATGAAATATTTAATTTTTTATATAAAAAAAAATTGTTAAAAATAGGCCGTTTTTTACCAGAGGAAACCCATGTAACCCCTTATACCATACATGATAATATCACGAGATATAATGGGTAAAGCAATGGAGGCAGCGGGACGATCAGGGATATGACCAAACTCTTCCAGGGAAATTGCCTGATTTGTCGGATATGTCGGGCGCACTGTAACTAAAGGATCCATTGTACTACATTGTAGATGGATAATTATCAGTTTTTAACCGACTTCCCAAAAACAGAGGTTCTAAGTTCGACGCGTATTTTTTTTATGTCTGACCGGGCATAACTTCGTAACGCGTCGACCGATTTTGAAGATTCTTTTTTTGTTGGGTAGAGTATGTTCACCGATTGGTACCATGTCAAAAAAATTTTTGGTAGGGTGGGGGTGAAACCTAATTTTGTAACGCGTGGACCGATTTGGATGGTTCTTTTTCTTTTGGGTAGAGTATTCTCCTTGGTTAATACCACGAGAAGAAAAAATGTTGGAAGGGTTGGGGTGGGGGAAGGGTAGACCTAACTTTGTAACGCGTGGACCGATTTTGTGGTGAGGGGGGGGGGGGAGGGGAAGTAACTTTGTAACGCGTGGACCGATTTCAATGATTCCTTTTCTGTTCGGTAGAGTATGTTCCTTGATTGATACCATGAGAAAAAACTTTTAGTGGAATGGAGGTGGGGCAGGGGGTTAAACCTAACTTTTTAACGCGTGGACCGATTTGGAGGGTTCTTTCTTTGTTATATAGAGTAGTAGACACTAAAACGTGAAAAATAAAATAGTTTTTTTTTTAAAAAAGTGGAACCGACTTCACAAAAAGCATAAAATAATTTTTAATTTTATATCTATTACGAAATTTTGAAGTCGGTGAAAATTAAACAAATAAAACAACTACACAGTACCACAATTGAAAATAATACTACCTGAACGTTTCAGCTTATGGGATCATAAGAAATGGCGATTAAATATCTTTGTTGTAGTTGTTTGGTTTGTTTGATTTGCACCGATTACAAAATCACGTAATACATATAAAATTAAAAATTATTTTATGCTTTTTAGCGCTTTTTGTGAAGTCGGTTCAACTTTTTTTTTAAAAACTATTTTATCTTCTTCATGTTTACAAATTTAAAACAGGTACGAGAATCATTATGCAAGTTATCACGAACACTATCAAGGTATTCCCTGTATAAAGATGATGATAACAATAGAAAGCTGTCATGACAATAAACGAAATCACAATAAGCTGACGTGTTTCTACAGCGTTAGTAAGTTTTCCATAGTCTCACAATATTTTAGCCATCCAAAAAGCCGGGTATATATAATGTGTTGCTAATAGCTACAGATAAACTGTTAAAATTAGCATGTCGGTGACGCGAACCCATAAGAATTTCTCCTACCAAAAATCACTTAACGCCGCTAAAGAAGTTTTCACTTAAAAAAAAACAATAAGATTGTAAAAATATACAAGAATCTTTAATAAATAAGTATCTTAATATGCAATTGTAGTTTTTTTTTGTATCTTCCCTAAAGTTAATCTAATATACAGGGTGTTTCAGATCTGACCTGCCAAAATGAGTGGGGTGATAGATCTTACCCAGTGAAACAAAAAATTGTATGGCAGGGAGAGGGGCAATCTCAACCGTTTGGGAGTTACAGGGTAATTCATAAATTTCAGTTGTTCATGGTATGCACATTACTCTTATATTTTTGCCTTTTGATCTACCGAGCACATCGACATCAAACAAACGCTAAAAAACTACTATCCCAATGATGTTTTCAAAATTGTCAACAATGTTGATCTAACTACTACCACTGCAGGTACAGTCGCTTCCAAAAGCGAACAAAATAGTTACCTAAAATTCAGGATTTTCCAAATTTTCTCCGAAATTCATGTAATTAGTACACCCCTGTTTTATTTTTATTGGATTGATTATCTTATAACCTTTCCAAAAAGGTATAGCACGCTTAGGTAGAGAAAAGGTGTAGAAATTTATAAGGAGAAAACTTATCGGGAAATATTTAAAAATCTGCAATTTAAAGAAACTAAACTCATATTAACTCTAAAATCATTTTTATTGAATTCAAAACATATCAAAATTAATTTTAGTAAATTACAAAAGCTGTTCAAAATGTCCACCACCACTCTGGATGCATGCCAATAATTTCCTTATCCCTGTGTAAGGCGAATTGCAGCCAGCCTCTCCCGTATTTTCGTCGCTGCATTCCCAATTCTGCTAACTGAATTCTCCCTAGTGTTACCAGCGCTTGAATAAACTTTATCTTTCATTGTTCCCCAAAAAAAAAGTCCAATGGGGTAAGGTCTGGATATCTAGCAGGCCAAGCGGTGCACCTCGTTCAATCCAGCGGTTAGGACATTTTTCACTTAATATCGCCTTCACAATGTTAACAGAATGCGCTGGTGCTCCATCGTGTTGGTAAAACATGTCCGTACGAATATGCACAGGGATGTCCTCTATTAGATCTGGCAGTGTATTTTCCAAAAAGTCCGCATAAATTTGACTGTTGAGGGCTTGCTGCAAAATGAATGGTCCTACCAAATGGTTGCTGGTGATACCAGCCCAAACATTGACACTGAATATCTGATGGAATTAGGTCACCTTTGTCTTGTGTGGATTAGTCTCCAAACAGGTATGGAGGTTATTGAAGTTCCTGATACCATCCCTGGTGAATTGAGATTCATCCGTCTACAGAATTCGACCCAGAAAGGCCCTGTCGTCAATGTCGCGTTCCAGAAGCCAAGTGCTAAATTCCAGTCTCCTCTCGGAATCTGTTTCTAGTAGTCTTTGGACTAGGTGATGGTGATAACGTAACGTAATCTCTCTCGATGAATAACCCTGCAAACCTTAGATGATGACCCTCCTATTCGACTTGCGACTCTCGTGCTCGTCTCAGCGTCATGCCTTACGATGGTGAATATTTGCTGCTCGACGTCGGTAGAAGTTCCTGAAGTTTCGGGTCGTGTCTCCATGTCGTGAGAAGTTACACTTCCTGTTTCTCTTAACCTTTGGAAAGTCCGTGTAAATACCCCTCTTTGGGTTGTTCGCCGGTTAGGGAATCTCCTTTGATATTCCAGTACAGAAAATTTTTCCCTCTACTACACCATAAACGTAAATGTATTCCTTAAATGTAAATTCTATTCTATTTTCAGCTATGATAGGTATTCTTGCTGACTGACCCTTTTTTATAGCAAAATTTCCATCAGGTACGAGTAACAGAACGCCAGGATACAAGCTAAATAGGTACTAAAGCAATATTACATTAACATTTTTATAACAGTTTTGCAGAAATAATTAAAATTAATTAACTGTTAACCTAAAATAAACATTTTCGACTGTTTATCTTAAAAATTTTGTTTATTTAAAGAATTTCCTACCTAAAGTGCAATAAAATAATTAGGTAGCCAAGGATTTCTAAGGATGTGGTTTTTGTAATCCTTTGTCTACCTTGCCAAGTTGTACCTTTTTGGAAAGGTAATAAGATGGTCAATCCAATAAAAATAAAAAAGGGGTGTATAATTATAGTACAGTATACTCACGTTCTACAATTTAATTCACGTGCTTTAATATACTTAACGTTCTTCAGAAGTATTACCAAGTAATGCAGTTCAGGCCTTTTGAATTACATACTTCAAAATTGGAATGCTGAAGTATACTGAGTAAAAGTACTGCCGTACTGAAGAATTGAAGCTCTATTCTTTTAAGTGAAGTACCATATTTAAGTATTACTTCATTCGAAGTCAAGTAATTCATTCCCGTAGCAATGCAGTATTTTACAGCGCTGATTCTGGTTCCACCTTAATTCGATTATTTTCGGTTCTTACGCTGTTATATATTCAAGTCGAGTGAAATCTGGATAACCTTTAGAATCTGGTTATGTTTTTGGTTTAAAAAAATAAAAAAATTCAAAATACCCTGCATTGTACAAAGTAGGAAAAGCTTAATTGAAATAACTAAGCTTTGCTCGTTTTGGATTTTTTCCTAAAGATGGTTCTGCCAAGCTTTAGTTACAGGTACAGTTTGATCAAAAATTTAATTAAACATTTTCTGCAATTTTGTGCAAAGGCATAATGGACTTATCTTAGAATAAGAATAGTCAAATTCAATTGGAGGTTATCAAGTGCAATAAGTAAGTATACGTACATGTCATCATAGACTTCAAATTAGCAGAACTTTCAGTTGAAGCTTTGAAAATGTCCCGATAAGACGAAACGCGTCAGCTCAAATTTATTAAATAAATAAATTGTAAACTGTGGAAAATATTCAAGTGTTTTATTTATTCAAAAAAATGTTAAGTGAAAAATATTTCCACCAAGTGCCAAAAAACGAAACTATAAGTTACATTAAAAATGTCATGTTTGTATAGTATATAGATTCTTCTGTTTACTTCTGTGTAAAAAAGCGCAGGTAAAAACCAAATAAAAATGTCCTTCTGGTGGATGGGATAAAAATGCGAAAGTTAACAGACGCTTTTTGGGTAAATAAATGTAAGAAAAGGTTTGCATCCCTCAGTAGTTCTCTTAGAAAATAGAACAAAAATGAAGGGATCTTGAAAAACATAAACAACAGCATTAAATAGTACCGTAGTTATGGCTCTAGCTCAGAAAACTTCGCCTGATGGTCCTGAGGATTTCAGCCTATTGTGTTACCTTGCTATGGTTTTGGAAAAATTTATATCCTTACAAATTAAAAACTTCATTAGGGCAAAGAAGTTAGTGACTGATCTGCAGTCAGGTTATAGGTTCTTAACATTTTCTAAAATTCTTTCTTGAATTTCAAAACTACGATGAATAAATTCTTGTGTCATTAACAGCCACTTTTCATCGTTTACATTTGCCTTTTGTAATAATGCTTGCGTTTCCTTTAAGTCACGTTCGATTAAATCGTTTGTCCTCTTCATTTCTTGCATAATTTCGTCACTGAAAAAACATTTTCTTTTTTTGGTTCGGCTGGGTTCACATGAGGACGATGACTTTCCCGGAAAAAAAATTTCTGTTGATGACTTGATGACGGGCCCCTTTTGAAAGCCTGGGCCCGGCGGGTTTACCCCAGAGAGACCAAACCTGAGAGGCATGCTCGAGAATTGGTCTAACCAAAGAAAAGAATAACTGAATTAAGGTCTTCCGATCAGAAAACTCCCTTGACCACCGCTTTACATAACCCAGAACTGAATTATTCTTAGAAACAATATAGTTAATGTGCAGAGTGAAATCGAGTTTTCGGTCAAGCTTCACACCAAGGTCAGTAACGGACTGCACGCGAGCTGGTTTTTGTTTCTAGGAAATGACACAACTTTACAATTATCCAAATTAAGCTGTAGGCCATTAAATCCACACCAGTTCTTAAAGGTATTTAAATCATCCAGAATGCAGGAAGAATCATAACTGTTTCTAACGCATGAGAAAATCTGCATATCGTATGAGTAGATTAAGACTTTGGAGTGCTTCACCAGAGCGACAGTGTCGTCGATAGCAAGAATAGACAACAGCGGCCCCAGATGGCTACCTTGCGGTACACCAGATGAAGGCCTAACGACTCTGGATAAAGTATTACGGAAATATACGTGGTATGTCCTATCTTTTAAGTAAGAGCAGATCCAGTCGAGCAATAAAGGCGGAAAACCAAACTTTTCAACTTTAAGCATAATCACAAGTTTATCAAATGCCTTGCTAAAGTCGGTGTAGACGCAGTCAGTCTAGAGACCTTGTTGAAAGGCAGAGATTATGTGGATGTTAATTCAAGCAGGTTAGTTGTTCTCGATATACCAGGCAGAAAGCCATGTTGATTAGATGAGATTAACCCCTTACACTGCCCAACAAGCTGTGAATATATAACAGATTCGAACAACTTAGGTATGTAGGGAAGCTTCGCGATTGGCCTATAATTTGTTATTAAGTTTCTATGCCCCTTTTTATAAACAGGAATTATAAAGGAGCTCTTTCATAACGTAGGAAATCTGCCGGCCTAAAGAAATTTGCTGAAGATGAGTTGGAATGAGTAAGGCATCAGAACAGGATCTCAAGAATGCAGGTGGAAGGAACAACATCAGGGCCAATTGAAAAGTCCAGTTTAAGTTCTTTGAAATCATCCATGACAATATCACGAGATATAATGGGTAAGGCAATGGCGGCAGCGGGAAGATCCTGGATATGACCATACTCTTCCAGGGAAGAAATTGCCAGATGAAAAGGCGCCCTTGAAAAACAATGCAACATTTTCGGCTATATCGGGCGCACTGCAACTAGAGGATCCATTGTAATTATCATTATGTAAGATCCATGGATAATTATCAGTTTTCTTCTTCATATTAACAAATTTAAAAAAAAGTACGGGGATCGTTATGTAAGTTATCGCGAACATTATCAAGGTATTCCCTGTATAAAGATGAAGATAACCATAGGAAGCTGTCATTACAATAAACGAAATCACAATAATCACGTTTTTCTACATCGTAAGTAATTTTTCAATAGTCTATTTTTTTATTCTAAAGGCTCCTTAGTTCTCTGGTATACCACGGGGGAGAATGACAAGATCTCGAGCGTTTGAGTGGTACACACGAATTAAACAGATCATAAATCCTATCATAAAATACGGAAACGCAATCGTCGATATTGCTACCATAAAAAAGGGATGGGAAATCGGTTGAAAGATCAGAGAAATCCGCCCTTTTAAAATCAAGAAGTTACTGATTTGCGTTGGGATCAGCAATATTAGAACTATTTTCAAGCGAGGCGTACATCCTCACTGCCTTCACTCAACTTCTTAACCCATTTCCCTTAAAGTACTATTAGTGAGTTAAAAAAAAATGTTCGATGTTGTTTTCATAAAAGGGTCTATAAATGTGTCAAGAATATGTATTTAAAATTTCAGGTCAAAATTCAAAATAGAAAAAAAGTTATACAGATTTTTGTATAGTCATGCTTTGACGACGCTGCGTAAATTCCTTGTAACTTTAAATGCGTTATTCTCGGAATGAAATTTTTCAAATTTGCCCAAATTTTAGCTCAACATTTTTTTTCGATTTTAATAAAACTTGGCTCATTTTGTTTATTATTATGTCTATTGTGCATCCCCCCACGGACCCTGGTGACTTTTTTTCCCTCTAGAGACTTAAAAGCGCGGAAAAATGAGGTTGTTTTTAAAATTTTTTTTTTCAAATACGCGCCATTTTTCGAGAAAACGCGTTACTTCCGGTTTTGGTGGGGAGATGCCATTTAATTATAATTAAATTAATAATTTTTTCTTCAGACGTACTGGAGAGGCTTTATCATTTCCGCAGATTTGGCCTCTTTTTTTTACTTCTACTTCAACGCCCTCTAAACGAGAAAAAACATTATAATTAAAAAAAAGAGTACATTTTTATTATTATAAATATAAATTATAATCCTTAATTATAATCTTAAATTATCATATGTAAAAAAATTAAGCTCTAAAAATAAATTTTTCTCTTAAAGAAAAAACATTTAAAAAGGGTCTTTTTTAACTTCACTCGCTAATAGTACCTTAATTACTTTTTTGCCAAGGCTATGCTTTAACATCATAGATCATCCCTTGAGCTGTGACATTATCATAAAACACCGAGCATAAAACCTACTATTTTATATATTTTTGTTTGTATTCTTTAGTTTAAATTTTAAGACAACTTAAAAATCACTCACCTTTTAAATTCAGATTTGAGCTTAACATACCTTACCTCTGAAGTGCTAAATAAAAAGAATTACTTCTGACTGACTGCGGTAGGAAGTTGGGCTTGGACTAAATTACCTCGTGCTGCTCGATCGGCTTCGGTCCTGGATCGGTTTTTTGTGGTCGTGTTGAACACCGGATGAGGGCTGCCTGGTGACGGTCTCGCCTCGGTCCAAATAGATCGGTTGTGGTCGGGTGAACCACCGGATGACGACTGCTTGGTGTCGGCCTTGCCTCGGTCTAGATCGGTCTAGTTAGTCACTCTTCATGGTTTTAACATTCAAAGTTTAAATAAAAAAAATTTAACAAAACATTGTGAGCTGTCCGTATAAAACTAAGCTCAAAATTAATTTGTAAATATTTCCGGATTAGCCGCGTAAATAATATATAACTTAAATGAGTGCTAATATTAGTACTCACCCCGAACGTTTCGCTACAGGTTATATTGAGCGTGGTCACCGGGAAACTGCATGAAGCTGTTATCGATGCTTTAAGTTACGCAGATTATATCGGTGCGTAAGCTGTTGTTTCGGTTGAACTTGCTGTTGTTGGTGCAGAGTGTTGTTGAAGACAAACAAAACTACTACGTCACTGTTTGCGTTTAAATCATTTCGGATCAACTGCATCGAGGTGTTAAGTACAGGATCCCATGTCCGTGAAAGCGGAAAACTATTGTCGCGATTAAAGTTTTGTCGCCGCTTAGGAGAGGCTTCCCATAAATGCCTTCGCCGGTTCGGAAACTTTCGCGGAAAACGCGCTCGCCTTTTAAGTGCTTTGGCTTTTCTTAAGAGATGCCGAGACAGTAATGTGCTTCCAAATTGTGTGAAATTATCACCTATGCGTCACATAAATGGTACAAAGAAAGTTTTAACGACGGCAAGTGAAGTGTTATTGAAACGGTTGATTAGTTCCCATCGTTATAAGCTAAACAAAATATCCATTGAGCTTTATAATATGCAACAACATCTGCCTAGGGTTCTAAGTGCAGAAGATTACGATATGTGTGACCAACTCACCTTTCTGCAAGCAGCAAGAACATTAGAATTATGCACTCAAAAACAACAACAGAAGTTCGATAAACTCATCGCCACCCAAACAAAACAGAGGACCGTTAACACCGTCGACCTCAGACAAGCGGTTGTAAATTTATCGGATGAAGAACTGAGTGACGCAGCCGTAAACATTCTCTGCAAAGGACTGAAAAATTAATATGAGCAACCGCGAAAGCCTAGAAAGTTATATAAGCTCAAAATGTTTGTTTTTGTTGTGATCAGCGTTCACGATGAGCCATTATTTCGTAAAATCCCTCCTTCACCCCCAATTTAACGGTTGAAATATTTGCGCATCAGGTCATGGAAGGACAAACGCGTGAACTCACACTGGACAAATACTCCAGGGCTTAGACAAGCAAACAGGTTTATAACTTACTCAAAACAGAAAACGGAAACGCTACTCTCACTCAGCAGACCAGATTTAAGGCAGGAATTCTAACTGGTCGCTACCACCTAAAAAAGATGGGGCATCTGTTGCTTCTGCTTGGAAGAGGAGGCCCCCGCCGTATCAGGCACAGTCATCTCGGTAGGGCTTTCCCATCACCACTAGGTATAGCAGCCCTCAAAGAAATCTTAGGTTTAATTAAGGAACTAAAGCTTGATTGGGTGGCTTAAGTCTGAATTAGGATCAGTCACAAAAGATCATCTTGGTCGAAGTGGCTAAAAGATGAATAAATCCTTGATCCATTCCTAATAATAATAATACATAATAATAATCCATCAGAATTACGCTTCGAATTCACAAATCTCCAGAATTTCTTAGCGTCATTACGCAAAGTATGTTTAATCCTACCAATATAGTCATTGTATGAAACACTGATGTCTATCGGCGATATCAATGCTAATCGCAAGTCGAAAACCAATCATTTAGTAATGATGGGTCAGCATTTTTAAAGATAGAATAATACTCGTCCATTAGCGCGACAGCCGCAGCAACAGGATCGAAGAAGTAAATAGCGTAAAGATCAGGATAATAGGATGACTCAAAGTAGCAACTCATCGTCTCACCTGAGTACCCGCAAGATCATTGGAAAAGATGAGATCTAAGAAACGGTCCAAGTTGTTCGGCACGCCACAGGTCTGCGTCAAGCCAGCAGAAGCGATGTCATGTATTGTAGTCTATTTCAAGTGTTTCGTGTCACTTTATAAGGAGCGAAAGCGATATCATGGAATCGGCGATATGCATGGAGTGTCACAATCAACGATATATCGATTTGTGCGGGCAGTCACTAGTGCGATAAATAATTTATTATTTTAAAGATTTGTCGAGTAACCGAGCAATTTAAATAATAAAGTGAAACAATTTGCAATTGCGGATATGTCGTGTGCAATAGACTATATTGACGGTACTCTCACCAAACTAGATACTCCTAGAGTATTCGGAGATAGATTTGTACATAAATACGGCAACCACTTTATAAATTACATGCTGGTTTGTGGACCAGACTACACATTTTATTATTTAAGCCTAGGATTTTTCTAAGATATATTCCAAGCATTGACTTTATCTTGCTTAGTAAGCGAACTTGAACAAGCTTCAAATAATATATCTCTTGTTCTCTAAGATATTCTTTAGGATTACAATTTTGATTTCATTTGAGCACATTTTTAGTTTTCACTTCATGCAGGTTTCACTAAACGAAATACAATACCAACTAATTTATTTCAAAAATGTCTTAGCCAGAGGTAGTCAATTTCTGAAGTTCGTCAATAAAAATTAATAGTAGCAAACAGTTACATATTGTTCTGAGAAATATTCGTTATCACAATAACATTCTTTCCATTTATTTGCTGTTGATTTATAGTCTAGTAAATTTAGTAATGTCAGTGGTAAATATCAGTGGAATTTTATATTTTAGCAGTCAAATTTATTGGAACAGAAATTTATCAGTCCATACTTTACAAATCCAATATTAATGGTTTTAGTAGTACCAATCTGGTAGTTTTATGAAATAGAGCCTATGATCACTCACCCTTTGCAGTAGTGAAAACCCTTCCAGTAGTCGTCTTAAGCTTTGGAAACTCATTATTCCATCTCATCTATAGTTCGACGGCTTGGGTGGTAATACTCTCACGTGAACCTCAATACCTCTCTAAAGGTAGCCCAGTCATTGTTCTTAGTGTTCATGTACCTTTAAGTTTCTCTGACATATTCGCCAATGAACATAATGTGTAGGTATACGGTACGAGAATGATGGGTCGCACCTGATTCGCCAGCCAGATGAGCTTTCAATGGTGGCGGATCTGTAGTGTCGTTCAAGAAACATCTAAAGTAATGGTTAAAATGACCATCATGCAGAACTCTACTAAGTTAATATTCCTATTAAAGATTAAAGTGCTAGGTTAAACCAGAGATTTGACTAAAACTTTCCAAGGTTTCTAGATAAGGGCGAGTACCCATCACACTACAGATGGCAACCGAGGATGCCCTTAAGTATTACAGGTTTGATTGGATCACTCTTATTTGCATCCGGGCAAATGGTGGCGGCTTCTTTGCCTCAATTGTCTTGAGTCAGTTTCATTTCAGGGACATCAGAGTTGTTACCACCTTCTCCAGCCCCATTTTGGTATCTATGTGGCGTTAATTTTAGAAGGCCACCAGAAGTCCAATAACCGCAGAACTTAGTGGCGGCTTAATTGGCCTTCCATCTACAAGTTTCGCCGAAAATACCCTTTTAGTTAAAATGAATCGGACTCCGGAAAGCTCGCTGCCATACGAAAACTAACAACCTTGTCGCTATAAGGCTGGTGATTTTTTCGACAATCCGTAGATTGCGGATTCCTGAGGAGGAAAATATTCCGTAAAAATCCGTTGTTGTTCCATCTGAAAAGCTCGTAGATTACGTTTTTAACGATGAATCCAGTCGCTATATTCGAAATTAAATAAACACAAGTATTTACAAATGAAAAAACTGCAATTTAAAAAATGTTAAATGGTAAAATTATACAAAGGGCACTGCACTGAATTTAATTTAGTTTTCGATATTACACCTATGAGAAAGTAGCAGTTGCTGCAAGGCAACAGAAATTAATGATACTTAGCCAACACTAGCATAGTTTTCATACATAATTTTTTTATTATATATCATAATGATAGGTGAAATGTATCATAATTTAATGAACGTAATGTAAAAATGTCTGTACCTATCTTTATCAATAAAAGTAAGAGTAAAAATGAAGGTTTTTTTTTATTTTTTCGCTGGCATTTTTTTAATTCTAAGCTTTTTGAAAGAAAAGTAGTAAATGAAAATTTTCATGAAGCCTGGTAACGCTAAACGGAAACGTCTAAAGCTTTTCGGTGAAGTTTTCAGATATCAATTCATTTATTTAAGAGGCTTTCTGACTTTTCTTTCGCAGGAGCACTAAACGTAAACAAAATATATGGAAACCTTCAAGTAGGTGTAGTATCACTGATAGAAAGTGGATTATGAAGCTGGTATAATAGCTATGCCGGTTAAAAGGAGAATCAACAAAGAAAGTCAGAAAGCAAATCAAAAGGAAACGGAAAGGCAAAGCACTTACAACTAGTGACATCCTGCGGTAGCTCGACAGTAGAGAGCTGATGGTCGTATGCGGCTAGTCAGTTGTGGTCAAGTCTTACATTGTTGAGCAGTGCCGCATTACAACCTACGGCGAACGCGAGTAAGCGTGCTCAGTAGGCCCAGTAGTAAGTGGTGGAAGGACCAAACATACCCCATAATCTGAATACGGAAAAGCTCTTGACAAAGCTGCTATTTGTGCACGTTCAGTTTTTCGAAGGCCTTTCTTCCGGGTAGTTGTATCGGTATTTAACCCGCGCGGCTTAGTAGGTCGTGGTCAAGTATGTTGAGGAAGGTTGTTTGATCCCTAAAGCAGTCACAGAAGTGTTCTCTATTGTGTTTCTTTTCGTTTGTGGAGGCGTTCGAAAGTCAATTAGCTGTAGATATCAAAGAAATGCATATTCAGTGGCAAAAGCTCTCGTTAGTGTTCTGAAGTGCTCTGAAACATAAAAGTGAATTTTTTAATTGTGAAATGCTTATCTAGTGCAATGAAGTGATAGACAGATCGTATCGGTATCGGTGGCAGGGATGATGCACCCAGCGCCAAAGCAATGAGCGAAAGAGCCTTAAGTGGGCGCTACAGCCGTGTTAGCCCTTCGCCAGGTAAACGGAGTTCAATTGCGTACTCGCCATGTCCCAGATCGGATCCGCAGGAGATTGAGATGGCCGGAAATGTGCTTGCTATACCTCTGTCTGCCATACAGACTGGAAATAATTCAGGTTTTACCTCAATAATTATTAGTTTAACCGACGCACTCATTCCCTCACTTTCCATCTGGTGCATATAAGAGCTTTTTATAGTGTTTAATGAAGCGTTTGTGTGGGCTTATGGTGTGCATTCTATAGTAATCTGCTGCATGTCTCTCAGGGCAATTCCAGGAGTTTGTTTACTCTACGTAGATAGCAAGATTTTACCTGGCTGATAGAGGCCTATACTTTACGACTTATGAAGTGTTTTAATGCAGATATGTCTATTTATGGAAATTATTGATTGTACTACTACTGCAGAAACAAATTCGTACTGTGGGCTACTATAACTTTTAACTAACTAACTAAAAGAAACTAAGTTTTGCAAGTTAATTTGGAAAATGAATTTTTTTCCTTGATATATTTTATTAAAAAATGAACACTTTATTTCCTTAATGTCATGAAATGAAACCTTGAAAACCGTGTGGCTGCATTGCTGCAGTTAATACAAAATTCCTAGATGTGATCTTACATTTACTTTTAAATAAAATTTTAATTTTGCATAATGTATCTTGAGATCAGTTGTTTTGCATGTACAGCGAGTTTTTATGTGCCTGCAAATTTTATATAAGTCGCAATTTAAGTAAGGCCTTCCCTCCCGGAGGTTTCAGGTTCGAGTCTCATCTACCCCGACCCATTGAAGATTGATGACGGTGATTCGGAATCCACTTTAATTTTTAGGTCCATTTGCAATTTATGGAACAATTGTTGAGAGCTGCATAAGATTTGAAAGGTATAGATACATAAATTAAAGGTAGGGTATGGTGTTTGGGAGGGGGGATTAATGGCAGGTACCAACACCACCCTTACCCAGCTTTGGTACTGTTTTGCTCATATATACCTCGAGTTCTTTTAAATGGCAGTTTGATCATCAAAATCGGTCCAGTGGTTTAGGAGGAATTATAACTACAAGAAAAGTAGTGATCTGTTAAATATCTAAAATCCTATTCGAGAAACTTCTAGTCTACTTAGATATTTTTTTTAAAATGGTAAAGAATAATCGAGAGTAAGACTATTCAACAAAAACCCCTCTAAGGGTCTAAATCAGTTTTCATTTTCTGAAATTATGCAAATCCCCAAGTGGAAGGGTCGTTGGAGGGTAGAGGTCGTAAACGGTTGAACTTCTGATAGCCAAGGTGGAGGGAGGTTGGGGTAATGGGTATTCGCAAAAGATGGGAAGGACAGCGAGGCATCATCTCTATCTTCCCCCGCCCTGCATACATATTTTTCCCTCATATTAACTAGTTAATGGCAAAAAGTTACAAGTTAGAACAACTTTAGCAGAACAAAAGTTTGAAAAATGGAAAACCAAGAGTTAATAAAGTTCTATTAAAGCAAAGAAGTCCGAAATTAAAGTCAAGAAGATTTTGTAAAAACCCTTGTTCTCTTAGATTTAGGGCAAGTCAGCAGAACAATGCACTCTAAATGCATTAAAATGACTATAACATCTGCCAGAATACTAAATTAATTAAATGCCCATTAAATGCTGCCCAAAAATTCTTGTGTGCAATGATCCTATTGATAACGATCGATGGATCAATGCCAACGTCAACTCATGTCCGACTTTTTACTTTATCAGCATATCCAAAACGCTTTTTCATATCTGACTTGACGTGATGGTATTTGAAGTTGTAACCGCAATGCATTTTCGTTAGAATCCACAATCTGTCTGAGATTTCTTTCCGACAAATGCAGAGCTTTAGTTTTTCACATGAGTTTTTGCAAAAGCTTGTTAAGCAATTAAATGCTAGGACGCATCTATGTCCTTCAGCTTCAGCATTTAATACGAACGTCATTCCTCGGAATACTCTATAGCGGCACCACTGAGATATATAATACTGGAGTGACTGGTGCCATGAAATTTCTTCAAGAAAATGGTATCACTTTTCGCTAGTTGTCCCTTTCTGGGTAAGCATCTTTTTTTTCAACATGGTTTTCTTAATTGCGAACGTCATGTCGCCTATTAAATGCTGGCGTTAGAAATAGATGACAATATTCACAATCATATTACATCTCTTTCTGGGTAAGCATTATCCAGACTAAAACAACCTTTTATTTATAATTTGTATTCCAGTAATTCCAATGATTTTTACATTTTCCTTTCAACAATATAGAAGATTAAAATTAAATATGTCTCTTCGTATAAATTTGGTTATTATATTCTACTCTGAATGGCTGCAAATTCACAGTAAAGGTTGGAGATTAAAAATTGTTTTCCTCCACTGAAAGTAAAATTGTACCCATATGAGATAGCTTATAAGTCAGTCCAGTTTAATACATGTCAGTGAGCGGAACTCATTGGCGGATCTCGGATTTCATAAGGGGGGGGGGGGGGGGGGGGGGGGTTGGATTTTGTATCAAAAGTTATTATTAAGACAACTATTCGCTTTACTATTATAACAATAGAATGAAAACCTCTCTAAGATTTTATTAAAATTTTTTTCAAATTCGCAAAATTTATGCAATTATCTATTTATTAGTATATATATCCAAGAAATCATAATGTTCTTACAATATTTTTCTATGATTAGGAACATTTATTATAGCGATGTAATTGTACTCAACTTTATTCTTCCCAGCGTAGCATTTATTTTATTTTCATAAAATCAATTTCAAACACCAATAACTCAAAATCATTACTATGTGGGATGAATGATTTTTCCATAACAACATTAAATTAGCAACTAAATCCTGAACTTTCTATTCAAAAGGATATTAATGCTTAATAAAGTCAGGCTATCCGTCAGTAGCGAGCCGCCACAAGGCAAAATACTCAATCCCAAACTTTTCAACATCGACAGGTTAAAGTTTTACAATAATTCCAGCGAAAACGCCATCACAAAAATTAAACTAAAATTGGAAATAAGTACCGCATAACTCACTTATCTTCCTCTATGTTGCAGATCAAATCAAAACATATGGCTCAACTTATGTAACTCACCCTTTGCTTCAAGAACCATTATTTTTGCATTGGTTAAATCTCAAAACTACAATTTTTAAAAGTCCCTTACTGTGCATGTTGACACTCTAAAATACTGACAAACAAAAAACAATCGCTGCACCCAAAGATGACCATGAACATATACAAGGCTACCATCAGGTCTAAGCTTGATTTTACATTATCTTCGATCCCAAATAAACTAGAATACGTGGAAAAAACCTTCCGCACACAAATTAATGCTGGTTTTATTAGCACATTAGGACTTGTACACACAACATAAATCAAAACTACTACAGGCCTAGGAACTAATCGTTGTGATTGTCAAAAAAGAAATTGACAAACAGACTCTGGAGGCACTGCATCCAAAAATCTCTAACCATGCGGACATGGTTAGGAGAAGAAAGCTAGCGCTTCACAATGAGTTGAAATACCCCGCCGCCAACCTGAATATCATAATCTAAACACGATTTGGACAAACATAATGGTATTAATAGAACAACTAAGGCAGTTTTACATGCAAATCCTTCACTCTTATAAGGAATAGCTAATCTTGACAACGGATCCAGATTTTCAATATCACAACACAAGAGTGAGTTTCATTGACTGCCCTGTACTAAACTCACACTGCGCCAAACTAGATCTCCTCGACTCCTCCACCACAGGAGAGTTGATTGCCCATAAAAAAATCGAATACGCTACCAAATCTAACTTTGCCAAGGGCTCAAGGAGGAGTTCTGGTTCCTGGGGTCCAAAATATGATTTTTTAATTGGATTTTTAGTATTCCTGATTAATTTTAAGAATTACCTTCTTATATTTTTTAAAAATTCAAAATATTTTAAAAGTTTCCAATTTTATTTAATTAAAAGTTACGTTTTCACCAAAAACCAATATAAAAGGCTAAATTTGAAGTATATGAACCAGAACACCCTTTGATTCTCATCGACAATGAATCCAAATACACACATACACTCACTAACCCAAATTTATAAATAAAAATTGTTTGGATCCCAGGACGCAGAGGACTTCTACTAAATGAGGAAGCAAACAAATATGCCAAACACACTTTTCAGCTGCTGAGCTATGAGACCGCAATTCTATCCATCAGGGATGCGCTCACCGTCATTGGTCATTAAATAAGAAATGAATGGAACGGGAATACACGGCCCATTGTGCCACAATCGGAATATTTTTTTACAAATTTTTCCCGTACACCATTGAAACTACCTATGGAAATTAGTTTCTAAGCAGGCTACGCAACTACATATGACTTTTCAGCCAATTAAGAAAGCATAAAAAATATCGTGTACCATTTGCTATTGAATATATAGATATATTTGCACCATCTTGGGATGGAGTCCACAAAGCCCGGAAAATATACTCACTAACCCGTAAAGTACTAGTTAGTAAATTCTAGTTGGTAACATATAGTATTCATAATAAATAATGATCTAAATCCAAACATTCATGAACCCACTAACGTGCAAACTATCCCACTCATTACACCCCAAACAAATCCCAAACCCATCGTTTTCACATCCCTATATATTTAAAAATTTATAAACAACAACGAATGAAACAATTTTAAATACCACTGTCAATTCCCACTTGCTATATGGCGATGTGTCAAGTTAGGACCAGCCAGGAAAGCTGGAGTCTCATTACCTACTGACGTGGAAAAAAACCCTAATTTCAAACCAGTAATAGAAGAAGAAGAAGAAGAATGATTATTAATTCTCTACAAAATTCTTAATATTATTTTACTTTTTTTATTTTTATTTTTTATTCTGAATTACTTCTCTGACTCAGTTTTGCTCCCTACTCAGAATTGCAATATGTTAGCAATTTACGTCCACTATTTAACCGATTTCCCAAAAACAGAGAGGTTCTAAGTTCGATGTGAATTTTTTTCCCTTTTTTTATGTCTAACCGGGCATAACTTCGTAACGTGTTGACCGATTTTGATGATTCTTTTTTTGTTGTATAGAGTATGTTCACCCATTGGTACCATGTCAAAAAAATGTTTAGTAGGGTGGGGTGGGGGTGGGGGTGAAACCTAACTTTGTAAAGCGTTGACCAATTTGGATTATACTTTTGTTGTTGCACAGAGTATGATCCCCCATTGCTAGGAAAAAAAAAATTTGACCTATGGTGGGGGAGGGGGGGGGGGAGTAGTCTAACTTCGTAACCCGATAATTCTTGTTCTGTTGGGTATAGTATGTCCCCCATTGCTAATAGGAGAAAAAAATTTGCGCTAGGGCGGGAGGATGGGAGAGGGGTAGTCTAATTTCATAACGCGTGGACCGATTTATATAATTCTTTTTCTGTTGGGTAGAGTATGTTACGCGGTTGATACCACGAAAAAAAATCTTGGTGTGGTGGGGGTGGGGGTTGAAACTAACTGTGTAACGCGTGGACCGATTTGGATGGTTCTTTTGCTGTTGTATAGAGTGTGATCCCGCATTGCTAATACGAGAATAATTTGGTCCTAAGGTGGCGAGTGGGGGAGGGGGAGAGGTATTCTAACTTAGTAACGCTTGCACCGATTTCGATGGTTCTTTTTTGATTTGTAGAATATGTTGTATGATACGACGACAAACATTAATAAGTTGGGTGGTGTGCGGAGGGGGCTTTACACAATTTCTTAATTTACGCACCTATTTGGAAGATTTCCTTTTGTGTGTATTATATGATCCCCCATTGCTACTCTATGGAAAAATATTAACCTTGGGTTGGAATGGGGGAGGGGAAATCTAAATTTGTAACGCGTGGGCTGATTTAAATTATTCTGAATGCATAGAGTATCTATTTGTATTCTAACAAAAATTGTGGCTTATGGTGAGAGTTGGAGGATGGGCGGCGCCTCTATATATAAGTTATAGTGTGCAGAATACGTTTCCTGATAAATGATAACAATCTTGTTCCTAGGGTGACTACGATAATTCTCAGGGTCATGTTAAGAATTTTCTAAGGTGAGGGTACTAAACGGTGACCGTGACTAATTTCGTAATATGTTACCGGATTTGGATAATTTTGCAACTTTCTTTTGCGATTTCTGCAACTTTTGAAATTGCTTTGTTTGTACGAGCAGCATTCTTCGAGTCGTGTACATGAAGACAGTAAAAAGTAAAAAATAAAATAGTTTTTAAAAAAAATTTGAACCGACTTCACAAAAAGCGCTAAAAAGCATAAAATAATTTCTCATTTTATATCTATTATGACATTTTGAAGTCAGTGCAAATGAAACAAACCAAACAACTACCCAACCACAATTGAAGATAATATATCAAATTACCTGAACGTGTCATGTCACGGAATCATAAGGAAGGACGATTAAATATTTTTGTTATAGTTGTTTAGTTTGTTTGATTTGCACAGACTTCAAAATGTCGTTATAGATATAAAATGAAAAATTATTTTATGCTTTTTAGCGCTTTTTGTGAAGTCGGTTCAACTTTTTTTTAAAAACTATTTTATTTAACATTAAGTTGTATCACTCTCGGTTATTTACGTAGAATTCGTTAAAGTGTAAGTTATTTTCCATAATTGTGAAAGAAAAAAAAATATCCGCCGCTTTTCTGTCACACGTCTATAAATTGGCAAGTGAAGGAAAATCATACAATTTTTGCATTTTTTCTACTTTGATATGATAGGCAATTATACATAAAATGAGAGAATAAATAGTGATTAAATAATATCTGAGCAGATCATAAAAAATCCAAAATCTCTAAATAGAAGTACGTATTAAGAGCTTTCGACAAGAGCTAAAAACAAAACTCTAAAAATTAATAATCATCGAATTACAATAGTTCATTTGGAAATATGTAGAATTCATTCAATTTGTACAGTTATAAATTATATTTATACTGTGTATGTTTTACTCGTAAACAATACATCAATCTTTTGGTCAAAAGTGGTAATTTATAAATTTTTATTAACCGGTGATCCACATCAAAGTATCGGGCTTTTTCTGATTCCGTGCTCCCAGCCTAGAGCCACCGCCCCACCCTTTTGGCGGTCATACATCCACCTGTAACTCCACCCCACCGATTTAAATGATTCTTTTTTGTTTGTCAGGCACATATCATCACCTATTGGTACTATGAGATGGCCAAAAACTTTTGCAGATAAAAAAGTTTTAAAAACGGAAAATCAAGAGCTCACTTAATGCTATTAAAGTGTTCGCAAAAACCAGTTTACGGGGGATCTGAGTCTGTAATATGAGTTGGATAATAACGCTATTATTGATGTCATAGTTTCGTTAAATCAGTTAGAATAGTTTTGCATAATAAAAAAAAGTTCTTCCTTTACACTTTGAAACAATTAACTTTTTAGTCCTTATGAGTTCGTCCAATTAATAATTCAACTTTTTTTTTTAAATTATCGATTAATTGAAATAGAAAAAATATCTTTTTGAACGATTTAAAAAACTTTCTTTTTAAAATAACGAATTTTCTTGATGATACTAAATATTTTTCTCGGAGGGGGCCCGCAGAATTCTTAACCTGACGTCGCGCTTTAGGGTATAAGGACTATGGGTAGATGCACGTGTTCGGGAGCGGTGGCGCAGTGCACTTTTTCTTTCCTTGACCTATATACAAAATTACAAAATAATAGTAACAATTGGGTGAAATGCCCTGCACAAAAAAAATTTAGAGTAATCCAAGTTGGACGGGTCGCATGGTAATACATTGTAATAATTTTTGAAAATGCTACGCAGATATACGTCTCGTTTTCACGGTATTTTTTCAATTATTCTTATTTTATGTTAATTAATTGAAATAAGCAAACGTATAAGTAACTATAATAAAACCTGAAATAATAAAATAATAATTTAATTTAATTTTTAAATTGGTTATTGATGATTGAAGACCTACTCTTGGTGGACCCTAAGACTAAATATAACCTGTAAAATAAGGCAAATCCTTATGATTCCGTCAGCTGACACGCTCAGGTAGTTTTATATATTATCTTCAATTGTGGTTGGCTAGTTCTTTTGTTTGGCTAATTTACACCGACTTCAAAATGTCGTAATAGATATGAAAAATTATTTTACGCTTTTTAGCGCTTTTTGTGAAGTCTGTTCAACAATTTTTTTTGAAACCTATTTTAGTTTTCACTTTTTAGTGTCTTTTACTCTATACAACGAAGAAAGAACCATCCAAATCGGTCCACGCGTTAAAAAGTTAGGTTTAACTCCCTACCCCACCTCCATTTCACTAAAATGTTTTTCTCATGGTAGCAATAAAGGAACATACTCTACCGAACAGAAAAGGAATCATCGAAATCGGTCTACGCGTTACGAAGTTACTACTCCTCCCCCTCCCCCATCACCACCATAGGCCCAAATTATTCTCCTATTAGCACTCCATACAACAGCAAAAAAACCATCCAAATCGGTCCACGCGTTACAAAGTTAAGTTCCACCCCCTTCCCCCACCCCAACCCTGACAACATTTTTTTTCTCGTGGTATCAACCAGGGAGCATACTCTACCCAAAAGAAAATCAGTCCTCGCGTTGCGAAGTTAGACTACTCCTCCCTTCACCCAACCCCCCACCACGGAACAAATTATTATTCTGTTAGCTATAGGGGAGCATACTCTATGCAACAGCAAAAGAAAAGAAAGTTAGGCCCCCCCCCCTCCACAACGACCCCTCACCATAGGACCAAATTAATCTCCTATTAGCAATGGGTTGATCATACTCTATACAACAGAAAAAGAACCATCCAGTGCAGTGCTGCCAATATTTCCCCTCGAATCACCACCGTCGGCTACCCATGTTTGTTTTTGTTGAAAAGAGGTTACGACAAAAGGCTTTGAAGGTTGCAGAGGAATGTCCGCGGTTCAGAATCCACCATAAATCGTAGGTCCGGCCTCATGCTCCACAAGAACAAAAGAGAATACTGGTAACGTCTGTATAATATTGATATCTGTTAGTAACAATACCGGTTCCGGTGAGCCTTGGTGTTGGCACTGGTGCTGGTCTTTGTTTTTTACAGCGCTGCTTACAGCAATATGATATTCATACCTCATCATATATAGAATAAGATAATTTAAAAATATTTTCTTTTGCATCGGCTTAGTATGATTCTCAAAGTGAGAAACTATTTTGCCAACCGTGCTTAGCATATATTATGCTAATATATGTATTCATTACTACGTTCCGCTACGTAACGTTTTGATTAAAGTACAATATTCTTTTCGGTCAAAACTGCATTTAATTCCGCATTTGTAAAACAGACTTGATAATGCTAAAACCAAAATTACTCAATTTAATTGTGTCGCCTTGTTCCTTATTCCTTCTGGTAATGTTCATAGAGTGGTTCGATTAAAGTACTACAGAACATATTTCTTCAAACATCTAAACATAACCTAAGTCGAACTAATTTCACTAAACGTTCATGACCTACATTGAATATGGAGTCCTATACTCTCTTCATTCTTCTATTCTTTCCGTTTCTACAAAATGAATTCCAAGTTTAGTAAGCCCTTCGACATTTTTTTACTGGATTGCCTGCTGATAAATTGCAAATTAGGTACAAAATTAGCCAACTTCTCACACCACCTTAATCTGCAGTACATTTACCAAATTAGTCAAGCAAGCAAAAAAGAAGGGTTTACAAACTTTGATCGAATCCTTTCCGAACACTCAATCGATTATAATTTGCATAGTTCCATAAAATATCACCAAAGTTGTTTGGTGAGAACCGAACCCTTAGCATTATGTGGCGTCATCAAATCGAGCACTCAAGTTTGAAAATTTGATTCGTCTCATAACAAGTTTTTGCATATAAATGAGTGTTCTCGTTAACGCTCGTACCATCAAGCTTGCTATTTTATTTATTTTTTAATTTGTGTACTAATTCTCTACTTAACCTAGAAACTCGATAAATACTTCTATAAAGCCCGATTTTATACGTTTTCCTTAAAATTATAATAAATAACAAAGGCCGCTCTGTGTATTCGAGATTAGGAACCGTAAAAGCAACACGTTTCGCTTAAAAAGGGATTAATTTCATATTACGCTTCTAGCTCGCTTCTTTAAGATTCAGAATGCAATTTGGCGAGATAAAAAAAAGTTATTTTGTAGAGAAACAGCATTGCAGCCTGGCAGAAGAGAAAAGAACGAGGTGCTTTTACATCTAAGTAAACTCAAGGTAATTCGATCTTTGCTGAAGCTGTTTCCGGTATTCTTGGACTTCCGTTTTTCCAACACTGCACATCTAAAGTGAAAACGAAAGCTCACTAAGAAGAGAATGGGGTAAACCTGAATAGTCAGAAGCTTACTTTTACAAGCCTTTAGTCCTTAATAAATCATAAAGAGAACCTTAACCAGAGAACTTGCAACATTTACTTTAAGGACACAGTCGACTTAGGATCTGCTTTTCACCACGCTTTTCTTATTACTATGTCCAGGAGTCAGGATAAGGAATGGAATTCTGACAGGCTCACATGCAATGAATGACAACAAAAATGCACGGAGTCAATGGTTCACACAGGCACGATGGCACATGAATTACGGAAATGGCGCTTTCACAACATTTTATTGATTTTCATTCAGTCGCTTTAATTTTATCGGTTTCGTCCTTAGTGCAAAATGAATTTTTATATCTACAACCGTGTAGTGGCGTACCAACGTAGAGTAGATAGGGGATGCTGTACATGTGATTGTAGTCATGGACATACGGAAACGGAAGTTATAACAAAAAAAAGTCTTAACTCACAGTGTATCGTGCCGCAGTGCGGATGTTCCAACATTTTGGCTTAATGGACTATACCTTAGGCTTCAAAAGATCACAGTTGACGACTTGAGGCCTTGAACAAGTTTTTTTGTCGTTCTTGATGAATTTTCCACACGTAAGGCATTCGTGATTTGTCAACACATGTTAGAAAGTTATGTATGGTATCGGTTTGACAAATGATTCCCTTGGCTGTGCAAATGACAAGAGTACCTGAAACTAAAGTTAAATGTCCTTTGTAATTTGCATTTACATACGTTGCAAGGGTGTCTTTCTACACGTATTGCAGCTCGTGTAAATAAGATAATAATCGATGCCTTTTGGGAAAAAATTTTTGTTGAAATTGCACGATTACGACATTGACGCTATTTACCATGAAATTAAACTTTATAATATTGAAACACGAAAGAAGAATTAAAAAAACAGGGTGACCCACTAACAATTATAACTTTAGATATATACTTAAATTAAGGAATTATTCAAATGTAAATTGAGCTCGAACTTGTTTGACTCTTAAGCAACTCCGCAAGAACTGATTAATGTCTGTTATGGACAACGTCCTCCGTGATAGCTTTCGATTTAGCCCAGTCGCTGTTATTTTTTCTAACAGAAACCGAGATTTTTGCAAGTATTTCCTGGGCTACGTTCAGATTGTTTCGGTTTAGAGGGTTAAAACGAAAGAAGGTGATATTACTAATCCAGATAAACGAAATTGCAACTGGGAGGGGAAAGGGGGGCTTGCTTGGTGGTTCAGCATTATTATATTTATGTAAAGATTCGTGAATCCTTTTATTTTAACTATTCTTTTACCTCACTACCTTCTTTAATTTTGGTATTACTAAAAGAATACCTACCTACCTTTCATGTTGATACTGCATTATTCAAAATTTCAAACCGTCAAGTCAAAATCAATTTTCAAAAATTGATTTTTAAATGTTATTTTCAAAAATTTACATTATTAACATACATACATACAATTTGGCAACAGGTAGCGAGCTTGTTGCCGCCTATTTATCACATATTTTATCATGCTTTATTTTGTATTAAGTTCGCGTTGCTGTGTTGCTTAAATAAAAGAATAGTGCCGAACTTACACCATTAGGTTGAAACAATTACATTTTGACAATTGTCTGAAATTTTTTGGCAAGTTTTTATGCAGTTAAATGATTGAATTTCTTCGCACGGACAAATGAATAGATTTCTTTCGTTTTAATTTAAAATGAACTGAATACTTTCATAACCTAGGCAATAACCAGATAGCAATGGTTGACAGATCATCACGGACATCGGCAACTATTTAAATGCATAGTGTGCAGGCGCGGATCTAAGGGGGGGGGGGGGGTGAAATAACTTGTAAATAATTTCTATAGGTAGGAAGAAGTGAAAGTTATAGAAGAAGATCAAAGTTATAGAAGAAGATCAAAGATATTTGAATAGGAAAAGTTACGTAACACTCAGATGTTTTTTTTTTACCTAAAAATGTCAATTATGTTGCGCGAAATACCGGAATAAGAAGCAGTGTAAATTAAACGAAATTTCAACCCACATTGGCCCCAATGTGTGTGCGAGAAATTCGTAAGTTCATGGCTTGTAGTTTAGGTAGTTTTGTTTTACCGCAACAGTCGGACTCTTAGAGTCCAAACTATGGACTCGAGGTGCACGGATTATGGTGGTTATTTGCCATATATATACTTCTGTATACTCAGTGACGCGTCTCTTTTCGTATGGAAGAAAATGTGTTGTGTAGATATAAACTAACGCGTTGCTTCCCCCCCCCCCCCCCCCCCCCCTTCCCCCACCGCCACCTAACTGCGTTGGCTAACGTTGCCTAACGGAACATCTAGTGCGAATCCGTATACAAATCTTGATGCGTTTAAAAGTGCAAGGCTCTTCCTTTATTCCAGTTACTGACATTGATGTCTGCTCTGTGGTGATCGCTGTAAAATCTAATGCAATTAGACTCAGTTCCCCGCATCCAAGGTAAAAAGTAAAAATACTACTTCCAATTATTCTCCGTAGTCTTACACATTTATTTAACAATGTCATAGTTAGATCAATATTTCCAATGATATGGAAGATTTCAAACATTGTTCGTACCACTAAGAAGTCTACAAATCCTGTGCAGTATACCCCCTTATCTATACTAGCGTTTCTTTTCAATTGTATACCATCTAGAAAGCAACAACCTAAATGTAAGATTTTCAATCGGGCTTCTAAACCAAGTCCACAGTACAATCAGGCTTCCAAACAATTATAACCAAATTATTTAATGGCTTTGGGAGTGTCGATATTTATCCTACTGATCCCGAAACTATGGATTTGACACTAACGTAAAGTATATCTAAGAATATACTGAGCTTTGCCGTGAAATTCCCATCGAAATCGGATTAGTCGTTTCCGAGATTAGCCCAGGTCGTTTTCAATTATTTGTACGTGCCACTCTCCTCCCACCCCATCCATAAGGATGTCTTACCATCAAATTATTTAAGGGTATCGGGAGTAAAATTATTTATCTTACTGATCCCGAAAAGTGTGTATTTGACACTAATATCGTCCGTTGTTTATTATTTTTACATATCACCCCTCCCACCCCCATCCACCTTTCCTCCCCCATCATACTATAAGTAGCTTAAATTATGCTTTCGAAAATACTTAACCTTCCTGTGAAAGTTCCACCGAAATCGGATTAGCCGTTTCCTATATTAGTCTGGACTAGACAGACAGACAAAAACTGTAAAAATAATAATTGATCGGGATTATTTTTAGAATAGAGTTCGAACTGAACTAATCATATATGTATTTGCAGTCGCTTGAATTGGGCTTTCTACATCTCTGTGTATGAAATCCTCCTTCTGACTTGGCGCTCATCTGCAGGTCCCACACCAGGCCTAGACTGAAAGAAAATTCCAATATTTGGGCAGAGGTTGGATGTACCGCATTGTTCGCGTTGGACTTCACTTTCTCTGAGAACATTGACTTTCTAAAGCATCGACAGAATGTCGGCTAGAAATTGGTATCTTAATTATTTGTAGGCACATTACAACGCGCGATAGAAGAGCTTGAAGTTGTTTCCACCCCTATACTCTGAAGGTCAAACTGAATCGTCCTGCCATATTTCGGGAATATTCTATTTGTGGAAGTAAAACAAGTGCTTTTACTTTTCGTTTTTATTTTGTCTTTGTTAATTTATAAATTTAAATGAAGCAGGTGAAAAAAAAAATTATACAGCTGCGTCAATTCCGCGTCATAGAATGTCTGTGAAATGGAGGATCATCAACTGCGGAGATGGAGAGATTATTTTGTTGATATTCTAAACAACGCCTATGGACCGTCGAATACTTCTTTACCCGAGCCTGAACATCCACCAACATTGAAGTTGGCTGACGCAATTAAGTCGATGGACCTCGGTAATACCCCAGAGATTGATGGAATACTAGCGGAACTACTTTAGGCGGATCCCATTACTGCGACTGATATTATTCTTCCCGTAATCTAAAAATGTTGGAAAAAGACCTCACTGAATAGAAAACAGGCATAATTATGAAGATTCCTAAAAAGAGCTGTAGAAATTCGTGCGATATCTGTGTTTTAACTCCAAATTGATGACAAAAGTCATCTTAATGCGGATCAAGCATACAATTCATCGCATTCTAAATGATGAACAGGCAGGCATTCGTGAGGGTTTCTCCTGCAGTAATCACATAAGCACCCTCCGAATTATCATCGAGTAATCCGCCAAATGGAGGTCGATTTTGAAAAGGCGTTTGAAATCATTGATCGCGAGTATATATGGGCAGTGCTATGTAGGAGAGGCATCACATAAAAAATTATCACCATCATAAAGGAATCCTACTCATGAGCCCAATGCCACGTCCCACAGAAGGGAAAACTGATTGTCATTAATGACGTATTGTGCAGCACCCTAGATGACCCATCGCGAGGGATTAGATGGACATTTTTAACCACCTTACAAACCTGGAGTATGCCGACGATGCCTATCCAAGAAAGAAAGTCATGTAGCTGTCCGAAGCCCCGTGTAAAGGAAGTCGCAGAGCAGGACTTAGGGTAAATGCTGGTGAAACTAAGCTTATGAGCTTGAACTCCAGGAGACAAAATAAGTTTATCTTGAAAAGCAGCTAATAGAACAGGTGGATACATTTTGTTATCTCGCAAGCATAGTTAGAGCAGACGGCGGAGCTTTAACATTAATTAATCAAAACATAATTACTGAATAGTAGAAACAGGATCAAAGGAGACGGCATAGTTCACTGATGAGACGACTCTGGGACCAGCGGAGCCATGCAGCGCCTGACCGCAGTACCACTGAGATCGATATAAAATGCCCGAGAAGTCCAGGAACCTTCCAGAGCCGTTTGGGATACGCAACACTGCGCCAATCTAGAAGAAGAGATGGTATCAACTAAACAGGAAGCCTTCTGAGATATGCATGTATGCACATCAAGTTACCAATTGACACTCAGCAGATTAAAGTCGCCACGAGTTCATCACACCTGTGTAAAATGTCAATACCGTATTAATCTGAAAGGCAAAAAGCTCATAGGTGCTCAGGTCCGAACCTGGAGAGATGTAAACACCTGCTACCGAAATATTCTGGTTTGTCAATTTCAGGGTGATGCAAATATCCTGGAAGTCATTCGAGCTAAAGATCTCTACAAGTACACATGAATTGCTGTGACGAACCGCACACAACGCTATGCCTCCAACAGGAGCATTTGACGCTTGAAGATGTCAGTCCCGTCTTAAAATAAGATATTCACTGCCAAATAACTAACACATCAAAATAACCACTGAGGCAGGTCTCCGACAGACAAATCACGTCGTAACAGGAACTGGAAGATCCAACAAATAGGTGAGTCGTCGTGCAGCGGAGACCGATTACGTTAACGCAATAGAAAGACGTCTTCCTGATAGGTTTTTTTGAGAAGACGTATTATTCCTGTTGAAGTTCGAATGGGGCCTAGGGATAACGAACAAAGGATCCATCTGGCCAAACATCCTGGGAAATTACGCTACTAAATAAAGTTTCTGGAATGAGGATCTTGAAAGAAGAAAATAATGAGCCAGCACCGTTGCGAAATTTGTCGATATGCCTGCAATTTATAAAGTAATGAAAAACCCCATAGTGTGACGAGATGTAGCAGTCAACATCCATCTCAATAGCATCGGGGTGGATCCTCGATACGAAGATGCATCGCAGGAGAACAGCAGATCTTAGGGCTGATGCGTCGGCGACTGCAGTAGAAACAGGTGAATTGATCTTTCGAGCAGCATTTCCAGATAGGCCAACATCAGTCTCGATGGAGATGAAAGCAACAGAAATTGGAGAGGCCTAAAGCAAGCACTGTAGGATTAATGGAAAACCTCATTTTCCAATTATCCGCAAATTTGCTGGATTCAATTCCCAGGCATCCACAATCTGCTGAAAGAGGATAAGCGATAAAGTATTAAGCGTTATTTAAATATTTTAATTTGGCATTTGTCCGACTTTGCTTGTCGAGTAAATTTTCATAATTTTTTTTTTAGATTTTCCCTTAAAAAATGTCTTTAACGTTTAAATACATATATTTGAATTTTATCTGTTTATGAATAAAATTATAAACTAAAATAAAAAAAGTTAAGGCTCTGAAAATCATGGGTCGAACTCAGCTGTATCTGTCTATGTAAAATGTGTAGGTACTACAAAACTCTTTAAGATGTGTACGTTGGGGTAATACCGTATAAGGTAAGGTCGGTCGGTATCTGTTTTTATTCAGGGTTTTTGTATAACGGTTATTTTAATATATATCATAAAAAAACTAGAAACTTTAACAGCTTTTTGCGAGCATAAACTAAGTAAAAAATAAAAAATATAAAAAGGTTTAAAAAACTGAAAAAGAAAAACTTAAACAAAAAAAATACAAACGAGAGCGGAAATGGAAACATGATTGAGAATACGGTAATGACAAATTTTGGGACTCGCCGCTTTAATAATTGGACTCAATGCAAATAGTGCATGGGCTTATGAGGTTGTACTGATTAGCCACAGAGAACCAATTTAATTTGATTGCTCAATTAAACTGAAGGACATTTTTTACGTAATTGGAAATAAACAATACTTCTAATCGAAAACAACTCTTATTTTATAATTTGGATTTAAATTTACAGACTTATTGATTCGTTAGGTCGACGGTTTTACCCCAGTTTCCCCTAGTATAAAACCAAGTAGCCTAAATGTACCCGGAGTGTTTGTTCATTCTTTTATTTACTGGATGTCTTTATTCCGGTAATTAATCAATCAAACACAAAATCAGCAAATAACAAACAAAACTAACTCAACTTTTCCTATTTGGATAGAAAGCCAAAAGTAGAAATTCCGCCCATTGCCATTACAAACTCTCTGCGTTAACTGATAACCGAACGAACCCTAAAGAGCGGAAACATTTAGTGTTTCCGTTTGTAAAGCGACCATTTCCCAAGCAAATAACCTCGGGAAACCTCCGATATCACCTTTCATCGCTACCGGTATTGCGCGGATTTAGTTGCCCATTTCGTAAAGCATTCCAATTTAATAGTTCACAGCTTTCGATGGGATTGAAAGATGTAAAATTAATGTGGGTTTCGCGTGCCACAGCGTGATGGTATACGGCGGGAAATGGAGGCCATTATACATAAAGAAAATTATCGCAAAAACTGGTGGTGCTGGCTCAACAGACGGAAAAATACATTTCACTACATTTCTTTCCATCAACAGAGCTTTTTTCAAAATAGTCGTTTATTTGACATTATTCTGCGGAATGGAGCAAAATTTGCTGCATTGTGGTGTTGGCAAATGGAAAAAAAAATTCACACAGATGACGGCCTTGCATATAAATTGCTTTGAAATGCGATGTGCTGTTGGGGTGAATTGATCAATTCTCCGGAGGCGGTAAGCATATATTGCGGTCCTAGGCACGCAAATGCGAGAGCTCTTTCAACAATCCTTACGAATGGAATGTTAATGGGTGCTTTCTGGGCCAAAAGCTTGGCATAGTTTCTTATACATTTTATGGTAAAGTGAAAATGCACACTTGAGAATGAATTCCCGACGGTTTCAAGGTAAGATGCCTTTTGCTGACAGGATCCTTTTAGCCCTGTAGTAACAGACAAGGATTAAAGACTTTGCTGCAAAAGAAGATAACTCCACTTTTCGCCAAATAACCTTTACCTTAAAATTAACCTTTGCAAGTATAACAAAGCACACATATATGCAGATTCGTTTGGTGCAAGCAAAATTATGCAAATCCGCTTAGTACAAAGAACACTAAAGCGTTGTTTGGTGCACGGAAGGTATTATCTACTTACTCACCAAAGTCTATAATTGCCTGCGCTCGCAGTGTTGATAAATGACAACTTATTGGAATAATTGGAAAAATCAGCTTATTGTTGACACTTTAGAAGTTTCTTCATGATACAGCCTACGCGGGAGAAATTAATAAAGATGCCCTTACGTATACGAGGGGAGGCTGGTAAGTTCGCGACCTGAGGTATTTAGCATAGACTCATCATCTCAGGTGTGATAGCACTACACGCGATACTCATTAGTAGTATAAATATAACCGTCTTTCAATGTTGGGGTCAGTATTAAATTGTCTGCAGAAGAAGAAGTAGAAATATCACCATGTTAGCTAAAGTTCTCACAATTTTTAACTCCGTGCGGTGATATAATAGCTCGTGAAGAAAGGAAAAACTCCGAATCAAATTTTGGAAACATGTCATAAGTTCTTCAGGAATCTGGGCCTTCGTATTCCATGGCCAAAAAATAAAGAGTTTTAAGAGTTAGCCGGGAACAATCCTGACGAAGTTTGCCACCAAATCGTAACCGTGAATGAGACCTGGGGTTGCTAATACGATTCGAAATCCACACAAGAATCCATACAATGGATCAAGAAAGGAAAAACGCAGCCGAAGAAATTCAAGGTGGAAAAGGAGGCTTCGAAGTTTATGACTACTGTTTTCTGGTACACCAAAGGTGTTTACTGATTAATTACCTGCCAAAGGGGACTACTATGAATGGTAAATATTGCACAAATTTATTTATTCATTTATCAGATTCAAGCGTCGTGGAAAACTGGCTCGCGGAGTGGCGTTTTTGCAAGACAATGTACCTGTTCACATGGCGCGTGTTCAAGGCAGCCCTACAATCTAGACCTGGCCCCCAACGACCTTTATCTTTATACTCCGAGGCCGAAGATTTGTTGATGAGAGTGAGATGAAGGTGGCCTTAAAATGCCATTTTTAAGACAATGAAAAGGAATATGTTTTTTGCTGGTTTAAAGGGGCAGGGGGGGGGGTTTGAAAGTGGTTTAAGGGGCGATGTTCATGGGGGGTGGTGAGGGGATTATGTTAAAAAAATGTTCTTTATTGAAAGTTTTATTTCTTTAAATTCCTTACGTCGCGAACTTAATAGCTGCCAGTCGTACATAAAATCTGAATTTACGTGGCCAGATTTTAGTACGAGTCCTATCAAAGCGAAAAGTTTGATTTAATAATTATTTTTATTTTTGGCAATGTAGAGACTTTCCCATGCGTCTAATTCAATTCTTTTGTTTACAGCTTTTTCTAATTTCAATCTAATTATTCCCATATCCGTATGGTTTTCTTCTAATATATGTTGTGATACAGCTGATTTTCCAGGTTGATTATTTTTCGCGTGGCTTATATGTTCTTTATGTCTGATTTTTATTGATCTGTTAGTTTGTCCAATGTACTTTTTGTTGCAATCTCCGCATGCGATGCTGTAAATGCCTGATTTGTCTATACTTGTTATTTTATCCTTCGGATTGTTTAATATGTTTAGCAGTTTGTTATTATTTTCATATACTATTTCAAGGTTAGATTTGTTTAAAATTTTCTTTATGTTATCTGTGACTTTTCCTTGAAATTTAAATGAAACTCTACGTTTTAGTTTTTGTTATTTATAATTTAGTATTTAACAAAATCTGTGTTTTAATTTATTAAATTGTGCCGTTGACCGTTCAAATCGTTATTTGTGATAAATCATCAACCCTAACCGAAATAGAGGAACAGAATCCGTACCCATAGTGGAAAAGGGAGCTGGAATCTCTGAAGAAGGAGGTGAGACAAAAAGTACGCTGAAGAAAACTCTGCGAAGAAAGAAGAGGGAATCATGGAGATACTTCTGTGCTGGTATTAAGAGCATTTTCGAAGTTTGTTGGATTCAAAAAATGGTCTCGAATGATCACGTCTCGGTTCTTGGACTTGTCAGAAATAGTACAGGTAAAATTGCGGAGACCTGGGATCAAACAAATGAGGTCCTGCTTTAAACTCACTTTGCCAGAAGTTTCAAGGCTGATATGGCTTGGCCCCTAAAGAGTCAGGGAGCGAACAATGCAAATAAGTCGAATCTAATAGTTTTCACCAAGAAAATGAGGTTTCTTGATTATAGACCGTTTAAACGCTTTGGAACCGAAATCAAGATGTCTAAAGAATGGAAGATTCGATTTGGGATTCGAGACTAACATAATAATAAACACATTGAGGATAAAGGCAATAAGAGCACTCCAACAGTGTAGAAGGGTGTTTAGGTAGAGGTTTTGAAGTGTATTATCTCACCGAAGTCCACGTAATGGATCTACTTCATAGTGTAAGTTCCATTATCTCATATGCCTCGGTGCTCTGATGGGAAAAGCTCCACAGTATACAGTGAAGATGAAATTGAGTAAGGTACAAAAATTGGGTAGCGTGTGCATCATGTGAGCAACAAGCATTAGAGGTGATTTTGGGGCTGCTGCCACTAGATTTATACATTAAAAATATGGCTGCCATGACATCGCTTCGTGTTGAAAAATGGTATAGATCAGGAAACAATCATAGGCATAAGAAGATACTCGGTGTAATAAAACATAATTACGTAGTTTGGAAATGCTAATGGATGGAATCTGCAAAGTAAGGGTTAAGATACCGCGAAGAACTATTCAAAACTTAAGCTTAATCAGGAAATATTACAATTTCTAAACACGACCGCCGTTTCTGATATAAACAAGCTAAACTCTTTTGACTCAACGGCAGCACCAAAGGGTTGACTAATCTTCTGGTGCTGGCGCATTCACCCGAAAATTACAACTATATATTAATCCAACAAAATTAAAGAAGAAGCGCTAAAGGTGTTTATCTTTATCAGAACCACCGGCCGTGTTTAGAAATTGTGATATTCCTTGATTTTGCTGGAGTTCTGAACAGTTTTTGTTTTTGGATTTTTTCCTATTTTATTTTAAAAGTTATTTTATTAAAATTGCTAACTTCCTTAAAAAGTTATAAAGCCAGTGTTGGTAGTAAGGGGCGGGAGGATAAAAGGGGCATAGCTCGTAAGGGGCGGAAGGATAAAAGTTACCACACTCGCAAGTGGCGAGAGGAAGGAAGGCTGGTTGCAGAGGTAGGAGGAAACGCGAGTTACAGCTCACAAGGGGTAGGAGGACGCAAGAGTTCTTGATCGCAAGAGACAGGAGGATATAAGGGCATAACTTACAAGTGGCTAGAAGACACAAGGGTCGTAGCTCTCGTGATGATTATTTTTTAATAGTAGGGAGTATATTCCTCCATTGTTACTAAGAGAAAACCTTTGCACGTAGGCTATAATCCAACTTCGTGACGCATGGACTGATTTGGATAATTCTTTTCAGTTAAATAGGGTATGATTGTAAGGGTACCAGGGACCAGGCACAGTCTACCACGTCCTGGCCCGTGCACACGAGGGGTTTTGTGACGTGCACCAGAAGGCACCATTTGGACTTTGCTTCAATTTCGATCCGAGGCACGGTCATTGGGTACTCCGATGAGGTCAAATACTTGCACATTACACTCGACAGAAAACTTAATTATAGCGCTCACCTTGACTCAACCTCAAGTAAGGTTCGGCCCTATGTACCTGTCGAAAACTCTTCGGAAGGACTGAGGGCCTCAGCCCGAAGATGATTTTCTGGTTACACAATTCGATTGTAAAACCGATTTTTAATCTACGCCGCCTTGGTCGGATGGCCAAAATTCCAATAACCTGTCGGCAATCGCCAAATGGAGGGCCTTCACTGCCTTTCTATTACAGGAGCAATGAGGTCAGACAGCTGACATAGAGGCGGTAATTAGACTCTCTCCCCTGCACATCTTTATCACAAAATCGGCTGCAATCGGCAGAAGATTTAGGTTTCCCTTTCCTGAAGGAGCAGTCTTTTAACCTTTACTATTTTGACTCGCCGACAAGAGCTTATATGAGATTTTTGAGAAAGTGTTTAGTACGTAAACGCAAAGGTTTATACAAAAATGTAGCTTTCTTTCCCTTATTTCGCCTTATATACCTGAACTATAGCCATTTCTTTAAATGTTGGCAACAAAACATAGCAATACTTGAAAGTGTGTTTCTAAAAGAATTTTCGATTCGTTGAACCCGCCACAGTGATACCAGCAGCTCCTCCTTTTCCCTTAATAAAATAAATATGTTCCAAACATTTTTCTCAACAGTGAACTTCTAAGGATAAATTTTGACGTTATGATTATAAGATTGCTATGAAAAAAGGCCAGAAAAATATCACTGTAAGCAATAAATTTAGAATTTTGATTTTAATAAATTTTATGCATTGTATTATTTCCTATTTTCTAAATCAATAAGCCGGATACGGTTCAATAAGCAGATATTCCAGAATACAAATCACTATTCGCTGAAAGTGGAATGGGAGGGTTGTTATGTTTAATATAATGTAAATTTATGTTTTTCTGCAAGTGGACGTGAACCTACGATTTAAAGTGGATTCCGAACCACCGACATTACTCTGTAACCCGCAACGGCCTTTTATGGTAATATGTTGCCATCACAAAACAACCATGGGTTTACACTACTGCAACGATCACTTAATATGTACGTATACAATGTACTAAAATTGTACCCTCTATGACGAGAGACTACGCATTAATTTTGTTTCAATATGGAAAGAGAACACATATGACTATTTGCACCTATATCCATATACAAAAAAAAATCTGCAATTTTCATGAAAAGAATTCTTATTGGTTTGTTTTGTGCATTCACAAAAGTTGTGAATAGAGTGTGTGATGACATAGGGTACCGGGTTGTATAGTGAAAAGCACTGTATAAAGTAATTCAAGTAGTACGACGTGCCTGAAGCTAAACATTTTGAATGGCGTTGCAATTCCAGTTGTCTGAGTGTGCTGCATTTTCATTATTTATTCAAGATAAAACGTACCTGACCTAGTCCAAGTATCAACAAACAACTTCCAGAGAACTTTCTTTTTACCGGTGAATTTATTTTAGCTGTGCAATGTTAACGCTTTTGTAAAGTTATCTGTGAGATAAAATGTTCCTACTGCTACGATATGAGTGAGTATATTTGTACTCATTTTAAATTTATCACCTCTTCCTTGTGTATTATGAAGCAACATTATATAGGGTGGATTGCTGGAAAATCATTATTAAGGAAAATTCAGACTGGTTTAGTTATGTGCATGTTGAAATGTGGCAAATAATCCCAACTTAATTAAAGTTTTAACAATTTGAATAAGTCGACTGGAATTAGGAAAGATTTATATTTCAGTAAATGTTAACATTATTTTGACTTCTTTTTTACTACTTTTCCGAGCTTACGAATTGATCTGAATAATTGAGAGCAAACATTCAGCAACGAACAAAAACTGAATAACGCATTTCCGTAATAGGTATAGACTCCGTAAGGGCAGCCGGAAATTGGATAGACATAATCCTATTTAAATCTGAATTAAGTCTGATATTAAGGGACGTTGGTTTCATACTGAAAATATTTTGACTATTTCACGTTGGAATTCAAATTTACAATCGATTGGCATATGATTTAAAAAACAGTTACGGAGTAAATTTATTGTTTGGTAGATTTTCGATTTTATTTATATCCGTTGACGCTCACTGATTGAGCTTCCGTTCTCATCTATATATGTACATATAGGTTAAAGTAAAAAATATTGGGTGCGCTCGAACCTCCTTCATATTTATGTTTGAACTTGAAAATCTTATTCTTATTAAAATTTATCAGAATTGGGGGCGAGGGAGTAATATCAACCTTGACCTTGTACAAAAAGTCTTCTTCAAATATTCTGGAAAAGTCAAGTTATAATTTTGGTGTACATGTATTATAATTTACCTTTTCCAGAATTGAAAAAAGGTTAGAAAAGCTTGGCTAAAGTTATACCGTCTTCCGCCCCTCCAATTTTCAAAGGATTATGGTCAATAAATCCAAATAATTATTCTAATTTTCAAAGTTAAAAAAATTATATTAAGTTATAGTTTCTGCACCCAATATTGTATATGTTGATCAGGATAGAGAACTGTACAAAATATCTAAATTTCAATGTCATCGTCGGTGGAATAAGAGATAACATGTCTGCCGTCCAATCCGAAGGTGCCAGGTTCGAATCCCACCGACAAGAGACCAAGAGAGACTGATACGATATGAGAGTAAACAATTTTTTTTACGATGCCCTTGATTTGTTTGCATGGCTTTGGCCGGAATGGAATTAGGGTAAGGGAAGTGAGGAAACTTGAATGTCTTGTTTTTGCATTGCTATGAGCTAGACGGAGCGGATTTTGTAATTCAATTTTTAATTGATCTCGAACCCGGGAACCATGACATGGTGGTCGTGCCGCTTAACCAACTGATCCACCTCTGGCTCCAAAGTAAAGTAAAAGTAGTAGTAACGAGTCGTCGTACTCGAGGGAAAAAATTCCAATGACTCACAACAATTCGTTGTCAAAAGCTGCAGTCGCTAAAGCTTAGAATATAAAAGAAAACAAGAATATCGACGGATGAAATTAAGCGATCATCCAAGTTGGAAACTATTTGCGTTTATGTGCCTGTTTAGACGGTTCAATCTATCTTTACCTTTTGTCGCTCCTCAAAATGAAAATTTGTTCACAAGTGTCGCTTTGAGTCGAGAGGTTGCCATGGCAATCCGTATAAACGAAATGGATAATTCCATTCCAGCACTTACCAAACATTCCAATCAAATGCACCAACATGCCAATAGAAACATTCACATGACCAGAAAAGTTGAACGTGAGTCCAGTTCAGATCGAGACGCACTTCCTTCCTGCCCGAACTTGCCCCGCACCATAGAATTTCGTGATGACAGTTCAATTCGTCGACTCGTCTGAACAGGCACTAAGTGTAAAGTTCAGTACAGGTGTAATTATTCAGACGTTAAGAAACGGGGCATTGAAATTAATATTCAAAGTAGTTCAAAGTAGCTAGTTTACTTCATATTTTTTAACTCAAGGAATTATTGACATCAGAAGTCATTAATGCAAATTATTATAATATTTTAAATAAATTTAAACAGGTAATATTTTCTCGTCTGTGAAATATGATGACCTGCTTTTTGAAATTTGCAATTCGTAAGTAAACAAATCCGTATCTTAAGTTTACAAAAACAAACTACTTTTTTCAGTCGATATTTTCGTTAATTTTTCTACCTATCGCTGCAAATATAAAAGTTAGTTGATACTTTATAATTGGGTATTAAAATGAAATAGTTTAAAAAAAAGAAGTTGAACCAACTTCACAAAAAGCGCTAAAAAGCATAAAATAATTTTTAATTTTATTTCTATTACGACATTTTGAAGTCGGCGGAAACTAAACAACGAAAAATAAGTACAACAAAAGTGTTGTGTGGAGACGGAGGTGCCATGGACCCCGGGTTCGAGACCAGATCTCCCCGTGAGCGTTTATTAAGAAATTAAAATAATTCACTATGTCTCTGTGCTGTTGTCTAGCTCGCAGGAATGCAAAAACAAAACTCAAGTTTCCTCACCCCCCTTACCCTAATTCCCTTCCGGCCAAAACCATGCTAACGCATCAAAGGGTTGTCCCCTAGGATTTGGCCACATCGTATAAAAAAAATCGTCCTTCCTTATGATTTCGTGAGCTGACACGTTCAGGTAGCTTTCTTTATTATCTTCAATTGTGGTTGGGTAGTTGTTTTGTTTGTTTAATTTGCACCGACTTCAAAATGTCGTAATAGAAATAAAATTAAAAATTATTTTATGCTTTTTAGCGCTTTTTGTGAAGTCAGTTCAACTGTTTTTTTAAAACTATTTTATTTTTCACTTTTTATTGTCTTCATATAGACCACGCGAAGGATGCTGCTCATAAGAATAAAGCAATTTCAAGAGTTGCAGAGGTTGTGTGACCCTAGGACAACATTTTTCCATATAGTAGCGATGGGGGATCATAATGTATACAACAACAAAGAATTTTCCAAATAGGTTTGTGCATTAACAAATTGGATTAGGCCCCCTCCGCACACCACCCCACCCCATAAATTTCTGTCGCTGTACCAATGGGACAACATATTCTACACATTAAAAGAATAATCATCCAAATCGGTCCACACGTTACGAAGTTAAAAAGCTTTATCCAAATCGGTCTACGCGTTAACAAGCTTACATCCAACGCCTCCCCTACTAAAACCCAACCGTTCAAAATTTTCTCGCGGCACAAATGGGGGAACATACTCTATGCATCAGAAAAAGAATCATCCAACTCTGTCCACGCGTTACGTAGTTCTACTACCCCCCCCCCCCCCCCCCACTCTACAAATATATTTTTTCATTAGTAGGAATGGGGGATCATACTCTATACCACAACCACAGGATCATCCAAATCGGTCCACGTATTGCGAAGTTAGGTTTTACCCCACCCCCCACCCTCCACTCCACCACACTAAACACACGGTCCAATAGGGAATATACCCCACCCGGCAAAATAAAAATGCATTCAAGACGTATGGTCTGTATATGGAAAGAATAAAACGAGAACACTTCTCGGTCAGTTTAATGGGGGCACTAACAAGCTACTGGACAAGAAGACTGGAGCTTGTTGCTACTGACTTTCGTCGGAGCTGCAAAGATCCGGAGGAAATCGTGGCAGTTCGCCATGCATACTTTGTGAATGTCCTGCTCTGCCAGAAACTTGGTAGTTATTTGTTTGTGTAGCTCAGCGAACTTAATGTAGAGCTCAGAGATATCCTGAGTTTCCTTAAGGAATCCGGATGGATATGAAGAGTCTCGGTAAACTAAAAGATGGTCCCGCGAGGAAAAGGCGATACAAGGGACCCAAATGACGGTCTAAGTGGCTCTGGCGAAATATATTTTTCTCAACACCCCAACAACCTAGCCTACTCATCGGTTGGATCTCAAAACACAGCTCAGATATCGAACATAAAGCCAGAACTAAAGTTCTACTATCGTGTGTATGTGTAATTAAGTTCATAGAATGGAAGTTCTATTCATATTAGGTAGTTTATTATTCAACTAAATTTAAGATTTCATTGTTGAAAAATAATTAAGTGTGAATAAACAGTGCAAAATTTAAGTTCGTCGATTATAATTTTTGTTCTCCATTTTTCTGAAAAATAAATTTCACTTTGTCGATAGGCTTCAGACACTTCAACCGTTTGGGAGTTACAGGTGATTCAGAGATTTTTTCCTGGTATGCGAAAGTGAAAACATGTTTTGCGATTACCTAAAATTCAGATTTTTCGCAATTTTTTCTGAAGTTCATGTAATTGCTGATCCTGGTTTTTATTTTTGACAAATCGCCCATCCTATTACCTTCCAAAAAGGCACATATTTATTTAGAGAAATTATATACAACATTTATACGTAGAATTTTATAAAATTCTGCAATTTAATGAAATTAAATTCATACTAACCTTAAAATGCTTTTTATTAAATTCGCAGCAACAGGCCTTAAATAATTAAATAAGCTTCATCCTTCATAGTTCCGCATAAAAAAAAAGTTAAATGGAGATCGGGAGATCTGGCAAACCAAGGAATCGGTGCACCTCGTCGAATTCATCGGTTAGGAAATTTGTCATTTAATATTGCGCTCACAATGTTAGCAGTATGTGCTGGTGCTCCATCGTGTTGGTAAAACATTGCCCTTTAATTACTCGGGGGGATTTCCTCAGTAGATCTGGCAGTGTATTCTCCAAAAATTCCGCATTTTGTCCATTAATCACCTGCGGCATAATGAATGGTCCTATTAAATGGTTGCCGGTGATACCAGCCCAAACATTGACACTGTATTCCAACCTTCTTATACCCCTGCTCTCATAACTGTCTGGCTTTCCTATGGAATGTTAGCACTGCTATGAGCTCTATGCTCAAGCATATGGTAAACTAATTCGATTCTCTCCGGAACCCTACAGCTCCGACAGAAATCATTTTCCACTCGACATGTCTTCTGGCAAGGTTACCTATGCTCCAAAGTCCCGTTATAACCCCCAGGAGGTGTCAGTTCTGCTGCCCCTAAGGTTTATTTCAGTTGTCCTTTTACTCTATCAGGCCACAATTGTCTGGTAATGCGTGTCCCGGTTAGTCTACCGATAATTAGACTTAGTGTTGGCATCACAGGCAATGTCTACATTAAGGATGCTGATCGCTCTGAAGCTGTGCATCTCAGCACTAATATTCTCCTATTTGGAAGCCTAAACTCGGGTTTTTTCCTCTACCTCAGTGGAATAAGCCAAAAATGGTTGTCGAAAAAAAGTCATATCGGTTAAATTTCGTTTTATTACATTTCTGAATTTTCATATTTTTTCGCTGATAATGAGATGGCAACATGTTTATTTACCCAATCGAGAGATGGCACTTTTTCGATGATTAACCGAGATGTAAAGTCGATTATCGATTTATACAGATTTTAGTAAGGCTTAGGATGCTTTTACATAAACTTACCTCTGTTAGGTTTTCATAGTCCTTATGTCAATTGGGTAAGTTCGGACCGTACATAGCGTATTTATTTTCGGGGTGCAATATCTAATGTCATTCAGGATACCTCTATGGTGCCACAAGGCAGCCATTTAGGACCGTCATTATTTAAGATCTATATTAATAATTTACAGCTATTTTTTACTCCACAAACATACTATATCATGCTGACTAAGCGAAAAGATTTGGACCTATCTCTCAGGACTGTGTTTTGATTAATTCTGACTACAACACCTTCTACTCATAGTGTTTTGAAAATGTTTTCCTCTAAATGTTTGCAAGTGTTTAGTAATGTTATATACTGGTAAAACCAAAATTATGCGTAGTAAATATTACATCAATGGTATCTTATTATCTAGAGTATAAATTTTAACTCGAAGCTCTCCTTTATGATCATACAACGTAAATGATTAACAAGGCAAATGCTGATGTGGTCTTCGTAAGGAAATGGTCTAGTGAGCTTGATGGTTTTTGTCAAACTACTTATTATTTTTTTATTAAACCGAGTTCAGAGTATGTTTCCTCGGTCTGGTCACATTTTATTCGGTTTATATTAATCGGATCGAGGCGATATAACGTAGGTTTTTCTGATTTGCGCTTCGTAGCCTTTTATGGAATAATTCCGTTAGATTGCCTCCCGCAGGGATAGATTTAAGCTATTTAGAAAACGAATAGCAACAAACAAAAATAACTATGCTTTCACAAAATATTCATTAGAAATCTGACAATTGTTTCGATGCGCACTGCATTATACTCAGTTCTGCTTCAGAGCTACTAAATACATCTTACTATATTACTAAATAACAAATGATATACATACAGGTATCTAATACATAAGAAACATAAATTTCTACAATCTAGTCATACAAGCCCGAGTTGGATCAATTGGTTGAGCCGCACGACCTCCATGCCATGGTGTTCGAGACCAGGTTTCCCGTGGGATTTTAAAATTGAAATAGAAAATTCACTCCGTCTCTAGGCTGTTGTCAAGCTCGCAGAAATGTAAAAAACAAGACATTTAAGCTTTCCCACTTCCCTTACCCTAATTCCCTTCCGGACAAAGCTATGTTAACGCATCAAAGGGTTGTCCCCTAAGTTTTGGTCACATCGTATAAAAAAATACAAGAAAACAAGCTCTTTGCTCATTAAGTAATGATAGTTTTAATCTTAACGCTTTCTTAATTTCAGAGGATTCTAATGAATTTAATTTTACCTTTATTTTCAACATGTAGCGGTGCCATGTTTTTTATTTCTATATGATCTCATATCTATGTTCCGAAAATATTATATTGAAATCTCTACCCGCTTGTCCGAAATAATAATTGCAATAAACTCTACTTCGTCTCTGTGGTGTTGTTCTACCTCGAAGCAATGCAAAACAAGATATTCAATTGCCCTCATTCCCTTTACCCTAAATCCCTTCCGGCCACAGTGGTTACTTCACATACACAAACACAGTGTACTCATCATACATTTTTCCGCCAGGAAAAACTGCTAAAATAATGAAAACTCTTAACCCAAAATGGCTCCAAAATATTATATAACCATAATACAAATACACATACGGATACAGAGGTAAGCATAGGAAGGAACCATCATACACCGATTAACTTAATTCCTGAAACAATATTCGAAATATTACCTTCGAATTGAACGCCTTTATTCAACATCCTAAAAATTTACAAATTTCGATTCCCCATAGTATGCTTGAGAAATGTGTTCAAGTCATTCAATTAATCAAAGATTTAAGGAAGTATCCGTGGTATATCCACCGACCTTATACAAGTTTTTATAAAACCAAAAAAAATTCTTTCCTTTCTTGACAGCCACAGCTTCATAATATATCAATCAAATTTAGTCATCAAAAATAGATTTCTAAAGCTAAATTGAAATTTAGAAAGATAAGAGTGCACAGGACCTCATGTATGAATAAAGCTAGGACGGGCTAATCAATCACAAGAGAAAACTTTTATATTTTTACTACGCGATGACAGCTTTTACGGCCAAGTTAAACGAGAACTTGCATTCGGGATTCTGACAAAAACATTATGTAGATTAAGTTTCTTTATTTTCAAAGCGCTTCTAGGGATAAAACCTCTGACTTTCATTAATATAAATTACTAAAAAGAGAGAAGTATACGTTTATTTGAAACTAAACGTCCAGACTTTTCAACAAAAGGTTTTATAAATAGAAATGCATTTGGAATATTAACTCTCTTCAGAGTTGAGATTCCTTAGGTTCATTAATTAGGCAAATTCAAAAGTAAAACATGTCATCAGAAATAAATGCTCACGTTGATTACGTTACAAATCTACGGAGACGGAGTTGGATCAATGCGTTGAGCGGCAAGACCAACATGCCGTGGGTCCCGGGTTCGAGCCCAGATGACCGTGAGCTTTTATTAAGAAATTAAAATAATCCAATCCGTCTCTGGGCTGTTGTCTAGCTCGCAGCAATGCAAAACAAGACTCAAGTTTCCTCACTTCCCTTACCCTAATTCCTTTCCGGCCAAAACCATGCTAACGCATCAAAGGGTTGTCCCCTAGGATTTGGCTACATCGTATAAAAAAAAAAAAAAAAAAAAATATGGTGGTGGTTCTTCTAACAAATCAGGATGTCACTATGTACTTTGCATAACGTTGATTCGTACGAACGTATTTCGGATTGCTGTCCCTATTGTTACCGTAAGCCTTGTAGTGGGAGAAATATTTCACCGATACAAACGCAAAGATTGTAAATGCACTTTCAATTTAAGGCAGACTCCGAACCATCGATATTACTCTTTAGCCCCTAAAAATCTTTTAGCGTTAAATATTGTCATCAGAAAACAACCATTGGTTGTCATTCGCGGGATTCGCATCTGTATCATTTTCCTAAAACATCGACGACACAGGCCCCAATCTATTTGTAATAATTTTACGAGTGGCTTTCCTTTAACTCTAAGGCCTTCTAAAGAAATTCAGGCACGTAGGAGAAACCGGGGCGGAACGGGGTAGCTAATGTTTTAGGCGAGAAACTAACTATAAATTATCCCTTATTAAGATTCTTATTATAAAAAAGTTATAAACAATTAATAAGCTGTTCTGAAAAAATCAATTATCTCCTTCTGCCCTATACGCATAACAGGGTTTATTTTTAAATTATATTCATGAAAAATTCACAAACGAGCGCGAATTCATTATCATCGATATCTCAATTGGTATATTACTGGTGTGCCAACTTTTTGCAAAAAGCTCAAGCAGACATGACGACAGAGTGGACCGGGGAGACTCTCCCGGAGCGGAAGTGTCTAGAGAGGACCGTGTTTCGGGGCATCTGAACGCAAAGTTTGAAAATTTTGAAAAATAAAAGTCGTACATAGTAATTCTATGTATGTAATCATACTTAACATCGGCTATAGATTTTGGCTGTAGAAGTCGGCCCTACCAATCCGGTGGTCCTAGGTTCGAGTTTTATCAGCGCCGACCCATGGTTGTTCTCTGCTGACAACATTTTACGATAAAAAGTACATGGGAGTTGCAGAAAAGTATGGCAGTGGGTGGTTGGGAATCTACTTCAAATTGTAGGTTCATTTGCAGTCATTGTGTCGAATCGTTGCCCCAAAGGCTTAACGAGAACTAGAGAGAGATAGATTTCAGAAATGATTTCTTAATTAATAATTTATGTTATCAATGAATTTACATTTGCGCAGGAAATGAGAAAAATTAAATTTTCTTCACTTAAAAAAATACTTTCAATAAATGCTTCGTTTAATTATTCCACTATATCCTAGCATGTAATGTATTTCAAATTTCCCGCGCAAAGATTCGTGCTGGGATTTCCGCAGAATTTTATTGCGCATTGGGCGTTGCGTTGTTGGCTATAGATCGCGTTCGTAAATTCTTCACGTTCTTCGTTCGTTATCGCAGGCTCTCAGAAACTTTCCTTAAACTTCCCAGAGGGAAATTGAGTCAGCTTTGTAAGCCCTCCAGCACAGTTCGAGTTTTCGTAAATTTAAAGTGGAAATATTTAACTATTTGTAGGTTTGGGAAGGTAATCAAGGTATCATTTTATTTCACTACTATAAATTTTACTCTCAAATACAAGCAATTTTCTTGCCATCAATATTAATAACAGGTGCTTAGGAAAGACTAAAATATGCATGACGGTCTGCTACCATTTCCCTCTGGGCTAGTAAACGTTAAACAGCGAGAAAATTCTCCACCATCATTTTCTTAAGTCCATTACAAGCCTTACGCAGTAGTCTGTTCAACACTGGCCAATATGTGCCTAACTGGTCTACGAGGTTATGTCCAAAGAATTCAGTTCGTGATTCACCGTGTATTAAAAAAAACTACTCCGTCTGTTGGCTGCTGTGCAAAACCACACTTTCAATTTGCCTCATTTCCTTTTGCTTTAAATTCTCATCCTGTCGTAATACAGTGCATTATGGGGTTGTCCTCTAAGCTTTGGCTACATTATAAAAAAATTTTAAGACAGAAATACAATATTTATTGGGATGTCCACATGTTTTTATACAGAGTGAAGAGTCGAGAGGTTATTATTGTCAAAGTTTATCATTATTTCGAAAACTGATGATTGTTTGTAAGTGTAAATTGACTTATTTATTTATTTATTTATTTAAGCTTAATACAAGCTATTGCATAAAAAAATAAAAAAATAAAATACAAGCCATAACTTAATACTAATTCTACAGACTATAATAAATGAATAATTAAGAATAAATAAATAAAAAGTATAAGCTACAATATGGCAGTGACTTATAAGCTATATGGTAGCAATATTTCATTATTGGATTAGTAAAACTTTCGTTTAGCTACTACAAAAATATTAACGCCAGCGAAAGGATGATGTTTTGCATATTTCGTAGGCACGTTAAGAGGCGGAGCTGGCTTAGTGGTTGAGTGGGATGATCACCACGCCATGGATGCAGGTAATTCTGGGCCTGGTTACAAGTTTTTCTTTCACAAAACGAAACCACACCGTCTCTAGACTGTTGTCTAGCTCGTAGAAATTCAAAAAAAAATGTAATCAATTTCCCTCATTTCCTTATCCTAATTCCCATAAGGCTACATCATAAAAACAGTTCTGATAGAAAAGTATAATTTTAACAATTTGACGACGCTGATCTAATACTACTACCAGGATATCCTGGTACACTGTTGATATAAATATGTAATGCTTTAACAACATATATTTAATTTAAAAAAAAAAATCTACGTACCTTCTAAGTACCTTTGCCTAAGATAAGTGACCAAGGAAGAGGTCTTTCTGTAGCTATACTTATTACTTTTTAGTTAGGTTATCTCCCCCCTCTCCCAGCTATAAAATTTTTTTACGATGAAAAAAACCAGTCTTACATTTTAACGTATATCTTCTAAAGTTTTAGTGCCACAGACTTTATTAATATTTTTTTTATTTTACTTATAATAGTTTTAAAAAAATTGATTTTCAGACTTAAGTTTTCGGAAAAAAAACTATATTTTTTCATTTCAAAGGGAAATATCTTGAAAGATTTCCCTATTTTTTTGGTTTAAAATAGTGGCTAATGTGTTCTCTTTCAAAGGAAACTTAAAGCGAACAAAAATCTTTTACCATTCTCCAGTTACATGACCAAACATACAGATATTACCTGCCTTTTTAAGCAAAAATTCAACTCGCCTCATAAATTATTGATCTTTTTTACCCTTTCTGTTAAAATTTGGTTGAATTTTTGCATAAAATGGCAGGTATTACCTGAATGTTTGGTCATGTAACTGGAGAATGGTAAAAGATTTTTTTTCGCTTTAAGTTTCCTTTGAAAGAGAACACATTAGCCACTATGTTAAACCCAAAAATAACACAAAATTAGGACAATTTTTCATGATATTTCCCTTTGGAATGGAAAACTGAGTTTTTTCTTATGTTTGAAAATCAATTTATTTTCAAAGTATTAGGAGTGAAAAAAATAAATTACACAGCCTTTAGCAGCATTGTGTTTCCTGTCAACTGAGATATTAATAAAGTCTCTAGCACTAAAACTTTAGAAGATATACGTTAAAATGTTAAAAAATTTCAAAGCCCTGTAGCCGAGAGAGGGGGAAATAACCCCCCCCCCCCCTTTTTCCTATACATTTTTTTCGTTTCTCACCTAGATCTACCAGATCCTTCATTTTTGCACACACGCTGTGAAACACCCTGTATATTATGTCATGATCATAATTCTTTAGCCGTTCTTAATCCCAACAGTTTTTTTGTCACCAACAGGATTTTTTCGTAACCATAATTGCATACATATATATTATATTTTTCATGTGTAAAAGTTGCAGCTGTCATTCTTTGACATTTAAGTAGTAAAAACTATAGTCGTCAAACTGTCTCGAAAGTTTTGCCGTTTTTGTAGTGAAATTTTAAAATTTGAATGCGTTGTGCAAGCATGTATCGTTAGCTGTATAATTTCTATCACTCATATGTGTAGGAATGACAGGTGCAATTTTAACATATAAAAAAGAGCGTACAAATTTTGAAAACATCCGTATAAGAAACACCCTTTGTTATAAAATATTAAAACATTTTAACAATTTTTAATACATACAGGGTGTTTCAGAAATGACGTGCCAAAATGAGTGTGGTGATACATCTCTCCTAGCCAAACAAAAAATTGTATGGCAGGGAGGGCTGCAATCTCAACCGTTTGGGAGTTACAGGGTGATTCATAAATTTCAGTTTTTCATGGTATGCACATTACTCTTTTATATTTATCTTTTGATCTCCCAACATATCGACATCAAGCAAACGCTAAAAAACTACTATCCTAATGACCTTTCCAAAAATGTCAACACTACTGATCTAACTCCTACCATTTCACGTACAGTCACTTCCAAAAGTGAAAAAAATTGTTTGCAATTACCTAAAATTTAGGATTTTCCCAAATTTTCTCTGAAATTCATGTTGTTGGATCGCCCATCTTATTACCTTTCTAGAAAGGAGCAACCTGGCAAGGCAGACACAGAATTAGAAAAACCGCATCCTTAGGACTCCCTAAGTACCTAATTATTTTATTGCACTTTAGGTAGGAAATTCTTTAAATAAACAAAATTTTTAAGATAATGGGTATAATGGGTCGAAAAACTTTGTTTTGAGATTCCATAATCGGCGAGCACCTTAAAGAAGGGTATTTACCAGGCCCGTGCGATTTGCTCCTGGGGGGGGGGGGGAGTTATCTAATTTAATAAAACAAAAATAAAAGAGCTATACAAAGAAACCTATCAACAATAATCGCCATCGTAAGGCAAGATCCTGTGACGAGCACGAGACGAGTCGTAAGACGAATAGGTGTGTCTTCATCTAAGGCTTGGAGGGTTATTTATCGAGAGAGACATTGACGACCGGGCGTTTCTGGTCCAAATTCTGTGGACGGATGAATCTCGATTCACCAGGGATGGTATCACGAACTTCAATAACCTCCATACCTAGTCGAAAACTCACCCACACAGGACAAAGTTGACCTCATTCCAGCAGATATTCAGTGTCAATGTTTGTGCTGGTATCATCGGCAACCATTTGGTAGGACCATTCATTTTGCCGCAAATGCTCAACAGTTAAATTTATGCAAACTTTTTGGAGAATACACTGCCATATATAATAGGTGGGGGGGGGGGGATGTGCATAATCGACCGGACATGTTATACCAACACAATGGAGCACCAGCGCAAACTACTTACATTGTGAAGGCAATACTAAGTGAAAAATTTTCTAACCGCTGGATTAGATGAGGTGCACCGATTCCTTGGCTTGCTAGATCTCCAGCCCTTACCACATTGGACTTTTTCTTATGGGGAACAATGAAAGATGAAGTTTATTCAAGCCCTGTTAACACTAGGGAGGATTTAGTTAAAGGGACTTATAAGGAGATTATTGGCATGCATCCAAAGTGGCGGCGAACATATTAAACAGCTTCTGTAATTTAAGATTAATTGTAATACGTTTTCAATTCAATAAAAAGAATTTTAGAGTTAATATGAGTTTAGTTTATTTAAATTGCAAATTTTCAAAAATATATAAGTTACATAAGTTTTCTACTTATAAATTTCTACACATTTTCTCTAACTGGGCATGTTGTACGTTTTTGGAAAAGTAATAAGGTGCCCAATCCAATAAAAATAAAAAAAAGTGTACTAATTACATGAATTTCGGAGAAATTTCGGAAAATGCTGAATTTCAGGTAATCGCAAACCATTTTTCACTTTTGGAAGTGACTGTACCTACAACGGCAGGAGTTAGATAAAGATTGTTGACAATTTTGGAAATGTCAGCGTGGTAGTAGTTTTCTAGCGTTTGTTTGATGTCGATGTGTTCGGTAGCTCAAAAGATAAAACTAAGAGAGTATTGTGCATACCATGAAAAACTGAAATTTATGAATCACCTTGTAACTCTCAAACGGTTTAGGTTGGCCCCCTTGTCATACAATTTTTTGTTTGGCTAGGTGAGATCTATCACCCCACTCATTTTTGCACGTCAGGTCTGAAACACCCTGTATACATAGATAGATTTTTAAATAGTGAATTTCCTTACGAGTGGAAATAGGCAATTTTAATACATTATTTGATCGAATCCGCAAAAATAGCCGCTTTTGAATAGAAACTTTCCAATTATCACACTTATCACTATGAGGTGGTCAAAGTTATCACTAAAAATCATTAAGTTTTAGATTTACCTTTAATACCCTGAACACACTGAACATAAATCACATGATTATGTTAAATCGCCTTGGTACAAGTGGGAGAATAGTGACACACTTATCTTTGGTGATTTCCTTTCCCAACAAAGCGGTTTTTCATTAAAGCAAACTGGCTATTTTGAAATAATTATAGTGTGTTAATAATAATATTGAATAGAAATGAATCTAGTTCCATGATTTGGTCCCTTCAATAATAAATAATTTTTTTTGCAGCTGCAGGCAACTGCAGTGAGGTGAACTTTAAATTTTTTGGTTCTAATCAATTGAGCATTGACAAACGTATGTTTGAATTGACGTGACAACTGGAAATGTTCAAAAATATTTGGAAATTTTAAATTTCGTATGATCTCTTAGATAGAGCTTTAAAGAGATTTCGTTCGAAATCAAACAAATTTTCAGTGCTGTATTGGGTTGTCCCCTTGTTTTGTACCTGAATTTTCGTGCAATAATGTTTCTACGTAAGTTAATTCTAACTAAAGAGCCATCCTACTTATATAGCAAACTAGAATTCTCTCAGTCTAGAAGAACTTTTTCACTAAATATACCGCGAACGCCAGTTGTTCATTCAGTCCATTAGGCTGTGGAATCTTCTTCCTATTGAACTGAAAAGGAGCAGCAACGGCCGTAATTTTCAAGAAGTTCTTTTTTAATATTTGAAATCTACATTGAACTGAATATTTGGAATATTTTATTTAAGTTTTGATTATTATTAAGTATTTCTATTTGTATTTAACCGCAGTTTTTGAACTTGAACCCTGTTGTTAAATAACTTAATTATTAATTTTATGTTCTCTTTATAATTACTTCCTACACTTAGCTTTAAGATGTATAATCTTGTTAGTGTAGTGTTTTAATAAATTATTTTTGAATTTGAATTTGAATTTCAAGAGCCAAAATCATCTTGAAATCATGCGGTTTAACGCTATTTTGCTTCGAAATCTCCGTTTGAAGCAATTTCGGGTTGGGTTGAGCTATTTTTTTTATTAAACACATTTAAAAAACGGATAGACATATTTCTATCAAATCTTAAATCTATACATTATTTCATTATTTATTCAATGAAGACATCTGTATTACTCGAAGTAATTGTAGTTACTCTTAAGTGGGCTAAACTAGAACAAATAGATAATTGCTTTTCTAAAGTGATTCTGAAGATGTTTTGTACTTGTACATACGTATTGAAAACCGATTATAATTCAATTAAACTTCAATGTAATCATGTCAAAATTAAGTGCGACACTTCATCATTGTACATTCTAAGATAAACGGAATAAACTCCAGATCAACATCTTTGTTAATTAAAATTATGCAATTGTTAAAGTATTTAAAGATAGATGAAAATGCAATGAAAGAAATCTTTGGGCAGATGCGCGTAATTAGTCAACGTAAACATCAATTTGCTTGAGCAGGAGCATGAATAAATCTTTGTCACCATCCAAGAACTAATTAGCGCTCGCCCGAGGGCTTTTATTTTTAAATCTCAGGGCGAGTTCTGTTCCATATTCAGATTCAACAGAAGCCGTGAAAACAATTCGCTCTTTTATTTCAATTCTATTGGCAACTGTCCGCCAAAATGAAATTCCTTTCAATGAATTCCTTTTTCCACAATAATGCTAATCCGGAAAATAGAAGGAAATTCCATTTCTGGCAGACAACCAGTTTCAACTCCATGAAATTGGATTTAACTTACATGAAGTCGACAGCTTTGCGGGTTTGAGTTATGATTCTTTCCAGATTTGAATGAACTTTAACTGCTTTGGTGTGATGCATGTTAAGAACGTAGAACACTGATATAGGAATGTATATAGCTTCTTAAGGGAAAATCCATCCTCCTATTCATTCAAACTAGGGATGAGACTGCAATGATGATAAGATATAGGAGAAGTAAATTGAACTGTTACAGCATGGCTTGCAAAATTTTTTAATAGCGAACAGCACGAAAGAGCTTCGAAGAAGCATGGGCTGATTGTGAACACTTGTAAGTTGTCATGACTTTATGTGGCATCAAATTATAGGATGAGAGGCAAAAGTACTTTGCATAATAAGGAAACTATCAGCGGGAAAGCATAAAAGTTTCTAGGATTTCTTTAATTTTTGTGCGGTATTCAAACTCTAAGTGAGTTTTGGTTTTACTTAGGCAAATGCAAATGTTCTGCCCATATTTTCTAAATGTAGTAGGGTTTCTCTCTATTAGAAAAAATTTTTGTTTTAAAATATAATTTTTATGAGTTGGTGACATGCAAACCTATCCTTCTGCTCAATTTGACTTTATGAATCTATAACGTGCCTTATTCGTACCGTACAAAGAAAAGGATATGTCCTTGGTTACGAATCTCTTGAATATTTGTCATGTAAAAGCGTAACTGACAATGTTTGCAAATTACATTATTTGTTTCAAATTCAATCGAAAGATTCTAATCTAAACATTCATGCAATTCATCAATATCTTGTGAAATTCCGTCCAGCGTGGCATCTCGGGGGCATACTTTGGACGAGATTTTGGGTGTAAGGAATGGCAAGGACTTCCAAATCGTACGAATTTGTCGTGAAAGTTGCTCCAAGTTTTAAATCTTTTTTTACCGAGTTTTAACTTGATGAGCGTTCACACATTTTCAATAGGCTTGGCATCAGCTGATTGTGCAGGCCAATCCAAAGTGACCACTCCGTTTTGTCCCTTTCACTCGCTTCACTCTTTACAGCGTTGTTTCGGATTATTAGCCTCTTGAAGCATCCAATTCTTGCTTTGCTGATGTAGTTTGTAAGAACTACGTTATATATTTGCACAAAGGTAAATAATTAAAACATCCACTTGAAACTAATAAACATTTAATTATCAGATCTCGATGTAATATGCGCAATGCTACAAACCGACTGACTATCTAACTACAAAACATGAAGACTGACTCTATTCCACACTGTTGTGATAGCGAAATTTTGTGGGGGAAGGGGGGGGGAGGAGGTAGCTAGCAAAAATATCAGACCACATGCTCGTGATAAGAGAGATTGTGTTGCAAGGGATGAATCAATAGCTGAGAATTCACAGCTAATCCAAATGTTGCCCACAGTGTTCGAAGTTTGGCTTTACTTTTTACATCCTCCTTTATTTTACTTTATTTATAGATTCATCAAAAGTCAAAATTACTACAGATTCAATATAAATATGAAATAGTAAATGAAAAAGAGAAAAAGTAACCTTAACTTAGCGATTCAGAGAGCACAGCAGCTCTAGAGAATTCATTGTGCCCTGCAAATAATCGAAAGAAAAAATAGATCTATTACGCTTGTCTTCAAGAGTATCTATAGAGATTAGTTTGAGTCTGTCTAAATATCAAAAAGCAAATCTCAAGAATCTACGCTAGACGGCCTCGATATGCGGTTAATAAAACCTAAGGACGGGTTAGCCTTATTTACGAGAGAATATATTTGGTCATAAAAGAAAAAGTGTGAGACCCCTAAGTTCCTGGTCTTATCAAGTCTGGTGAATAAACTATCAATTAAAAGTTCAAAATGCAGTAAAAGGGGTATAGCGGTATACTAGAGGATATTCAGGGGTGGCAGGTAATACCACACGAATTATGAAATACGTCCAAGTCAGAATTCAAAAGTAAACAATCCTGTACAATAGCAACAATACAGCAATTTAAGCGCTATCAGCATAGCAAATAATACTCGAGTGGTAGAGGGTGGTTGATACATCATTTATGTAAAATTAACGGCCCAAATGACTGCGCTGTGGCACCCCAGAGGGGAATATCATTAGAAAGCGCACCACGAAATAAAACACGCTTTGTACGATCAGACAAACATGAAACCACCCGAAGAAAAACGTAGAATGTGTAACTTATTAATGAGAATTCTGTTGTTGATTCTGTCTTACCGGCCTCAATGGCAAAAACGCAGTACTTGGAGAATTCTAATGAGTTAGGTGTGGTAGACTTACCCTTCATAAAACCGTGTTGAAACGAGCCCAGAGAGGGCTTACAGTGAAACTGAAACACAACACAAACAAATGATTCAAAATCCTTTGCAATACTACATAAGCTAGGAATTGATCAGTAATTCCTTATGTTACTCTTATTGCCCTTTCTATGAAATACAAGATCCTTCAGTTGAAGAGAAGTCGGGGCAAACTTCGTAAAGTGAGTAAAATTCTTATCACAAATATCACAGTCTTTGTCCAGAAAATCAGTTTTAAAAATGCAACCGAACAGATTAGAAATAACCAGTGGGTCGCCACTCTCACAGTCTTCAAGGTTCAACGTAGAAGGATATACATTACAGTTACGCTCACAGTTAACGAACCTCCAGGACTGTCCAGGCCCACTGCGCAAGATCGACCTGATTCTATTCAAATTAATTTTGCATTAGGACTCTAAATAAACTATAAATTGATTGCGTAAATCGAAGATAAGAGAGATAGAACTAAGAACACATTGAACACAACAAACTGCCAAATTGTCATAAAAATTAAAGACTGCTTTATCGAGTTCGCGCTTCTCAAGAACATTTGTCCTATCCAAGGCAGAGAGCCACTCATTTAGTATAGATATATTTCTAATAAATTCTTTAACAACAGTAATCTACATGATTTACAATTATAGAATCAAAACCGATGACCGGTTTCAGGAACAATGGGCGACAATCATCTTCTCACGACTGTACCACAGGAATCAGTAGAGAATACCAGATCCAGAAATTTACCGGAGTCATAAAACTCAACAGAGCTACACTGAGTCAAGTCAGATTCCGAAGTGCCGTCGATGAAAGAGGAGCAATATTGGGCAGCAGCTAACAAAGAAGACAATATGTCGTCGTCGTCGACAGAACCATAAGTTCAATCAACTGAAAGCATGTTGAAGTCACCAAGAAGCAAAGGTTCCTCGAAAGGCGGCATAGCATCAGTAATCTCGACAATTCGTGCAGCGGACAAATCATAAACGTCAGAAGGAGAACCGGGCGGAATATATTCAGAGGCGACAAATACCCTCCTGTAATGAAGCCTTAAGTCTACACACCAGAATTCCAACACGTCAGAATCAGCAACATCGAAAATCGAGCAAGGAATGTCATGTCAAACAGCGCATAAAACTCCACCTCCCGGTAGCGTCCAAATTAGAAAGAAATCGATCACGATGGAAAAGCAGAAACTCCGAGCTGAAGAGTTCCGCATCAGATATTCTACCACACAACGAAGTTTCAGTCAGGCAGACAACGTCGAAGCAAGAATCAGTCGAACCTATAAATAGGTGAGTCAATTTTGAGCGAAATCCTATTACATTGGCATAGTAGAGCGACAGTTCGCTGACAAGTTTTTTGAAGTGGCACGTCTATGTGTAGAGGTGATCTTTCTGCAGGCTATTGAGCTTCGTGGAGCCCCAGTGTGCGATAATACGTGGATAATAATGTCGTTCTGAATAGTATTCGGATGAACTAGGAAAATAAAAATGCTTCCAGGAAGTTTCTCTGGCCTCACGGTAACAGCACCACTTCGAGTCGGAGGTGATGATGTAAAGCCCACAGGGATATGTTAATGTGCAGAATCCATACGCGAGGTTTAGAAGTTGGGCTAACTTATGTATTGGTGTACTAAATCGGGTATGAAGGTACGTAAGAATCGGCGGACCTTTCGCTGAGCGTCGGAATATAGGGTGAGCTATCCACGTTCGGAGAGACGGCCGCTGGCAAAGAGTCCGAATCAACCAGGGTGACACATAAGGGGGGGGGGGGGGGGGAGGGGGATAGAGTAATCAGTTCCGCGCGACGCCAAACTCTTTGAATCAGAGGCGATAGTGTTGATAAGCGCAGAGTTTCTGTTGACAGCCGCTGGCCAGGATCCCAGGTCGCTCTTTCGAAGCTGCTAGTTTGATTCCTTGTAGACAAATGACAACGCGCGATACAACAGCTTCAAGTCTCTTCCATCCCTTTACTCTCCAAGTCAAATTTAGACGTTTCGCCAAAACTCGGGAACAGTTTACCATCTTCTCTTTTTCTCTCATCTTAGGAGCCCGAAACTTTCAAACAAGGTTTACATCGACACCTCCTTCACTCAACCTCTTAACCCATTTCCCTCATCCTTATTTCATTTCTTGCCAAGGCTGTGCTTTAGCATCATAGGGTATCCCCTGAGCTTTGACAATATTATATACACACAAAAACTGTTTGAAGAAATTGATTTTTACATTGTTTTAGTTTTTTAAACATGACATTTGTAAAATGAAGTCGAAATATGGACACATTATACTAAATATTTTTGTTATTAAATTTTTAGAAGAGCTAATTTTTTGAGTTCAATACATTTCTTGGTTATAGGTTGCTAAAATTCAAAATTTTTTGAAAAATTGCAAAAAAGGCATTTCCTTAAAGCTGTTTTTGGCTGTAGCAATTAAACTAGTGATGCTATTGTGACATGTACATACGTATAATACGTTAAAATTTTTGTTGTGACCTCTTCTTTTAGGAAAAAAAACATTGGAGTTATATTATGTAAAATTATTATAAATTTTATCTCGAAAACCAGGCCTGATGCAGCAAAACTACTATGATTTTCGGATGGATAATTTTACTATAGGATTGCTGATTTTAATTTGCCGCAATTTTTCAAGTGGATTAATACTAAATTAATCCTGAAGCCGTGACGTATTATTCTAGATGTTATCTTTCATTTAAATTATATTTCTAACACATGTTATATGAGCGTTAATATCACGTAATGACTATAGTAGTCTTTTGATAAACTAAGTATTTTTAAAGTAAAGTTATTAATCTAATTGCAGATCCAACAACTTCTTATAATTAGTAGGTCAACAATTGCGAGAAATACCTAAAGCAGTTCAAGTCACTTCACTATTAATACGACTAAAAGGAAATAAATTAAAATCCTTGAGACGAGGATCTCGTAGCACGGAAAATTTAAAATTGCGTGATTTTTTTCTACTACTCCGTGCTTTTCACTCCATCCTTTCGGCGGTATTTTCCATTTTGTACTTAGAGTCAAAAGTTCCTTTTCTCTGAATAAAACGTGGAAAGAAAATAAGTGCAATAATTATGGAATCGATTTTCAAAAACAAATAAAGAGAAAATTCACGCTGCATTGAGTTATTATTAAGCTTCTTACCTGACAAGTTTACTCTTACCATTAGCCCAACTCGAGTCAGCCAGCCCACAATGATATGTACTTTGTTCCAGTTTCTATTTAGGCTTACAAAAGCAATTCAGCTCATGTATTATATACGTAAAATTAATGCCAAGTAGTTAGTACAACAAGCGAAGGACGAAGGAATAGAAAACTTTTCAAAGTTATCTCAAAGTTACCTCAAAGTTTCAAACAAGCAATGGCAAATGGACAACTATACCGCCAATGGACAAAGTGGGAATTTATACCCTTCTCGTGACTGACTCAACCAGCAAAACAATTTAAGCTGTCTGGCCTGTATTTCAAACAAAACTGCATTTAGAGATTTCAGCAAATCTAGGGAACTCGTACTTTCCCAGATGCATCGTAAAAAAACAACTTAACATTATGCTGACGGTATGCATTAAGTCGTGGATCCTGCATGCATCCAAATATCGTCCGTTACCATTTTTTTGGAAACTAGCCAAATAAGTCCATTTAAACCGTCGAGAATTGAACAAATTTGTGTTTGAGTTCAATTCCAATTGAGTTGTCTGATCCATTTTGCTAACAATATACAGGCGTATGGGGAGCTTTGAAGCGATACCACAAGTACCCAGGCTCCAACCATACCATAAAAAAAGTGAAACAAAATATCACCATGAAGGCAAGACTTTTCACATCAAATGAAAGACATTTGTTTTTCATGACAATGTGGTTGATAATAAAGTGACTGCAGCAAAGTTATCCTCTTCCGTTTGTGGACTATTTACATACAGAAATGGGCATTGCAGTGCGACGTTGAGGAACAGATAACATCGTCTGAATAAATCACATTTCAGAGGCTTTTGTCGTCAGCTATTTTAATTTATTTGAGTGAATAAAGTACACGTATGACACAGAAGTGTCCGCAGAAATAAAATTACATTTCCATGCGAGTGTAGCTATCCGGAAATCCCATTTATCCTGAAAGGATATATTCCATGGCTAAATTTTATGCTGACGTCATAAAATACTCGTTAAACTTTAATTTAAACTATTTTATTTTATTTTTGCAATTTAAATTGATAACAAATTTAAAGTACTTTATAATCCAGATATGCCTCTACATTATTCTTTGTATTCGTTTTACGGAAGTACGAGAGTGATTTAACGTGGAGTTCTATTAATGTTCCATTTAGACATTTGCTAATTATAATTGCTTAAAAACTATAATTTAATTTCGTTCTTTCTAAGTCGCGACACAAGTTATAAGCAAGTCCTTGACTGCATGCAATCCATAACGTTTAGTTGGCAGACAAACAAGCTCTTGTGGAGAAGAGACATGTTAACAGGAGCAGCAAGAACTAGGAGATTCTTGAGTAAATGGAAAGTTGTTACACAGTAAGAATTACATTTTATAGAAAATGAAAACGTTCAATGCTTTGAAATGTCTTCTTTCGCGATAATTACACTATGAAGCCTACCTGTCATTAACTCCATTAGTTTTATAGTGTAATCAGTTTAAGGATTCTACTTGGAGATATTTATTTATAATCTAATGTTCTGCACATTGGGGAGCACTAAGTTTTCAAGATCATTTAAATTAGCAGATTAAAGATGAATTTCCAAAGCGATGTTGCAGACATAAATTAAATATCGACGTACTTTATTCAACATATAATAAATTTAAGAACATTATTTTAGATTAAATTTTTTGAACTAAAAACAAGTTAAAAAAACACAGGTAATTGGGGTCATGATTGTTGCTGGCGGTCATTTCCGAAGTAATTTGCTGCGTAGAATCCCAATCCGAGGTCAGAATTGGCCCACTACGTGAGGATTTTAAAATATTTGAGGTTATGTACTCAAAAATGGGTTTTTGGCTACTTTTGAGGCTATGTACAGGATGCACAAATTGTTTTTGATCTTTTTTTCTAAGTGCATCATTTATACTACTCTTACCCTCTTAAAAAAAGCTATGGAGCAGCCACATACGATTTTTTATTGCAAAGTTACGACCATTCTAATTTGTGCATCCTGTACATAACCTCAAAAGTAGCCAAAAAACCCATTTTTCGAGTACATAACCTCAAATATTTTAAAATTCTCACGTAGTGGCCAAATTCTGACCTCGGATTCGGATTCTACGCAGCAAATTACTTCGGAAATGACCCCAAGCTGTAAAGCAACAGAATCTTGTAGATCTGTGTAATTTAACCTTTATTAAGTGAGATCAGCAGAACGTAATAAAAAAATTTTGCTGTACAAAAGAATCTCTATAAGTACAAGAAGCTTACCTCTACAGCCCGAATAAAATTTCACCAGACAGCCTTCCTAACTCGAACAAAATCTTAAAAACCTCTATATAAGTACGATATAGGAGAGAGAAATTCTTTAAAATACTTTTAACGATTTTATTTTGCTGTTTCTCAGGTTTCATTTAAATTTACGCCCCAGCAAAAAATCAATTACCATGGATAGTCGATGGAGAATGTACCCTTATTTCCCTTTTCGAAAATTACAAAATGGGCGCAATTTTGTTTCAAAGTTATAATTAATAAACATTTTGAGTAAAGTTTGGAATTTATGTTGTTGGTATTTTGTTGGTTTATATATTTTGGTAAAATGGTATCAAAAATATATTTTCGACGACTACCCAGCAGAAATTCAAAAGTCGGTGGAAAAAGTACACAAGTTCCACTTGGAGTTTATGTGCCAATTCCGCGTAAACTAATATACATACAAAATTCAACTTACTTTCGACATAGAGTTTCTAAGCATTCCACGTCGAATCATCATGTATTCCACGTAATTTTATTTTACTGGAATACTTTAGTTTGTGAAGGTTTTTGGTGTGCTGAATTTGTAAGTTCGTTCTATTGCGGCTAACGAATTCAAAGTCTTCTTTTGTACTTAATTGCTCTACGAAGCGACAAAAAAAAATTTTTATTGTGAGAGGTGAAAATCTTACCAAACACACCAGGAGACCTGATTGTCTCTGGTAGTGCGAGATTTTTACTGATTATAAGCGCCTATCTAGAGATAAGCCGAATCAGCCCACTTTATTCAGGTTCCTTTTCATCCCTACCTCTTGTCAACTCAGCGACAAATACCTGGACAAACCCAGCTTTCTTCCCTCACCTCGATTACTCAGGTCAACGCAAACATTTGTTTATGAGACACCTCTCCTATCCTTTCGGCCTCCATCCAGTGGTGTTTTCTTTTGCTTGCTAAGGTGCAGCCTACAGGTGTCATCCTCAAGGACGATCATCTTCTTTGGATGACACCTGAAGTTTCTATCTCCTGTTAGTAGTGCCGTCAGCTATCTCAAAGTTCTTCGATCCATGCCTACCCTTTAATTTGCTACTCATGTCAAGAGTGTTGTAAATAATAATAATAATAAATAATATATTTATTTGTCATAGTATATTTATTTATCCCCGTACAAAGGGTTTGGGTTAAAGTTTTAATTAATATAATTCTAATTTTTAGTTTCATTTTTCATTTATCTAGCATGAAACTTCGTAGTTGTAGCGCCAGTTTGATAAATTTGAACTCGACGAGCCTCTAGAAATCGAGTGTATTAAGGCAATTTTTATATCGGTTAAGATAAATTGGTCTTAAGGAATTATAATGCGAACACTCGACAAAAAGAAAAAGATATTATCCTGTTTAACAGTGTTACAAATGGGACAGCTTACAACTGCATCGAAGGAATATTTGCGACCATGTACAAATAAGACTACAGCTACATCATTTTGCATCCGTAACTGAGTAATGACTCTAACCTTAGCTATATTGGATGGAACTGAAAGATATCTGGCGCTGTTTGATAATGGATACAGTGGTTTATAAATGTTGTATTATTCTAAAGTGGCGATTTTGCTGACATATTCTTGTCGTTGCAATATTTGTCCATAATCTGTGAAGTGTTGGCTTTTAACAAAGTACAACTTTGTGACCTCCATATGTGCAACTTATCACACATATTGAAAAGCCGTCATCGACTTTAAAAAGCGGCTTTAAACTCTTTCAATATTTTCAAAATATCTTAGCCCCAAGAGTTCAGCAGAATATAAAATGGTAGCCAGCGTTCCTTTTACTACTCCAGTGTTTAGCTTTGGCATCAATTAGATTTTATCCAATGCAACGTTAGTTTTTGAGATAATTTCTTGTGTTGCTATTAAAAAAAGCCCTGATGATGAAAAAGGTATGCCCAAATAAGTGTATATTTTCAGTTCTTTTATAAGTTTGCCTTAATAGTACAAGTGCTCTTTTTCTATCTTTATGGCGGTATAATACCTTAGTTTTATTCGTATTGACTATAAGGTGGTTCATTTCGCAATACTCTGCTAAACTGTTCAGAATTTGTTATCCTTTAACTGGTGTTTCAGCTAGGAGTGCTATATCGTCTGCATCTCAAGATCCCGTAAGCCTTTGTGGGGCATGGACCGGTAGAAGAACTTCACCCGATTTGAGACAACGATTGCAAGTGGACCTACAACTTAAAGTGAATTCCGAACCATTGACATTTTCTCTGCAACCTTCCATAGCTCTTTTAGCGTAATCTGTTGTCAGCAGAAAACAACCATAGGTCGCCGTCGGTGAGATTCGAATCTGGGACCTACGGATTGATAGGCCGACGCGTTATCACTTAATCCACTGATGACTTATCGTCTGCATAGAGAAGACAATATTTACTCCTGTTATATTTTTTGATCGAAGAAAGGATTCAAAGTTATTAAGGAAGAGGGCGAAGAGCAGCGGTGATAGCGGATCACCTTGAAGAGCTCCAGAATTAACTAAAACAAAATTTTACTAGTTCTGCTATGGCTGATTTCAACGATGAGAGATGCTGACCTGTAGAACTTTTCTATTACAGGCATGAGTTTGCAGCTTATACCTTCTTCAAATAATTTGTTCCAAAGTAGATTATGCGTAACCGATTCAAAAGCTTGTACAAAGTCTAAGAAGACGGTATAGGTGGGCTGTAGTGGTAACTACAAATTTAATTATTAATTTTTAATTAAAATATTCATCAGTTTGATTATATTATTTCAATAAAATATTTTAAATAAATCAACTTTGATTATGTTCAATCAGACTGTACAGATAAAATAACTATTTTGGTCAACCTGTACACTTCGATAAATTTTAAATAGTGTGAAACACGAACACTTTAAAAAATATAATAATTATTCAGTCATTGACAATAAGATACTGTACTCTATACAGAGAAAATTATGAACTACCTATCATTGTATTACTTGTAAAGTAGGATACAAAAATTGTAAATGAATAATTCAGTCTAGCCAGAGCAACCTAACTGGAAATCTTACAAATAAATAAAAAAATAAAAAATTAAATCATTTAAAATAAAAACATTTTTTTTGAACCAAATAAAATGAATCTAAAATATTTACAAATACAAAAGAGGTTCTAGGACTTTTGACTCCTTAAACAAAGGGAATACGCCCTCCTATATTTATTACCGACCAAGGACCCCATTCATCATATATACCCACATACCCACATAATCCTATTTTAAATATTTAAATTTATGTGAATAGGGAATATATATTGTCCGGGCAGTTTTTAGCTGGCCTGAAACCAAATTGTGAGTTTCCAATTATTTTATAGGTTTAGCACCATTTAGATAAGCGCGAAGCTAGAATTTGCAAGACATTTTTTACCGAAGTCTTTTGCAGTGCAATTCTTCGGTAGTTTGCAAGGTCTGTAATTTCTTCCTTCTTGAAAATCAACTTCAATTTTACACTTGCCCAATCTTTCGGCTTTTCTTCTGTGTCGAATATTGAGTTTAGAAGATCATGAAAGTGCAGCATCGAGTTGGTAGGAAGGGCTTTAAAAAATTCGTTCGTGAGAGAATCATCTTCTGTAGCTTTATAATTCTTTAATTTTCGTAAGCACAGTTTTAATTTCTGATCTGATATGGGAATATCCAAAAATAAGTGTCGTGCATATAGCCAAAGATTTTCTTCAAGTATCGATATATCGATTTATGGAATATATCGATATTCAGTGCCTCTCTTTGTAGTTTCAGGAGGAGGTACAACATACATATGTATCACATTAAGCTCGTATTTCATGTGACTGTATGGTGAAAGCCGACTAAAGGTGAACTTAAAGCCGCTGTAACTTTTACCAGTTACATTCACCCTATAGTACAGTCACCAATCTCTATAGGCTTACGTTCACCTATATTCACCAGTGGGTGACAATAGCCACAGCCTTATATTTCTACGCGAGCTTGCTGTAAAGAAGATAAGGTTCACGTGCATGCTCTCTTTCCAGAAATATGTATGTGTGCGTATGTTAGGGAAAATTTTCAAACAGCACGGTTTTCACAGGAAACTGTGCTTATTGGTGCAGTTAAAAGCCATTGTGCGCAAGGCACTTCATACTGTGAAGTTTAAAAAATACACGAAATAAATAGGCTTGGTATCATAAGCCATTTTTAGAGTACAAAATTCTTTGAATTTTTTAAAATGTAAAGGTTTTTAAAAGTCGGGAAACGGAGACAACAAGATCTGATTCCCGATGTATCGCTTACGCAAAGAATCGATTCAAAAGTCGGAAGATGGAATATTATAGTCAATGATCGATCTACCAAGATCGAATCGAACATCCTCCAACCCTACCGTGAAGGTTCCAATATTTTATTTTAATTATCGTGTAACTAATGTAACGTGTACTCAATCCAAATTTCGTTATCTCAGATAGTTTCCTGTGCACTACCGAGAGGATGCCATGTCGTTGCTACCTTGCAAGTATTTTCCGGTTGGTCTGGAGCTATTACGAAGCTCTGTAGAAATCACAGGTGTTAGTGCCTTTTTGTTGCCGCAGCAACAGATAGCAGATAGGTCGTCATCATCAGAAGTTGATTCTGATCTTCTCGGTATACCGCTACATATTCGACGAGACGAGAAGGTTTAAGTTGTTGTGTTTTCGGTACTTGCATTGAGATACCCTGCCCCCATGGGCAATCCGCTTGTTGTTGCGTTAATGAATACGTTACTCCGTCTACAAAGTTTTGCCCTTTTGAAGTATGTTCTGAGTTTTAGCCGAGTGGATAGTTCTTCTTTAGAGTAATGCTCATTTAAATAAATTTTTTATACCGATTAATTTTTTCTTTTCCATGATTATTTGAGCTATACCTTTCGAAGAACATTTAACAAGAACTGTACTGAGAGCGTTGGATTTCTTTATTTCTCTAACTTTTATTATTTTTAGTATATCAACTTAGATGAAATCCATAGTTAAAGTTATATAATTAGAAATTACATTTTTTCGGCGCGACTCTCTTTCAAGTTGCCCACTTCGATCGCATTTATATCTCACTACATTTTTTAGAATTTGAGTTTCTTTCCTTAGAACAGTAACTTCATTATTTAATTTATTAACTCAAGTCACTCACTAGCAGTTTAATTTCCCTCAATTCATCGTTTGAAGTTTTGACATCGGATTTGAGGTCTTTAAGCAAAGAAATAACTTCTTCCATTTTGAGGGAGTACACCAGAGCGCGACGGTTGCAACAAAACTCAAGAGGGTTGTAAAGAAAAAGGTAATCCGCCGTATTGGGTTTAGAATAACGTAACATAGCCCATCGCGTTCTACTCATCAAGCCCTTTCATTTGATATTCGCCATATTGGGGTTAAAATTACGCCACGCAGCTCATCGTATTCTACTCATTCAACCCTTTCATTTGATACCCATATCAAGAGGGGTGTGAAGGAAAGGGTAATCGGACATCTTGGAATTTAGAAGAGTATTAGATTAACATTGCCATCGAATCTCCATACGTATGCAAAATTTTAGCTCAGACGGATATCGGGAAGTTGATCAAATTCGGCCGATTTGGACAGGTGAAAAAACTTGTAAAAAAGCGTCGAACACAGAACCTTCTAGTTTTCGGGAAGTTGGTTAAAAAAAAGAATCGTAATTTCATAGAAACACAAAAATTGAAACACGCACTTTTCAAACCAGATAACAATCAGTGGCACAAATAAACATTTTGCGGGATGCCCGGGCGGACTGCTAATACCCTTTTTTAAGGTCAGTGCCTCAATTTTAATTAGAATAATTAACTAAAACTTTGCTATTTTTTAAAATACGTGTATTGAAATAAATAATATTGAATCAACAGGTTTTATAAAGTAGTCTATTTTTACAATCGAAAGCGTAATTAAAATGTTAGGATATTTTATGCACCAGAAGATGCACACAAGAAGATAAATTTAGAAATGTGTGATAACCTGATAGCTATGTATCAATACGTTTATTGATGTTCTTATCACTTATTGGTTACGTAGAATTTTATTTTGAAATACCGAAATTCAAATATTGTTATGTAATAAATCAGTAATTGGGTTTTCGTGCCGTTAAATCAATAAGATAACTTTTGGGCAGATAATGTCTTCTACGCATATAAGAAGCCATTCCAAAATGAAATATTCATCAGTTGAAATGTTTCGTCTTGTGTCAGTACTCTCCATCGTAGCGTGTACCTATGGCGCAATCCTTTCAAATGGGTTAGGGCCTACGGTGAGTGGCCGTATAGCTGGCGGTGAATCAATTACCATCGAGGAGTTTCCACATCAAGTATCTTTTAGATATGCAGACATACATTATTGTGGAGGATCTATAATCAGCAAGAAAGTTATTGTCACTGCTGCTTGTTGCGTCAAAGATTTCGTATACCCCCAAGGTATTATAGTTGTCCCTGGAATAACGTCTAAAACAGCAAACGCTAAAAATTATTTCATAGACAAAATTATTTGGCATGAAGTCTATGATAAAGATACTGCTGAAAACGACATTGCAATTGTGATACTTAAGGAAAATCTTATATTTGGAGATACTGTCCAACCTATCAAACTGGCCGATCAAGGAGAGGAAGTTAAAGATGGATCTAACGCATTACTAAGTGGATGGGGACCACAATCTGGCGCATCAAATGGATCAGATAGACTTCAAGTTTTTAAAGTACCTGTTATGAATCAACGGGAATGTGAGAATGCTTTTGCTGCGGTTAAACGTAGAATTACCATACGAATGCTTTGCGGGGACGTAAAAGAAGCCGCGTCTGATTCGTGTCATGCAGATAAAGGTGATCCTCTAATTTTGAATGGAAAACTCATTGGCGTGGTTTCAGGAGACTACGGATGTACACGTCCAGGATTACCTGGAATATACGCTCGAATTTCCAGTCTTCGTGAATGGATTAACAATAAAACCAGAAATATCTTGCTTGAAGAATAAAAAATAAAATACTTTTAAGTAATTACATTTGAATTTCTTCCTATGTTGTTAATTTACCTTATTATTAGCCTTATCATAAATTATAACATTTAATGCTGCTTGAATAATTTCTCGTGTTATGTTGTTGGCTGTACTAATACATTTCAAAATTCAATGTTAAGAACTCATCAATAAAATTCAACGCGTACTGTCGTATTAGATATCTTAGTTCAATCTGGTTTGGTAAAAATTCAAGGATAACGCAGTCCTTTCTTTAGTTTCCGTAGCTTATTGTGGTAAGGGAGCGAATGAAGAAGTTCAACAGATTCAATGAATAAAATTGCAAATGGACCTACAATTTAGGGTGTATCCCTAAATTCACTAATATTATTCTACAATCTCATATAGCCCTTTAACATAATTTGTTGTCAGCATGAATTGTCATCTGCGATTCTCATGATGAACAGCCACTACACAACCAAGTACAATAATTCCATAGAACTGTGCAGCGTCCCAAATGAAATCCTCTGAAAGCTCTTCATACGTCATTCTCCCATTCATTACATCAACCGTCTAAAGCAGTAAAAGAGTACTGGGCTTGACTTATTTGTAAAAACGTAGGGTCACGAAACTTTGACTTCTTAGGGTTCCGTACCTCAAAAGAAAAAAAACCAATTTCTATAAGATCACTCGAACGAAAAATAAAAGAGCTATACAAAAACAACTATCAACAAATGAATGTACATAAAATATGATATATTATGCAATTAAAAAATGTGGTCATATACATTTTAGGTTATTTTTTAAGTATTTTAGTTATCCTAATCAAGAAGTTCAGAAAATTTTAAAAACCCTCCTTGAAGGGAGGGGGGGGGGGGTTAACCCCTTAAAACCCGCCCCATGTGCACAGGCCTGCTTTCCGTAAGGACTAAAAGATGCAAAGTATATGTTCATTAGAATAGATAAAACCAAACCATCATTACCAGCTTTTATCGAACAAAAACCTGACCCAATGAAATGAAACACTAGTACACTAGTAAAAAAGTTAGATTTCAATTTTAAGAAACCCATTGCAAAGTTCAGATTTTTCTAAGATGGACGTTTTCATTGAGGTGGAGTAATGTTACAGTTGCTACAGTTATTAATTTATGTATTTAATTAATATTATCTTTAAGTAAAAAAAATAAATAATAAATAAGATTTCTTAAAACTTTGTTAATAAATATAATTTAATCATTTACTTAATTATGAGTTAGGCTGTAGTAAGAATGCATCCATCAAAGGAATACTTAGCCGTAAATAAATTTTGATTAGTATTAAAAGCAAATACTTTAATAAAACAAAAACATTTATTAAATCTACTATTATAAAATTGTACACAGCCAAATACAATTTCACATCACTGATTCATTGATTGTACTTTTAATTGTCCTGTCAGGGATTTTAGATAATTGTATCTATTATGTATTGAACTATAAACAACGCTCAGGTTCAAATAAAATTACTTATGCCGTAGACCCATATCTATCTTAAGGGGGTCTTCTAAAAAAGATTTCAGTTAACTGATCAATTATTTTCGAGATATCACGTCAACCAGTTGAAAAAACGCAACTTTTGGAATATCTGATTTAAAGATGTTCATGCAAGAACCTTGGACGAAAGGTCACTTACGATTAATCTGCAATATCAGGACAGAAACTCCCGTTGCGTTGCGTTTTTTAAAAGAACAAGGTAGAAGATCCCTTAATATTTTAATAATTCAAGAAAACATAGTAGTTTGAAGGTAGTGCTGCAACAGTGTGAGCAGTAGTAACGAATTTTCAGAAGTAGGTACATAAAGTTATCTAAACAACTGTGGATCTATGTGAACCCGAATAAGCTTAAATTTGTCGTTATGTTGTCGTTAGTTAATTTTCCAGAATTTGCTGTTCAGTCAACTCGATTTAGTTGTAACTAATTTTAAGTAAGTATTTTGTCGCTATTCAGTTGTAGTTAGTTCACTTGTAGCAGTTTTATGTAAAAGTTTATAATTTTATTTTTACATCATTTGTCGTAAAAAGGTATCGCGAGAAACAAGAGTAACTTCAAAATCTATTAAAAGAAAAAATCCTAAAACAATAAAGAGTGATGCAAAAGTTATTAGTCCGTCTATGAAGTAAATGAAGACAAAAACAGATATTTTCGTGCCTGAAGGCACTACCGTTGAGTAATCAGTTGTAAGAAGTTCAGTGGTTTTATAGAGATGCATAACATCCTAGACGGGCGGTGGCTGTTTATTATAATAAATACAAAAATGATAATAAAGACCATAACTGTCTGTTTATTATCATTTGCAACTTAATTCGAAACTTTTAACCCAAAAATAATGTTACATGAACGTAATTTTTGCATAAATGAAAGAACGGTAACACTGGACATTTTAAATTGTTTTAAACGGAAGGAATGTATGAAGAAAAGCTGTAGGAGAGTAGTAAAATAGTTTTTAAAAAAAAAGTTGAACCGACTTCACAAAAAGCGCTAAAATCATAAAATAATTTTTAATTTTATATCTATTACGACATTTTGAAGTCGGTGCAAATCAAACAAACCGAACAACTACAACACAAATATTTAATCGTTATTTCTTATGATCCCGTAAGCTGAAACGTATTATATATTATTTTCAATTGTGGTTATGTAGTTGTTTTATTTGTTTAATTTGCACCGACTTCAAAATGTCGTAATAGATATAAAATTAAAAATTATTTTATGCTTTTTAGCGCTTTTTGTGAAGTCGGTTCAACTTTTTTTTTAAAAACTATTTTATTTTACACTTTTTAGTGTCTTCTACTCTATGCAACGAAGAAAGAACCATCCAAATCGGTCCACACGTTAGACGTTTGTTTTAACCCCCTACCCCACCCCCATTCCACTAAACTGTTTTTCTCATGGAATCAATCAAGGAACATACTCTACCGAACAGAAAAGGAATCATCGAAATCGGTTCACGCGTTACGAAGTTACTACCCCTCCCCCTCCCCTCACCATAGGACCAAATTATTCTCCTATTAGCAATGGGGGATCGCACTCTATACAACAGCAAAAAAAACCATCCAAATCGATTCAGGCGTTACAAAGTGAGGTTCCACCCCCCTTCTAACACCCCCACCCCAGCAACATTTTTTTTTCTCGTAGTATCAACCAAGGATCATATTTTACCCAATAGAAAAAGAATTATCCAAATCGGTCCACGCGTTACGAAGGTAGACTACCCCTCCCCCCCACCCACACCTTTCAACATAGGACCACATTATTCTCCTATTAGCAATACGGGATCATGCTCTATACAACAGAAAAGAACCATCGAAATCGGACCACGCGTTACAAAGTTAGGTTCCACCCCCAACCCCCACCCCATCCCCCCAAAATTGTTTTCACCTGGAATCACCCACTGAACATACTCTACCCAACAGAAAAAGAATTATCCAAATCGGCCCACGCGTTACAAAGTTAGACTACCCCTCCCCCCTCCCCCCACCCTAGGCCAAATTTTTTTCTCCTGTTAGCAATGGGGGATCATACTCTGTACAACAAAAAAGAACCATCCAAATCGGACCACGCGTTACAAAGTTAGGTTTCACCCCCACCCCTCACCCCCACCCCCCACCCCCACCCTACCAAAAATTTTTTTGACATGGTACCAATCGGTGAACATACTCTACCCAACAAAAAAAGAATCATCAAAATCGGTCGACGCGTTACGAAGTTATGCCCGATCAGCATAAAAAAAAAAAAAACAAAAAAAACAAAATACGCGTCGAACTTAGAACCTTTTTGTTTTTGGGAAGTCGGTTAAAAATTAAGTAAAAATTGCATTTTCCGTCTGTATGATTTTGGCAATATTATCATTTTCATAATACAAATTATTATAGTAAACAGGTGTCATCTGTCTAAGTTGGTTGATTGGTTGGTTAGTTGGGCCGTTTAGTGCCAAAGCAACAAGTTTACTCGGAGGCTATGTAGGCCCATAGTGAATTAAAAAGAAAATAAGACAGCTTGGTCAGAACTTAAAACCATCCAGATTGCTGTAATAATTTATTTAAATCCATCAGTACTACGTCAGCGAAGTCTTCCAGATTGTCAAACAGGCGGGTCGACGTTCTTTTAGAGCTGGACGTTCACAGAGTAGGTGCACTATGGATTCAGTTTCCTCCTCGTCTCTGCAACTTCTACAGAACTCATTCGATGGTACGCCGAGTCTCATGGCAATAATTCCTATGGGGCAATGCCCAGTAATGACACCGACGAGTTTTCGGACGCGCCTTCTATCGAAGGTTAAGGGACCATTCTGGTTTAGATGTTCAAAAAAGGGTTATTTTTGTAAAAAAAATTTAAGAAATTGTTTTAAGAATTTATTATTATAGATACAACACAATCAATCTCGAAATACACAAAACAATTATTTTTTATTTATTTTAAACACTTGTTATATATGTTGAAACGCCGATCGTGTTAAGAAATTCTTTTATTTCTTACGTTGCTCGAGTTTAACAAGTGTTGTTTTGATTTTTAGTTTACTTGTTGTACACAAAAATAACAGGCAAACGTAATTGCTCGAAAAGTAGATAAGTCGCTGGAGACGTTGATATCTAGATAAGGGCTCAACTAAAAGCAAAAAAATCAAAAATATTTAGATTCAGTATGACTGTAGCTCTCGCGCATTCTATGAATATTAATAATTATAAAATGGCGGAGATTTAGGAAAAAAACGAGGTTTTTTTACTTTTTTTGGCAAAAAAAATAGTAAAAATTAAAATTGCAATACGGTTATAGAATGCGCTGAAGCTGTTCATGTGTAAAATATGTGGTTAAAATTTCATAAGAATCGGTTCAGTGGTTCCGGAGGAATCACCGTCGTCGACCGAAAAAAAACTGTTTTGAGAAAAACGCGTTTAAAGTTTTTTTTTAAATGAAAAAATATGAACAAGTCTTAACTTAATCAGCGATGCTTGATCATACTAAATGCATTCTGTCTTTTCGAAAATGTCATTTTATTCCATTCTAGATTTCTTCTGCTTTAAGCTGCGCCGATTAGCTAACATCATCGCGGCTTAGACAAAAGGCAGGTCGGGCAAGCGCGCTTAGGTTGTAAAGGTAGCAACGTAGAAGTCACAAAATAACATAGTGAGACTACTCCGATCGTTCTGAAATGTTTACACAATACTTTGTGACACATACTGTCGAAAAATGTAAAAAAAACGATTTTTTAAAATTACAAATCAAAATGATCCCTTAAGAGACTAGAAGTTCTGATGTAATTCAGTTTCGGCCAAAGTCTTCGTGTTGTGAGACAATATGTAATATTTTCCCGTGATCATGTTGAATTTCATTAAATAGAAGCTCTGTACAAATTTACAAATAAATCGGTAATCGCTTTTTCGGTAAAGTAGCCTTTTAAGTCTTTGGTGGAGTAAGTGATAACGTGTCGCCCTACCAACCAGAAGGTGCCAGGTTCGAATCCCACCGACGGTGACCCATGGTCGATTTCTGCTGACAGCAGATCGCGATAAAAAATGAGTGTTGTAGAGAAAATGTCAGTGGTTCGGAATCCACTACAAATTGTAGGTCCATTTGAAATCGTTGTGTCGAATTAGGTGAAGTTGTTCTCCAATCCCATGCTCCATAAGGGGTTATGGGATCTGGAGAGAGAGAGATCTTATTAAAGCATGCATTTTAGAGGGACCACGATATTTTTCATCTCCTTTCAATTGTACTCATAAGGCTGTGAATCTTAACCACTTCAATCCAGCAAAGGATTTTCTATTCACATTGTGTTTGTATTTTCAGTTCGCTTTTTATGCAGCACATGTACGACATTAATATTGCGACTGATGGCCACCACATTTGTTTTCTTGACACTTCATCCTATGTCACTCTCGGAATCAATACGAATCTAATGACACCTCATTATGAGGAAATAAAGAATCCCAGAAACATAAATACGCGTCTTTGTTTTTGCAGTCGGGTAAAAACATCATCCATTGCTGCTAAGAGATTCGGCGCCGCACCCCGTCCCCACCCCAAAATGCAAAATTTTTATCATTTAACCAATAAGTAAACATACTCTTTACAACAGAACAAAAATCATCAAAATTAGTTGGGCTTAACTAAATAAGGCGACGTCCCTCTCCCCTCCGCATTTCAATGCTAGGTGCATAATTGTTATCAGGATACCAATGACCGAGCATACCCTATACAGGAGAATCAAAATTATGCAAATCGATCCACGCGTAATTTTTATCATAATGCCCAAAGGGGATCACACTCTATACAATAATAAAAGAATACCCTTAATCAACTCTAAGTTAGGTACCGCATCGTACCCAGGTCTAAAATGTTTGACTTTGTACCAATGGAGGGATATGCTCTTTCCAAATCGGTTCACACGTTACGAAGATATGTACCACTTCCTGAGAATAATAAATCACGGTGACCCTAGTCTGACATTGTCATTTATGCGTACATATAGTAAAGTTTCTATCAGCTTTTCCATAAAGGAATTCATTGAAGTGAAATAGGTTCTCTACTGTGAAAAAGAGTTACTTTTAGTACATTTCAACTCTACATAAATATGTCATATCCATAAAATTTTACACGTACTGTCTTTAGTTCTAAAATCTTCAATTTACTTTAATCTTTATTAATTCTTGCCTGTACTGGTAAGAATTTAAAAATAACACAATGCTTTGCTAAAAATAATCTCGCTAAAAGTAATTCTGTAGAATTTTGCAGCATCACACAAGCACTTCCTAAGATCTCTTTTTCTCAGTCATTCACCGAGACAAGATGGCATCTAATTTTGTTTTAGGGAAACATAAGCAATAAAAGTGTAATGAGCTTGACTTGTTTGTAAACACTAAACCTAACCAACAGGGATGATGACTGATCTAGTCGAGTAATACAAACGCAAGAATACTTTGAAGTACTTCAAATTTGCTGAAATATTTTGTTAATTAAGTTTGTAATTTAACCTTTTAGCAAATTTGTCAGATGGGGACTGTATAATTTAGAATTGCCAAACCAAATCTTTGTAACGAGTGAAAGCTTTTGAAATTTTGCAAGTGTAAAAATTACAAAAATGCCGCTTAAAGTCAAATAATTCCGAAGGAAAACAAATTTAACATAATAAAACCTTCTAAGAATGCATATACAGAAATTAAACAAATTTATTAGTTTGGCCAGCTTCCAAAATTTAGCTATTAACATTAGCAATGAACGTTCTAATTAGGGCTTCACGATACTCGAGATAAATCTCGCTGCCGGTATCGGTCTCGACACGATACCGAGACCGGCAGCGAGACCAATATCATTGGTAACAGTACGATACCGAGAGCGAGATTGAGGTGACGAGAGTGGACGAGATATTAGTTTTTATCATTTTATTGTGGAAAATTTTTTTTAGTTGTTTCAGCTTTTATGTCGCTCCGAAAAATTCCAATTGTGTGATTTATGGGGCATATAAGTATACACTGCTCTCCCCAATCGCTTCTTTCTACATTATTTCCTTCTTCAGATATTTGCGCTTTATCCCCAATAGCAAACAAGAGCCTTTGCTACCTTATTTTGACGATGGGAATATGAAGAAAATGCATATATACATAGATATATCACTTGTCCTCGCTCCCCGTTATTCCACCGAAATACCCTTTTTTATCTTGCCGAGAGCGAGATCGCACCGAGACTGGCCTTTATCTCGCCGAGATCGAGATCGAGAGCGAGATCGTCTTCACCTTGACGAGACCAAGACCGAGATCTGCCAAAGTCTCGGTCTTGTCTCGGTGCCGTGAAGCCCTAGTTCTAATAGATGATATGGTATTTGGTAGATTTAATTTAAAGCAAGGGTGGTTATCTTTCGTTAAGTATATAAAACGTATATGAAAAGTTAATTTTAGTAGAAAAATTTGATGAATAGCCCAAGACATTTTACATTATTGCAAGACTTAGTATAACCGTGCTGAAATGAATCGAGGAATGGCTTACCATGAAGTTAAAGATCCTTATAAACTAAAGCTGCAAAAACTTTACCAATACAAGTTAGCAATGTTTCTATAATTCGTTATATCCTCTTTATTACCATTCTTGTCAACGCAGATAATCACAGATGATTGATATATAGTATTAAATAAATAGCACAAAATAGCAACAATAGAACAAGAACAGTACTTACGAAAGGAGGCAGGAATTCCATCGTAGCACATGAAAAGCTATCGACCAATGAATGTATTTGTTGCGCGACTGTATCGTCATCCAAATATAGATCCTTCATCTCCAAGGAAGTTGCAAGAATTTTGATCAAGTGAGGAAAACTAATATCACAGTTGTTGTCAATAAAAACTGTCTTGTTGTGACTAGTAATCGAGTCAAGAATGACAGGCCAATGAATTACTAGATCTAGAAACATGAATTCAAGCAATTTCAAAAGTTGCAGAGGTAGTGCACCAACAAAATTATTCAAATCCGGCAACATATTACGAAATTAGTCACGGTCTACCTTTAGTACCCTCACTTTAGAAAATTCTTAACATGACCCTAGTGCGCCACTTTTCTCTATACAGCAAGAGAGAATTATCGTAGTCAGCGAATCGTCGTAATCACTCTAGGTACAAAATTTTTATCATTTATAAATCAGGAAACATATTCTGCACAGCTGAATCAAAATCGGTCTACGCCTTATGAAGCTAGGCGCCGCCCATCTTCCAACTCTTACCATAAGCCAAAATTTTTGACAGAATACATATAGATAGTCTATGCATTCAGAATAATTTAAATCAGTCCACGCATTACGAAGTTAACTTTCCCCTCCCCCCACCCCAAACTAGGTCAACATTTTTCCATACAATAGCAATGGGGGATCATATAATACATAACGAAAAGGAATCTTCCAAATAGCTGTGTAAATTAAGAAATTGGAGAACGCCCCCTCCGCATACTACCAAATTTAAAAATTGTTGTCATCGTATCAGTGGAGCAACATATTCTACACATCAAAAGAAGTATTATCGAAATCGGTCCACGTGTTACGAAGTTAGACTACTCCTTCCCCTTCCCCACCCCCTACCTTAGGACCAAATTATTCTCTTATCTATCTATCATACTATGTTATGCATAAAAAAAAGAACCATCCAAATCGGTCCACGCGTTACAAAGTTAGGTTCCACTCCCGTCCCCCAACCTCACAACACTAACATTTTTTTTCTCGGAAACATACTCTACTTAACTGAAAAAGAATTATTCAGATTGGTCCACGCGTTAAGAAGTTAGACTACTCCTCCCCCTCAACTCACCCTAGGCCAAATTTTGTTCTCCTATTAGCAATGGGGTATCATACTCTGCACAACAAAAAAAGAACCATCCAAATCGGTCCACGTGTTGCAAAATTAGGTTTCACCCCCACCCCACCAAACAATTTTTTCCTGCTTTCAATCGGTGAACATAGTCTACCGAACAAAAAAAAGAATCATCAAAATCGGTCAACGCGTTACGAAGTTATGCACGGTCAGACATAAAAAAATATATACACGTGGAACTTAGAACCTCTTTCAATTCAGAAGAAGCAGTGCCATCAACATAGAAGGAAGCCTGCTGAGATGAAGATTTATGTAAAGGAGACAAACCATCTGAGTCCAACACACGGGCTTAAGGTGTCGGATAAAGTATCGACCTGGGAGCCTAAGAGCTCGGAAGTGCTCAGATCCGAACCGAATGGAGGCATATATGGAACAGCAAGAAAAATATTCTTGTTCACTAATTTCAGTGCTACGCGAAGAAGCTCCAAGTCATTCGCGCTACAAATCAATGAGGGATGAACTCACGAACAATGGATCCAACCAGCCAAACATCATGTGAAACTACAATGTTGAATAAAGCTTCTGGAATGATGATCTTGAAAGAACCAAACTCAGATACGCCGTAGTGAGACGAGATGTACCATACGTCGTGAGACGTGGTGTCGAGTGGTGTGAGACGTGGTGTCGAGTGGATGCAACGTGGAAGAACAGCAGGTCTTAGTGCGAATGTATCGTCAACTGCAGCAGAACCAGATGAATTGATCTTTTAAGCAGCATCTCCATATGGGATAATATTAGTATCAATTGAGATGATAGCAGCAGAAGACATAGAGGCCGAAGATGAGGCCGTGGGCAAGTCAGACGGAGCCACAGCCGGCACCTAGTAAATCTTGTTATCGGTCGGAGTCTTTTGCTGAGTTCTTAGTCTCCGGCAGCTCTGATGACCAGATGCTACAGAAACGACTCTCCGAGGAAGGAAGAGAAGAAGGGTATACGGCAGTTGTAATGGCCATAGAGTGAAGTATGTAGTTATGCCATAAGTTCTGTCCCTAAAATATAATAGGTACTCATGGAATTGTAAGTGTAAGTCAGTTAGTTTTGTTTATGTCCTGTGATCAAGTTGATCTGTGTCTATTGTAAAGAAATAGTTTGTATCGTTACGTCACAGAGTAAACATGGAGTCAAAGAGAACCGAATCACTGTCGTTGCACAACGCAAATGCAAGAAGACGCCGAAAGATATATATGATCTTCTAGGGCCGCTGAAAATTACCCAGAAATTTGTTTACCGTACCAAAAAGGTACACTGAGGCTACTTGTTTTGATGATCTTCCCAGGAGCGGCCCACCACGCACTTCAAGAACACCAGCAGCCGCGAACGAGACTTCGGCGAAATCCTCCCCACAAACAAAAAGTAATATCCAGAGAAATGGAGATACCAAAAAGGACCATGTTGAAAATAATTAAAGAAGACCTTAAGCTTGGAGCTTTCCGCAGATCTACTGGACAAAGTCTCACAAAGAAGCTTCTCGAAATCAAATCCACTCCAACCCAAACGGCTCTTAGCGAAGTATGGAAACAACGAGTACCGGCGAATCCTGTTTAAAGACGAGAAAATTTTTACCATAGGAGAAAACTTCAAATGCACAAACGACCAAGTGTACGCACACAGTGAAGCTGTTGAAAAGATTCCCAAGTTTGAGAGAGCACATTATCCAGCATCAGTCATGATTTGGTAGGGAGTGGCCTACGACTGGAGAACAGTACTGCATTTTTGCAAAAAAGGCTTGAAAACTAAGGCCAAGAACTACTAGAGAGACGTCTTGGATAAGATTGTGAAGCCCTTAAACAAAATCCTGTTGGAGAGGCAGCATTGGATCTTTCAACAGGATTCAGCATCGGCACAGAAGGCAAGACCACTCAGGAGTGGTTTAGAGCGAATGTTCCTGAATTTATTGCCGCATAAGATTAGCTTTCCTGAAGTCCGGACCTGTATCCGTTGGACTACCGGCTTTGGAACGTTCTAGAAAAGAAAGCCTACTCTACTCCTCACCGAAATATCGAGTCGTTAAAAGCTGATTTGATCATAGCAGCGAGGACTCTCTACCTTTGGAAGTAGCAACGACGACGAGGTGGCCTGATAGATTGAAGAAGTGTGTTAAGCAGAACGGAGGGACATTTCGAATAATTTTGTACATAATTGTATAGTAAAGTATCTCAAGTATTTAAATAAATAAATTGATTCAAAATAAATCTTTTGTTTTCTTAATTATTGCACAAAATGTTAGGGACAGAACTTATGGCACGACTATGTAAATCCGAGTTTTTGCCGGAATTCGAAAACCAGGCTCCGACATCACTGTTAGCCTGCTCTAAAAGCCGATAAATATTCTCCACAATAGTCAGGGATGAACCACAATACTTATCAGGGGTTACATGAGCGTCGCTATACGACACTACAGCATGCAAATCTCTCAAGTAAATCAACTGAATTCAAATTTAACATTAACATGTCAATCAAAGTATTCACATTGTCAATCTTACAGTTCAGCAAATGCATGTCCTCGGCTAATTATTGGAAATTAGTCGATTTTGTCAAAGATATATTAATTTTGTCAAACAGTGAACATTTCCACATATGCCGTCACATGCAACCTCACTCCCAGTGATCCAAACAGAACAGAAATAGCAGCATGGGACGAAGAATCAGGAACGACACTTTAAAAAGATGCGGAGTAGAATCCAGCGCCAAGGCATGATTTGTCTATGCGTCTGCAATTAATGTTGTCATTGGTAACCCCAAGGTGAGACGAGATATATCGTACGACGTCGTAAACTGTGGTATCAGGGTAAACTCTACAGATGAAAACACTTTGATGAAGCACCGCCGGCCTCAGAGCCATTGCTCTGAATCTCACCGCAGGTTTCAGTTCACAGATAAATTAGTTGAATCCCTGAAAACAACCTCCACAACGTGCGACGGCTGCGAAACTAGGTCCGTTGAGATGTTAAGTTCAGAATCAAGAGATTCCAGGTTTATCGCCGGAAAGGAACGATTCAGCTGTAGATCTTCGTGCGCGAGATCAGCACCACTATGCAAGCGTGAAGACCAGGCGGATGCAACCACACGAGATAAATTACCAGTAGCAAAGACGGCGGTACTGTGCATTTAAAGAAGGTTACGCATACCGAAGATGACGGAAGACATATCAGATTATAGAGAAGCAGCGGCATTTAATATCGATCCTGATTTTCGTCATGCTGCGCCGCAGTGCTGATATCAAAAGATGCACAACCAGCAATCGCATCCCGCAGATCCTCAAAAGGGGCGAAGGCAGCATCAAAAGCACCAGAAATATCATGAATCCTGCAAATATTGCTATCGATTTGAAATTTGGCACAGGTAGAGATGTCATTTAGCGGCAATTATTCCCGCCGACAGAATTTTTGAAATATGTATTTTTTTTAATTAAAGGGAAGAGAGGGGAGCTGGAAAATTTTGTTTTTTCGGTTTATATACCGTGTGTGGTATAATTTAAAAGGGCTTGCTTTGATGATTCACAAAATATTTTTTTTAATTTTAAGCCGCATAAATTTTTTATTAAAAATGCACGTAAAATACTCTTTTATTTGCATTTCGAAGAAAATTAAAACATCGCACTTGGCCAGTATTTTTTTCATTTGTTATCTAGGCATAGATTCTAATATTTATTGGCGTCAAATGCCCTATATTATAGGAATATTGGAATTTCGTCGGGTTCTCATTATGCATATTCTAGTAAATAAAATAGATTTAAAAAAAAAATTGAACCGACTCCCCAAAAAGCGGTAAAATGCATAAAATAATTTTTCGTTTTATATCTATTACCACATTTTGAAGACGGTGCAAATTAAACAAACCAAACAATTACAAGAAAAGTATTTAATCGTCCTTCCTTATGATTCCGTGAACTAACACGTTCAGGTAGTTTTGTATATTATCTTCAATTGTGCTTGGATAGTTGTTTTGTTTGTTTAATTTGCACCGACTTCAAAATGTCGTAATAGATATATGCCTTAATAATAATCTAAATCAGTCTACGCGTTACAAAGTTAGGTTTCCCCTCCTCCCACACCAATCCTAGGTCAACATTTTTCCATAGAGTAGGAATGGGGGATCATATAATACACAACAAAAAGGAATCTTCCAAATAGATGCGTGAATTAAAAAATTGTGTTACGCCCCCTCCGCACACCACCCAACTTATAAATTTTTGTCGTCGTATCAGTGGGGCAACATCAAAAGAACAATCATTGAAATCGGTAAACGCGTTATGAAGTTAGACTACCCCCCCCCCCCCCCTCCCCCGCCTTAGGTACAAATTATTCTCCTATAAGCAATTGGGGATCAGACTCCATACAAAAGCAAAAGGACCATCCAAATCGATCCGCGCGTTACAAAGATAGATATTTTATCAGACTGTGGTGACTAAGAGCGTTTGATAACAGGACGACGAATATTAATAATAATGTTTTGACTAAGGGTTGTCTTCTGTGTGTCAATCTAAGGAAAAGCCTCTGGTTGGAAAAATTTAATTTGATTTTAGTGATAAGAGTAAAGAGATTAAAAACTAAGCAAACACAACAGAAATTGTTTGGTATTTAAAAAAAGGAATGCTATTGTCACAAAAATACTTTTAATTAAAGTTGTTGCCTTTATCATCAAAGTTCTCGTAAACAAATTCCGCATGTTGTATTGCATTATCAAATTTTCTGTGTCTTCTAAAGCTTTTCATTCGGTTTTTCCCTGTATTCTGTAACCACCGCACAAATCAAATGCTTAAATATTTTCTTCTTAAACTTAAATGAGAACAAAGTTTTATTGTCATAAAAAGAGAACTCTAGAGAGCTGTGTATGATATAAATGCACGTGAGGAGGGTTTATTCAATGCACGTGCCAAATGGCGTAACTTCAGCCATGGAATGGGAAAAAATATAATGGGCCTGGGCGCTCCTTTTTCAAAGCGCAAAAATATACGTTTAGACAGACTACTGCTTTTAACTAAAGTTTTTTTTTTTAAATACATAAAATACAGAGGCCGATTATTTCCATTTATTTCTATCAGGAATCAGTGTTTATTTGCTAAAATAAGAAAATGTTTATTTTCGTGCAAAGCAATCAGTATTGCTTCAAAAAGACGCAGACTGTCAAGTGACACTATGAAAATAGCCACTTAAGCAAATCTCACTCGGTACACACATGTTGAATTGTATCGTAGCCACTTTAATATTTCGAAATGAAAAAAGCTCAGAAGAAAATCACGGCACTCAGTTTTTCGCGACTTTTCAGATTTGCCGTCACGAAAGATATTTTTATTTAAGTGTTTTCGATAATATAAAAAAGTGCTAGAAAGTGAATAAACAAATTGCAGCTATACAAATCGTACGAAATTTGCAAAGAAAAAGTGAAATGTACCTATGCTGACTGAAACCATAAATCTGAATACATCGGTGCACGTCAATTGACAAATGTTCCTTCAGTTGCTTGTAAATGAAATGCATTCAACCACAAATAGGATTTTCGGAGATAATCCATTTTGACGAACTGTGGCCTAGAAAACCCCAGACAAAAAGCATTTGAAGAGTCTCAGCTATGGGAATACTTTCAATCTTTATAAACGTCTTTTACCTGTTTGAACCAAACAGGACTCTACAGATTCACTATAGCATGATAGCGTTGTGATCTTATAATACTAAGTGAACGGCAGATTTATGTGAATGATATAATCAATTGGTTAATTCGTTAGACTTGCATTTAGGTTCTTAGCGACGTGAGCAACTTTAAAGCAATTGAATATTCTGAAAGCACTAATACCTGAAATTTACTGCGCCCAATTTCATTCTGAAATTGGCGAAACTATCGTAGTTATTCAGGTTTCTCCTAACTGTTTGCACAGTTCACAGATAATTCATGGTTCCTGCCCTCGAGTTTTTAATGATGTGCCATAGATGCACATGACGTAGTTATTAATCTTTTCGGTCTGTCGAGATAAGCTGTCAGAAAAGTTTTGGGAAATACCTAAGGTCAGAGATAAATAATTTTTTCTCATTAGTATTTGAAAGGAAAATGAAAAATCTTTGACTTTTTGCATACTTTTTATGTTGTTGTTCTACAAAAAAAAAAACTTTAATGACGCACGAAGATTTTGAAAATGTGTGTACACATAAAAAAGAAAAACTGCTTATGAATTTTTAGTGAGTGCGGCGCAGATGTAAAACTGTAGGAGTTCATAAATATTTTTAACGTTTTAATTTGTCGGTAGTTTTAGAAACCAGAATGAAAGACTGCTCCGGCATACCTTTCATATACTCCTCTAACAACGATTGCAAGTAGATCCACAAATTAAAGCGGATTAGGAATCATTATCACTCCGCAACCCCCCAATGTCAGCAGAAAATAACAGTGGGTCGCACACTAAATCTACTAAGAGGGTGTTTTTTACCAATAGTGAAAACATTTTGAATATTTGTATTCTTTAAATCTACAATGATTCTATTCTGAAAACTACAAACTTTCGTTAAAGATGAGGACCCATCATATTAAATTGGGCTTAAATTTGAAGAATTGCCGGGCCATGAAAGCACCAGTCGATTTTGCTATATGGCAGGGAAGTTTGTCCTGCGTAAGTGTGAACAAGAAAGTCTTATGTGAAATAAAAGCAACTGGTACAACTTTCTTGTATTTTTTCCGACGCATAGTTCTTGACAAAGTAAACAGCAGGTCATTAAACCATTAGAAAGCTTCATATTATAATTTAAGGTAGATGTTTGATCGGTTTTTATATACTACCTTTGGCGTATCTCTACCTAGATCTTACAAACGAAAATATTTCCGTCAACTTTTGTAGTTGAGCTCGCCCTACGATTTCAAAAAAATTTTTTAATATTACTAAATTTTGAAGGAATAACTATACGGTTAAAACAAATTTTCCTGTTAACACCTATCTTTAATATAATCATCAATTATGAGGTATTTTTCTTTTCTTTATGTGATTTATTTTTTAAATCGCTCTTATATAACAACATACGCAAAGTCGCCATTATGTATCTTTCTTATAATATAGATCTTGTTTAAGTCTACATTATTGAGCTGCCATTTAAACTATTACTTGATATGCATTTGGTGAAGGTTTTCTTATTTCGTACAATGACTTATAACTATACTATTTTATGTTGAGACAACTTTTGTGACCAGCAGTGAAAAACCTTTTTTGCCTGCATTTTTATTTTGAGTATTTCGCTTATACCGTCGAGAAAAAAAACCATTATTATATACAGATTTAATTGCCTTCTCTGAAATTATTTTTTGTGATATACCGTTTTTCTGTATTCTTCTGGAATGCGCTTAACCGAAATGAGAGCGGAGATATTTTCTTATTCGTTTATCTATTTCTGTTACATGTGTTTTCTTGTTTTGAATGTGCTTTCACGGCTATCAACATAAAAACGCAATTGTAGTTGCTGGCGGTATGTTCTTTTAAATCTTTTAAAACCGAGATTGAAAATATTTCAGATGGGCGGAAACTCCTATATCTCAAATTATGAATATAAGAAATATTGTAGGTGATTAAAATTAAAGAAAGGAAAGTTCGCACTTTAAAACAGAAAGTTCTCAGAGTCTTCATGTTGCTAAATGTCCGAAATAACTCAATGAACTATCTACGAATTTGCCTTTTAGAGTTCAATGCAATGCGCTTATAGGGAAAAGGATGAACATACAAAAATGTTTCACTTTGCGGCAAGTAATTTTGACAGGTCTATACGTCCATAGTTATAAGTCATGTTGAAGGTTGTTTATTTTTAATCAATTTTGAGATTCACTCACTCTCGCGTACCAAAGAGCAAACTGATTTGCATTCTCATACAAAACAGTTTCGTTTTAAAAAAATTTCCAATAGATTATTTATTTTAATCCCTAGTCATTTTTGTGACCCGTTCGCTTTTCACCTTTTGCGATAGAAAGGCTCCGCTATAGAGACGTCAAGCTTCAGTGCGCTATGCAAATCCGTGATTAGTCCAGCTAATTTCGATTTCGACCAAGACGTTGGACGAAATGTATTTATTTGCTACCCAAAAGATCGGATAGGCTTCCTCGTCGCTCGTAAAAACTAATAATTGTACCAGATCTTCAATACAAACATTCATTAATAATGGGAATATTTACACTAACTTATTGGATAAAGCCAACCTGCTTCTTGCTAATGTTGCTGCTAATTCATACTTCCCTCCTTCATCGCAGTCTCTTCATCGACATCGTAGTGCACTAGCAAGTAAAAGCTTGCTACACTTTCGCAAGCAAAAGTTGTTAAGATACACTGCACACTCGCCTGGTCTAAACCTACTGTACGTGATGGTTTCTCACCCCTGCTTCTGAAATGCTGCGTATGCTAAACTTTTGCGCAAATTATTTTACCTGTCATACTTATCAGGAGTATTTTCGTCTGCATGGACACTTTCTCCTGTTTCTAAAAAAAGAGATACGCGCAACACCTGATTACTACGTAATAAGTGCCGGTCTACCTCAAGGTTCAGTTTTTTCACCAGCTTTATGTCTTATTTTTATTAACGACCTTTTACTTCTCACGTTCATTCCTATTCATAGTTTCGACAATGACAGCACCCTTGATTTCGCGTAATCTTTTAATTCTGTACTAAATTCTCGTGGAAACTCTACAAAAATCAGTCAAGAACGCATGAATGAATCATTAAAATTAAAGAATGTCTTTTAAAAGACACAATACAACGTCGTTCTGTTCTTATATCAATTAGGCCACATCTTTACACATCTTATATCGCAGGTTGTTAGATCCCTCCATCTCTGTTCAGCGATCTGAGCAGCTTTCAGGTCGGTACCTTTTTTACTGATTTTAGAGGCCAATAGAACTGTCAATCTGTGAAGCGTTCAGCTGCGAACTTTTTTCGCCAAAATACTGTCCGCCTCATTTTCCGATACATCACTATGACGGCAGCATAAGTACCCTGTATAAAGCCCCCAAACTTTGGAGACCACTTTCATCACCAGTTGTGACTAAACCGTGTTTAAGTCGAGCGCCTTTATGGCTGCTTTAATGTCACTATATAAACATATTTTACTACACCTTTGGAAGTCCTTGTGTCACAGCAATACTTTTTTCGCTTTTTTTATAGCGAGGACCTCTGCTTGAAACACTGCCCAGCAGTCGAAATGAATTTTGTATGTTAAGGTCGGTGAAAACCCCGGGTTTACTTCTCTCATACTCCACTTTTGAGCCGCCTGTAAAGATCGGTATATAGATGTAAAAAATACTTTCTTCCATCTGACTTGGCGCTGATCTGCAAATTCGATAGTAGGCCTCGACTCGAATATAATTCTCAATTTTGGGCCAGACGGACCTCTATACTCTCCAGACCAAATTCCTGTTTTCACTTGTCTTATGAGCCATTTCCCTTATTCTTAATTGCTTCCCTTCCATGGCTGCACTGTTGCATCATAGGGGACTCATTGGGCTTGGCATTTAAATAAGAAAAATCTTTGCCACAATTTAGGAAAACATTTTACATCATGTTAAATTGTAGTACCTGGGCTTCGGACGAACTTGGAAATTTTTATTATGTGCCACTTTAAAAATTTTCATGTATTTTTTTATTACGGAAATATTAATTTCTACATAAGAATAATTGAGAATGATGAGCGTTATAAAGCTAGGAGATCCGACTGCAATTTTATTTTTCGCTCTCAAAATTTTTTCTGACTCTGCGTTGTGTTTACGCTTTGGTAGGGTTTAGGCGCTGGTGAAGTAAGTAATAATGTATCGGTCTTCCAATCCGAAGGTCCCAGGTTCGAATCCTACCAGCGGCGACCGATGGTTGTTTATTGCTGAGAACAAATTAGAATAAAAAAGGCCATTGTTGGTTGCAGAGTAATATCGGTGGTTCGAAGATTGCTTACTTATTGGAAATTGCTAAATTATTGAACACTTTATCTAATGTGTTTGCACTATACAGAGAAATTCTGTTTATAACTAAAAAAAAAACCCAAACTGCTATTCACAATAAGGTATATCAGTGATAATTGGTTTGCTTGGTTTAGAGCTTATTCCTCCTACTTTCGTCAATTCAAATTTGCATAAAATATGCCTCAGTAAATATTACAAATTTACGTTAGCTTATTAGCACCTCTCTCGCACGCAATTTGATTTACTTCACAGTACCGTACCTAAAATGCAGTACTTTTTCTAAAAATAGCGTCCTCGGTCATCATATATCACAAAATGTTGGACATTTTTTCACAATTTAGCCGTAATTGCAGCATTCAGAACGGATTTTAAAATTTGTCGCATAATTCTTAACTTCCGTGCCAAAACGTAATTACATTTCATTTCGCAAATGTAGTCAGGTTGACGTGCACGAGGAAGTAGGCTTTTAAAAACAACAGCCGATTAAAAATTAACGCTTTGTCTCGTGACTGATATTAAGGCACGTTCACGTTAAAGGACTCCTATCAGGTGGGCACAAATCATAATTTTCATCACCACATAAGATACTTTGTCAGCTTATGCCCTTAGTTCCGAAACCAGCGTTGCTTTTCATATGTGATTTAACATAACAAAAGAGTGGAAATTACAATCTGGTTTTCAGAGCAATATAATTTAAATCTGTCTCTTATAAAAATATGGGTCAGTTTGAATGGGACAATTAAATTTTTTTTATATCCTTGAACAATGCCGATTGACGTGTGCTGCGAACTTTTAAAAACCATTCACAATTTACCATGCCCACAAACTAGTAGAAAAGGAACAAACAATACACTTTCAATATGAATTTAATGTTTCGGAAAAATTTCCGGGAAGGTGGAAAGTCGGGAGGTGGAGGCGGTAAATTAACCAGCAAAACGACCCGTACTCAAGCAAAACGTTCCAGAGACATGGGAGGATTCCAGTATCCTGAGGAGTTACACTATAGAACACACATACTGTTTTCACCAAATCGCTTTGGAGCTCAAGCAAGTCAAGAAGGTGCTTGTTCATTTTAGTTTTTTTTTTGCAATATTTTAACCCATAAGTAAGCTGCAGCCATTTTTTTCTTTAAGTATCTAGATATGGACTACTGTTCAGCTTCAAACGCTTCGGCTATATTTCACGTAGCTACTGTTGCTATACTGACTTTCTAAAGGCGTTAACATAAATTGAGAATTTATTTATCCCTTCAATGGCTCTATTAATGGAATAAAAAACACTAACGTATTTAATAAAAGGTAGATAAAAGCTCTGTGATCTTAGTCAATTTGCTTTTGCCCACGAGCTTCTAAGCGCTTTCGTAGTTGATAATTTTAGTAGGCAGTCAGTGATGGCGTTTTGAATGGATGGAATGGTTTCCTTGGACTTTGCTCAATTTTAATTTCAAAATTGTTTTAAAATCGATTTTTCAAAAGCATAATAATTTTGATAATTTATTCTTCCTCTATCCCTCCTATAAATATAAAATTTTGATCAAATACGAACAGAAGACTAAGTGTTAATCTATAAAATTACAAAAAAAATTGAAATGTAACACGAGTTTTTCTTAAACCATGCGCTAAAAATCGCTATCCAAATTTATCGGACACAATAGAAACCGTTGTTAAAGTTTAATTTTCTTTTAAAAGGCCAAATTATCTAGTTCGGCATTTTGGTTTTTTTTCTAAGTTCAAAAATACCTTCTTTATAAGCAAATTCAAGGTACACAGTGGCAGAACAAGGAATGTCAATCAAATTAAAAATAAACTTAATTGTGATAGCACATAAAAAGAGCAATTTTTAATAGCAGAAGGTAAGCCATTAATAAAATACTGATATTCGGAGGTCCTACAAATTGATCCTTGGTGAACCCCGGTGTACAACGAGAGCAATCTTAACCCTCTGCGAGCGATGAGTCAAACAACTATTAAGAAATTTCAAATGGAAGAGTCAAAACCAAATTAATTTTTCAATTATTCTAAAAAGTTCTGATATCAGTAGTAATTTAAAAAAAAAAAAGCCATATCATAACTTTGGTTAGGCCGAAATCCCAATTACCAGCGGATTAGTGTGCCTGTTTGATTTATATGCTCCAATATCTCCTTTGCCATGATTTTCTCTAAGGCCTTAGCCAGAAAACACAATAAACTTATAGATCGTAAATGCGAAGGAGCAGTGGGACAACAACTTTAGCATAGGGACTACTAAAACCACCTTCTCATGACCTGGAAATACACCGAAACTAAGACAATTTTAGGAATAGCACCAGCGATGAAAAGTTAATCAGGTTTACGAAGCTCGTTGAGATATGATCTGGTCCAGTTGCATTAGACTGCATAGAATAAATTGCACTCATAACCCCATATCTGCTAGTGCAATAAAAAATAAATTGTAATCCAGAATAATACACAGTGACTTTTAAAGGAGGGGATGTAGTATTTGCATTATGCCACTTTTGAATAGATTCTCGTAAATTAATCGGCCATATCAATCGTGGAGGGCAATGGAAAATGTCCGTTTTGAAAATTATAAAAATTTTAAAAACGCGATGTACTGTAGCTGTGTGTGCATGTCTAGCTGTGCTCTCCGTACCTACACTCCCAACTTATCAACTACTTTTTATGTAATTATTATCAAATATTTCCAGTACAGATATCAAATTCATATAATTTTTTTAATTTTTATTAATTTTTTTCTAATTCTGTTGTAACGTGTTTGCAGGGAAGGCAGTTTTGGATTTCTCCAGGGGATAGTTCGCCGGCTCCAGGACAAGGCTTTTGAAGAAAACAAACCTCTGCCTACATAATACTACATTTATTCAATGATTCAATAGGTATTACTTATCCTATACCTATTTTGTGGGAGAGGAGGGTCTCTATTTGGACTAACCGAACCTGTTCCTTTATCGCCTCTGCTAAGATTGTCGTACTCCTCTTCTCTATGGCAGCTAAAGTCTGTCGTCGGAGTACTATTCTAACCGGTTGTGTCGCTGTTCTGCTCTCATGGTGTCTCACGGTGACGACGGTCGATATCTAGTTGTTGCTCTGTCTCATGGTAACTACGGTCAATATCTAGGTGTTGATATGTCTCGCGCTACCGAGATGCTCTGTTTCACGGTGTTAAGGTGCTGCTCTGTCTCACGGTGACTAAGGTCGGTATATATTAAGGTACTGCTCTTCCTCGCGGTATTGATGTCTGCTGTGGGCGCTGGTTACCTTGTCTAGGGAGGCCCGCTGGCTATTCGAGGGGCTTGTACCAGGGAGGCACGGTGGTACAAGATAAATAGCTAGATAACCAGGGAGGCATGTTGGTTATACTAATGTCTCACAACAGGAAGGCACGCCGATCCAATAGAAAAGATCGAGGTATGCTTCTGTTTTGTACCATGGAGGTAAGCTGGTACAAGAAAGATAGCTAGATAACAAGGAAGGCACGCTGGTTATATGAGTGTCTTACACCAGAAAGAAATAAACGAGCCACTTACTGAAAGGAGGCATGACGGAGATAAAAATACTAAACAACGGATCCGATTTGATCACAATGAAGAAGCGTAGTTGGGGAAGCACGCCGAATACTGAAACTGGTCAGGGACTGCCGGAAACGCTGCACTGGGCTCATTTATATAGCCCTTAACTGCAATTTACCTAGAACAAAATTACCTCTGTGATCGTGATGGTTGGTCTGCTGGCTTCTGCTCGCTCTGCTTGGTTGTGGTCTGGTCGACGACTGTACTGAGGAAAGCCGGTCTCACTTATATTGCAACTGGGTCATTTCCTACAATATTCCAATTACCTCTGTGTTGGCTGCTAGTTCGGCTAGGTCTAGTTTTCTCCACTGATGTGATGTGGTTTTGGTAGCGGTCGGCTTCCTACAGACCCCCAAAAGCCAGTCGCACTTATATAGTCTGGCTGGGGTCTGGCGGCGAAGTTAACCCCCTGTGCGTTATATGTCGTTGGTGCAAAAATGTAAATGTAAATGTAAAATGTAATGCCATCGCTCTGCCCTACATAATTAATATGGACGATTTATTTGCATGAATAATTCTTAGAGCATTATATTATCTACCCAAAAAAAAATCTAATGATGGACAACATGGACAACACTTGACAAATTATTTCACTCATCTCTCTAATAAGCAGGTTTAAGAGTATAATGTGCAGAAATTAAAATGCAAATTTTCTTTTATGATGAAGCCAAAGCCTAGGCAACAACGCTATGATGCGTTAGCGTGGCTTCGGCTGGAAGTGAATTAGGGTAAGGGGAATAAGAGAACTTTAATGTTTTGTTTTTACACTCCAACGTGTTAGATGACAGCCCAGAAACGGAGTATATGTTTTAAGTTTTATAAAAACTCCTAGGAAGACCGAGACTCGAATCCTGAAACCATGGCGTGGTTATTGTGACACTCAATCAGTTGATCCATCTCCGTCTTCAATTACGTAAGCTTTTTTAAGATACTCCTTACTTTGTCCCTGTATCCTTCAAATGAACTCAAAAAACGCTTAAAAACAAAAATCTTACTTTTATTGACACCATTTTGTCACTTTTAAGCTAAAAAAAGCCCGCTACATAAGGCACTAGCTAATATTCAATTTAAAAAAGATACACTTTTGAAGACCAGAGAAAAATATTAATAACCGCAAAAAACTACCTTAAAAACGCCATTATAGAAAGTTTTTGACAAAAAAAAATTTGTAAATAAAGAGTATGAATTCATTTTTTAATTATAAACAAATTTGAATTCTGACTTACTATTTTTTATTAATTATGCAAACTTATTATTAGTGTAAATTCCTAGTGGTCTAGGTATACTCGTATGTAGCCGCTTAAGGCAGTATAATGATTTTTGCAGAAATTAATAATATTCCCAAAATTTTAGTTCTTGATGAAGGCGTCTATTTTTGCTTGTTTCCTCTAAAATTAATCTTTCCCTAAAGAAGCTCCTATTACAAGAATACAGTTTAATTTAATGAAAGTTTATAAGACTTTCTCGAGGGAGTTTTGATATCTTTTAATTACTAGAATGACACCCCAAAAGTCACGTAAAATAAAATTTACTCCATTTACACATAAAAGAAATTGAAAATAAAAGAAGTCATTAGACTACATATGTGGTATAATGCAGAGTGTCTCATTTTAATTTACCATTTTGAAAATCTCGAAAAATACGTATCCTCCGGTAAATATTTCATATTTAAACGTAAAAAAAATTAATTTATTCAAAGATGGCGTTACAAAGTGCAATAATGACAAACTCGCTCTCTCGGAAGTCTAACAGGATAAACTAACTTTTATCTAACAAAGGGAGAGTATCAAACAAGTGATTCACAGATTCCTTCCAGTTTTATACAAGGTGTTTCAGATCTGGTGTGCCAAAATAAGTGGCAAAAAACAATTGTTCTCTTTGCCATAACAAACATTTGGAAGTTACAGGGTGATTCATAAATATGCAGTTTTCACGGTTTGCACATCACTATTTTATTTTTAACTTTTTATCTACTCACGCATGCCAATGACCAATATTGATCTAACTCCTACCATTGCAGGTACAGTCACTTCCAAAAGTGAAAATAATGTTTTGCGATTACCTAGCATTTTCTCACATTTTCTCCGAATTTTTTTTTATTAAATTGCCTATTTTAATATCTTTCCAAAAAGGTATAATATGGCAAGGTAGGGAAAGGCTTAGCAAAACCGCATACTTAGAAATCCCTGACGTAATTTATTGCACTTTAAGTAGGTATAAATAAACAAAATTTTTAAGACACGGGTCAATAATATTTGATTAGGGCACACAGGTAATTAATTTTAATTATTGCTGCAAAAAAGTTACAAAATTATAGTGTAATTTTGTTTTATTGCCCATATTAGCTTGTGTTAGCCAGAGTTCACACCCTAGCATCCTGGCGTTCTGTTACTAATACCTCATGGAAATCTTGCTAGAAAAGAGGGTCAGTCAGCAAGATTATCGATTATAGTTGAAAAACATATCGATAAATACGGGTTTTCTCAAGCTAAAATTATTAAAAATTGGCAGAATTTACTTTTGAGTAATACGCGGATATAATTTACATTTATTGTGTAGTAGACGATAGTATTTTCGCGGACTTTCCAAAGGTTGAAAGCAAACGGAAGTGTAATTCAAACAATTACGATCTGAAACATCGAGAGTTTCTGCCGACGTCGAGCAACAAATAATCACTCTCGTCGTCAGGCAAGATCTTAAAGCGAGCGGAAGGCGAGTCACAAGAAGATTAGAATTGCCTTCAATTGAAGTTTGGAGGGTTATTCATTAAGGATAATTACGGCCATATCGTCAATCGTCATACCACAGTCCAAGGACTGCTGGAACGAGATTCCGAGAGAAGGTTAAAATTTTGCATTTAGCTTCTGGAATGCGACATGGGGAACAGGGCGTTTCTAAACCGAATTATGTGAACGGATACCCAAATTCTTTGCCAATGTTTGGACTGGTATCATCGCACCCATTTATTATAAACATTCATTATGGCGCAAAGATAAATTGATGCGAACATTTTGAAGAATACACTACCAGATCTACTAGAGGAGATCCCTCTTGATAATCTTAGGGCAATGTTTTACCAACATGATGCAGCGCATAAGGCAACGGCAAAACTAAATGAAAAATTTCCTGACCGCTGGATTGGAAGAGGTACAGCGATTGGTTGGTCTGCTAGATCCCTATATCTTATCCCATTGAGCTTTTTTTAGGGACAGCAACGAAGGTTGAAGTTTATTCAAGTTTCGTTAACGACACTGACGAATTAATTAAATAAATTGGGTCTGCAGCGACGAAAGAGGCTGGCCACAGTACACCTTAACAGGGAATTAGAGAGTGGCGGAGGACATTTCAAACAGCTTTTTTAATATACTATATACATATAATACAAGTTTCGAATTCAATAAAAAGCATTTTAGAGTTAATTTGAGTTTAACTTCTTCAAATTGCAGATTTTTATAATATTCCCGAAAAAGGTTTTTTACGTACAAAATTTTATACCCTATCTCTACCTGGACATGTTGTGTCTTTTTGGAAAGGTCATAATAAAGGCAATTTAATAAATAAAGGGGGTTTATTAATTATATGAATTTCGGGGAAAATTTCGGAAGATTCAAAATTTTAGGTAATCGCAAAACATTTTTTTTTACTTTCGCAAGTTGACAATTTTAGAAAGGTCATTGGGATAGTAGTTTTTTAGCGTGCGTTTGATGTCGCGGCGTTAAGTAGATCAAAAGATAAAATTAAAATAATTATTTGCTGATTTATGAATCACCCTTTAACTCCTAAACGGTTGAGTTGGCACACCTCTGCCAAAATTTTTTTTATTTTTCTAGGTGAGGTCTATCACTCCACTTATTTTGGCACACCTTATGTGAAACATCCCTAAAGGCGTAACCAAACCTTTTTTCAGACTTCCATAAGGTTTGACAGACATTTAGCACTCTTGTGGACATCTGGTGCAAAGGTTCATAGTGATGAATATTTGACCAAGCCATGTAGTTTGATGCGCTGAATCCGAATCCGGGCTTCAATTGCACGGGTCACGTCAGACTTTTTCTTATATGGCAGACACATACAAGTTCAGAGATAGAGCGCAACACGTTTTTATTAAATTTATTGTTTATTAGACGTGTAAAATATTGTAGCTAAAATTTCAATGAGTTGTAAGTAAAGCTAAGAAAATAGTTTATTATTGTGGGGAATATTCAGCTAACAATTTTTTTTACTTTATTTTATTTCTTGATTATATTGCTATGACAGCGCGGCAGCGGCCAACACCTCGAATTGAACGACACCACAAAATATATCTTTTTAAATTCCGAGATAGGCTTGAGAAGAAATTATATAGAAGGCTGTCTTACTACACAGAACTTTAAGTTTTACATGATTTTCTTACAAATATTTAACCAGTCTTGTTTTAAAACTGTTTGTTTCAGGATTCACAAAAATCTTAGTTAGACCACAGAAAACACAGTCTGCTCAAATATATTTTTAATTTTACCCATAAAACTAAAGTGAAATTTAAAGTCTTTGTATAAACCCTGAATTGTTCTGAGATATGCTTTTATAAATGCTACTATTGAAACAGCATAGCGGTGTGATTGTTCCGTCGTCTTTCACGAATGTTTTAACACAGCTTATTTGTTTGCATGCACTTCCATCACCTCCATCCGGCACCTCTAACTAAAATAGCTTAGACTAAGACGTACTAAGCAAAATTTTTGTTGTTTGTAGCTTACCAAAAACAAAACAATACAAAAATAATAAAAAAAAAAATGTAATGGTATTATAGTATTTAGTTGTCTATGTCATCAGTAAAACATTTACAGAGCGTTGTGGCCCCGTAACGGGTGCTGTCAACTCCTTTCCATTACCACCTTCCTGTGATGTGGATGCACCCCAACCCTTAGTCGATCGTAGACCATCTGTGTCATTATTAAAATGGACCGCTAGCAAAAGGAATGATGCGCCTACGCCTCTCGCTGCCAGGCAAGGTTTGAGTTGCAGTTTGAAATGATTAAAAAAATTTTATTTAAACTATTATTATTATTATTTGTACTGTTCACTTGTTTCTCCAGTTTATTTTCTTTATGTATGTATTGAAAATATATTATAACCAATTTCAAAAATGTTTGTATTCGTGTTGTGAACTTTTTCCATTGTTTTGTAACAAAATTTTATGTGTAAACACTTTTGGGTTAATTGAAAAAAGCTAATAATTGGACATAAATTAAATATAAATTTTTTTTGCTGTTTAAAGTATGTAAAATCATCGTCATATAGTTCATAATTTCTCTAACGCTATTATAGTACTTCTTTTGTACTTCATTGCTTTTCTCCAATTTAATTATTTACTTTACAAAATACAAAATTTAACTGGTAAACAAAAGTTCCAAAAGTGTATTTTACTTAATAATCATATGAAATATGAATAAAAAAAATATGTAAAGTTTTGGTATTATTGATAAAAACATTTTTTGCAAGTGGCTTAAGATATTAGCTTTTTCCAAAAACAACCCAAATTGCATTATGTTCTATATAACATATCACTGTTATATGCTTCATTATACAAACTCAGTATTAATCTCATTTACAATTTAAATAATACTCGGATGTGGCTTGAACTTGAATGACATGACTAACAAACAACCAATGCCTTTGCTGAAACAAGGCTTGCTTAAACCTCAAAATCTTTTTCGTAAATAAATACTATAATAGAATTGTATGTGCATGCGTTTATGTTTTAATATTTTAACTGCACTAAAGCTACCATATTAGATTTACCTACACTTTAACAATCTAAACAAAACAAAGACCTAACAAATGCACAATATTGACACTTTAGAAAGAGAACCGCACAAGACAGGATAATTTAAATTCTTAAAGAGAACATTGCGAATATTAAATCTAAATAAAAAAAATGTTTTTATTAATACTATTAATAATTTTGTGTGTTTATATTAATTACACAAAAAAAAACTTACAGTAAGTTTTGGAGGAGCAGGAACAGCAAGAACAGAGCCTATATCACTGGCAACTCTTGATCGAGACTGCTTCATAATACCTGTTCATAGTTTGGATCGGTTCCTGCCGGCAGGTATACCGGTAAGTAATATTATTTCGCATATGAAATGGTATGTTAAAAAAAAATTTTTTTTTAAACAGCTTCCACCTCCAGCGGAAGGTGTTCCTTCTAGCCCTCTAAGTGTTCTAGAAGTATCAGATCCAAAGCTATGTATACTGGTGCATTTAATGAGCCCGCTAGAACCGATAGATCCTGTCTTAGAATCACCACTATCTCATCCGTTGCTCAAGCAGAGAGCTGTTGCTGCTGAATTGCTCAATGAAGTGCAACAAGCTAATACAGCTGTTGGCGGAATGCTGTTAGCAAATATGGAAAGGAATTGTAAGTATGTGAAATATTACTTTTTGACATTTACGTTGTTTCGGATGAACTTGACAAGCGACAACACAAAAGCCAACGAAGATCTATATCACAGAATTGTATGCTCTTGGATGTTTAGTATAACCTTCCTTAAGGTACTCCTACTATTTTTAACTTATATAAGTCAGGAGAAAAGTAATTGATGAACATTTATTACTTATCAGATGAGATTTTGCGATTTCTTCTTCTCCTGCGCTACTGCTTGCCTACTTGAAAGTACAGGGCTTTTAAAACATCTTTATAATAAAAGGAAAGACGACTAGCTGATGGATTACCGCAATGAAAATGATAGATTACTAAAACAATTTGCAGGGTTTATAGTGACGGGAACGCATGATAGTAAAAGAAGACGTCGACAATCGTCAATAACCTGAAGATCCGGAAAGAATAAATAAATTAGAGTAAAAAACTATAGATTTAACTGTACGAAGAATACGAATAGCCAGTCTCATGACCGGCTGAGCTACCTCAAGAAAAAACCTACGCGACACCCAGAACATCCCGGTTTAAAGAGAATCTATGTACTTAACATTACTTATTGTTTGACCTACGTGATGGAATAGGTAGCTTGTATGCACAACACCATATGTGATCTTGGTTATTTGCACGGTTATCTGAAAACATGAATTATTCCTAATTAGGTTTATCCCTGGCTAACGCAGAAAATGTTAACTTAGAATCTCTTGTACAAATTCTTCATTGAAGCGTTGGAAGCGGTTTAGAACTCGTGAAACATGGAATACATGCAGAATGCCTCGTAATTCGGTTACCCGCTAACAGGCTATGGTATTATCTAAAGAAGATGGGTATTTGACTTACCATACCCTATCATATTTTTACCGCTACGTCAATATGTGATCAACCGACAGACAGTGTGCCTGAGCCCTCTTTGAATTCCGCAGACGGTTTCAAATTTACTTCCTTCGACCTAGAAGAAATCACGGTAGCTTTTGCTAAAGTTAAATTTAATAACGTGGGTCTCGACAATACTTAGCCCCGATTTATAAAATTAATTCTTCCTTCTATACTCCCTTTCAGAGGGCATATTTTCAACATTATTCTCATGATCCCACAGCGAAATTATTTTCGTTTCAAAGAAATTAGCACCTTCTTTATACAATTAATTTAGGTAAATTTCAATCCTACCCTTCCTGTCCCTTCCTGGCTAACGTCTTTCCGAACTTACTTTGTTCCCAAATATCCAGTTTTTTTAGTCTCGCAAACTCGGAGCTTGAAAATTATTAAAATTAATGAGGATATTAGGGAATCTATTACTTCTGATTGGATGACGATACTAACTCTCCTTGATTTTGCAAAGGCTTTTAACAAGGTTGATCATCAGTTGCTTATTTGAAAACTGCAGCCGAAATTTAATTTTTCGAAGTTTTCAATCAAATAAATCTCTTTCTGACAACGAACATGGGAGCTCCACAGGGATGTGTACTTGGATTTCTTCTATTTGCGATGTTCATTAACGATGTTAACCTATGTTATTAAACATTGTAAGTATCATCTTAATACGGAAGATATCCAGGTCTGCATATCTCAGCCGTTGGGATTAATTGAAGACTACCAAAAATACGGTATCTTACGTCTACTTTCCGTTTCAGCGCAGTGATAACCCTTGGGCACTAGATTACTCCTTTTTAAGACGCTAATTTTACCAATAGTAACTTTTGGATGTGAAATATTCTGTAAGCGTGATTCGGCCTTCAGTGTAAACTTAATGCAGCCTTTGACTCGGCAGTGCGATATATTTACAACCTACGATGGCATGACCACATTTCCATTAAAGTGAATTCTGTGTTTGGCTGCAGATTGATATGCGTGCTCTAATTTTTTACATAAAATCAATAATAAAAAAAGAGCCAAAATACTTATTTGAAATACTTGTGTTTGCACACGCAGTGAGATTAAGTACATTGTTATTGCCAGCTTTCAACTGCGGGACAGTATATAATAGCTTGTCAATAAACTGGCAATGAAGATTTTGCAAATGAATAACCTGTAAGGGATGCCGACGGATCCCTACGGAGCAGCATTAACTGTGAAGATGGAGAAAATATTTTGTTAACTCTAAACAACACTTTTGGTCGAAAGTCTTTTAATCTGAACCAAGCGCCACCGGCGTATGGCCAACATTAACATCAGGCCTCCGACAAGATAGGAGGTGGCGGACGTAATAAAGTCGATGGAACTAGTCGGTAATGAACTAGAATTTTATGAAATAGTAGCGAAATTTCGGCGGATATTACTGCGGTGGTTCTCGGAATGTTGGGAAACCGATATGTCCACTGGAAAAGGCGTATCTGTAAAGATTACACAGGCACACAAAAAAAAAGTTTTGATACAGAAAGGTGAAGAACCTTTTGGTACGTTTTTCGGTGTGCTAAAAACAAATGAACTAGAATTTTATGAAATAGTAGCGAAATTTCGGCGGATATTACTGCGGTGGTTCTCGGAATGTTGGGAAACCGATATGTCCACTGGAAAAGGCGTATCTGTAAAGATTACACAGGCACACAAAAAAAAAAGTTTTGATACAGAAAGGTGAAGAACCTTTTGGTACGTTTTTCGGTGTGCTAAAAACAAATCTGAGGTCAGAACTGACCCATCATCCCCTCCCCCAAATGGTCGAATTTTCACATCATATAAAAATTCAAAATAAATATCTCATTCTACGTTTTTCGGTGTGCTAAGAACGAATCTGAGGTCGTAATTTACCCATGACCCTTAGATTTCGCCCCAGCACCCACCCAAAGGTCAAAATTTTACTTTATATAAAAATTCATACCAGTTACCGAAAGGGCCTGAGTCAGAAATTAAAGGGTGACAGTCAAGATCACTAGAAATTGTACGAAATATCATAAACATCGTCAGCGTAACAAAGAATTCTAAAGTAGGATGGAATTAAGGATATATCATTGATTAAAGGACCAAGGTTCCTGCTCCGTGGCAAAACCGAGGTGTTACTAATCGGTTCGAAAGAAGCTCCGGGCAGGGCAGAGTCAGTCTACAAAGCCCGAAGGAAAACCAAGAACAGACAACTTATGAAGAAGAATATTATGATTAATTCGATCAAAAACCTTACCGGCTTCCAGACAGAGCCGACACTCCGTTTCAGTAGACAGACCTATCCGGTGTAGATGATATCTTAGCCCTGAGTACACTAGCCTGATACCAACCTGAGACCCGCTTTATTTAAGGCAGTGGTATCATTGTAAAAAAGCGCCTTAGCCTGGGTAAGTCCGGGAACATTTCTTCAGAATAGGAACTGTTGACTCCTAGCCTAATATTCCGTCACAGCTCCCTCTGACGAGCTTGCCCTCGATACTCGAGGAAGCAAGTAAGTATCTAACAGAGCGTTACCCTGTTATCGGCAGTTAGTTGTTCGAGGATATCGAAGCACTCCTTAGTAAGCCTCGAGGAAAAACTCCATGAAGTTTGAGCCTTGAGGGCCGCTTGACTATAACTATAGAAGATAGTTATATAAGTACGACACCGCCTTGTGGGCATCCCTTATCTGCCCTAATGCGCATTTACCTAGAGTAAATGTAATTTCCCGCTTCTTTAGAATATCATCCACCAAATTTACAGCATGAGAATCTCAATCCCTCCGTGTAAGAGCTCTAGATATGAATCCGTACTTGGTGTTTTCGAAAGCACCTTCTATGTCAAGAAAAGCACATAATGCCACTTCTTTATGGTGAAGGGCTTTCTCTTGTTAATAAGATTATGTAAGGCAGTCTCTGTTAATCTACCTTTTGTGTAGGCAAACTGAGTAAAGTGCAGGGGAAATGATTGGTTCAGTGTGCACCTGATGTGGTTGTTTGTGATCTCGCTCCTTGTCTTAAGTAGAAAGGATGTAAGACTCTTTGGAGTCTTTGGACTCAACGGAGATCCTTCGTCACTGACCACGTGGAGGACTATGTAAGTCTGGACCTAGTGTTGACCAAGGGAAGTAAACCTGTAACAGGTATTCCAGGGTTTCCAGTGAGTGCGAACATGTATTCATTCCACTGTTGGGAGCGTTTAGCTCCATTAAATAGCCGTTTCACTTGTCTACTGGCATTTCAGACAGACGTTCGCTCCACCAGGCACCTTATGTACCGCTTTGGTTGAGACTGAGATGGTGCTCTTATGGTAGGAGGACATGAGTACATTATTTAGCTGGTTAGCAGCCACATCTAGTTCACCAGTCGAATTGGATGTGCAAATAGTTCGACAACGAAGCTTACCTGAGGCTCGCCAGTTCTTAATGAACTCGGGGAGGACTCTGCTAGCCATGGTGAGATCTAGCACTCTTTCTCTGGCTGCAGTCATAAAAGTAGGTTTTCAACCTCTCTTAACTGTATTAACATTTTTATCGATTAGATAGGGGCAGGAAGTACCCTGCCAGAATCAGCAGGAATATGCCCAAAGGCTCCATTTGGAGTACCAGAAAGCCGCAGGCCACTGGCTACTACAATGTCTTCTGTGATCATAACCCTACTGGTCTGGTCAGAGTTTAATGCACATAGATCTGCATCGGGTTTTTTTACAGATTGCGTTAGAATTCATATCCAACAAGTAAACGGGTAGGGAGTGTCACCCACGGCAGGGGTCCTGCCACGAGAAGTCCTGATTGAAACTGGAGTACGACAGGTATTCAGAGTCCACATACTAAAGTCAAAGCTTCTCATTACCCATGTATCCCTCGGCTTATGTTATTTTACCTTGGATTTGAGTATTTTATTTAAGAGAGTATCCTTCTCTCCGCCTGACTACGATTAGACAGCACACTTGACAGAGAGATGACCGTACCAGTAGTCTATATACAGCCGCCGCCATGAGGAAGTTGAAGTTTTACTGACATCAGTGAACACAATTTCGATACCCCTGCACACAGTAACACAGGGGGAATAACAGTACACCAATGTGTTACGTGGTATTCCCTTGTGTTCGAGAATGCCTTTAGATTGGTCAACTAAGATTTGCCCTTAATAGACCTAAGCTGAAAAGAAGATAAAAAGAGGGTTTGCAATGAAATAGAGAAGAAAGATTAACAATGTGACAGTAATGTCGCACTTTTTGTCTTATTTACGGGTAGGAATGATAACAGAAAGTTTTCAAGCTTTCGGAAAGACGCCACTATGGATAGATAAATTTAAAAAAAAAAAATACATAGGTATACTAAATTTTGTGTATTGATAATAAAAAATTATTAAACGCGCACACAGAAATCAGACAGAATACACTAGTTAAGAAAACATTTTACGAAAAGGCGAATATAGATTAAAGTCGAAAAATTTCTTTTTCTGCTAAATTTTTTTTGTTTTTATGATGTTAATGTGTTGAATAGCACAATGTACAACAGTATTTATTTACAACGTAACAGCATTTTGTTTTTCTAATTTTTCATCAAAATGGCTGAGCTACATGTAGGTACTCCAAAAATATATCAATTTGCCATTTTTTTATTGCGATAAAACAAATTTCAAAGTACCTCATTTGAGAACTACACTAGCACAGTATAGCACAACTTTTTTTCCAAAGCTGGGTATTTTACAATCTATTTTTTTACTAACTGAATTCATTTATTTTTCAGCGGAATTTCCTTTCATAACTTATTATGTGATAAATACAACTCAAACAGATCCATCAAATTTCTACTCGGGAATTCGAGTTTCATCGTTGTCGAAGTTTGAACCAAGAAACTTAAGGTAAGATTAATACTTTAGTCGAATTTTAAATAATTTCTATAAGAGCTTCATATATTCCAAGAGTTCTTTTTTCAAAAATCGTTCATAAAATATAATTTTCCACTAATTACTACTGCAGTTCCAAACCCAACAAATGGAAATCGACCAGGGAATGTCACATTTTGTAAGCCTCCAGAGTTCTGTTCAAATAAATTGTTTCTCTCTGTGGCTGAATGTACTCATTTTGTTTGCATGCTACAGTGTTACGGCTCACATCTGGCATTTACGCCACATAAGCTAAAACACTAGAGACTGCCAAGATATAATTTGCGAAATCCATTTTAACAACATGACATTAGTGCGGGAACAAGTATAGTAAAGAAATATGGATTTTTCTTTCTCTATTCATCTCGCTTGAAATCGTTATGGGTATTGAGATAAATCTACTATTTTTTTGTTTTGACTGCATTGAAAAAGCTTCATTGGGATTTATTCAGGGCACTTTGCGGGCAGGATGTCTGTGACATTATGAGAAAGGGCTCGATATCTGTTCTGAAGATTTATCGATGGTCTAAACTTTAGACTCTAAAGACTAAAGCGTCAATAGGCGAATACCGTAAAATGTGTTTTTTAACTTCGACGTAGAAGTGTTTTACATATAACCAGTAATTTAGTCGACTACATGTTTTATTGAACCACGTTATTGACGCTGTTTAAACGCCTACTGGAAAAATTACTGTACTTGAATAAATTACTGGCCTGTTGAAACTATCCCTAACACGACAGGATAACGATACAAAGCATAACTTGACTCCGTTGGATTTCTGAATATAAAATGTCCAAAATCCCACAAAAATATGTTGAATAGGAAGTAGATAGTCCATCCCTGAAAAGTAGGTATCTGATTGCATCATTGAAGAATATTAGGGTGGCATTTATTAAATAATCGATTGTTTTTATAAAAATTGGGGTAATTATTTTTATAACTATAATTTAAATATCGCTGAAGCAGTCGCATCCACGAAGGAGTCTCTCGATGGTGGAAAAAATTATTGGCTGTAGTTTTGTAAAATAGCTTTTAAAAAAAAAGTTGTACCGACTTCACAAAGAGCGCTAAAAAGCATAAAATAATTTTTATTTTATATCTATTAAGACATTTTAAAGTCGTACTCTGTACAACAGAATCAAAATCATCGAAATCATTCTATGCCTTACGAAGCTAGGCACCGCCCTCCTTTAACTCTCGCCATAAGTCGCATTTTTTGTCACGACACAAATAGATACTCTATGCATTCAGAATCATCTAAATTAGTCCACGCGTTAAGAAGTTGATATCCCCTACCCCACCTCACCGTTTAAAATTTTGTCGCGGTACCAATGGGGTAACATACTCTATACGCGAAAAAAAGAATCAACCAAATGGGTCCACGCGTTACGAAGTTAAACTACCAACCCACCTTCCACGCCCAGCACTGAAGATCTTTTATGCATTATTAACAATAGGCGATCATATTCTATACAATTAAAAAAGAACCATCTAAATCGGTCTACGCATTAAGATGTTAGGTTCCACACCCCCCCCCCCCACCCCCCACCCCACAAGATTTTGGACATGCTACCAATCGCGGAATATACTCTACCAAATAAACCCAGAATTATCCAAATCGGTCCATGCGTTACGAAGTTGAACTACCCTCTCCCCCCACCATAGGCCAAATTGTTCTCAATACTAGAAATCGGGGATTACATTTTATACACGCCCCACCTACACCCCACCAAACATTTTTTTTAAATGGTACCAATCGGTGAACATACTCTATTCAACAAAACAAGAACATCAAAATCGGCTCACAAGTTACAAAGTTATGACCGGTCATACATAAAAAAAAATAAAAATACGTGTCGAACTTAGAACCACTTTGTTTTTGGGAAGTCGGTTAAAAGTCAAACCGAATTAATTTTTAATCAGTACATTGATCTACATCAGTAATGTCCACGCCTATAAAAGAAATTTGTCCGCGGGCAAGTGAGCTTTTGAGCTTTTAAATTCGTAGGTATACACAGTTGTTTGGCTGAATTCGGTTTCCTGTTCTTGCACTTTTTAATTGTTAAAGCACACAAAAGTTAAAAAAATCGTCATATTTAAGTAGCATTGTAAGCATACGTACCTTGGAAGGCTGATGATTTCTAAACAAAACTGTGCTAATTAGAGGTATCGTTTTATTTTTCCTGTTATTTACATAAATCGCTATCAATTCTTATTATTACAGATTTTCCGCTTTCCAAAGTTCGCTGATAAGGGAGGTGGGATGGCTTTTTTAGACGTTATTATCATAAGTCGAAAACTATGTGCCATAAAAGGAAATGAAAACATATTTTATAATGTGCAAATGAAGCCCTTTCATATGATGCCCACTTTACGATCCCATTTCCAATAAAAATAAAATTGCTTTTATAATTTTTTCATTTGCAATAAAGATGGGCAAGCATTATTTCAAACTATTCCAAATTTGCACCCTAAAAATTAGTTATGATACAATTACTGTGAATTCTAAATAGGAGAAATAGTACAGTCATTTGGTAGTTTTACCTGGAAAGTTTTCCAATAGTTTTGAAAATGGGTAATTTTATTGGAAAAATGACTCCTGAAAACAGTTTTTTGACAATATTTCCTTTCCGACTCATTTGACGATAAAAACATTTATATACAAAATGAAGCTAGAGAAAGTTTCCTACAATTTATGTACTAACCTTTTTTTCGGAAAATCAAGAGTTTTGGGGAAAAACTCATTTCCACACCGTCTTGAGGTAGAGTAAGAAACGAGTTTTTTTATCGTGGTATACCCAGTAGTCTGTTTTTGTTTCGCTATAAACTCTGCTGTTATCTCAGCAGTGCACAAAAAACAATGATTTCTGAATGAGAATGTTGGGCGCGTATATCGCAGCTGTGGTTGAGAAGTCGTGACATTGCTTTGTCTACGCAAAGATGCAGCGATTAACTTCTCATTATTGTATCGTTTTCGACATACATCGTGAACCACTATGGATCTCAGTCCCACCAAAAGCTTATCCTTATTGTCCTTTCTTTTAATACTTGACTTACGAAAAGTCTCCAATCCTTTTTCCTTCACTTCGATCATTTCACTTTCTTGCAATGGATTAGCACAAATAAAACAGTTTACTTCATTAGAAGCCATGGCTCTATAAATGCAAACGACACTAGATAGACGTGTACTGATGACTCAGACTAAATATAAATATTATAATATTTAATGAAATAAAAAGAATAATTCTGTTTCAATTTAAAATCAACAATAATAACAAGAATTACTAAATGTAAGATATAATTATGAAAAATAAAAATATAATAGACGTATTTCTACGCTATCACTGTGCCCCTTGTTCTTTTCTATTTCATTTTTTATTTTTGCTAAAGGTCAATTAATCTAATTACTTTTAAGCGTTATCTAAAAATTAAGTTTCCTGACAGTTGCAATATTATTACAGTAAAAATTTCGCAACTCTTTCCGTTTATAAAAGTACTGGAAAAATTAAAATGACAAATTTTATACGAAAGATGAGAAAATGTCATATTTGACAACATTGAGGTGTTATTTCACTAAATATTTCGACTGTTTGTGGGCTTTAAAAATACGAAATTGTAGAGACAAAAATCTCATTCTGCTCATTGCAAAACATAATGATGTTTTTTTTTTAAGGAAACACTAAAACACTTGTTAAGTTCCAAGTCAATCTATTAAATATGTTTACCCTTTAAAAAAACAACAACTAACTAATCCAGTGCTTTTCGCCTTGCTATGGCATCATCAGGGACAGACTACTAAATAAAGTCTAGCAGTACATATCAACCTCAAACAGAACATTCATTAACGAGCTTTTATAATTGAAATCTATTTAATCATTGAGCAAGTATTTATTTAACTGTTTAGCTTTTTTTATTTCATAAATTTTAGATTTGTTTAAAATTTGTCTTCATCCAAGTAATGACGAACGTTAAATATATTTGTTTTATACTAAGTTTCAGTAAGTAATAGACCACATTCGATAAACCCGTATTGGGTCTATTATGCTTCATTCCAAAAATTTTTTTATAATTTTTCTGTTTATTTTTGCGATACATATTCACACAATCTTCCATACTTAATATTTAAAATTAATTTGTTTAATGTTTTAATATTGAGATATTGTGTATTTGAATTTTTTAAACCTTTTTTAACTTTCTAATGCTAATGCTAATTTGATATTCCAAAGGTGGTCTGAATTAAAAGGAATGACCGCGTCTGAGAAAGAGTCTTTCCTAAAAATATCGAAATCTAGCCTATTACACAGATAAATATTATTATGTCAAGAAAGTTACTTGTTTAATTTAATAATTTTAAAATAAAATTATATAATCGTCCACTTTATTTAAAAATAATTGCAATTGCCGTGAAGTACCCGACCAAACTACTAAAATGTCTATTCTATGTATCTATCGTTTAAAAGGGTTGCTTTTAAGGATTCCAAAAATATTTTAATATTATCAGGGTTAGTATGTAGTCATAGTCATAGTCATAGATAACAGACGAGCTGCCACTTTTTTCATCAGTCTCTTAGTTCCTAAAAAAATTTATGTTTTTGTGTTCACTTATAATACCACTCTTACTAACAAGAACTGTAAATCCTATAAAAATATTATTGAAATTTCACAATGATAGGCTGTTACGAAACGCTGATTGCGCGAGCCCCGACTCCTCTTTACCGGTTTTTCGTTTGACATTATATTCAGAATAATATTCGATTTCGGTCACGGCTCCATTTGGAAATTCTGATATCCACTTATCAAAAATGCACGAAAAGATTAGTGCTTTACATTATCAAGAGGATGATTGCGTTGGGCCTTATATATATCTCAGAGAACTGAAGTGGTGTGACTGCTTTATCATGAGAGACGGTAATCAAAGCACCGAACATATTTTAAACATTTTATGGTTTGGGATACATCGCTTTATTCCTTTTGGTTTCAAAAACATGAACCCGACAAACACAAATTAACTTAATAATGACTGCTCTACGGCCATTACAAATAAAGAAATAGCCTTTCAGGCAGATTAATTGTGCCCAACAAAGGAATTGGTACGTAGTTATAGAGATGGCCAGAATAAATACAAATCAGTGATTAGTCGGGCTAAATTGAGTTTTGACCAGGCTGTTAAACGGAAGGTATTTGCTACCCAAAATGTTGATAAGGGATTCTGGTTTCTCATCAACAGTGAAAAATTATTTTACCAGTTCTTCAATACTCACCACTCAGTAATAATTGGAATGTTTATACTGCCTCATTGGGCAAAACCAACCTGCTAGCTACTCCTTTTGATGCTAATTCCTACTTGCCCTCTTCATCGCAGCCCCCTTCATCACCTTCGCAGTGAACTAGCAGACGAGAGCCGGTATAATTTCGCATGCAAGAAGTATTCGAAGTACCCTCTAAACTCAGCATGACCAAAGCTACTGGGCCCGATGCTACTGGACCCGATGCTACTGGACCCGATGCTACTGGACCCGATACTTTGGCTAAACCTCTACCTACTTTTTACATTCAATAGGAGTGCTTTTGTCTACATGGAAAATTTCTCATGTTCAGCCCATATCTTAAAAGAGGGAGTCATACAACAACTGTAATTACATTAATTTATTAGCTCTCAGTTGATGACATATCTAAAAAACAACCATCTTATTAACGATTGCCAATACGGTTTTCGCGCTGACCGCTCAACCGACCGAAGCTGACCAAAGACTTACTTTCGCGTCAGGGTTGGAATCATTGTATTCCATAATTTTGAAGAGTTCGAAATCCTTGCTCATGAAATTACAAAAGCTTTTGATATGCTGCCCTGTTAGCCAAACGTCAAGAATTTCGTGAACACCCTCACTCTTAACATGGATAGAAAGTTTTTTGTCTGATCATTTAATCCGTTTAATAATAGATGGAGTTACATCTGATTCCTACGAAGTAAATGACGGTGTACCTCAGGGTTCAGCTCTCTCACCAACCTTATTTCTTCTTTTCATTCATGACATTTTTCCCTCACTTTCAATCCTATTCATGGTTTCGCCGACAAAGCAGCCTGTATTTCACATTTCTGATTCTGTAATGAATTTTCGTGGGAACTCTGCAGAAATCAACAGAGAATACATTTTTACGATCCTCGCTTGGCATAGCAACTTGCGTTATTTTCATCCAAACTTAATGCTATTTATTGTCCCTTAAAAAACATCCTGTTCGTCTTCTATCTATTTCAATTGACAAAATGAATATACCCGATTCGCCCTCTCTAAACATCTTGGTTAATAATCATAGCTGGACCGATCATAGATTTACAAGTGCTAAAAATGTAACAAAATGTTTGGGTTTTATACAGAGATGTAAGAATTACTTTACTTCATTTGACGTAGCACTGATCTAAAAGTTCAGCAACAAGCTCATTAAAGGACTTGTCCAACAGTATCAGTTTGTAATTTTTCACAAAATCGAAATAGAACCTTACTTTACTTTATATCAAAATAGATTTAACTCTCAGAAATAAGTGTATATTTTCAAATTGTCAATTAAGATACGAGTACATACATGTAGCAGATCTTCAATTTCTGATAAATTCATTTCATTAATTAAAAGTTGCAAGACAGCAGGCAAATACATTTAAACGATCTAGAAGCCAAACCGCTAAAATCAATTAAATTCACTCGTTTCAAAGTCTCAGCAAAGGAGACCACTTCTGATTTCAAGGTTTAATTGCTGGAAACGTAAGTGATGCTGGTCCACAAAACGTGAGCTTTCCCACAGCAGAAATAGAGTAAATATAAGGACGTGCACCTATATTTCATCGAACAATGTAAAATCGATATGAGCGCTACAGATATTCCATTTCAACTTGTGAGATTATATGATGTGGTGCACCAAATATAGAAAGCTTTTTACTTCAATTCTACGAAATTGATGCTACAGAAATCGGTTGAGAGTTCTTAATCTTCTGCGGACAAAGAACAATTTATGTTCGAAGCATGGAAGCAGTACAAAATATACTAATCGCTGTTTAGAGAGAAAATATATGCGGATTTGTTCACACCTCATAAATATTTTAAGCTTACTTATGGTGATTTATAATGTTATCAAGCAGAAAACTCTACAGCCACTAAAGCTTAAGGAGTATATTATGTTTTTAGCAGTTCTTTTTAACGTTCTATTAACAGTTCTTAATTTTGTTTTAACAAAATACATTATTAGTTTGCTTTTCCTTGATTTAATTTAATTTATCATTTCAGGTACACTGCCGCCCATACTTTAGACCTATATTGTGAAGTGGCAGCAATATGTCGGCCTCCTCTAGTTTTAGCTCCAAACGAAATAGGAAGCTTTAAGAAATCGCAAACACCTAGTACTGGCTATATTATAAGCGTATATAAGGTAGCGATTAAAGTAACATTATAAATATACAACAAACTCTTTCAATTCCAACAGGTCTTCGAAGGTGACGATGGTGAACGTTTTGAAAAAAACTGGCTTTATTGGACGGGTGCTAGAATGTTATATAGGTTTTAATTGCGTTTAATATTTCTCTACTTTATTATTAACATGTTTGTATTTTAACATTATAGATATTTGCCTAGAACAGCTGGATTAAGACGTATAGCACTTCATAAAAGCGTTTCGCAAAAAGGTGATAAAATGTATCTGCTTGTTTGCGAGTGTGCTGATCTTCTGAAAGATATATCGGCAGCAGCATTTTTAATACCAGCATTACGCGCACGGTTGTGTGGCTATACAGGACTTTACAGACCAATTCAAGTATTTTAAGTACTGCCCATTACTTTTTTAAAATCGGATAAACATTCTTAAATTGATAGGTTAATTCATTGTTATAAAATGAGATTTCATTCTTAGTTAAGTTCAAGAGTTTTGATTTTCCTTGATTATAGCTATACATGTTCATAATATGATATTTTAAAACTACTATGGAAACAGAGCACAATGGAATCAGGGAAATATTTAAAGAAATCCAAAATGTAAAAATTTGTAAGACTTTAAAAGGTTTAATTTAAAAAGTAAAATTTACTAAGAATAACACCTTAAAGAAAAGTAATCTTATTACATAAAGTTAAATTTTAGTGCAAACACTTTCCATAATTTTAATACCGTGAACGTAAAGAAAAAAGTCATGATTGCCACTTAACATCTATCCGGTAAAAATCCGGACAATTTCCAGTGAAAACACAAATATTTCGTTAAATGTTTTGTTGACTTATTAAAACACTTATTATCTTTTAAATACAGAAATTAAATTATCGTGATTCAATTACTCTACTGCGGCATACGTCATTAATTTAGACAATATTCAGGCACTATTTTGGAATAATGAGATTAAATTTGATCAAGACGAAACTTAGGATATCGGGACATTATTCTCTTTGATGTAAGGCAGGCATGTTCAAAATTGTAATGTTCAAAATTACCATGTTCCTCTTCAATTGACCTTTTCTCATTGTTCTTGAAATTTGATTATATGTGTTTGACTTCTGTGTTTGACATACCTGATGCAAGGAATAAGTGGTTTTTTTAAAAATTCATCCATATACACTTCCTCATTAATTGCAAGGCTAAATTTTCAATCCTTTGGGACCAATCGCTATCCAGACAAGGAAGTACCTTGGGCTCAAGTTTCTTTTTTTTCAATTTCACATCTGTTAACGCTAATGAAAGATTTCTGGAATAAAACGAGTCATTTATGTTGGAGTTAAACAGAGGGAAATAAACTGAACTTTCTTAAAAAACTTTCGCGCTTGCTGCTTTGTTCTCAAAGTCGTTTTTGAGATGCCAGCACGTCCAGAATCTTTTTTGTTCTGCACATTCATTAGAATGTCATAAAAATAGTTCACCATCTCGGAAAGATGTTTTGACGTAAATTGAAAAATTAAAAAGTTATCTCTCTAGATCCTTTAACCCCTTGTGGTTCACAGGGCGTCTACTACAACGACTCTCCACCTGGTGCGGTTCTGCTCCAACGCCCTTAACTGTTGCCACGATTTGTTGATCTCGGTGCCTTTCTTCTCTACAAATCTTCTCCGTGTGTTGGGCTGTTATAAGCCTCAGACCATAGAAATCTGTCACAAAATTTATCTTTAATTATTATATATAAATCTTTAATAATTTAGAAATGGCGTCGATGCTTCAGAGAGTTAAGGCGAGTTAAGATTGAGGAATCGCCAATAAGCTTAATAGCCTTACGCTGGACTTTGTCTAACGCAGACAATGCGGTGTTTCCGACCCCTACCCAAATATGGGAATTATATTGAAGCCTAGGCCTAATGTGGGACTTGTCGATCAGCGCTAAGTCAGGTGGGGTGAAATATTTCTTACATCTCTGTAGAAAACCCAAGCATTACATCGCACTTTTGGCGATTGCAAATATATGAGCTAAGATTGCTGAACTAATCATATATATGACTTCTGAACAACACATTGATTACAAAGATTCACGTGTACGCCGAGATAACAAAGTCAATGAAAAAATCGATCATTGGCAAGTATCTTATGATTTATTCATAAATTTATTGAAACCGGGGCAAAAAATGTGCGATATTTCTTCCTAAGGGGCATGATTTCCGTCGACCACCACGAAAGTCTTGGTTTACCTCTGGGATATCGATCGGGGCAAGAAATCATTGTCGCTTTGTAAAAGTTTTTATTAAGCTAACGTTAACGTTGTTGAGGATCTGTCTAGATGTGATATTAGGAACGTGGACCGGTTTACGCAATATCAGTCCACTATGTTATAATATGGGCGGACTGTTCAGAGAATAACGTAATCCCTGATAGAGAATCCATTTGAAATTGCAGATTCATCAGCAATAGTTGTCTCGAATCTGGTGAAGTTCTTCTTCCGCCCCCTTGACCCCCCCCCCCCCACAAGGTCCTGTAGATTGTGACCCTATTCCTGACCACCCAATGTTATTGGATTGGAGCGAGCTACTCTCCTTTTAGTGCCAGGTAAAGAAAGAGTGGTGAAGATTACTCTACACCACCCTAAACAATGCTCCAACTAGAAGAGGATACCTGCATCATCATGCAAAAAAAACCCCCAAATTTGTCTTTCTTAATTTAACCCTTATTATTTCACGCTACATAAATATGTAAGTAGTGTTTAAAAACTGATGTGTAAATTTCAACTCAATATCTCCAGCGGTTTGTGAAATATCGCTGCCGAAAAGTTTAGTTTGGAGAGAAGTTTTAGTACAATTTTTTTCGAACTAGCGAAAAAGAAGCCGTATGTAGTTGAAGCATGCGAGTTATTCTTATCTGAGATTTTCAAACTTTCAAATAATCACATATTATACCGAAGAAAGAGAGAACTACTTAACCGAAAGGGAAATTGTTCTCCTGACAGCTCAGAAATTGATTGCACACTGAATTTTGACAAGAACAAAGTATTATTTGACAGCTGGAAAGTGTTTCGTAGTGCAAATTTTGTACAATATTGCCAGACTATTTCTTTTACTATTGAACAGGTAAATTTAGGAAACTGTTATTCTATAACATATTTACCCTATGCTCTTCGCCTACATAAATGTTATTTTAAAATGCTCAAATGTTATTATTTTTATTCTTATATTATATAATTGTATTGAAATAAACAAACAGCAGGATAAATGCTAAACGATAAATTGGCATTTCAGTATCAAGTCCCAATTTAAAAATTGACATTATTGCGTTATTAAAAAATGATGTTCATGGTTTGGACAAACAAGAACAATGATTATTAGAAGCACATTCTTTTTCTATCGCTGGTTCTGATGACTTCCTAAACATTGCGTTCCTCTCTTGCTGTTTTATTTAACTGGGAAGACTATGAACACATTTAAAATGATTAGATGCCTGCTGTGATGCAAAGATTGTTTTCCCGAATATTGCACTATTTTGCCATCACGATAGTGCAGGAGAACGGAGTGAAGTATCTTCCTAGGTCAGCACGGTCAGCGACCTTAATATTGTCGAGCCAACCTTGGAAAAAAATTACGAAGGGAAACCCTGTACAACATTCCTTTGTGTAAACAAATTGTAGGCATGTCAAGCAAATTCAAAATTTGTGAATGACAATTTTAAGAAAAATATATTTTAATACCCATTTCAATTGTGAATACACAAGCACAAATTAAAACTGACTTTCGCTGATAAGACGAGGCGAGACGAGGCATAGCACACAAATTTTGACTTTCACAAAAGGGTCTCTTAAAATCTTCAAATTTGATTTATTTATTTCCTAAAACACTGTTAAAGTTTTCAAGTTGAAAAGAATAGCAGTTCCAAAGGTGATTTAAAATTGAAAGTAGGAAATTCAAGATTTAATTTTAGCACTCATTTGTGTTCATATATTGTTAACTGTAATTGTTTGTAGGTTTAAAAAAACGTTGCATTTGAAACGCACTAATTAGATAATATTTCTAGTAAGATTTAATCACATCTGAACTTAGTAATATGTAGTGCAATTCAAAGAGTTCTATGCTTTTAAAATTTCTAGTGTATTTTATAAAATTTTATGTAGTGAATTTGGGTATTTCCAAATATTATTTTCAGTTTTCATTGAATTTTAAAAAATGCCTTTCCCCTATTAATCTTAAAAAAAATCGAATTATCTAAATAACTTAAATGCCAGCGATGTTTATGGTCCAACAAATTTAGAAGAAAAGAACCTTAAAGGGTTCCAAAGATTTATCAAGATTTGATAACAAGCATTGCGGTGTTATATTAATGCCAATTTAAAATTCGAGCTCTACGTTTCAATAGTTTTTGTTGACATCATCGTAGAGCTTTACGTTGTTTTGTAGAAAATAATAAAATAACTTATAAAAAGTAATTATTTAGAAGCAGTACATTTTTGTGTACACGTGTTAGTCGAATCAAAAAATTTAATTCTTAAAAGTCATATCATAGTGCCATGTTTAAAATCATATCACATTCATATCATTTCAAAAATATTCGTACCTTAGAGTACCAATCATATCATCCAGCTTTAAAATTTTAAGAATAAATCATGTTAAATATTAATGTAAAAATTTATATAATATAAATATATTTAAATTAATTTTAAAATACAAGCAAATACAAATTTATTGCATGCAGGCATTATGAAAAGAATAGTTGCTCTAGCGACATCTGTCGAGAACTTTTTATAAACTTATTAAATAAAATCAGAGAATACTATTAATGCTATATTTTCAATTAGTACTTTTCTATTACAAAATTATTAAAAGGAGTATTGTACTCAGAGCATCGCTTAAATTTCGTAAGATTACTCTATACACCTGTCCTCATAAGACAGCCAGAACTACTGATCTATTTCATAATAGCTACATTAAAATATCTAAACCAACTTTTACCAGTTTCTCAAAATTTCAAGTTTTTTCATAAGTGATACAAATAAATTTTTACTTTTATACGAAGCGTGTGCTACTTTAGTATATGTATATATGCAAATTGTAAGCGAAGATATTGAGCCAAACTATGAAGTAGTAAGGTGAATACTAAAATGGATGTAAAATTTTATATGCAAATTTCAAGAAAACAATATACAAAATCAGTTTAATAGAATACAAAAATTTGCGTATTGACATTTAAGAGAAACAAAATTAATTAAAAATAAGGATTTAATCTATTTTCAGGGTTTACTGATTAAACAATTTAACTTTGTTTTAATACTTTGAGTGTCAAAGTACACCTATTATTTTTTTTCCTGCTAAGTTCAAACAACGGTGCGGTGAAAATTCATTTTATTTCAACTGAGCTCTGACCCATAACATTTAAGGTACACATCGTTTAGGTTTTAATGGTGGGCCCCTATTGTTCATCCTACTAATATACAGAGTGTCTAAAGACTAGTGGTCAATATTGTAGGATTTGGTTGGGTAAGCCAATCTCTGAGCTGTTGTCTAGCTAGCAGCAATGCAAAAGACAAGACTCAAAGTTCCTCACTTCCCTTACCCTAATTCCCTTTCGGCTAAAACCAAGCTAACGCATCAAAGGGTTGCACCCTAGGCTCAGGGAAATTTGTATCGGAATGAATTCATTTTGCTCACTGAAAGCCGATGTGATGTAAAATTAGGGAAATCTCTTGTAGCCTTGTACTGTACATATATTTTTGAGCTTGCGTCAAGCTGGGTAGCTACGAAGAAAGAACTAAGGGAATGGTTATAAATCAGTGATGGCCATACTTACACTACTTAATGCGAGGAATGCTTAAAAGCTTCAGAAACGTTTGGTACTGTTTGTTTAATTTAAAACCTTAAAATGTTTACAAAAGTTTTTTTTATTTTAAGATATTGTATAATTGCTTACAAAACTACTTAAAAGTGAAGATATTTTTATCTTTTATATGTTTTAACGATTAAAAAGCTTAAAAACAGGAAACCGAATACAACCAAGTAAGTGCATATACGAATTTGAAAGTTCACTTGCCCCTGCAGAAGTTGTATGGACGAGGAGGAGGAGGAAACTATTTTCCACTTTCTTTGCCGGTGCCCTGCACTGACACGCAGGCGGAAGTCATTGTTGGGTGACTATTTCCTCGATAGTCTTGGCGATCTGGAGGCGACTGACGTTGCAGATCTCTGGCGCTTCATCGATAGCTCCGGATGGTTCCAGTGAGGAGGTGGTGGGAATTCTTACATTCCCGTGGCATCACTGTGGGCCGTCCTTCAGGACGGCCACACGAACCTAACCTAACCTAACCTTGCCCGCGTCTATTGATTTGGACATCACTGTTATAAATGCAATTTTCTGAAACATCTCACAAATCCTAACACACTTTCCACTACAAACTCAGATTTGTTTCTAGGTACGATACTTTAAGTAGAATAGACCCCACAAATTTTGTTTTTATGACGTCTCTGCGTCATATTAAACCAAGTTCAAGCAAAATCAAAAAAAATTTTACCAAATGTGTGTGAGAATGTTTTTTTTACTAACTTTAATTAAAATTGCTTAGCATTTGATTTTATTTACAGCAATTTACAAGTTTAAAGCTTATTTACTCCATATCTGCAGTCAAATATTTTGAATAAAGTAGAATGTAAACAAATATTCCAAGTAATCGGCGATGGACTCAATTTTCACGATTTTGAACAATATATATAAAACACTCTATTGCTCATATTTTAAACTATTTTTACTTCTTTTATATTTAAGTTATTAATTTTTTCACAAATTAACACTGCTTGAATCGATCGCCCATAAAAGAAAATGTTTCCCGCTCTTGTTTACGCCCTTTCGTCCCCCATACTTAGCCAATAAACTAGATGCTTCACTCACGTACAGAACTTTTACACGGAATAACCATTCCGTTTAGTTCTTTCTTCGTAGCTGGGTAGCTGTTTTTGCACAACCGCCTTCGTCTCAAGCGCATTCGCCTGCTTGCATGAACACGAAATTTTACGGTTTTTAAGTACAAGCGTTTACATCAGGCAACCACTATCACTCGAGGTGTCATTTAGAATATTTGACAGGCTGAAAGTAAAAGTGACCTAGATACAAGGTCCGAGCAAAAGTGACTTAGAAAATGTTTCGGGCAAAAACCAACGGCGTGAGATTCGGGGCAAAAACGAATCAGCGAAAAACTCCGGGCAAAAATGACTAAACTACAAAAAGTAATGCAAAGTTAATGCAGTTAAGTAGTCAAGTCGTTTTTGCCCGGAGTTTATCTCTGAATCGATTTTGACCGAAATTTCACGCCATTCGTTTTTGTAAGCCACTTTTGCTCGGACCTTGTAGATAGGTCATTTTTACACTCAGTCTGTCCTTTATCTCATGAGTTTATATAAAATTATAATGCGCGTGCATATACCTATTCTAATCGGTAGTATGAGTTATAAAAAACTGAATGTACAAACATATTTTTCTTACTAAAATTTATTTTAAATATCTTGGAATGCGTAAAATCAAATTTGCGTAAAAACAGGATTAGGTGTATTTACATTAATGTAAGATCAGCACCATTACCTCTTAAAAGGAACAAAAGCAATAAAAAATCACGGCGTTTATATATCGATTATTGCAAATAATAAGTCAGCAAGAAAAATAGACAACGATAAAGAGTGGGCTATGAAAAACGGAATACAAAAAGAAATGAAATCACAGGAAAAATATTTCATGTAAAGAATGTTGCCAAGACTCAAAAGCTCGTAAACTTTCACTGTTAAAAATTTATCAGATCTCATGTAGAGCCACGCCACTAACTCTACAAACCCTACATCTTGGTCAAAAAGTATGGCTAGGCCGTTTCCCGGCCGTCGCACAGACTCTCCCACAGGCCCATAGAGACAAAATTCGGGCCCGGGGTGTACCACATACGGGCCCCCGCGAAATGAATTTCTGGAACGGCACTTTTTCGATCGTGAAACATTTTTTTATATAAATAATTGAAATGGAAAAATTTTTCTGTTGATGACTTAGATGACGGGGCCCCTTTTGAAAGCCCGGGCCCGGGGGTTTACCCCCTTCGCCCCCCCCCCCCTGTCGTCGGCCCTGCTCTCCCATGTAGTTAAGGTAAGAAATTAAGTCACTGGTCTTTAATGTTGTGTCAGGCAATAGTTCCATGAAATGGCGAAGCCACCGTTTTTTTTTGATTAAGTTGTAGGATTTGTAGATTTAGGGCTTGTAGACTTAGGGACTCTCCACATGAGATCTGATAACTTTTTAACATTGAAAGCCTTGTGTTCATTGGCATCTTACTTTAGATGAAATGTTCTTGGCGGGATATTTTTCTTCTTCTTCCTGCATTTTAATCTAACAATAAAATCTTCCTCTGTGATAAAGAGGAAATCATACGCTGTGGACGGAGTGTATTATCGCCAAGCTCACTCATTTTAATAATATTAATAAGCAGTTGATCGCTTATATGCACCAAAAAATAAAAACCGCTACTGTATTAATATCTTTGAAAGTAGAAACGCTATCTAACACAGACAGAGTTTAAAATGCGACTACATACAAGTCTTCTATTCTCGGTTTAGTACATCTGCAGATTTTAGTATTATTATTATTTTATAGAGATTTTTATTCCGAAATATAAACTACGGACTTGATTTTGATATTTTGTTTGTTTTTAATGAATTGAAAATAATTGTAATTTAGATGAATAAAGTTGCCATGTAAAATGACGTGGTTGTTTTTGAAGTTTATCTGGTTGGATTTGAATAGGAAACAGTTAAACAATACTTGAAAAGTTGACGATGATTTTGATATGTTTGGGATTGTTTCTGAAAAAGGTTCACTTTATTTTGGTTAGGTTGCCGTTGATTTAGAAGTGATTACCGTTGATTTTGTTTCGGTTGTAAGTATCGTTGAAACCTCCAAATCACCGGCAACTTATCCAAAATAAAGTTAACCTTTTTCAAAAACAATCTCAACCATATAAAAATCATCGTCAATTTTTTCAAATATGGTTCAACTGCTTTATATTCAAATCCAACCAAATAAACTTCAAAAACAAACACATCAACTTTTTTGAAGTGCAATAATTCAAGAAATTCGAATAAATACAATAATATCTATTTCAACAGTAAATAGTTTCATTACAATAATTTTCTGAGTTTTATTACAATAATTTTACGTAATTAATGCCCGAGAGTCACAGGGTCTTAACAACTTTTCATAAATAATAGAGAAACCTTCGTACCTATTGTATACGTTACGACGCAAATTTACCATTAATTGCAAACATGTTCTAAATGATTTTTTACTGCTTTTTTATACTATTGTTTTCTTCAAAACTTGAAAGAAATCTTTGCTTATTCATGCATATATTTCTCTCTATTCTACTACTATAATATATATATATTCTATTTTAGTATTCAACCACTTATTTCACAATTTATGGCTATTAACAAATACATATTTACATAGATTTATCAAAAATAGTGAAATATATTAAATACATATGTAAAATATTTATTTTAAATTTTCCGATTATGAATAATCTTATAAAAGTATGTAAATGATAAACATTATTTATTAGATATTAATCCAAAAATACAATAATTAATAAAGCATCAACGCCTTTGTGCCAATAAAATAGAAAGTAATGCCTTAGTGGCCTTGCAGTATATTTAGTAGAGAATGTAGAGCGTTTCACAATACGTTTTTGGCAGTGTTTTTCAGTAATATAATTTTTTTTTAACAAAAAATCTTCATATTTTTTCTTGTTAACACAAAAAAGCAATATTTTAAATTATTATTAATTGTACTATATTTACTGTACATAAATAGTGTAATCGTTAATTTCAAAACTTAGCGAAAGTAAAATATGTTAGGTTGTACTATTCCAGCACTCCCAAATTAGTAATTAAAAATAATTATAGTTGTGTGCCCTATATGCTTATCATAATAAGAGCCGAATAATGACCAAATAAGTAGATAATTGTGATCTTTAGCACTTAATGAAGATAAAATGACCAGAAACTCAGCATGTTCTGTGTTTGGCATTAGCCTGAGAAATCAATCTGCAATGCATTTCTTTAAAAAAGAAAAAGAACAAGCCAAATTGTTATTTAGTTTATTTTCTTATCTATACATGTAAGATACTTGGTTCTCCTGGATCAACATATAGGATACTTTTCATCTATATAAACTATCTAGTATATAAAAATGGATGTAGATATAGGAGTGTATATGTGTATGTTGCAGCATAACTCTGGCATACATAAAGCAATATTCACTAAACTTAGTGCACAGATGAACTACAATCTGAAAAACATACTAGGGCTGTCCATAGTTTTCGTGTTCGCGGAGATAAATAATGACACTCCCGAACCCATTAGATCCTGTGGGTGTAAACACCTCTACCACCCCTAGGGGTGCTGATGGTCAGGTAGTGACATGTAAAAATAAACCAAAACGACCGATATTAATATGGAATCCATAGTTTTCAGAGTCGCTAAGTTGAGTATTGTGGATGCTTTCATACTTTGCCAAAGCAGAAAAATTATTGTGACGTCTCATTTTTCTACAAAAGTTACAGGCTTTTTACAGGGTAGAAGTAAAATTGTCTGTCAAATTTAACGGCCTTCAATTTGAGGAAAAAGCGATAATTTGATTTTGTAAAATAGAAAATTGGTTCCTCTCCAGTAGATATTGGGACATCACATAAATAATGCTGTTTTTAAAATATCTCTTTCATTCTGCTAGAATTTCAATGCCTCTGTTCCAAAATTCACTTGCCCGTGATGAAAAATCCTAGCAAGTACCGTTCTAACTTCACGTAAAGAGTTCATATTCCTTCCAACCAAATAATTTTAAAGACTACTAAATAAGTAACTATCAAATAGAGTGATATCCGGTGAATATGGTGGGTTGTACATAGTTTCTCATTTCCAAATTTCGTAATCTCATCTTCGCGGTATTTTCCAAAGCTTTATCCTGGCGGAAGAAAACCTTTGATCTTTAAACCAAAAATGATATTTTCTTATTAGTACTAATTGTAAGCTGCTCGAACAGCTGGCAGTCGGTCTCTTTTGTTGTTTAAAAGTTCAAAAAGTTCTAAACCTTTCATATCCAACCAAACAGATAACAACACCCTAAATGTGAAGACCTTTTTTAGGCTAGTGTTTCTCCTTTCTCTACCCACTGTCTTCGGTTACTGACGTTTTTGCAGGATGTCCTCGTCGAGCCCTGCTGCTTTTCCAGGATAAGGCTCGTCTCCTAGGCTATAGTGCCTGGCTCGGAATTTATGAAACCACTGGCTTACGCTTATTATCCGACCGATATACCAAATGAATGTTTCTCGCACTTTTCGTTGTACTGTTGCCTTTATTGAACTTATAAAGCAGATTTTCTAGAAACTTAATAAAGAATTAATTCGCATTTTCCTGCCTGCATTTCAAAAAACCACATTATTTTTGTGATTGTTAAAGATTACACAAACAGAACTACCTAGATTTTTTAGAAAAGACAATACAGAAATAAATGACAGGAATGGAAGCGCAAGTTTTTCACAAAAATTGTCTTTTATTTTTCAACGCAATCCTCTTTTAGGAATAGACACTTTTTCAACGTCCCTGCCATTTTTATAACTTCTCCAAAAATACGATTTTTCAAGCTCCTCGTTTCAGCTGAAATTTTTTCGTCGAACCACGTTTTTAAGTTGGGGAAACAGAAAGAAGTTGTACAAGTTTTCGCGGGGCGAATCCGGAAAAATGGACTGATTGATAAATGCATTGTCGTGGTGTAATAGCACTTTTTTCTTTGCAGAATAGTACCATGTCTCCTTCAATTTCTCGTCGAGTAAGTCCAACAGTTCACTGTAGTACTGCCCCGTGATTTTGTGATTTTTGTGGTTAAAACACTGACTCGAAGTTGACAGCTGTGACCGCTTGTTAAGCACCGCGAGCAATCGCAGTATCCATCGGCCGTACAGTTTTTTTTATTCCCAACTTAACAGGTGTTTATCTCTGCCGGGTGTTGTACGTGTTCCTACCCAAAAATAGATGTTGGGCCAGGTTTGAATACGTTCAAAAATTACCTAATGATGATCATAGATGATGAAGGGTCATCTTAGACAGCATATAACTTCGCTTTTATTTTTTTGCACCACCAGTCTTCACACACGGGTACTTAGAGATACACACCAGCTGAATTGAATTTTCTTAGGGACTTTTCATATTTACCTCTATACCATGAATCAAGGAATAAGATTCTAAAATCTTTGTTGAGCAATATGACTGAGAGTCATCAAATTTTTGTCAGCAGGTCAATATGATTGAGGGTCGTACGTATGTAAGTACCTACTCCTATTGTCTCGAAGTTTTGTCAGGAGATGAAGTGAAAAAACAAAATCTACCAGTGTCAAAATTATTCACTAATGAAAAATAATAAGCACTGATTCATTCTTTTAATAAAAAGTATGTCCAGCATTTTCATAATTCATTAAAAAACGTATCTTAAAGGTCTCTTGTTCTAAGCCCAGATTTCGATATATATACTTCTTAAAACATTTTGGTTTTCTGTGAACAAAAGCTACATTATTACCATTTATAAATATAAATAGCTGGCAAGCTTCAAGCAAAACGGTAAAAATTTGTGGAACTTAATTTTAAATTTAAATGACAATGGCGCTAAGAGAAAATTTCCCAAATGGAAAATACTCTCTTGCTATAAATGTAATTTCGTCCAAATTAAAAGAACTTTCAGTTTTTCAAATAACCCATTTGTCCATCTTTACGAATTACTCAACCAAAAGAAAAAGTGTTCTTCTGAGAGCTATAAATAAATTTTCGCTCACAGAGTTTTGACAAGAAGAAAGTATTACTTGACAGCTGGAATTTGGAATTTGTCAGTGCAAATTTTTATACATATAGCATTGCCAGACTATTTCTTTCCCGACTGAACAGGAAAATTTACGAAGCTATTTTTTGTATTACGACAAGTGATAACGTGTCGATTTTTCATCACAGAGGTTCTAGAATCTAACCCTACCGAACCTCTCTTTTAAGACATTCTAAATTCGTCACATATAGGAATTTCAAAATTTACATACATAAATGAAATAGCAAACAACTTAAAAAAATATAAAGAAAATGAAAATTTTGATTTTTGAATTGAAAAATTAATTTTTTTCCTGATTGCACACTTAAATTTCTTTTTAATATTTACCAACTTTTATATTTTCAATACCAGAAAAATACCGGTAAGCCGTTTTCTATTGAATATTTTACTGAAATACCGGTAATTGAAAAAATCAGTCAATTTACAATCATTAGTACGAGCGTGTAAGGTTCCATCTTTACTTCTCTGTAAATCCTTAATGTGCCACGCTTCTAACCAAATCGCCAAGTATTCTAATTTAGCAATATTCCTACTGGATTATTCCATATTGCCCTACGCTTCTGCAACTATGATGACTCGGTTTATCTGATGGGTTCAGAAACCACGGTACCCAAGCAGCATTTTAAGTCACAGCGACTGAGTTCAAGATACTGGAACAAAAACTAATATGTTACGTCGACCAAAGTAGAAACCTCAACATATGTAGATGGCCAACTTATACACATCTTTGCTAGTAGTCAAAAATAAATTGTTTCTGTGGTAAGCGATTTATAAGCTCCCTGTAGATAAATTTCCTCAAAATGTGCGAAATCGATAGCCTTTACAACAAACTTTCTGCTTTATAAAGTTACAGTCACGTTGTTACCACGTTATAGTGGCGGCGTTTATGGTGACTTTTTAAGTAGTTATAACGTTTCTAAATGTTTAATTTGACACACAACAACGTTCTTTTTATGATAATAATCTTTTCATGATGGAAAAAACACCCTATAGAGTGCAACTTTAAATCACACGGTTCGTTCCAGTTACTGTGAAAGCATTTATTGACATGTCATTATCGTACTTATAAATTTGGCCACACAACGGAAAGTGAATTTAGCTTGCACGTATTAGCTTTTAACTCCCACTCATTGGCCATAGCGGTAACATAAATTCCGCGCTTTTTTTTTGTTGCGACTTCATAAAAGTTTATATTGAAAGCAACACCACAGACGTACCAGCTGTTAGCTGGCATCAAAATTTTGATAGCTCCTCGGTTATATAAATATATAATAGCCACAATCAATAACGTTTTCGGACAATAACTTGGGTTGATCAACATATATAAAACTTAATTTATTTATGTTGAAAAGCGCAACCCAACTTAAACAAAACCATTTTCAAATTTAAATTTACCTCTGTAACTTTCGTAAGTAATTTGTCACTCTCTCTTGTTTCCCATAACAATAAACTCCTTGAGAAAATACTCACATGAAAGTTACAGAAACTGGCTGTTGGAAAAAAAAGGTATATGAATATATTGGATTTTTAAAGTTTTATTTATGTGCAAGGATTAATCTGTGGTGCAAAAAAAATTTAGTAATAAAGCCACGTTTGATGGTAAAATTTTCGAACTGTCAAGTTTTTCGGGCTTATATCTAGAGTAGGTGCTGCTCAGTGTCTCGGCAAGCCATTTGTGCATAGACCAAAAAAACGTCGGGAAATTATATCATGGTATATTTTTCACCGAACTTTTTTATGAGTCTGTAGGGCCTTTTTATGATAGCAGTGGCGATATTTAGTTATTGGAATAATATTAATTTGTTAGAACATATTTTAAATATTGAGGATTCAAGGTTTTTGTTATTTTCGAAAATTTATTCTCGGAAAAGAACTCAAAAGTCTTGAAGTCTTTTAAGGGAATACACCAGTGGTATGATTTAAAGAAATCTTTTTTTTTATTTTTACATATTTCGATGTAAATATGTAAAAATAAAAAAAAAGATTTCTTTAAATCATACCACTGGTGTATTCCCTTAAAAGACTTCAAGACTTTTGAGTTCTTTTCCGAGAATAAATTTTCGATATAATATGTGTAAAGAGGTCGAAATATGAAAGTCGGCCTATATTTATTTTTGAAAATACAGTTGTCGTCTAGCTATGAAACATTTTTTGAAAAACTTTTTTTTTCAAATTTGTTGCCACTGTAACTCGAAAACAATTTATCGTATCGATTCAAACCTTTTTTTGCATGTTAAAACATGTTCTTTCGTACCTTGAGCCATGGATTTTTTGATTGGACCAAAAATTACAATTTGGCTGGCAGAAAAGGCAATTTTGTCGCCGAAAATATTATACTTTTTTTTCAACCGCCATTCATTTAATTTTCAATATTTTTTTTTTAATCCAGCGTTGATAGTACGGAAAATTATATAATACTTATTTTAATGATGATTTTGTTTCTTTCATTCTAGTCAATGTAGAGGCGCGAATCATGGCAGCACTGAACGTACTTCTTTTCATATCCGTTACCGCGGTTTAAGTCCAGTAAATTTCAATATTTTGGTCGGAAAAAATGTGTGTGTATTTTTTAACAACTGACAAATATGTGTGAGGGTTGCTACTTAAATTTTGAGATAGACAAGTAAAAATAAATATTTATAATCGATAATGGCTTTATTGTTTTTCAAAATATTCTCCATGATCAATACACTTGCATGCGTTTGAACCAATTTTCGAAACACTTTTTCCACTTCGATTGAGGTACCTCCAAAACATGTGATTTGAACGCATCAACCGCATCTTCAGGCGTCGAAGAACATTGACCTCGCATTTTATTTTTGATCTGCGCGAATACGAAGAAATCTATGGGTGCCAAATCAGGACTTTACGGCGGATGACCCATTAATTCAATGTTTTGAATGCTCAAAAATTCACTTGTTTTAGCCGATATCTGAGAGCTTGCATTGTCATGATGGAGAATGATTCATTTTCTGCGATTGGTTTCCCTTATTTTTCCGAACACTTCTGGCAAACAAATGGTGGCGTGCCATTCAGAATTGACCATTCAATGTTGCTGCAGTGGTACGGTGGCGACATGTCCAATTATTCCGAAAAAACAGGCGACCATTTGTTTCGAAGTGCTTCATACGCGAACAACTTTTGTTGAATTTTGCTCGTCTTGAAAGACCCATACAGTCTATTGTTGCTTAGTTTCGGGTTCATATGCCTAGATCCATGATTCGTTGCCTGTCACGAGCGTATAGACTTCTTTTAAAGCACCGCGATTGAATTTTTTTTAAATATTTCTTTGCACCAATCGACATGGGCCTTTTAATGAGTGATTGTTAAATTATGCGGTATCCAACGCGCACAAATCTTTTGAACGGCCAAATTATTAAATGTATGCGAGAGAAACTAATGCCTAAGCATGCCTCAATCTCACGGCATGTCACATGAAAATCTTGCAATATCAGTACACTCACAGCACCGATTATATTTGGAACAATTACAGATTTAAGACGAAATTCCGCCTGTAGCGAGTGCGACCACGACTAAATTCGGAAAAGCAGCGAAACATGGTGACTCGTAAACAACACAAATAGCACTCGTATGACAAGACGTTCTGAGTATGATCAGTATTAAAAATGTACGATGACAATATCAGATTTGACATATTCAGACTGGTGTTGCCATATCTCAAAGTAGCAACCAGTTTTCTTTAAAAAAAATCTAGAAAAATATAATTATTTTTACGTAGTTACACTGGTATAGCCCCCTAAGTATTAAGTATAATTTTGTTTGAAAAAAATTTATTTTAATCAAACTTTTCTTGTATTTCAGGCTTTGTAAACCCCGCCTTGTACTTTTACGAGGTATCAGTCCTACATTTGTAGTCTCGATCGATTTTTTAATTTATTTCTATCGAAATCGATATTATCTTATCGCTTCATTCATATTTTATCAAGTAGTCTCCTTTTACCAACTAAACGGAACTCTATTTCCTTTTGTTATTTGTCTTTATTTATTCCGCAAATTAAGCATAGAAAAAGAAACAATCATATATGTAAGTCAAGGAAAGACAAAAAAATGCATTCTCTCAATTTAAAGCATTTTCTCATTATCACAGTAAAAAACAGTCAAATAAGATCACCAAAGTATTGCCATTTTGCTATTTTCTTTAACAAGGACATACTTTTTGAATACAACAAAAATGAAAACGCGTACATATGTACGTATTACCTTCAGAAATTCTATACGTTACCACAATTACAATATAGGCAAATATAAAAGTCGAGGCTCAAATACTATACAAGTATTTTTTAAGATTTTGTAATTTATCTGAATAATTATTTATTAAAATTATTGTATTTAGAATATTATAATTATCAAAGAAGAAGTGATTAAAATTCAAAAATAACTTTAAATTAATACTGCAAAATAATCCAAAAGGTGCTGTGATAGAGGCAAAATAAATTTTATCACATAATTATTTTTCAAGCGTAGGCATGACTAATAAATTAATATTATAAAGATACATTTACATATAATATATTTAGGTCATGACATAAAATGTAAAATAATAATAACTTCATTGTTTTAAGAATGCAAAATAAGCCCAAATTAGGATATTGTAAAATTTTCAATAAACATTTTAACACTAATATTTTGTTGTTTTTAATAATGAGACAATTTCAATAAAAAATAAAAACCTGTGGCATTATATTGTAATGACACAACATATAGGTATATGTAAATATAAAGAAATAATCCTTTTAATAATAAAACTAGAACTAAAAGGACAATAGTAGAAGTTTTGAAAACTTTGCTCCAAAGATTTTAGTGAAATTTGCCTGATGGAAAGGGTAAGCTGAGGTGAGTTTTTTAAAAAGTAGGGATTTTATTAATACAGCCTTACTGATTAAAAAAAAATCTGCAAAAAAGTGATATATTGTAACGTGTTTTCCGCTAGTTCGGATGGTTATTGGTCTTCTCCAAGGGATAAGCTCGCCGGATCAAAAATAAGGGCTACCGAAAAAAACGAACCGATTTCTCACTACAATGTCCGTTTATTCAAGTTATCAATTTCACTAATCTAGCGTGCACTATTCTTATCTCTACTAATTCCTATTCAAAAGTTTCTATTTTACAACTAGGTTTCCACTCACCTCACAAATGTTAGCTTACCCTATGTATAGTCTTTGTTACTGCTGACATATTGGTTATCCCTCTCTAATGAGCGTGTTGGGTCGATGGGTCGGAACGCTGGTTGCCTTGTCTCCGAGTGGAATCCTCACTGACAGAAAAGAGCCAGGAGACATGCTGACTAGCAAAATGCCTCGTACCAGGGAACTCGCTGATACCGGAGTAAATGTGATAACCGGGAAACTCGCCGGTTAGAAGTGTCCAGTACAGGGAAACTCGCCGATATAGGAGTAAGCGCGATAATCTGCAAACTCGCTGGTTAGCTGAGTTTCCTGTACCGGGAAACTCACCGATACAGAAGTAAGCGAAATAATCGGATAACTCGCCGATAGAGGAGTAAGCGAGATAACTGGGAAACTCGCCGATTAGATGAATATCCCAAACCGGAAAACTCGCCGATATAGGAGTAAGCGAGATAACTGGGAAACTCGCCGATTAGAAGAGTGTCCGGTACTGGGAAACTAGGGTATAAGCGAGATAAATACTTAAGCCTTACCGGACACCACTGAATCCGATCTAATTCAAATACTCTGCTGTAGCCTGGAATCCCGTCGCCTACTAAAATTTTACCTATCGGTATGATTAACACCTTCTGGAGAGCTCCCTCGCTGGCCATTGCGTTCCGTTCAATCGCTGGTCTCCGACTGACTTGTATAGTTCGAAATGCTGAGCTCCTAGGTTGTTTTCGATTTTGCCACCGAGACATACCGGGGACAACTGGAGTTACTGTGACCCTGCACCAAAGTGTCATCTGCTTCCAAGTGCGAAACCCTGTGTTCGAGTTTATTAGTGCCACCCGCTGTCAAATTGCAATTGAAAATTATGGAGATTAATAAAAAATCAGCAATTTCAGCAATTATATTTATTATAATTATTGGTTGGTTGGAAAAGAGTAAAGATTTTTGGTTTTTTCTCATTTTTATTATAACAGGACATTAAAAATAATTAATTAAATATAAAAAATCGTAGCATACAAGCACAATGCCAATTACTTTTACTCATCTACTTCATTTGTGTTAGTAGTGTCACAGCTGTTCCTGGTCCAAACCAGGGGCAACCGGTGCTAGCACCAAGGGCACAATGTGGCAAAAACGAACAATCCGAAGCAAAACCCGAGTCATGGCACCGCAATCTCGAACATGCATTTGCTTCTTCAAGGCACAAGTGTTAACACCGAAGCAAAATCGAAAACACCCCTAGAAAAAAAGTTCTTCTTTTTTTACCCTTGGTCGCCTTGCTGCTCCGCGGTGATCTGACTGCTAGTGCCGGTAACTCGTTACAGTAGTTCCGGGGTCTGGTCGTGCTTTCAATGCTTTATTTTACACGTTGCTGTCAGCAGGTTTTGTACTCTGCTGTTAACAGATTATGTGCCCCTTTTGTGACTTCGTTACAACATATAACAAATGCTTTCGTATTTAGTTTGTTTAGATACAGTAGTGGAAATTCCCATAAAACCAAAAAATTGCTGCATTTTTTGTGGAAATTCCCATAAAACCAGAGTTCTTATTTGTTAGGAAAGTGAATACTACAGTGAAATTCAAATTAATTTTTATTTGGATTAACATAAGAAAGGTACGAGATTATCATTTTTTATTTTTCTCTAATTCTTGTATTTGTATTCAGCAATGCCACGTGGGAAGGTACTCACTGAAGAAGAGAAGGCAAAAATTGTTGCGTATAAAGATTGTGGGGTTGCAGTACGAGAAATTGCTAGGAGAATTGGACGATCGCACAACGTGATACTGAATTTTCTGCATTTGGGTCACAAATATGGAAAAATAGCGACGCACGACCACAATAAAAAATTAACTGCGAGACAGAAACGTTTAAATTTCCACGAGGCTACGAAAAATAAACTGTTTTCTGAGCAAATTGCGGCGAAATTAGATTTGGCCGTCACAGGACGACGTATGCGACAAATTTTAAATGCTGACCCCAACATGGTTTTTAAGAAAAGGACAAAAAACCACCTCTCTCCCACAAACATAAAGCTGCGAGTTTGATCTTCGCACGGAATCATATGAATTGGACCAAGGAATGGCACAAAGTCCTTTTTTCCGACGAAAAAAAATTTAATCTGGACGGTCCAGACGGATTCCACTTTTATTGGTACGACAAACGCTTTTCGGAGGAAATCAGGATGAGTCGTAACTTCGGCGGTGGAAGTGTTATGGTCTGGGCGGGATTTTCAGACCAGGGAAAAACGGAAATTGCATGGGTTCCAACGAAAATGAACGCGGAAAGATATATTGAACTCTTAGAAGCAGTTATGGTGGAAAAGGCCTAGGATTTATGTGGTCAGGACTTCGTTTTTCAGCAGGATAATGCTGCCATTCACGTATCCAAGAAAGTAATAGATTGGTTTAGCGAGAAAAACATATGTGTAATCGATTGGCCAGCAAGAAGGCCTGACCTTAACCCTATAGAAAACCTTTGGGGAATCCTTTCAAGACGTGTTTACGCCAACGGTCGGCAATATGAAACCGTTGCTCAGCTCAAAGTCGCAATAAAGGAAGCATGGCAGTCAATTCCTTCGTCTGAGTGTGTGAAGCTTGTTGAATCAATGCCTCAATGCCTGATTTTTGATGTCAACTCGCAACAAGGATCATCCACTAAATATTAATTATTATTTTCGTTATCCGACGCCTGTTTTTTTCATTTTTTAGACGTTTGTTTATATTGGTTTTATACGAATTTCCGCTTAATTTGCTTTAAATTTAAAATATTTTTGATTTTCTCCTTTATGTTTTTGAAAAGAACAAATTTTTGTTATATATTGCTGAAAATAAAACTTAAATAATATAAAATTTATGAGCTTTTTTAATTTGATAAATTATTACATCGAAACCCTTAAAAAGTAATAGTGGTTTTACGGGAATTTCCACCACTGTATTAGCTGACGTAATCAAACCCTTTTCTAATCAAATATTTTCAATTAAATAGAAGTAAACTAAATATATATGAGCTTCTTCTGAAATAAAAATAAGCAAAATCGAGTGCAAAGTATTTACAAATTTATATCCTAAAAGGAAATGAATATACTTAACAAAATCTCAAAAAATTAATTTATTAATTAAAAAAAAAAACAGATTCTTCCAAACTACTATAATAAAACTACAGAGTATTGAAACTATTATTTAAAACTAAGTATTATTTAAAAAAGCCTCAATTGGTTCTTCACCTGCTGTCTGGAACAACCTTTCATCATCATTAAAGAGGCGTGACATTAACGCAATAGGCTCGTGCAATTTTGTCGAAGGCCTTACTAAAATCAGTGAATATGCAGTCGACCTGAAAACCTGACTCAATCAAACAAGGTCCAGCAACCTTCCCGAGTCATTCGCGACATCGTCACAATGCGTAAGACCCGCGGAGGCACAGGTGTGCAGGAAGGACAAAACATGTTGGGGGCACACGAAAAGGAGGCACCAGCCCTTCAGTCTCAAAGGATTGAATCCGACGGAGACGAAGTTGGATCAATTGAGTGAGCGGCAGAACCACCAAGCCATGGTTCCCGGGTTCGAGACTCGGTCTCCCCGTGGGTTTTTACAAATAGAATTAAAAAATCCATACCATCACTAAAAATAAGACATTCAAGTTTCTTCACTCCTCTTACCCTAAATACCCTAATTCCCTTCCGGCCAAAGCCATGCTAACGCATCAAAGGGTTGTCCCATAGGCTTGGTAATTTGGTAATTTATTTAGCCGGAAAGCAGGTTGATTGAATTTTTACTGATTTCAGTAAGGTCTCTGATAGAATTAATCAGGAGATTCTTATTTACAAGCTTTTAGTTTAGGACTTTCCTACAGTAGTTATGTTCTTATTTGTCTGGTCGCATACAACGGGTTTTGTTTCGTGGTGCACTCTATGACGAAATCAATAAGTTTTCTGAGGTGCCTCAGGGCAGTCATTTAGGGCCTTTGCTTCTCATCAGATACATCAACGATGTATCTTTGATTCTATCTCATTCCAAAATCCTCTGTGATGCTAACGACGCCAAGATTTTCCGTGTTGTGTCAAACGATAATGACCGCGAGGTATTAAACTCCGACTTAAACACCTTCCGTAATTGGTGTACTATTAATTTCCTTCCTTTGAACATTGACAAGTGCACTGTTGTGTCATTCTCTCGTAAAAGAAACCCTTTGCTTTATAATTTCACTATTGGGTGTAGCCCATTGAGGAGACTTGACAAAACCAGAGATTTGAGCGTTGTCATTAATACTAAATTTTATCATGAATCATGTTGACGCTATTATCAGTAAGGCCAATGCAACCCTGGGCTTCGTTAAAAGATGGTCAAAGGAGATTGATGACTCATACATAACGAAGCTGCTTTATTGCGCTCTTTAACCGACTTCCCAAAAACAAAGAGGTTCTAAGTTCGACGCGTTTTTTTTTATGACTGACCGGGCATAACTTCGTAACGCGACGACCGATTTTGATGATTCTTTTTTTGTTGGGTAGAGTATGTTCACCGATTGGGACCATGTAAAAAAAAATTTTGGTAGGGTGGGGTGGGGGGAGTGAAACCCAACTTTGTAACGTGTGGTCCGATTTGGATGGTTCTTTTTTTGTTGTACAGAGTATGATCCCCCATTGCTAATTGGAGAAAATTTGAATAGGGTGGGAGGAGGGGGGGGGGGGAGGGGTAGTCTAACTTTGTAACGCGTAAATCGATTTGGATAATTTTTTTTCTGTTGGGTAGAGTATGTTCCGTGGTTGATACCACGAGAAAAAAATTTTGGTGGGACGGGGGTGGAACCATGTCTCATTATCGCAACAACTATGGAATGAACGAGCCTATAACTTCAATGTCTCGCTTTTTTAATAGTCATTTGATTGTATTGACTTTCATTTGTCCAAATCACAGATAAGAGATCGGCTTTTGTGAAGTTAATTTGTTTTTCTTTTCTTTTCTCTTTTTCTCTTTTTTTAATCTTATTTTTATGTCATTTTTTGTATTGTATTTATTTTTTTGTTAATCTTTTTTTTATATTTTTTTCTTGTATTTTATCTCGTTTTTTATTGTCAGTACGTTGCTTTCCTGCTTTTTTGTTGTAATATTGAATCAGATGAACATTGTATAATTATAGAATTAATATCGGCTTAGTCTAAGTTGCATTTTCTTTTCTTTTTCTTATATTTTCTTGACTATACTAAATGTGTAAGCTTATTTACTTAATTTACTTTTCTATTTTGCTTTTCTTAGCCAATTACTTTGAATCTGTAATTTATTTCGATAATTCATTTTACTTTATATTCACTGTTAAGATTTCGTTAATTTGTCGTAGTCAGTATTTGGCGAATTTGTAAATAAAGAAATAAATAAATACAAGTAATTCAATAAAATATTGCATGTGCAGACAGGGGGTTATCACAGTGAGTCACTGTCCAATGACATTTTTAAGAATAAAATTGCTTGCCATAATTTGCCCAGCAATTTCAAGAAGGTTGTGTTCGGCAGTTTTCTTGATATTTTTTTATGATAATGCCAAAGATTCTAACACACAAATTTGGCAGAAAAAGATGCCAACCGATGGAGAACCTTTGGGGTTGGCTCGTCCGAAAAGTCTACGCCGACAACCGCCAATTCAACCACGTAGAAGAGCTAAAAGCCGCCATCAAGAAAGCGTGCTCGTTATTAACGCCTGAGGCATTGCATCTTGCAATTGTAGAGAATAATGGTGGTCAAATAAATTATTAATTTTACCGTTATGTTCCTTGTTTCCATTCTTTTCTTGAAAAAGCCATGTGCGGTTATAACAATGAAACGCCTGTTTTGCGCATTTCTATATTTTGAATTTTAACAACAAAAGTACCGTTATCAGTGCAATAACTCTACCATATTTTGAAAGCATTTAAGAGCGAAATCATTAGTGTCAGTAATTTTCATTATTGCTCTCTTATTTTTTCTACAAATGTGAGCGGGTGCAGTTATAACTTTGAAAAGCACTGTATAAATTCGAAGACCAAGTAGGTTTTCTCAAAATTGGAAATGATATATAAAACGGAATTCACCTACGAAGTTATTCTCCTCAAATACGTAAATAATTTAGTCAGTTTTCTATATTTAAAGAAAAAAACAATTATCGTTAAAGCATAAGGTATAGGAAAGGAAGGTGCGAGCAAATACTCGATGGATAATACAAACACAGTAAAATAGAGCTATAGTAAGCTCTAATTTTGTAGAATTATACTCGCTCCTAGTATATAATTCTTATTATTTTAAAAATATTTTATACACCACAAATAACTATAGTTTCTAGGTAAAAAGAAAGTAGTTAATAACCTTTGCGACCACGAAACCTCTGCCTGTTGTCCAGCTGAAATAAAAGTAATAAAAAGTTATTTTAACTCAAATTGAACTATATAAATAACCGACATACCAGTGACCGTTTGCATTCGAAAAAAGTATTCCTAAGCACTTGACACTCTTGAGGTACAGATCCGTCAGTTCTTTTCAGGCACTCTCTGGGAGTTAGCTTTTCCTGAGATTAGAAATAAATATAACAAAATTTGTTTGATTATGAAAGTCTTACCTTCATACAGCAGTCACTCTTCAATAAGCACATTTTTAAATCAGCTCTAACACCGGCACAAGCCGATGTATCCTCCAGTTGCTCTTCACCCTCATATTGCATCATCTTGAATAGAGTTTCTTATAAAAATTTGTTAAATTGGTGTCTGTTTGTTTGGTTAGATTTTATAACATCCGCAGGGTTGTCAAAAACAGCTGATTTACTAAGAAATGTCAGTTCAATTAAAGTTTTTGGTGAATTTGATTGTTGTTTTATCTCTCCAAGTAAAGTGCTAGAAAATACAACAAACGCACGTTAATTTCGGTTTTATTTCCAAATTAAGATAGTTTTATAGTTGAAAAACTTTTTTGATAAATTAAAATTGCTTTACTTTGTGAAATACAGTGTAAAAACCTGCCGCTAAAAATGCTCGGTCGATTATGTTTGGCTAGGTTAACAGGGTTACGAAAACTGACCACACAGTCGTGGACACAACCGACAGGCCTAGACACAGGAATTAGTGTATACAACTGTATAGTCCGAAAAAAAGTTCCTCTAATTTTGCGCGATGAAAATGTTGCAACATGGTACACTTGCGGGCCAACCGTTTACGACCAATCACATATCGGTCATGCGAGCTGTTATGTAAAACTCGATATTATTCAGAGACTTTTGAGGGATTACTTCAATGTTAATCTTATAAGCGCCATGAATATAACTGACATTGATGATAAAATTATCGCTAAGGGCAAAAGCGGAAGTAAACAATGGCATGAAATTGCAAAATTTTATGAAAATGAATTTTGGAGCGATATGAAAAAGCTTAATGTAAAAGAACCTGATATCAAAATTCGTGTGACGGAAAATATACCATTAATAATAGAATTTATTGAGTGTATTTTACAGAAAGGGTTGGCTTATGTGGGTAACGATAAATCGGTGTATTTCCGAACAGAGGCATATCCAAACTACGGTAAGCTTCAGCGTTTGAATTTAGAGAGTACTTCACATGAAATAAAAAAATCGCATATTGATTTCGTGCTCTGGAAAGCTAAAAAAGATAACGAACCGTCGTGGTTATCTCCTTGGGGAGAAGGTAGACCCGGATGGCACATAGAATGCAGTGCATTGGCTAGTAAAATATTTGGTGAAGTAATAGATTTTCATGCAGGTGGATTAGATTTGAAATTTCCTCATCACGAAAACGAAGAGGCGCAAAGCTGTGCATACCACAACAATTCGCAATGGGTTAATTACTGGTTGCACACCGGGCATTTAAGTTTAAAAGGTCAAGCAGACAAGATGTCGAAATCCCTAAAGAATACAGTTAGTATTCAGGAAATGTTGGCCAACTACTCCAGTGATGACTTTCGTATGGCGTGTCTACTATCAAACTATAAGAATTCAATGGAATTCAGTGATGACATGATCAAAACTGCTAGGAACACTAAGCACACATTTATTACATTAATTTCTGATTGCCAAGCTTATTTACAAGGAATTAAAAGCCCACAAAATGTCGATTTTGTAGAAATTTTGCAAACCTTAAGAAAAGTGGAAGACCTAGTATGCAACTCTTTAAAGGATGACTTCGATACAGCTCAGTGCGTGCAACATTTATCGATACTATCCGGAGTGATAAGCAAAGAAATCAACAAACCTGAAGACACCATCGAATATTCAGCAAGACTTATAGACACAATTGCAGCGGCGAACAACTTTCTTAAGAAAATATTTCGAACTTTCGGATTTAAATTTGTACACGAAAACCTGCAGGTAAACGATAATTTTCTAAATCCGAAGGAGTTAGTTGATGATATTCTTGCAATCAGGTTTGATATCCGCAAACACGGACTTTTAACAAAGAGTAATGAATTACTTAAAATTAGCGATGATATTAGAAATAATCTTAAGAATAAAGGCATTGAAATAAAAGATCATAAAAATGGAACTTCATGGAGTTATGCGGTAAAATAAATATAATTTGAAATACTTAATGTAGTTTATTATGTACCTGCACGGCCGAGCTCTGTTCAGGACAGATGTAAAACGTCTAGCTAGGTCTATTTTGTATAAGTTATTGTTCTTAGTTTTTAACTCAAAATTTCATTTCTACATAGCAAAATCATTAAACCTCATTTCAAGCAGGTAGGTAATTCCAGGTGTAACTCTGACGGTTATCCCTCTACGTTGTGTTTTGGTGACCATGAAAGTAATGATCCTCTAACGATCTCCAACCTCTTTAGTGATTTCTTTAAGACCACTGTTATATTAGCTTTCTATTTAACTTGTCTATTTGTTCTGGTGTGTTTCCTAAACCCTAGAAACTGTTCACTATTATTCCCCTTCATAAGAAAGGAAACAAATGCGATATCTCTAATTGCCCATGGCCAATTTAGGCATTGGGAAAGTTTTTGCGATGTGCTCTACTTCCATTGCAAACCTTTCCAGGACTTCTTCCAGCCCGGTTTTATGAAGGGTAAATCTACTACAATCAACTTATTATAGTTCTCTAACTTATGTATTTCTGCTATTGAAGCCGACAAGCAGGTTGACTGCATTTTTACGGACTTTAGCAAGGCCTTTGACAGAATTAATCACGAGATTCTCATTTATAAGGCATCAGTTCTGGGGTTTCCCTCAGTCTCTGTCCATTGATTGCGTTTTTATTTGTCTGGTCGTACACAACGTGTTTTATTTCGTAGTGCACTCTCGGATGAGATTATTAATTCCTCAGGTGTGCCTCAAGGTAGCTGTCTGAAACCGCTGCTTTTTATCATTTATATTAATGATATATCTATGCTTCTTACTGACTCGAAAAACCTCTGTCACGCCGACGATGCCACAATTTTCCATATTGTTTCTAATACTGTACCCTTTTAAAATTGGCTTAGACACTCCGTAATTGGTGCTCTATTAATTTCCTCCCTTTGAATATTAGCAAGTGTACTGTTATGTCATTCTCCCGGAAGAGGAATTCTCTGCACTTCAACTTTACTATTGACTGTAGCCCATTGATTAGACTTGACAAAACCAAAGAGGTTATGTTAAATACTAAATTTTCCAGTGCGTCTATGGGATTCATTAAAAGATGACCCGTATATTACGAAGCTTCTATACTGCACTTTCGTCAGACTTACCTTAGAGTATGCTAGTCCAGTTGTTCACACCGATCGCATTGAGGCTCTCCAGCGCAGATTTGTTAGATTAGCCCTTCGTTGCCTTCCCTGGGATGATCCTCTTCGTCTACATCCATACGCTGACCAGTTTATGCTGCTCTTTTTGGATCTCGCTCCTTGAGGAGGCACAGTTTTCTACACATTCCTCATCACCGTACAAACTATGGCCTGCATGAACCCATTACTTCATTGTCTCGTTTGTTTAACGAGTACATATACCTTGTTGATTCCACTTATCCAAGTCTCAAATCAGGGATCAGCTTGGTTAGAGTTAATTTTAATTCGTAGTTTTTTATTTGTTTATTGTGTTTTTGTCTATTTTTTATTTTTCTTTCCTTGCATTGTCATTTTATAGTATTCAGCTCTTGGCGAACTTGTAAATAAATAATAATAGGTAGGTAGGTACCTACTTGCTTTTTTTAATATGTCAGCCAAGCGAACATAATTAAATCAAACTTTGATCGGGGAATGGTCAGAAGAATAATATTCAGTTATTTTGAGGATCCCTCTATAAAGCTCAGCAACTTGATTCTAGAATTTTCCGTTATTCCTTTTCATCACACCAACTCACCACATGATCGAGTCTATTATACGAGCAAGGTTTACCCAGTAAAAAAAATCACGTGGAATACACGAAGATTCGATTTGGAACTGCTTCGAAACTTTACGTCGAAAGTATGCGCGTTATGCATATTATGGGGAATTGGCACATCAACTCCAACTGGAACTTGTGTACATGTTCCACCGATTTTCTATATGACTGAATATCAGCTGGGTAGTCGTCGAAAATATCTTTTTGATACCATTTTACCAAAATGTATAAAACTATTAAAATGCTTACTAATTATATTTTTTTTAAATCACAAAATAACACTTGGAGTGCAATAGAATTGCGTACATTTTGTAATCTCTTTTAATAATAATGTATACATGCAATGAACACTTAATTGAAACTTTTTGTTTGTGACAGGGCACGCGCGACTAGGGGCTCATGCAAAAAAATAGAGGTATCGAGTTGCAGTCTGTGCAGGGAATTCGAGGAAAATCGTAAAAAATAAGCAAAATTAAATTTCTTTTTTCTCAAAATCTTTATTATATAAGTAAATAAATCTTTTTGCATCTTAATTATACATCCTTAGACTATACAAACAATTTTTTATTTTTTTTAAATTTATATTTTTCATATATATGGATGGCGTCAAAGTCTACATATAAAAAGAATATGGAAAAAACGGTATCCACTATATCTTGACTTAGGATGGTCTGAAAAAAAAATCATATTAAAGCAGACACATAAAATTAGGGAATGAACCTATTTTTAATGAAAAATTAAGAAAATCATACAGTTAAAAAAATTTAAAAAAGGCATCATTTTTGACCCTTTATTGCGTTGTAAGGGTTAAAAGAATAGTCAGTAGAATTGATAATGTGTTCAATAGAATTGATAATAGGTTCAGTGCATAATTATTAGTGCATAAAGAGTTTAAAATTTTGAAAATCGATTCAATAGATTTTCCGCAATCGTGGATACCGTTTTCAAAAAGTATGTTTCGAGATAAACGTGTTTAAAGTTTTGAAAAATAAACTGTGGACTGTGGCGTGCTGACCTTTAAGGCGCTGTAGAATCTTTATTATAAGCGCGAATGATTTAAAATAACTTTTATCTTATTTTTAACCCTTTTTTCTATAAGAATTAAAAAAGAAATCCGATTTTCAAAAAAATTTTCAAGAAAAACCTCATTACAATAAAGACTGGCATCTTCCTCTCCGCAAACCAAAATACCAAATTTACCATATCGGAATATGATTACGTCGGTGAAATAAATTATAACAAATCCGCCTTCAATCCCGGAAGTCCCAGGTTCGAATGCCACCCAGGTTTGTAAAGCGACCCGGCTAATCGTTAAAAAGATACCTGACTTTAGTCAGCTATTCAAATTCCATGAAATTACACTTAGAGACGTGAAGATTAAAAAGGATGAAACAAAAGAAAGATTTTAATAATTTAGCACCGCATATTCTATTGGATGTCTTTGAATACATATACAGAGCCAGAGGTGCCAAGCATAAGCAACAAGTCATTAAGGAAGCAATAGGAACACCATTTAGAAAAGTTAAAAATTCCCAAAAATTTTTAGACTATAGACCCATCAATGCTATGTCAGTACATGAAAAGGTTTTAGAAAAAATTGTACATCAGCAATTTCAGAAATATTTGGAGAAAAATAAAAATATTATTGCTGACCAGTCCCGCTTGAGATATGGTTTTAGCATCTTGAAAAGAGGAAAAAAAAGATAAGGTGTATATTTTTAAATATGAAACGAGCATTCAAAACTGTAGACAAAGCAATACTGCTAAAAATGCTTCTAACTCACCGAATAAGGGCCAATACACGGTATACCGATCTTCACTGATGGGGAACAGGGTAGGAGGGGGAGTCCGACCGCTTTAACATACGAAACTGCAATATGTTTTTAGCAGAGGTCCTGGCCATTGAATGGGCGACAAGAGTATTGCTATCTAACAATAACCTACTAAGGCATAGTTAAATTTGTTTTTATAGTGACAGTCAAGCGGACATTAAGGCGCTCGACTAAAAACCGATTAACTCACTGCTGGTGCACAGATGCCGGACCGATCTCCAAAACTTGGGGGATTTATACAACTCTGCTCGGTACCTGAACATAGTGATGTGACGGGTAACGAGCCGGCCGGTGTCCTGGTAAAAGAAGGTTCACAAATGAACGCTTCAGAAGTAGACAGATCAATCAGATGACCTCTAATTTCACTAAAAAGAGAGATCCACCTTAAATCTATTCAGCTCACCGAGCGAAAGGATGATGATATAATATGATATCAAGAAAGGCGTGGCCGGAGTGGAATGGGAAGAGAGCGGTGGTTTTACTGAAGGAAAGTAACCGCAATCTCCGTAATATAACTGCGATTATAACAAGTCATTGCCTTCTTCATAGTCATGGCATCCGCATGCGTATTCCTGCAAACGACTTCTGTCGGAGATGCCTGGGCGAGTAAGAAGTTGAAAGCATTCAGCACATACTTTATGAATGCCTAGGACTAGCCAGGGGAAGGTTTCAGGCCTTTGGCAAGCACTTCCTTAATGGACTAGCGCGAGCGTGGAGCCAAAGGACCTCAATAGCTGCAGCTGGTTCAACTAATCCCCACATGACAGTGCCAAGCAATCTAGGTGAGGTTCCTTCGTAGTGGTATCACAATGGATCATCTCATGGTCTATAAAAGGTCGACTGGTTTAATACCGGCACCAGCCAACTACCAAACCTACGGAATAAGAGATAAAAAGTATAAATAGTTTAGAGGCTCTATTTTACCGGAAAGCAGCGAGTAAAAATCAACAATAACTTGTCAGAAGGCATAAAAGTCTATACGGAGTTCCGCATGGGTCATTCGTGGCAACGTTTTCTAATATATATATATATATATATATATATATATATATATATATATATATATATATATATATATATATATATATATATATATATATATGAATTGGTGAGTGGAAGAAGAGTTTAAATTTGTAATAACTCAGAGTTAATATACCTATATGATCATGATGCACTTCATGCTGGTGGTGCTGGCAGTTCGCTTGGCTTCAGTGTTGCCCGCAGTGGTGTGAAACTACGCTTACGCAACGCGCCCTTGATGTCCCCGCCTTGCCGACAGAATCTTCGAACCTTCCACCTTCTCACTCAGAGGTCTTCGCTGATCCTGCTTTGCCGACTGAAACTTCAAAAAGTGACCCTATTGCCTCAGACGGTCGCCCTGCGCGGGTTGTGGGTTGTGGTGGGCGACTGCTCACCTTCTTATCCTGATGCTATCGCGCTTAGACCGGCACAGCGGCGGTATCTTTGGGTCTAGCTTTCACCCGGATACTTCTGAGGGCGATATTGTTAATCATATCTCCTCACAGGTATTTCGTGCTCAGTCGTCGATATTTCCGACTCCCGCGATCTCGAGCTCTTGTGCGCGTTCCTGATATTTTCTACCAGAAGTTTATTTGTTTTGACTATTTATGTTCCCCCTTGTTCACCCTCCGCAGTGTATGAAATGCTCGCTGCGTGTCGACAGTTTGTCTGACTCCCTGCTTCCCTCGGGCGACATCGTATTTTTTGGTTACTTCAAATTTCCCGGCATAGGCTGGGTACATTCTCCTGACGCTGATGATCTTTTACTCTTATTCACATCTGCCTGTCCTTTTTGGACTATGTAGTCTCTTTCGTTTCAATGCTGCGATATTACTAAGGATTCGGGTAAGTTTCTGCACCTTGTGTTTTTGTCTGATCCGCATTTCTGGTTGTCATGTGTTTCAATGCCGCCAACGCGTCTCCTTTTCTACTAGGCGACTTCTACTTTAACTTTAAACCTGCTGACTTCTCGTCCATGAATGACTGGCTTCTTTCTATGATTGCTCGGGTGTGCTGGGGGAGTGTGACATCGACCTGGCTGTGGGCACTTTTTGCGATGTTCTTTACGCCTGTTTTACCTGATTTCTTCCTATTGGAATTTCTAGGTTGGGATCCCCACATCTGTTTCGTTCCTGGCTTGACGGTGCCTCACGACATCTAAAGAACTTAAAATGTAAAGCTTGGAAGAAGTCCTGTGCCACAGGATGCCTTGATGACTACGTAGTTTACTCCGATTTTTGCCACCGTTTTTCCGCTCGGCTACGGAACTCCTATGCTCAATACTTGCCTAACATGAGAGTCACGCTGCGTAATGATCGTAAACAGTTCTGGAGGTTTTATCCTTCCTCTTTGAGGTATCGCGACTATGATAGCGACGACTCTCTTACAATTGCTAATTTCTTCCCGATATTTTCCCGAATTTCTTTCTGTAATTCCCACTGTGATTTCTCCACTTCTGATGTTACCCACTTGATGCCTTCTCCCGCCTACCTCCCTTGAGTTTAAGGACTTAGTATTTAACGATGCACGTGTTGGCAACTGTCTCTTACTAGTGTTCTTTGACATTTGTTCAATTTGTCCTTGCGTTCCGGTCGCTTTCCTGAACTTTGGAATACTTCTGTGTTGACTCTGCTCCATAATAAAAGCAGTAAGTCCGACGTTTCTAATTACCACACGATAGCCAACCTGTGTCCTGCTGCGCAGGTTTTTGAGTCCCTCGTCAGCGACGTGATCCGATTTCAATGTAGGCCTTTACTGGGATCTTTCCAACATGGCTTTCTAAAGGGGAAACCGACAACCACCAAACTTTAGGAATTCGTTAATTATTCTTTGTCGACCATTGAAGCAGGCAAGCAGGTGGACTGTGATTTCAGCAAGGCCTTCGATAGGATTGACCATGGAATCCTGGTCTATAAACTGTCTGCTCTCGGGTTTCCTTATTGCTTTGTCGATTGGCTGTCCTCTTATGTGTCAGGTTATACACAGCGTGTCCTATTTTGGGCTGCTCTTTCCGACCAAATCCTTGTCACCTCGGAGGTGACTCAGGCTGATATCCTTGACCCGCTTCTTTTTATACTATATATTAGTGATGTTACGATTCTCCAGTCATGTAGTAAAATTCTGTGTTATGCGGACGATGCTAAGTTTTTCGGACTGTTTCTCACGTATCTGACAGCGGTCTCTTGAACCCTGACTTGGCTACGTTCTGTGACTGGTGCTCACGCAATTTCCTTCCTTTAAATACCGGTTTGCTCTTCATGGACTTTCCTAGATTGATCTTCTGTTACTTGCCTCTTACGCTAATCGTTTGGGACTGATTTCTCTCGACTCCCTTGAAAAGAGGCACAATGTTGCCAAAATAGTATTTTTGTTCGATCTATTGCAGGGAACGATAAACTCGCCCGAATTACTAGAGGCTGTAAACATCTCGATCCCTCAACGCTCTTTGGGGAATCGCGACTTCCTGTACGTCCCTGGTCATCTAACTCTATATGGGATGCACGAGCCCAACACGTCGATGTAATCGCATGAGTAGTATTAGATCTCTAATACTACACACACTAATTTTTTGTATGCTTTATGGGTAGGTCTACTAATTTTACTTGATATAGAAATATTAACTGAAAATTAATATTTTTGGATTTACAACCCTTCTTCCACTCATCGAATTATAGATATAAATTGAAAGGTTGTGAACATGTAGATTAAATTATACAAGCTACTGGGCCTGATGGTTTCTCGCACCTTGTTTTAAAATGATGCGCCTCTGCTTTGGCTAAACCACTGCGCAAACTTTTTCACCTGGAAACTTGCTCATGTGCAGCCGATGGAGAGGCATGCGACCCCTCGAACTACAGACCAATTGCACTAACCTCGATCATATCTAAAGTTTTTGAATCACTCATCAACTCTCAGTTGTTGAAATATCTAGGAAATAACCATCTTATCAACGATTGCCAGTACGGTTTCCGCGCTGGCCGCTCAACCGGAGACTTACTAACGGCTCTAACGGAGCGTTGGAATCATTGTCTCCATAATTTTGGTGAGTTCGAAATCGTTGCTCTTGATATTTCAAAGGCTTTTGATAGAGTCTGGCATGCTGCCCTTTAAGCCAAACTTGAAACATTTGGTCTGCACCCTACCGTCGTTAAATGGATAGAGAGTTGTTTGTCAGACTAGCACCCTTGATTTCGCGTACTCATTTGATTCTGTAATGAATCCACGTGGAGATGCTACAGAAGTCAATCGGAAACGCATGTTTAGATCCTTAAATAACGACATTTCTATGGTCCTCGCTTGGGGCAGAGCAAATCGTGTTACGTTTAATGCATCCAAAACTCAATGCTGTTTAATGTCCCTTAAAAAACGGCCAGTTCACCCCCAACCCATTTCAGTCGACGGAGTGAATATACCCAATTCGCCCTCCCTAAACATCTTGGGTATTGAGATATCCAGCAATCTTAGCTGGACTGATCATATATTTGCAATCGCCAAAAGAGCGATGAAATGTTTGGGTTTTCTACAGAGATGTAAGAAATATTTCACCCCACCTGACTTAGCGGTGATCTACAAGTCCCACATTAGGCATAGACTTGGCAGGGGCCGGCTACACCGCATTGTCCGTGGTAGACAAAGTCCAGCGTTAGGCTATTAAACTTATTGGCGATTCCACAATCTCTGAGGGCTATGACTCTCTGGAGCACCGACGGAATGTCGGTTGTCTCTCACTCTTCTATCGCTAACATATTTTTATGGCCATTGTTCTAACGAAATTGCTAGCCTGATTCCTTGTAGACACATGACAACGCGCGATACAAGATCTACGAGTCGCTCCCACCCCTATACTCTCCAGGTCAAATTTGGACGTACAGTCAAATTTCGAGAATCTTTTCTAAGCAGAACAACACGAATGTGGAACAGTTTACCATCTTCTGTTTTTCCCTCGTCTTATGAACCTGGAACTTTCAAACGGGGCGTACATCGACACCTCTTTCACTCAACTTCCTAACCCATTTCCCTCATCCTTAATTCCTTTTCTGCCAAGGCTGTGCTTTAGCATCATAGGGCATTCCATGAGCTTTGGCAACATCATATATATATATATATATATATAAAATAATTATATTATTTCTTTCCCAAGTAGGATAAGAAGATAATTTAACCATGATTATAGCAATTAATATATATAACGAGATGGTGAAACCACAATTCGAGTGCTGTTCCAGAGTGCTCTTATTGGGAAACCAGAAAATGCTAGCACAACTAAAGAGATTGCGAAATAGCACTACGAGAGTAGTGTTAAAACGTAACAAATATACACCCAATCAAGGAATGCCGAATATTCTAAAATGGTTAATTGTTAAACAAAGAATATATTTTAAAGTGGGTATATATTTTCGTGTTTAAGTTTAATTTAAAGCTGATGCCTGAATAGTTAGTATGTACAACCATTTTCATTCAAAATTTGTAACGATTTTAGCTCGCCTGTAAGGACAAGTGTATTTTCACAAAACAGTTTTAAAGAATTTAAGATTTTAATGAGCTATAACTGATGTCAAAATTATTAATTATTATAGCATTTAAAAGAAGCTGAACATGCTAAATTAATTGTAGAAAAAGAATTTATTTACCCAAGATAATACCTTGTAAATATTGTATAATTTGGTTAAAAATGGGAAATCATCTTCTCATGACTTGATCAATTATTATTGCGAAGTCCATGTTTTTGCCGGACACTGTATTAATTATCAAAATTCACCTCAGAAAGAGAAGCTTGACTAACTTCAACCGTAATCAAATTCCAAAGTGACAGCCGGTTTGTAAACATTTGCTTAGAGGGCAAGTTTTTTCTTTTACCAATTAAAATATAGTTTTAAGGGAAAAACGATATATTAATTCCGATGGAAAAAGAAAATGCCAAAAGTTTCTAAACCACAGTTTGTGCCAATTAATTCCGCAAGTAATATCCCCTTAAATATGGAGACCGACGAATCAAATCAAGAGAATGGGGGCTCTGCCCCTTTGCCAAAACATATACCATTCCCTGAAGTACCACATAGCTCTGAATTTAGCAATGAATTAATTATGTTCCTCTTTATAATATTCTCCGCAGGAATGCAGTTTTTACATATTTACAGAACAGTGTGGTGGTTACCGGAGTCTCATATGAATCACACAATTGTAAGAAATTTTTGGTTTACGCCTTTTGTGAAGTTTTATTCAATATTATTTCAGAATCTTTATCTAATTGATCCATATCTGGTCGCTTTCATATGTATTATTGTCTCCAGGAGAATTTTATACTATTTGATAAATAAAATTTTAAGTTTTATTTGCGAAGACAAACTGCTTAAATCTCGACAAAATATAGCAAAGTAATTAGAAAACTATATCTAAATTTAGTTAATAATAATTCTTTGGTTCCACAGACATATATTCACTACACTACATGTGCTTTTGTTGGCATGGTGTACATATAAAATGCACACGAAGCAGAATTTTTTGTCTTTGTTTTTGCTACTGTACCCGTAGGTGATGTTTATTTAAATAATTGCAAATCTTACCCACAATTCTTACAGTTTGGTAGTGTATTTTTTCACATTTGGTTTCCGGATCGAGCCTTACATGCGTGTTGCTCATGAAATTGAACGATTTTACCTCAATGGAATGCCGGTACACTGTTGCTCCACGAATGCATCGAACATCCGAGATGAAATTGACATTTTAAAGAATGACTTTAACAATCGTTGCAAACAGATTGTTTTCACATCTGTAATTAATGCTTATTACGCAGGATTTGTTCCATGCTTCTTTGCGCAAAATTATATTTACTTCGACGTAACATGGGTCACCCAGCACATAATATTTGTCTGGCTTGGAGGCTTTACGATGTGTACAGTGTATTGTTTTCCAGCAAAGTATTGTGATATACTTCATCGGGCATCATTGCATTTAGGCCAGTGGTATAGAATTGATGGCAGATCCAGCACATTGCAGCAACCAGCTGCATGGTCCAAGCATATAACATGGTCAGCCGGAACAGTTGTTCGGTACTCGGGAGAAGTGTACAGAGCTTATGGTCCTGTAACGGCAGCTGTACCAGGAAATAGCATTCATTACAGGTTTTATGTACGACATTGATAGATATTAGATTAAAAGAGGGGTTAAATGTTTTATTTTCAGAGAGTCTTCAGCAATCCATCTTTGCTTTATATGATACTAACTGGACTTCAAACATTTTTAGTTGTTTTGCAAATTTTATTGCTATGTTTCTCAGTGGAATGGCATAATATTCTTTCGCTAAGTTTTTTAACTTTGACCAATCATCACACATTATTCAAGATTGTTCGCGATTATTTAGTAACACAAAAGGTTTATGCCGCGGAATCATCTATTTACGAGAAGTTAAGTTCTCATTTTAATTAAATTTAAGAAATAAATTTGAATTTAATTTGAAATGTTGTATACGTTATAAAACAATATTGCTATGAGGGTTAAGTGTGGTACGCAAGCAGTTGGGACAGACCCAACTGACATCCAGCTCTACACCGATCTTTTTTGTGTACTAAGGTGTGCTTTCTCGGGAAACAAGTCACGGTCTTTCATTGCCATTGTAGAAATCGATGAAATGCCTTCTGAAATTTAAAATAGTGGGAAATATGATAGCTGTGTGCTCGGACAGCCAAACAGCATTTATTTAAATCTTTGAATAAAACGTCTATAAATTCTAGAATAGTAATGGACTCCAAGGTAGCCCCAACCTCTTTTCTAAAAGAAATCAGCCAGCAGGCAGTTTCTGCAACTTTCACGTGAGCACTTTATAAGACTACAAGAAGTTATTGTGGTCTCTATAAGCAGTTTATCGTAACATCACCAAAACTAAAAAGGCCTATGGTTCGCAGGCGAATCTCGGGACTACTATGAATCAACATATGAAGTGCTGTGACAATACTAAAAGGAAGCTTAGCATGATTTATGGTGGCCTTCGTAGGCTGTGGCTCTCGGCGCGCATTTTACCCGTTAACACATGTTTAAGACTAGTTAAGGTGTTAATTATGCCCCATTTCACCTTTGGTAGTATGATCTTCCCGAAGCTGGATAGCATCTGCGCGCGTAAAATAGAAGTTGGTTTCAACGACTGCATTCGATTTGTCTTCGGACTACGGAGGTATGATCATGTTTCACCGTTCCGGATGAAAGTGCTGGGTTGCACACTATCTTCATATCTAAAGCAAAGGGCTCTTGATTTCTTGTAAAATCTGCTTCATTCTAATAAACCGGAATACCTTAGAGTTTTCTTTAACTTCACAGTATCTCAGCGTAACAGAAATCTTTTAATACCACGTTTCTACAGATCGGTCATGGAAGATTCCTATCCTGTGAAATTATTCGCCTTTGGAACAGTCTTCCTCTTAACATCTAAACATCGGGCACCATCAGCAACTTCAAGGCACTCGTTAAAGATCATTTTTTATAATTCTTATCATCAGATCATTGTATGGAATCATCAGTAGGTAATTGCTTTGTATGTGATTTCTTATTCTTAATTATTTAATCTAATCTTAATCTTAATTTTATTTTTATTTTCGTACTCTTCTCATTAATTTCATACATCTACACCAGTTTTGAATTAGTACGTAGAAAAGATTGTTAATCTTGTGTACTGTAACCAGCAATAAAATTTATTATTATTATTATTATTAGATTGATTACGAGTCACAACCATACCCCATGGGGTTGTCACTGGGGTTCAATCAATCAAAAAAACACTTTGAAAATGATTTGGAAAGTGAATGCGAGTTTTGTACCCATATGCATAGGACTATGAAATTTCAGAAAGCAGGAAACAAATTATTGAATATTTTCCTTACATATTTGTTCAATATCACGAAATTCCCAAAATCTGTCCTCCCTGTACACAATTATTATTTAAAATTTCATAATTATACTTTTCACCATGAGTGTCCTCTTGTTGACAACTGAACTGACATCTTCAATTCTTTCAACACGCCAAACTTCACCATTGTTTAGACTTCTTAGATTTTTCGGCAAAAATTAAAGCCAATTGGAATTAAATTAATTGAGAAATATGTGTGTAACGATTCAATGTGCTGTGTAGTCTATTGTAAAAATGGATCCCGTAATATTTTTTACAGTATTAACGTCGATTTATTTGGTGGCTTTGTTTTTCGATTTATTTTTCAAGGTACGAACTTTCAATATCTCAATTTATGACTATTTCTTAATTAAACTGATTTCAGAGCTGCATGCATTATCCATACGAAGCTTTTCTGCGAAATACTGGTTTAACGGTTCAATTTTTACAAATAAATTGGTATACAACAGCTTTTAATCGAACAATCTTCAAATGGGGCTCTTCGTGGAATAGATTTTTTACACAGTCTTTCAATATTGGAGTAATTGCATCCCTGTGCTTGCTTCCTGTAGGAGTTATAATACTATTTGCAACACTATTTCACAGCCAAGGAGGCTCAGGTGAAAATAAAAGTAAAGTTGTAGACGTGAAAGTAGAGATTCTTCTGCCAGGTCTTAATTTACCGCTGGAAGAAGTCGGTTATTATATTTTAGCTTTTATTATCTGCACTCTTGTTCACGAATTAGGACATGCGTTAGCAGCCGTGTTAGAAGATATTCCAGTGACTGGTTTTGGATTGAGATTTTACTACTGTGTACCGATGGCCTATACAGAAATAAGCGGAGAGCATCTGAACGCACTCAAATCTTTGCGAAAAATGAGAGTTCTTTGTGCTGGGATTTGGCACAACATTGTTCTGTCCATATTTTGTTACATAGTGCTTTTAAGTTTAGGAATATTGGGTCATCCTTTTTATCAAATAAATGATGGCGTTATTATCACCGAGATTGCAAAAAGTTCTCGACTTCTCGGCGAAAGAGGCCTATTTGAAAACGATATTATAACCGATATAAATAAATGCAGAGTTCGTGATTCGGATACGTGGTACGACTGTCTAATCGAATCGATTCGAGCGAAGCCAGCCTTTTGTGTATCATCCGATTTTATTCGTTTAAACGATGAGAGTGGACCTATATCGCACGGATATGATGGCGTTATTCAGTGCTGTGATCCCAGCAATATAAAAATGTGCTGCTTTGAATATATCGATGATTTAAGTAACGACGATCCAATAGAAATTCCTCAACATGTTTGCCTAGACATTCGAAAGACTGTAGAGGATTCTAGCGACTTTTGCGCAGGTTCTTGTAACAAAGGGTTTTGCATTCGTCCACTTTTAAATAATGCTACAACGATTATTGCTCTTCGAAGAAAAATAAACGCAGATGTAATTTACATAGGACATCCCGCAGATATATCTCGTACCGTGCGAGTATCTTCATTTGTACCAAAGACAAATCTTTTAACCCCAAGATTTGCAGACTCGATACTTTTATTCTTAAAGTATAATGTTGTTTTTTCCTTAGGTTTAGCCATAGCCAATTCAATTCCTTGCTTTGGATTGGATGGATATCATATATCAGGCACAATAATCAATAACTTTCTAGTCAATAAAATACCGGAAAGAGGAAAGCGCGAGTTAGTAGTTATTTTCGTAACAAGCTTAGGGACACTGCTTTTTATGACTTCTGTAATAAAGGTACTATGGCAATCTATAATAAAAAGCTTTGTTTAATGATATAAAATAAATATTTTAACTAAAATTGTTTGGTTTTTATCTCTCGCCATCATATTCTGACTTATTACATCCGCTAAGCTGAAGACTATTTTGGAGTTCGGTTAATGATCTTCTGCCGTGTTGAAGCAGCATTTTTATGGCTATTTCGTCCGTTTGGTGTACATTCGCACGAAAGTCATGCCGGGCCCAATCCTTTAATTCGTTTTGATTGCTAGTTTCTGGTACTTTTCTTATTGTTCGAAAGATTTCTCGGTATAACTTAAGCACTTCTTGTCTTAGCATAAACTATGGAATCATGACATGAATTATCTCGCAAAGCTTTGTGTTTTAAATGCAGTTACCTGTTTTAGAGATAAAGTATTTTTTGTTAATTTACTCATTTCATCCGCAAAATTGTGTTTTAGATAATTCAAGTTGAGCTCAGCTGACAGTTCCCCCAGCTGATCTATGCTTGTTCTTTATAAACAAGCATTTGGCAAGAGCAGCGCTTTCCAACATTGTTTTGAGATACTTCTGTTTATCTATTTTCTCCGAAAACCGTAACGGTTCTACTCCAAGGCCATTAACTTCCGTCTAAATTAACTAAATTGGATTCCTTGATTTATACTGCTCTCCTCTGCTGCGTCGTTTTCCCTCTGTCTCGTGCGGATTTCAATTTACTAATGTGATACATGTTATTAATGTGTTTAATGTTAAATATGTACCTACAAGATACAAGACAAAATCTCATATAAAATGATAAAATTGCTGACTATAGCAACGTCTCTTATTAGTGCTAAGGATATATGTGGTGCAATTTCGCTCCTATCCTATAAGAAGAAAAAGACCGCTTGAAAAAACCCTAAATGTAAGACTGGAGTATCTTTAGGAGAATGTGTCGTCCACAAAACAATATGGTTTTAGAAAAGGGAGAGGAACTACCACCCTCCTTCTCAGATTAGAAGCAATAGCAGGATAAGCAATCTCCCAACAAAAACAACTCCATGTCTTATTCTTGAATTTAGAAAAAGCAGTCGACAGGATATATAGGCAAATCATCGTCAAGCAACTGCTAATATGGAGCATCGATTTATAATTTTGTACACTCATTTAAAATTGCCTATGCGAGCGAACACTTCGAGTTAGGGTGAATTTGTCATATTACTGATAGCCGGATATTGGAAAACACAAGGTCCTCTATAGAGATGCCCGAAATATTTGCAAAGCTGTGATTAGTCATATAAAGTTCAACTTCGACCAGAATGTCAGACGGAAAGTATTTCTTACTCCAAATGGTAGAAAAAACTTCTTGTCTCTAGTCAAAACCGTAAAGAGCAATTTCACCTATTCTTCAATGTTTATACTGGCTCATTGGAAAAATCCAATCTGCTACTGGACCTCATGGTTTTAAAATGTTTTGGCTAAATCTCTGCGTAAATTCTTTCACCTGTTATATTCGACTGGAGTGTTTCCGTGTGCATGGAAACTTGCACATGTTTAGCCGATACTCGTGTACTGACGGAGTTACATTTAATCAGTTTTTTCACCAACCTTATTTTTTCGTTTTATTGATGTTCTTTTATCTCTCACACACGATACTATTCATAGCTTCGCCGACGAAAGCACTGTTGATTCCACGTAATCTTTTGATTCTGTAGTGAATTATCGTGGGAACTCTATAGAAATCAATCGAGAATGCATGTTTGGTTCATTAAACAACGATATTTTTACGATCCTCGCTTGCGGCAGAGCACATCGTGTTTTGTTTGATGCATCCAAAATTCAATGCCATTTCTGTCGATGCAGTGAATATTTCGAGTTCACTCTCTTTAAACATCTTGGGTATTGAGATATCCAGCAACCTTAGCTGGAGTAGTCATATAATTGCAAAAATGCTTGGGGTTTCTACAGAGATGTAAGAAATATTTCACTCCGTCTAACTTCGCGCGAATCTACAAGTTCGACATCAGGCCTAGACTCGATATAGTTCCCATATTTGGGTAGGAGCCAGACATACTGCATTATCCGCGTAAGACGAAGTTAAAAAACTCATTAAACTTATTGGCGACTCAAACAGAAAACGGAATTTCCACGGCCATTGTTCTAACGAAATTTCTAGTCTGATTTCTTGTAGACACATATCAAAGCGCGATACAAGAGCTTCATGTCCCTCCTACCTCTATACCCTCCAGGTGAAAGTTGGAAGGAATGTCAAATTTTCTAAGTCGAACAGTACGAATGTGAAACAGTATACCACCTTTTGTTTTTCCCTGGTCTTATGACCCCGAAACATTCAAATTTATTCCTTCCTTGTGCTTTACCTACATAAAGCCTCCACGAGCTTTGGCATTATCATAAAAATCTTTTTTATAAAAAATCTTTTTTTTGTTTTTTATACCATGTAGCCATATCCTAGGGGACAACTCTTTGATGCGTTAGCATGGTTTTGACCGGAAGGGAGTTAGGGTAAGGGAAGTGAGGAAACCTGAGTCAATCAATTACATCAATTCATTGGAAAAAGCGGAAGCAACCAAACTTAGCAGAAAGATAGCATACAAAACACTAACCTTGTAATGTGTGCGCGTGTATGTGCAATGCAAAGTTGTCACGGGATGCCCAAGTGGTACGACTAGCTGGCCGCACGTCCTAACTCGTCGGTTTGGGGAGTAGGTCCTTGGACATCCAAGGCAAGCACAACATATTCAAAATCGCGTGATTATGGCGAGAGGGGGTTGTGGAATCCCTTCTTCAGATCTGCCACAAAGGATTAAAAAAACAAGAAAGAGAGATAGGAAAGAGAGAGAGAGACTTGGTGACTCCTGACTCTCCCGGCCACTGAAAAATCATGAATCAACAAAAAAGAAAATTTACCCCTCAGAGATGGTTCAGGTTCTTACCCACTCCAGACCCATCCCAAAAAATACTGAAACAAAAAAAACCAAAATAAATTAAAACATGGGGGGTGAGGGAATAGGGATATTGAAAGCAAGACGGAGAGAAAGATCCATGGGAATTCCTGAAATTAAAGATTCAAATTTCACCTCATATAATAGCAATATATATTATAATAAATTAAAAAAAAAACTTTTTTAAAAACAAGCTTTTATTTAATTGCGCTGAAAAGAATAAAATAAACTTTTCCTTTAAAACTTTTACTATCAACTTATAACGTCATTACACAATTTATATGATATAAAAGCTTGTCGGGAGATTTAAGTACTCGTATTTACTTAGTTTGAAAATTTTAAAAATTGAAATCAATCAGATCAAGTTATTTAATTTACTTGTTTATCTACACAGTTAAATCTCGCGACAAGCTTTTATATCATATAAATTTTGTAATGACGTTATTAGTTGATAGTAAAAGTTTTAAAGGAAAAGTTTATTTTATTCTTTTCAGCGCATTTAAATAAAAGCTTGTTTTTAAAAAGTTTTTTTACTTTTAATTTATTTTTTACTTTTTAGTTATCGCTAGACAGGTTTCCCAGTCTGTTCATCTCATTCAACGCATCATTGTTGCAAGGTCGTTTGCCGGTTTATTTCGAACAGTCTAGCTCTTCAATAAGGAGACCTTCTAATGAAGAGCTCCGAGCCTAAGTATACAACGGCATGGTCGACAGTACTACCCTTCATTTTGTGTACTCTGCAAGCCCAACTAATATAATTGACAGCATCCTTCGTTCTGCAGTGCCGTGACTATAGGTCTGTTTGTTTCGCTCCACTTTTTCTGCACTTTGTGCAAAATTGACGTCAAACGGCGTTTGTTTCGCTCTCGGTGTAAAGTTAGTGCAACTGCACAACGTTTGTTTCGCTGCAAAAAAATGGAAATTTCTGCACTTGCTTTGGATGAAGTGCAGTGAGTGCAGGCAGATATTTGACATTTGTCAGGCAATTGTCAAACAAAGCCGGTCTTAATTGAAGTGATTTTAATTAATTATCAGACGAAAAACACATAATTTCTTGCATTAAAGTCGGTAATATATTATTTTCCGTTTTATTTGTGATATTAAAAAATTGTATTAACCAAAACACGTTCCGTTAAATATTATTGACAGAAAATTGCACTTAAAATGTTTGTTTCGCTGACGTTATTGTAGGGCAAATTCCTACACTTCTGACGTCACATCGATTACACGCTACACTACTTCTGCAATTTTCATGCAGCGAAAGAAACAGACCTTATATTTTGCTGGAAATTGCACAGTCTTGGGTTGAATGAGATGAACACCGTCTTTACCGAAGTCTATACGGACAGATGGTATGTCAGTATCATACATTTGTGCTCTCCGGAAGTAGGCCGATATGATTTCTGTCCAATGGCACCATTTACCAGAGCTCAGCAAGCCCTTTCATTTGATAGGAAAGCATAAAAAACTTAGTCCGCCATCTTTAGAAGTCCGCTATATTGGATTTAGAGTGACGTCACTTTATTTTTCGAGTTATTGTCAGCAAGCCCTTTCATTTGATACCCATATTGTAAGAGTGCATTAAAAATAACTAGTCCGCCATCTTGGGTGTTCCGCCATGTTGGATTTAGAATGACGTCACACAGCTAACCATGCATTGTCATCCAAACTAAACTTGTATACAAAATTTCAGTTCAATCGGTTGAAGATATCTGCTTCAAAATTGAGTTGCAAGATTCCACCCGACAAACATAGTTACATACATACATACATTCCAAGTTAAATAAAAGCTTGTAAAAAATTAGCCAAGAAAAAATTTTTTACATTGAGACCAAAGCATTATGTATATATCTAAATCTTAACCAAGCTACGGCTTATAAGATAACTGTACTAATAACCTACCATTGGTGATTACAAAAAAAAAGCAAAAATGAATAATATTCATGTGCGGTCTATCTTAAATAATTCTGCATCGACGTCTTTGTAGCGAAGGCTTATTTCGTTTTGAAACTATCTTATCTTTTTACTTATAATAGAATAACGAACGAATGATTTCGTCAAAAAGCGAATAGAAATTATTTATATCGAACGAATCTGTTAATAACTATACATTTAAAATAGCAACAATCCTTGGCTACGAAAGTATGAATGATCAAATATTCCGGCATAAAACTGAGAATAGAAAATATTCTCATCATGATTAATCTAATGTGTACGTGCGTTTATTTTACTTTTATCTGATGTACCATGACCCTATGGATAAATCGTATACAACTGAAACATACATATATGTATGTTATATAAGTCGCTCCAACTTATTTCACTCGAGAATTTATTTTACTTTCCTTACAGATTTTTTAATTTTAATTTTTTTCGATAGTTTAATATGTCCGGAATATATTCCTAAAAGGGTTTTTCAAAATTCGACTTAATTTAAGCATACCACCCCGGTGTTTATTTTGAGCAGTAAATAACTGAATGACGAACTTTAAAAGCGTTTTTTCCGAAATAATGTTTTCATTTGATTGAACCACTAACAGTGGATTTTGAATAAATCCTCGATTTTTGGCGGGCGCTTTAAATCGAAAAATTTTAAGAATTTTTCGCATTTTTTTTAATTGAGCAACAAATATGGGCGTGATAGTGGTTCCGTGCTTAATATTTTAATATATCTTTAAAATCTCGTTTACCTATTTTGTTTAAGGGGGTACTCCCGTTTTGCGGTTTGAAAAAATCGATAATTTTTTTTGGCATTTTCTTATTCCACTATGACCATATAATCTTAGTTTCAAATTTTATCGCGGTATCTGTTTTAGTTTTGAAGAGATACGCATTTCCACCACTATCTTCCCCGGGAAATCCCCAGCTGAGATAAAACTTTAAACGCGATTTTTTCAGAACCAATTTTTTTCAACTTCTTGGCAAGATTTCTCGAAAATGGTCTTACAGAATTTAATGAGTGATATATCAAATTATTCGCCATGATTTAAGGAAAAAGATGAACTACTATCGTGATGATACAAAACAACTAACTATTATTTTTAATAAAAAAGTTAGAAAAAAAGGGAAAAATTAGAAAAAAAAATTTGTTATAAGCTGCCATTTTTTAACGAATACTTGGATATTGATAAGCGTAGTTCATCTTGTAACGGCTTTTCTCCTGAGTAAAATGACACCTCATTTGCTAATTTCAGATGACTCAAACGGACGCAATCCTGCCAAGAATGAGAAGGTGTGATTCGCGAAAGGTCAACTTCAAGCCCTCATAGCAACAACAACTTTCAACTTTTTTTTAAAAATCCAAGACTTTTGTAAAGTTTAGATCCTGCAATAAACGCAAAGTAAAACCATATCCGTTAAGTATTTATTTTTATGTATTAAAATTTATATTGAAATAATGAACGATTATCGCGTGAAAAACGGGAATACCCCCTTAAGACGATTCTGTGACTAGCTATCATTTGCGCCGATTAAATATATATTTTCTTAGTGCCGTACTAAAAGGAGCGTACAGGAGCCATGACGCAAAACAAAAACAAAAAATAGTTTTTTCATGTTTAAGTATTTAACTTTATATACAATTAATAAAAATAAATAAAATTAAAAGTTATAAAAATGAGCCTATCTTTTGCCAAAATGATGTTACTACCCCTTTGAAGTCTTTTCTGTACGTACTTAATTTGTATGTGGTGGTTGGAGACAAGAATGTGTATTTACCCTTTAGTAAAATTCCGGGCTGTTTTTACTGGTTTACCACTGTGCCGTTGAGGTAGAGATGGGAAAAACTGATCTTTTGAGCGAACCGGCACTTCGGATCTGCTTCTTTTAAAAGACCCGGCTCCAAGAGTCGGTTTGAAAGAGTCACTGACAATTTTCAGCTTGAGACTCTCTCTAGAGCGAAGACCTTAGTGTTGCATTCGCTTCAGTTGTAGTTCTTGCAGAACTTTTAGTTCCGCGTTCTCCTGTTCTTTCATGTATTCCTCTTTACATCATTCTTTTCTTATGAGCGCTCATTCTCATTAGTAAACAAAAAGAATCAAATCAAACTGATGCAAATGTTGAGAAATTACTCTTCGGGATCCGTCACGGAACAAAACTGAGATCCGGTTCACTTGACTCACTTTTGAGAGCCGGATCCTTGAGCCGATTCAGATCTGAGTTACCCATCTCTACGTTGAGGTCTGACAGGGAATGGGGTGGAGAAGTAGAACGCAAAGGCTGTAAGGCTAAAGAAAACAAAAGTAATGTGACTTAGCATTTTTATCCGATTTGCATATATTGCATATCCTTTGAAAGGTAATTTTGTCTTCCCTGTTTACGCAGATCGGATGAGATTTGATGAAGTTACAGGCGATCAAAGTTCAAAAAAAGTTTTTTCGGCATTTTTAAAAAGTCACTAAGTTTCAATTGCTCCGTTTAATTGCAAGAAATTTTTTTCTTATTTTTAAGATTTAAGATGAAAGATCATTCTTTTACTAAAATTTTAAGTATAAATTTGCCCAAATTGGACAAAAAATTGTAACATGTGTGGAACAGGGAATGGGATTCCTCACACCATGTTCATAATTTCGGAGGTGTACAGCAGTAAATAGTATGCTTCTGGGCGCCAGGCCCCTTGGACAACGTGAAATGTTGCCTCAGATGTTGATTATTACAAAACGAACACGAATTTACGTCAAGGTAATTTCCTTCGCTTACACGGGTGCCAATTAGAGGAAAAGGAAGCATACTATGCCACTGAAATCGGAAGCGATCTCTCTGATACCTCCACAGGTTGCCGGCTCTAGCTCGTCGGGTGGGCGTGGGAGGAAATCGAATCTGCCTAAGTCCGGAAAGGTCAGTGCAAGCATCATAAGACGACATGTATAATACATGGGAAGCAAATCAAATTAATTCCTTGGTAATACGGAACAGAGGTAACCAAAAAATCAAAAGAGAAGAAAAAAAAACGTTTCAAGACCTAGGCGAGTAGATCTCGAACCCCAGATCTATGGATGCCATCCTACAACGACTCTTCCTCGAGACCATATCTCAAGCAAGTGCTGCAGCTTTATTTGTGAAGTTAAACACCGGCTATCACGACTCTAGCGGTTTCGCACGACGTCACAGAACTTCGGAGCACAACAAACGCACTAATTATTCAGTCATAACTACTTCTCCATATATTTCGCACCATTTACAAATTTCAACTACAATACTACATATGTTATCAACAATTATTTCAATTCATTGCAAATATGACCTTGTCAAACAAATTACGAATTTCATTTAAAAACATTAATATTCTATTGCCAAAAATTTCAAGTTCATTAACTTCGAGCAGATTACTTAAAAACAACATCTGTTCAATAACATTGCAATCGACCATGAAAAATTTCCGACCAAGGTTCTTTTTGTTTATAAACAAATGCCATATACTCAAGGCAAATTCATTTCTAATAGGAATTATCTAATTACAGAACCGCATTATGCACTGAATTACTAGATTTCAAAAATTTGTTTTAAAAAAAATATATATAGATAAATATACGAACACTTTTAGAATTCCACCACGCGATCAACTCAATTCGCTTTAGGATTTGAAAACATATTTTAAAATATATATAATATAAGGATATAAACTCAGTTTTAGAATTATATAATAAATGTAAAGAAATAATAAAATTAATGTACTTACCCGGCAGGATCCAAAAGCTTTTGGGTGTGCCGGTAGCTCATAGTTGACCTGCAAGTCTAAATTATGGAAATAACAATTCGATCTTATGTTAATTAATCTAGCTTCTTAAATTTACCCATCAAAATGGGTAGCCCAATAACTGGAGGCGACAATTCGAATCGGCTCCGGTGTACGTATGCTAATTGATTTTTTTCTTGTCCTTCGTTGGATTACATTTTTTTTTCATAAACTATAGAGCAATTTGGAAATTTTCGGCAATTTACGATTCTTCCTTCTACCTCTTATAAGTTTTGTTAATTTGTTGTTAGTTGAATCATAAAGTACGTATGCTATTAAGTCTGAAAAATGCTAAACGGGTTAGGATTGCACAAAGAGGGGGTAATAGGTGCTCACCTTAAATTAAAATTTGGAACTCTTACTCGACGTTGTACGAACCCTTACTCGATATTGTACGAACCCTTACTCGATATTTAGTGGTTGCAACTAATCGTGGGATCTGGGTTAGCCTACCTCTGCTATACGATAAAAAACGTGGTTACCTCACAGTGGAAGAATTTAATTGCTGCAATTACCCCATTCATAATTTAGGGAATTGCTTTCTTAATTTAAGCGATAAATTCACTAGATCAGTGTGATCTCTTAACTTTTTAAAGATTACCGGACTTAAAGCGTGTCACACAGCACAAGTGTCGAGAACAAAATGACGCCGGATGGCTTACGGTGATCCAGATCAAATCATTGATCTTGACAATGCACCGTTGTTACCAAGTAATCTTAAAATACTTAATGATACGTTAGCGCCGCCCTTCCGTACTACCGGAAACATATTGTGTTTAGACTCAATCTAATTAACCTTCCCCGATTTACTACTGTCGTAAATAATTAAGATCGCTTCACCATTGATGAATATAATTATAAATTGGGCGATTTAGACAATTTATATGAATTTAATTTTTATTGTATAACAATTGGGGATTGTTTACACTAATACTTAACTCAGACTCGAACCTACTAAATGAGTTAGATTAATATTCTAGACGAATACTAGGAAGTTAGTAACGACATCTATCGGAATTAATTATACTTATGTAATTGCGTTCTGATAGTGTTTTGATTATTTGTTTAATCATCCTGCTTTCACGATTTGGCTTATTTATGGTCCTGCGTAGCGGAATAAATTGGCTTGAGATCAATTGGCTTCCCTAACCTTGGATTAGAGACTTTTTCTGTGGAAGACACTAAATTTAAAGGTTTCTTCCATCCTTTCTTCGCAACCAGATTTAGCGCCTGTTACAAAATGTAGAAGTTATTCAAAAATGAATGAGAAAAGGAAATTTATCTCCCATCTGGAATGCATGAAAACTAACAGAAATTCACGGATTCGAAAATTCCTTTTCACAAGCCTAGTATTCTGGCGTTCTGTTACTAATGCCTGATGGAAATTTTGCTGTAAGAGAGGGTCAGTCAGCAAACAAATCGATAACTACGCCTGTTCTTAAGCTTAAATTATTAAAAATTGGCAGAATTTACTTTTGAGGAATACGCGGATATAATTTAGGTTTATTTATAGTAGCTTAAAACGAAAAAGCGGCTGTACTGAAATATCAAAGGAGATTCCATAATCGTGGTGCCCGTCGATTTATTTTCGCGTCGAGGGTATTTTCGAGGCCTTTCCAAAGGTTAAGAGAAACCGGAAGTCTAACTTCAAACAGAATTGCGAGTTGAAGCATCGAAAGATTCTGCCGACGCAGTGACGAGTCGCAAGACGATTAGGAGTGTCTTCAGTTAAAGTTTGAGGAGTTATTAATCGAGGAGGATTACGTCCATATTATCATATCCCTTTTTCAAGGGCTTCTGGAAGGCGATTCTGAAAATATTGCATTTGGCTTCTGGAATGCGACATGGAGAACTGGAAGTTTCTGGGTAAAATTCTGTGGACGGATGAATCGCAGTTCATCGAGGATGGTATCACAAACTCCCACAGCCTTCATACCTGAATGCTTAATAGCCAAATGTATACTGACTTTTAGGAGAATACACTGACAGATCTACTAGAGGACATCTCTCTGGATAATCTTAGGACAATGTTTGACCACCACAATGGCGCACCAGCACATACTGGTTCATTTAAAAAGCAATAAATTTTTAAATTTTAAAAGCAATACAGCCGGTTAACAAAAAAGAGGATTTAATTAAAATAATTGGGAATGCAGCGACGAAAATAGAGGAGGAGCTGGCTACAATACCCTTCAAAAAGGTAATTAGAGAGAAAATATTAGCATGCACTGAAAGTGGCGGAGAACATTTTGAACAGCTTTTTTTTAACATACTAAGATTAATTGTAAAAGTTTCTAATTCAATAAAAAGGATTTTAGGATTAATTCGAGTTTAAATTCTTTAAATAAATAAGGAAATAAGATGGGCAATTTAATAAAAATAAAAAACAGGATTATTAAATACATGGATTTCAGAGAAAATTTGCGAAAACGCTGAATTTTAGTTAATCGCAAAACTTTTATTTTCACTTTTGGAAATGACTGTACCTGCAATGGTAGGAATTAGATCAACATTTTGGAAAGGTCATTGGGATGGTAGTTTGTTTGATGTCTCTGCATTAAGTAGATCAAAAGTTAAAAATAAAATAGTGATGTACATACCATGAAAATTTAAATTTCTGAATCACCTAGTCACTCCCAAACGGTTGAGATACCGGTTGAAATACCCTGTTACGCTTCTTTTTTAGATTGTGTAAATTATATTATGAATATGTGTTAATATTACTTTTTGACATGATATAGTCTCAGACAACCCTCTTCCACTCATCGAATCCCTCATTTCTAGACCTATTTCGGGCGGCCGACTCAAACCGAGTATTGTTCTTGATTAGATTAGTCCTTTTATTTCTCTGGATTATTGATTTTTTTGAGGTACGATTTTATGCTGCATCTATTTTCCCAGGTAAAACATTTTTGTCCTATTTTATAATTTTTTATTATTTTGGGTTACTCTGGTCGGCATGGTGAGCAAGCATGTCTTTTGTGCCACAACCCGTACTACTGCACAATACACTTAGCCACCCTTAGATAGGCAATGCGGTATATAACAGTGGAAGATCTAACGTCATCGTCTTCCAGTAAGATTCGACTATTCCGTCTTATATCCCCCTTACGTAAGGCGGTGGTATCTTGTAAGCATAGGGTCCAACAAGTGCCTTATCGTGGGTGTCGAATAGTTTTCGACAATCCCATAGAACTCGTGTAGCCTTGCGTAGGGTGAAGTCAAAGTGACCGTTCGAATTAAGTCTTTTATCGAGCATAATGCCCAATTATTTAACCTCATTGGAGAATGCAATCATCGTGCCTTGATCGAGATTGGACGAAGGCCCAAATGATGCCTTCTGATGAACGGTACAAGAGCAGCCTTAGCAGGGTTAATAGTAAATCCTTCAGTTAACCTGCAACATATTTCTTTTTGGGGTTCGTTATAAAACGGAAACAGAATGGTTTTCTTCAGAAGCCCTACCCCATTTGAGGCTTCCTTGGCAATTACCTTTTGAAGGCGAGCTCCCTATGGCAAAGATTCTTTGCTTTCACAGCGCCTTCTCCAGACTCACCTTTGGAACGTGTTAACCTATATTCATCCCATTGTTGGGAGGGTTTAGCTCTATTAAATAAACGTTTCACTTGCCTACGTATTTTATACAGCCGTTCGCTCCAACAGGGTACCTAATGTACCGCTTTGGTTGAGATTGGGACGATGCTGTTATGGTAGGAGGATATCAGCACATCAGTCAGCTGGTTAGCCGCTACTTCTAGTTCACCAATTGAGATGATTGTGGTGACTGGCGTATCAGTCTTCGAGCTCACAACAGCTCCAAAGGTATCCCAGTTCTTTTGATGTTCCGACCATGAAGCTACGTCTGAGACTCGCCAGTATCTTATGAACTCGGAGAGGACTCTGCTAGCCAGAGTGAGATCTAGCACCTCTTCTCTGGCTGCAGTGACAAAGGTAGGTTTACAACCTGTATTAGCTGTATCAATATTTTTATCGATTATATAGCTTAACAGGTCCTCAACGCTTGATGTTGTTGCGGCGTTTGTGTCGTAACCAATGATGAACTATAGGTTTGTCCGTCGACAACAACTGATGAGTTCTTGGAGCGGACGGGCTGTCTCCAGAAAAGTAGACCGATGTCAGGAGAATTTCATGCATACTACCTACTTTGGGGATCTCAGCCAGTGTCGCTGCAAGGTCCCTGGAAATAAAGTTTCTAACGGGGAAATCACTAACACTTTGGTCAATTAGGATGGCCGTCCGTGGTCTATCCTCTCCCCGGTGGTAAAACAACTTTCATGAGTTGATGTTGAGTCCCCGAACTTGGCCACTGAAAACCCACGGTTCCGGAATTAGGGTTAACTGTTGTTCGACGAAACTCCTGCATATTGTGGCTGCTGCGATTTGGTATGGTGCAGGTTTGTATGAAGTATCCGTATGGTGCTCATGGAACCACCCGCGTCGACTGCCGTTTTTCCTGGGCCCAAGGAAATGTCAACTATTTAATAAGGATTACCTTACACTTGCTGTACTGCATGCGGATCGAGTTTAGGGAACAGCCCACTAACCCACAAGTGCACATAAGAGCCACTTCGTTGCCAGAGTGAGGAGGCGATTACGTCTAGACTTCATGACAACGGAGGATGGTACATTCAATTGCATCTGGCAACATTTATCGCCGGTGCGAAACGGAAGTCTCGCCTTTCACTGGGAACAACAGGCCGCAATCTTGCAGAAGTTTTTCCACGAAGCTTCTCTTCGCTTTAGTATTGCTGCAAGTGCTGCGGGGAGGACAAGTCTCACGTTGGGATCTTAGAATTGGGAGAATTATGGGAGTAGTTTGCAGACGTCAACGACTCTGCAAACTGGTCCCCCGGGAGCCTAATCGGTTCAAAATTTTTGCACGTTCGTTGAGAACATTTTAGGATGAATGCTCCCAGAGTACTAGAAAAGTGGAGAATGGCTCTATGGAGAGGGCATCTATTTGAGAGCAGGGTTTCCGAAGTAGAAACTTCACCCTGTGCTGCAACCTACTCTTTGGGAACTCTCAGACAATCGTGTATGTTTTTTTTGAATATTTTCGGTTTCGGTTTTGTTGGTTCGTTTAGATTTAGCTCTAGATTAAGTTTAGGAATTTTTTCAAAATTTTTTTGGAAGCTTCTCTTAGAGCTGGCACTCCAAATTTCTTTCTATTTTCTTTTTAAAACGTTTTTGCCTTTAAGTGTTAGAGTCCTTTTTATTTAACCTGTTAACAGTAATGTAATACATTCATATCGTTTTTTGTTATGTTCTTTTTGCTCTTTTTACAGTATCTTTTTAATACTTGTCCAATTTTTAGGGTAGCTAGTTTTTATAGGATTTTTACGCTCTATAGGTAAGGATGAGTCAAATAAAAAGACAATTGAAAAAAAGTATTTATTATGTAATAATGCAAGCCGGTGTAGCTTTTATTAATATATTTCCACATTCTTTAAAATAATGTGTTTAACTGTTTTCGGACTATTAGGGTCAATTAATTCTGAAAATTCTATATATTAATCTTGTGCTTGGAAATAAAGAGTAAAGGTTTAAATTATTTTTAAATCAAAGCTGAGAAAAAAACAAGAGTCACGTAATTATTATTAGCTTGATATTTCCCTAACATATAATTTAACGTTACAATATAGCCGAAGGTAATAAAAAGCTTCTTGACAGAAAAGCCCCTTAATTCAAATAGCAGAAAGCACGTGAGTTCTCAGGCGCATGCCTTTAAAAAAGTGCATATCTGAAGGGGTGGGGGGTAAAGGCGTCTTTTATTTACATCTCAGATCTCGACTGTTTACAGTCTTCATAGCATCCGGTTTTAATCCACCGAAGAAAGCCCCACGTTACTAAAAAAGCCAACTAAGAAGTGAGTAGTCCGGTGGCAGTGGCGGCTGACATGACTTGGCAATATCAGGCTTACAAAATCGGCTAGAACAGTAGCCAAATCAAGCACTAACCGCCAATTCAAGCAACGAGTACGAGCAGCCATCAAACACGGCGCAGAATTCCTTCCTCTGCATATCAGCTGTAACTTGTAAGCCTGGTTGTGTGGAATCTCTGTTAAGACCTCAGCATTAGTACGGTAACAGCGTCAGAGTCAGCAGCAAGCAGGCACGAGAGCCGATCGAATTCGTCCAAGTATAACCACGAGTGCTTTCCGTTTTGTTAATATTCAAAAATAAGTTTGAGTCGTTTTCGGTGTTTACTCGAGGATTGTGACAGAGTGAAATTTGAAGAGCGCCAACTTTACGCAATTAATCATCACTAAATTGGCGGATATACAAATACTTTTCCTTCGTTAAATCAAAGTCCATTGAAAAGTGAATAAACGGGCAAATCTGGCCCCGAAAAGTGTTGCAAAAGATTTTAAACGTTGTTCCAAAATAATAGCATTACGTTGCAGTTTCAGTTTGATCACACAAAGTACTGTCGAGTTGGTGTTATCCAATTTTAATTTGAAATAATAAATGCGTGCAATGTGTTTATTTTTGGATCTAGTCCAATGATATCGAGCACAAGACCACTATTTACTTATTATTAAAAATATTTACACTTATAGCGTGTTAATTGTTGTTTCACAAGGATAAATTCGGTGATACGCTCCAAAGTCAAAGACTCTTTCTTTTGACGCTTCGATCAGATTTTCTCTATATTTTCGACAATTCAGTTCTATTTTAAGTTACTTTATTCATTTTCCTTTTATTTCGTCGTTTCTTTGAACTTGTAAGTGGAGTTAATTTGGTGCATGTGTTTTCCTCACAGATATATGAGAAGATATTACATGTGAATCGAGTATGGTTTCAGTGCTTCGAGAGGAATTTCAAATTTCAAAAGTGCTGACATCTAAAAGGTGGTATTCAAATTAATTTTAGGCGCTATTTGATACCCTGCGGATTGAATTACAATTGAGTCAAAGAGAATTATTTTTGTGAAGAAAACAAAATGCGGTCGCTCCATTATAGTGTAACAACGTAATTCGGTATTAACACATTAACTGATTTTGCAAAGAAAAAAATAAACATAGCCTGCGAGTGGATTACATGAATTTAACCGAGTAATTCAATAAATGAAATTCGAAATGTCGGCCAAAGCTTCTCCTCCAACGACTACAGTGAAAATCAAGAAAGAAATAGCCAGCGATGAAATTAAGGTAAGTTTTGTTTACATAATAAAATTAAAACGAATCACACGTGCCAAATTAAAATGAAATCAAGTTCCATTTTTGGATCGATGATGATTTTCTTGTATATTTGATTTCTTTTAATAAATTACGTATTGTATAATTTACACCTGTTATAATTCAATCTTAGTCTTAGGAAATTGGTACAGGTTCATTTGGAAAGTATGCTAAGTTTTATGTTTCAATTTATCTGAATGTATTCATGAAATTTCAATAATTTATTTGCCATGTCCTTCACTTATACTAGTGGTGCATCTCGCCTCACTCGGTGTGGATTTCAAAAATAGTCGAGTTCTACTCGAGTAGTAAGATTATTCGAGTAACAGTATTTTACACGAGCGGCTCGCTGATTTAAGTAATTTTTATCTAATCAATATTTAACCAAACCATCAATAATTATAGTAAACGGATATTGTTATTTGTGTATGAAGTAAATTGAATACCTCCTTTATTATTATTTAAATATTCAGCACATATGTATGTCTTATATTTACTTACTTAGCCTTTCAAATATTATATTGCATTACATCGAAATTTATGTTGGTTTGCAAATTAGTTATTATTTTAAATAACATAAATGATATAATAAATTTTTCTTTTATTTTGCTTTAATTGTTATATTTGTGTTCATTTTTATTTAAGCAATGTCACGTAGTCAGGTATTCACTATGGAATAAAATTAGTGCGTGTGAAGGGGTTCGCAGTACGAGAAATTGCGAGGGACTACTTCAGTATTTTGTACTTCAGTATTTTTCCATATTTATATTAAATATGGAAAAATACTGAAGTATTGATATAGCAAAACATGCAGGAAGGTTAAATTTTCCAGGAGGCTGAGAAAAATAAACTGTTTTTTAGACAATGTTTTTTAAACATCCTATGGCTCTATATATATATCAACTAGGCTAGGTTAGGCTAGAGGGTGCTGCAGCACCATCTTCAGCTTGCCTCAGTTAGACAACCGAAATGTTCCATTGTGCCCCATAACTGAAAAAAGTAACTACCCAGTAGCCTGCCAGTCGACCCAGCCTTCTGGCATAGTTACCTATGGTACAATGTCCCGTTAAGTTCCCTTCTAGAATTCTGGTGTCGGACCTGCTATTATTATTAAGGATTACTTTAGTTCTCTTGCTTTACTCAGGCCATAGATGTATAGGAATGCAACATGTGTCCCAATTTGTCCACCGATAATTAGCGTTTTTGTAAGCGTAACTGGTAATGCCTACCTTAATGATCGGAATTTTGACAGAGATAACCGCGTGAGAACTATCTATTTCAGTACCCTTTTTCGCCAATTCATCGGCCTATCCTTGCCAAAAATATTCCTGTATCCGGCCATCCAGCATAGAGTCATTGTATGATATGTGGAAATCATGTCTAGGCTGCTCTTGCACAATTGCACTAGCCTCGATTTTACCACCACAGCTTCTGTACATGCACTTGTTTTAGATCCATTCGTGTATATGGAGATCTCTGATGCTTCTACCATTTCATTCCTGTCCCATTCCTCTCTAGTAGATAGCCCAGTAGTATGTATGTATTTAGGATTCATCAAATGCTATGAAGCAAACTTACGTGCAAACTTAACTCTATATACAAAAGATAAAGAATCTTAACTAAGCTGACACATCAAGCGGCTTTTTTATTATGCCCTTCGATAAGTGAAAGTCCATATATGATCATATACCATACTGAACGGAAAATGCGGAACATAGCTGTAATTGGCTCATTCGATCCGTCAGGTGAGGAATATGGAAGAAGTTATGACTCCTCAAGGAGCGTAAAGGAATAGATATGTTAAAACATGTTAGCAATTCGGGAGAGTTAATAGTCATTATTCCACGGAAGGTTACGAAGAGCAAATCTTAAAAACCTTCGTTGGACGCTTCCCATGGACCCCATAAAAAACAGACCACACTGGGCTAGCATACTCAAGAATATGACTAACAAATGTACAACAAAGGATTCGAGTGATATAAGAATCATTAATCTCCTTAGACCATCTCTTTATGAAGCCCAAAGTAGCATTAGCCGTGCCAATAATAGTATCAATGAGGTTGCCGGAAGAAAATCGAGAATTAAGCAAGACCCCCAAGTCTTTGGATTTGTCAAGTCTATTCAAAGAGTATCCATCCATGAAGCAGAGAATTTCCTTTACGAGAAAAGTACATGACAGTGCATTTGGACACGTTTAAAGGGGAGGCAGTTGATGGAACACCAATTATTGCAGAAGGCGTCCAAGTCAGAATTCAAGAGGCGGCAGTCAAGATCATTCGAAATAGAACGCAATAACTTTGCATTATTGGCATAACACAAAATTCTCGAGCGTGATGGAATTAGGGATACATCATTGATGTTAATAATGAACAATAAAGGACCAAGGTGACTACTCTGTGGCAACCCAGAAGTGCCGGAACCGAAAGAATTCCACGAACCAAACACGTTGGGAGCGCTCGGACAAATACGAGCGTAGCCAATGAACACTCAAACCAGCGGGAAAACCAAGAATCGCCAAATTATGAAGGAGACTTTCTTTCGTCAAAAATAAGATCCTTAAATTGAAGAGAAGTCGGCGGAATCCTCCTCATATAAGTAAAATCACTAAAGCTAATATGACAAAGGGCATCCAAGAAAGCAGCCTTAAAGTCCTTACCACTAATGGAACCAAAGTATAAAGTGGAGGGGTGTCCATAAGAATTACGCTTCGAATTCACAAATCTCCAGAATTGCTTAGGGTCATTACGCAAAGTATGTTTAATCCTACCAAAATAGTCATTGCTCCTGTTAAAGGTTAAACCTGGGAGTCCGCGTCTGTTCTGCTGTCTATGCAGTCTAACTACCGAAAGATGTTAGAATGCCCGTTCATCCCCTACTTTCAACAACCCATTCGCTTTAGTCTTACCCCGCTGACATCAGACAGATTACTACTTACTGTAAAATCACAGTCACTGCTTACGTTTTCCTATGAACAGGGCGTATATTTTATGTGTATAGTTTTGTTGATGGAAGTTTTGATGAGTAAGAGAAATTTTACCTTTGGTCCATAATAGGGAAGAATCGCAAACGCAAACATATATATGTACATCTGACGACAAACATCATTTAATTATCGAATTAATTAGATTGATTTAAGTATAAAATGAGTAGTGGCGCAGCTGGATGCCTCTACAATTGAAGTGTGGAAAGTTCTTCACAGGAAGAAATGTCGCGTATTTTTGTCCTACGGCCTATTTACAAGCAAGCGATTGCTGTCAAGCCATTTCCTACACCTTGAGGCTTAAAATTTTCATTTAAGGCAAATAATACCACGATTCTTTTCATTGCAGTCTAGAATTTTAATAAACCAGTAAGAATTGATACACAGTTTTAGCGCAATTTTTTCTAAACTCGTACTAAAATAAGTTATATCTAATAAGTTATATATAAAGGGAGCAAGATAAGGATTGTCAGATTTTAGAATTACGCAGACATTTTTACGTAAAATTCGCCAGAAACAAATGGGATTATTCCTTATATGTTACAGAGAGCTCATACAACGATCATCCCATGGCTTCTGATTGCTTTTGAAAGTTGGCTACTACACGCCTATATCGCCCTTGACTGGAGACAGTTCAAAGTGATCTTCATCTCCAAGGCAGGGAGGAACCAGCACATAATGGCTAAGGAGTTTAGACCAATTAGCCATACCTCTTTGATATTGGAAAGATTCATATATGTGTACCTATGAGCTGCTCCTCTTTTCAATGGTGGAAGCAATGCTCAACACGCTTACACGAACGGGAATCCAGTAGAAACTGCGCTTCATGAGATTGTAATCACCATTGAAAAAGCACTCAGATGTAAGAAATTCACATTGGGAGCTTTTCTGGACATAAGAACTAAGGACGCCTTTCACAACGTCAAAAGTAAGGTTATTAGCGATGTATTAAGATGCCATGAAATAAGCATATACATATGTAATAGCAGCCGTAGTAAGAGCAGCCCGTAGGGGTACCCCACAGGGCAACGTTCTATCTCCTTTGGTTTCGATGTTAGTTGTTGATAAAGTTCTTAGGTTGCTAGAAATCACCGGAATAAAAGTGGTGACTTACTCGGACGACCTGGTCGTAATGGTAACGCGGAATTTCTTATGCACCATAAGCGAACTAACGGAGACTTGGGCGTTACATGTAGATGAGCAAATGAATGCGGTTAAGTAGCCATTGCCCAGAAGACTGAAATGGTGCTCCTTACAAGGAGAAAACACTTTAACCATAAAGACCTAAATGAAATATTTGGGAATCACTCTGGGCTTTTGTCCAGCTCGCAGCAATGCAAAAAAACAAGACATTCAAGTTTACTCACTTCCCTTACCCTAATTCCTTTCCGTCCAAAACCATGCTAACGCACTAAAGGGTTGTCCTCTAGGATTTGGCCACATCGTTAAAAAAACCATCAACATTGAGGAGCCCGATAAAAAAGACTTCGATAGCGTTTTATGTCTGCAAGAAAACCCTAGGGACGATATGAAGAATTAGTCTCCGTATATTTCTTTGAATATATACATCGATAGTGATGTATAAGCACTTACGGAATCTTGGTTTGGTGGGGCTCTCTTGAAACGATGTGTAACCTTAAGAAGCTCACCGAAGTTCAAGGAGCTATTTGCTTGGGTATCTCGGAAGCGGTAAGTACAACGCCAACTGCCGCTTTGGAGACAATGCTCCATCTCCCCCCAGTGGACATCCACGGTAAGAGTATAGCTGCTCGTAATGCCATTAGACTGAAGGAATCCAAAAGTTGAAAAACTTCGGACTACGAACACACAGCAGTATACTAATGGCCTACCCGGGAGATCATCTGCAAAAGCACTGACTATACCGTCCCTACAAGGTTTTCTCTACTAGAATTCCTAGCTGTGAGAAGTGGGAAGGTTGTCAGTGGCTGACAATGTCAGGAATACCAATCTTACCGGATGGTTCAAAAGTGGGAAACAGTGTGGGAGGCGGAGTTTTCCCCGACCGCCTCAGCATACGTAACTCGTATCGACTGCCGGACCATTGCAGTGTATGTGTATGTAGTGATGTGAACCCTTCATAAAAAGATAGATCAATCGGACGGTCTCTAATTTCAGTAAAAAGAAAGATTTTCAGCTTGCCGAGAGCAGATGGAGCGATCTTATAACTTGCGACCTATCATGGAAAATGTTTCCTGAGTGGAATAAAAAGAGAACGGAGTTTTTACTGAAGGGAATCCGCAGTCATGCCGTCCGCAAGCGTATTCCTGCCAACGACTTCTGTCGGAGTTGTCTGGACGAGTTGATTCAGCATCAACTTTGCGAATGGGCCTTACCTGGTTCCTCAGTAGCTGCGGCTGTCAGTTTAACTTTTTTTTCTTTTAAAAACCATTTTATTTTTCACTTTTTGTGCCTTTAGATATGCAACTTAAAAAGTGCTCCGCATGTGAACGAATCGATTACAACAGTTTCAAAAGTAGTGTACTCAAGTATTACTACATCTTATAAGGGTAAAAGGGTTTTAAAGTCATAAGCTGTGACTTACATAATTACTTATGTAGTCCTGGTGGTAAAACGGCAACCCGTTTCCATATGCGATTATGTGGTGAATATATACGGCGTCGCGTTGACAACCACAAATAATTCTTTGACATGTTAACAATCGAGGAATATACTCTACCCAACAAAAAAAGCGTCATCCACGCGTTACGAAGTTAGACTACCCCTCCCCCCACAAGTAAAAATTTAGGTATATCAATTATAAACACTCCTGATACACCCGCACGATTCCCTGCAGACTGCTCCTTGATACGACATATATACAGGTTATTTCAGATCTGATGTGCCAAAATAAAACGGATGATAGATCTCACATAAACAAAAAAATGTATGTCGGGGAGGGGGGGGGGGGGGCAATCTGAACTGTTTGGGATTTATAAATTGTGAGCGATTCATAAATTTGCAATTTTCATGGTATGCACATTACCAAAGTTCAGCATCTTCCCAAATTTTCCCCGAAATTCGTGTAATTAATACCTATGTTTTTTACCTTGATTAAATTGCCAATCTAATTTTTTTTTAAAAGGATACAACTCTATGTGGACATAGAGAAAGGATGTAGAAATTTATTCATAGAAAACCTATCGGGGAATATTATAAAAATCTGCAATTTAAAGAAACTAAACTCATACTAACTCTAAAATCCCTTTTATTGAATTCCTCCGTCCTCCGTCACTTACGATATTATTTTCGTCGCTGGAGTCCCAATTCTGCTAACTAATTCTCTGTCGTTAACAGACTTTAAATAAACTTCGTCCTTCATTGCTTTCCATAAAAAGAAGTTCAATAGAGTAAGATCTGGAGATCTGGCAGACTAAGTATTGCCTTTAGAATGATACCAAAATGGGTTGATGATCCACCGTGTTGGTAAAACAATGCCCTAAGAATATTCAGAAGGACGACCTATAGTAGATTTAGTAGTGTATTTCCCAGAAAGTCTACATTAATTCGGCTTTTAATTACTTGCGGCAAAATGAATGGTTCTATTAAATGGGTGCCGATGATACCAGCCAATATTGGCTCAGAATTTGGGCTGGAAGGAGTACCGCTTTTCTTATGTGGATTAATATCCGACCAGGTTGTGGAAGTTTGTGATACCATCCCCGGTGAACTGTGATTCATCCGTTGACAGAATTCGGTCCACAAACACCCAGTTCTCAATGTCGCATTCCAGAAGTCAAATGTAAAATTGTAACCTTCTCTCAGAATCTCCTTCCAGTAATCCTTGGATTGAGATATGATGATATGAACGTCACCTTCTGAATGAGTAACTCGTTTCAAGGTTTTGCCCGATGAGGGTGATTACTTACTGCTCGACGTCGACAGAATCTTACGATGTTTCAGATTGCAATGCCGTGCTGTTTGAAGTTACAGTTCCAGATTCTCTTGACCTTCGCAAAGTCCACGAAAATAACCCTCTTTGGGATGCACATCGATTAGGAAACCTTCTTTCATATTTCAGTACAGCCGCTTTTCCGCTTCGTCTACTACACAATAAATGTAAATTATGTATATCCACTTATTCCTTTAAAGTAAATTTTTCCATTTTTAATCATTTTAGCTTAAGAACACCCGTAGTTATATGTAGAATTGTTTTTCAACTATGATCGATATTCTTGCTGATGGACCCTCTTTTATAGCAAAATTTTCATCAGGTATTAGTAACAGAACATACAAGGATGTGAACTCTGGCTAAGACAATCTAATATCGGCAATAAAATAAAATTACACCAGTATTTATATAACTTTTTTGCAACAATAATTAGAATTGTTTACCTGTATCCTAAACAAACATTTGCATTAGGTAGTCAGGGATTTCTAAAGGCGCAGTTTTTCTAATCCTTCCTCTACCCGGATATATTACCTTTTTGGAAAGCTAATAAGATGGGAAATTTAATAAAAATAAAAAAGAGATGTATCAATTACATGAATTTCGGAGAAAAGTTGGAAAGATGCTGAATTTTAACATGTTGTTCACTTTTGGAAGTGAGTATACCTGAGTTAGACGAATTTTACTAACAATTTGGGAAGGTGATTGAAGTTGTAGTTTTTTATCATTTGTCCGATGTCGGTGCATTGTGTAGACAAAAAGTTAAAAATAAAATAAAGATGTGCATACCGTGAAAATATCAAATTTTTGAACTACCCTGTAACTCCCCAAACGGTTGAGATTGCCCCCCCCCCTGCCATTGAAGTTTTTATTTGACTAGGTGAAATCTTTCACCACATTTAATTTGGCACACCAGATCTGAAACACCCTGTATATACCCTTGAAATAATAACTTTAAAGTGGTATACAAAACAGTTGCCACGACGTCGTATAGATTATGGTAAGACTTTGTGGCTACTTGGGTATTCTGCTAAATTACTACTGCTATACTCTAAGAAAACAGAATCATTCGAATCCGGCGACATATTCGTTGATACACGTCTTACGAAGCTAGGTGTCGCCTCCTTCTCCCAACCTCACTCTAAGACCACAAAATTTTGTCTTGATACGAATGGAGCAAGATACTCTATAGCACAACAAACGAATCATCCAAATCGGTCTACGCGTTACGAAGTTATCCCCCCCCCCCATACACACTTGTTATAGAACAAATGGAGAATCATCCGAAATTAATCTAATCGGTCCACGCGTTACCAATTAAAGGGTCATACAGAAAAAAAGATAATAAATACGGTCGAACTTCTGAACTATTAAAAATAAAAGAACAATGTAGTAAAAAAGAATTCTGGAATATTTTTGAAGTTTTGAATTTTTGAGTGTAAGAGCAGGTAGAAAACATTGTATGATCTTGTTGTAAAGGGTATTTTATCAACTTAACACCGATTATACGTTGCTTTCAATGGAACCCTACCTGAGTAGCCCGCGCCGCTGTCATTTTGTCATTTCATAGCTTGCACGCCGCCAAGTGCAAGTATTTTAAAATGTGAAGTAACTTCTTTTATTAACCGACTTCCCAAAAACAAAGAAATTCTAAGTTCAACGTATTTTTTGTTTTTTTTTAATGTATTCCCCCCCCCCACCATTGTTCGTAGGAGAAAAAAATGTGGCCTAGGGTGGGGGAGGGGTATTCCAACTTCGTAACGCGTGGACCGATTTCGATAATTCTTTTTCTGTTGGGTAGAGTATGTTCCATGGTTGATTCCACGAGAAAAAAAATGTTGGTGGGGTGGTATCTAACTTTGTAACGCGTGGACCGATTTGGATGGTTCTTTTGCTGTTGTATAGAGTGTGATCCCCCATTGCTAATAGGAGAATAATTTGTTCCTATGGTGGTGGTGGGAGAGGGTGAGGGGTAGTAACTTCATAACGCGATGATTCCTTTTCTGTTCGGTACAGTATGTCCTTGATTAATGCCATGAGAACAAAATTTTAGTGGAATGGAGATGGGGTAGGGGGTTAAGCCTAACTTTTTAACGCGTGGACCGATTTGTACGATTCTTTCTTCGTTGTGTAGAGTAGAAGACACTAAAAAGTAAAAATAAAATAGTTTTTAAAAAAAAAGTTGAACCGGTGGAAATTAAACAAATAAAACAACTACAGAACCACAATTGTAGTTGTTTGGTTTGTTTGATTTGCACCGTCTTCAAAATGTCGTAATAGATATAAGATTAAAAATTATTTTATAAAAAGCATAAAGCGCTTTTCGTGAAGTCGGTTCAACTTTTTTTTTAAAAACTATTTTATTTATAAATTATTTCTCACATCTACAAAATGTTGATCAATTTATCCATTTATTTCTTAATTATTTTCTTCCCTGTAATCGAGTCAGAGTTACTAAACACGCTTATCTGCTAGTGTAATTTAGTAGCATTGTTTAAAGTACACTGGCACAGTAAAAGAACATTTTAAATAAGTGGATTACGAACCCTGGAATATTAAATTTAATTATCATCCTGCAGCATCTCCGATTCATAGTGATTTCTCTTTTAATATTTCAAAAAGGCTGATTTTTCCGTATTGGATCAATTTTTGTTGAATTGTGATTGGTCAAATGTTTTTGACAAGCGGGACATTGACGTGGTGGTAAGTGCTTTTTATGACAATCTATATACTTCTTTTTTGCACTGTGTTCCTATTTCTTGAACATATGCTTTTTTCCAAGTCCGCCTTGGCTGAGTAGCTCAATAAAGCATCTTAAAAATGTAGATAATAAAGCTTTGAAGCAGCTCTGCTCATCAAGGAGCGACTGGGATTTTTATATCTACTCACATTTACTTGATAAGTTCAATTTTGAAATTCATGCTTCTTACAATAATTATATTAACAGAATGAGGCCTATTATTTTGGAGATTTGTTAACTCTAAACATAGCACCGACGGCTACCCTACTTTATTGAAGCTAGGCGATACCGAGAGTAGCGATCCCTTGACGATTTTGAACCTTTATGGCGACTTTTTCCTCCTTCTTCATATCTCTTATTATTCCTCTTCACAAAAAAGGTAAAAGGTGTGATATTTCCAACTACAGAACCATTGCTAACTTGTGTTGCATCCCTAAGATTTTTTTCACATTAGTTTGTGATATACCTACTTCGTTTCATTGCAAACCTTTTCTTGGAACTTTCCAGCACGACTTTATGAAACGGAGGTCTACCACGACTAACCTTCTGGAATTCTCTAATTTCTGTTTATCTGAAATTTAAGCTGGTAAGTAAATCGATTGTATCTTTACAGATTTCAGCAAGGGTTTCGACAGAATAAACCACCACATTTTGATTCACAAGTTGGCTGCCGTCGGGTTTGCATCATTGTTTGCAGACTGGGTTCGTTCTTACTTATTTTACCGTACCCAACGTGTGTCTTTCCGTAGATCCCTATCCAAGTTTATTCGCAATTCCTCTAGTGTGCCTCAAGGAAGTCACCTTGGCCCGATTTTATTTATTATTTACATCAATGATGTATCGATGTTTTAAAAGTATTCCAAAATTCGTTGTTATACTGACGATGCCAAATTTTCGTGCTGTGATTGTAAAATTTTAAACTCTGACTTAGATGCCTCCTACAATTGGTGTTCTGTTAACTATCTTCCCTTTAATACTAGTAAATCAACTTCTATGTCGTTTACTCGTAAAAAAGCCCTCTTCAGTTCCGCTACACTATGAATGGTTGTGTACTGGAAAAATTAATAAGACCAAGGACTTAGGAGCCTGGTTGAACTGCCGTTTTACATTTGACGACCACATTGATGAAGTAGTTATTAAAGCAAATTCTACACTAGGTTTTATAAAAAGATGCGCTAAGGAATTTGACGACCCTTATATTACACGTCTCCTTTATTGCACCTTTGTTAGGACAATTCTGGCGTATGCTTGCTGTGTGTGGTTACCATTTTATCATGACTATATTGACCGAGTAGAGGCAGTCCAGTGCCGCTTTGTTCGCTTTTCACTTCGTGGGCTTTCTTGGAGTAACCCTCTCAGTTTGCCTCCGTACTCTAAAACTATTTTCACTTCTGAGTGTCTTCAAGGCAATATTGACTCCCCTGGCTTCCGAGTCGCTCCTTGAGAAATCTAGATTTTCTTAAAATTCCGCAACATCGCACAAATTACGGTTTACACAAGCCTATCACGTCAATGTCTCCGTTTTTTAATTCTCATTTTAGCAACTTTGACAGAATTAATCCTTCTAACTCAGCAGGCGCACTTCTCAGGCAAAAGCTTAGAATCAATTGATTCGCCAGAGTATAACAATATATTGAGGCAAATGAGGCTCCCACACCAGCATGCAAAAAAAACATTAGTAATCAAAAATCCAAAACATGCCCACACAAACCATCAGGGGTACACAGACAACAGAGATAGTTTCAGCAAATTCTTAGTAAGAGTCAGGTCTAAAACAGGACACATATTCACGGCTCTACACATGCGATTTATAGGCTCATGCATACCATAGTTAGACCGAGAGTGAACAACATGCAGTAAAGGCAGTCTTCATAAGCTATACGGGGTATGCCTATAAGAAACCATACCTGCGAGAGTGCAAGAATCTATGTTCGAATTCAAAAGTGAATAAAGACTTGGTCAGCAACTCTACGTCGTTCTTCCAACGAGTGCATATTAAGCAATCGAAGGCGATCCACATAAGGAGGAAGCCTAAGTGGATCATTTCATGGAATGTCTCTTAGTGCGAACCTAACAAAGTTCCGCTGCACCGACTCAATCCGTCTGGAATGAAGAGCATAGCAGGGAGACCAAACCTGAGATGCATACTCGAGAATTGGCCTGACCAAAGGAACGAATAAGTAAATTAAGGCCTTCCGATCAGAAAACTCCCTTGACCACCGCTTTACATAACCAAGAACTGAATTACTCTTAGAAACAATGTAGTTAATGTGCTAAGTGAAATCGAGTTTACGGTCAAGCTTCACTCCAAGGTCAGTGACGGACTGCACACGACAGATATTAGTTTCCGCAAAGGTATAGTCAAAGACGAGCTGATTTTGGTTCCTAGACAGTGAAATAACTTCACATTTATCCAAGTTAAGCTGCAGGCCATTAGATCCACACCAGTTCTTGAGGGTATTTAAATCATCCTGAATGCAGGAAAAATCATAACTGTTTCTAACGCATGAAAAAGTCTTCATATCGTCTTCATAGATTAAGACTTTAGAGTGCTTAATCAGAGGAACAATGTCGTCAATGGTAAGAATAAACAACAACGGCCCAAGATGGCTACCCTGCGGTACGCCAGATGTAGCCCTAACGACTATGGATAAAGTATTACGGAAAGATACTCGGTAAGTCCTATCTTTTAAGTAAAAGCAGATCCAATCGAGCAATAAAGGCGGAAAACCCAACTTGTCAAGCTTAAGCATAATCACAGAGTGAGGGAGTTTATCAAATGCCTTACTAAAGTCGGTGTAGACGCAGTCAGCCTGGAGACCTTGTTGAAAGGCAGAGATTATTTATTATTATTAAATGCAAGCAGGTTAGTTGTCGTCGATCTACCAGGCAAAAAGCCATGTTGATTAGATGAGATTAACCCCTTACACTACCCTACAAGCTGTGAATATATAACAGATTCGAACAACTTGGGTATGCAGGAAAGCTTTACTTTGATTTCAATCTTTTTAAAAATTCCTACTATAATTAAAGCGTTCTGGACCTGTTTAAATACTTTCTTGCTAAGTAAACTTTATAGTTAAATTAATTCTTACAAATGCCATTAAAGAATTTTGCAATTGTAATTTATTGTAACAAAACGGTTGGGTTACAAGAAATATAACTTGACGCTTAAAAACTGAAGTTTTGTCGTTTTGCAGGTTAGTCGTGTTTGACTTGCAATCCTTCAGCTATCATATTACAAAAAATTGGAAACAATTGACTATAAATATGCACTGCTAGGTTTGCATTACTAATTGATTGTTATCCATCTACAAGCCACAAATTTACATTCTCTGGGTACGCTATACGTGTATGGGCAGAGTATTATTTCGAACATGATCATATCCACTGTAGTAAAACATTTATAGCCGCGCATATCGAATTGAAGAGAAAATTTATTTTTAGAAGTAAAATTTAATTCTTTGCATTCATTTTCGAACACGCGTACGTAGACTACAGAGCAAGTTGTCAAAAATTCCTAGATTTACATGAAAATTAAAAAAAAGCATTCAATGAAATTTTCTAACAAAAAAAAATCGAAAAATGAAAGTGCAAAGTGAAATTTATTTTTAATAGAGTAATATGATACCTTCATAAATTTTCTTCGAGAATATTATTGTGGCTATTAGAGCAGGTATTAAATATCTAGGAACTACTTAAGAATTTTGATTTCTTCCACATTTTGCCAAGAGTTTTGTTGCTGTAGGGAATAAATTTGGCACCGTGAATCACGGCGTAAGTGAGATGATAATGCAAATCTTTAAAGTTACTTCTTGTTTACAGATTGCCCAGTGGGTCAATACCCCGTGTTGTGTGGGCGGCTGACCAAAGTCCAACTTTCTCAAATATATAAATTTGATGGTCTTTATTTTCGCTGTCGTTCTAAGCACGTGTAATTTTACAACCTCGACTGCATTAATTAATTGCGTTGTAAATGTTTAAAAAGCTAAAAGTTCGGCTGTGCAAATACATGAATATGTTTCAGTACGAAAAGTGAAGTGAGATGAGGGTATTAAAACTTACAAAAAAATGTAACACCCAGTTATGCATGAAATGTTCATCATCAGCGCGTTATTTTGACATACGATGATAGTATAAGGCGACACTAAAAGTGTGCTAACGATATCCGTGTTCATATAATATCCAAGCCCAAACCCAAACGTGCAGCAACGAATAACGAAACAAGTTGCATTTCATTCAATGGACAAATTTGATCCTCTTGAAAGCTGAGAATCTTGTTCTGGTCCCGGATCAACTTCTCATCTTGTGCAGACCTTGTTTCCCCGCTCTATGGTATTTCGTATAATTCCCTTTTATCCCAAATAATATTCTGGCGTTGTCGGCCGACTCTGGCTTGTGCATTTTGAATGATTTTGTACATCCATACGTGCAAGGGGAGTGAGGTAAGCAGTGTAGATTGGAACACACGTTTATGCATCGGGCATAATACCCAATGATGATTTTGTTCAGTTTTACTTGAAATTAATACAATCTCGATTACTCTTTGGATTATAGATGGTATTAAAGTACATTGACACAAACAATTGTACAGTGTAAATTCTTAAGATGTTATCCATAAAATAACACGAGACAAGTTCCCCTTATGGCAAAATTATTTAATTCTAAACAGCACAACACGCACAAAGCCATCTCTTTAATTTCAAGACAAAAATACTCGTATAAATAAAAGTTGAAAAGCGTCCTGATTTTACTGAATTTTGAATTATCAGGGGTGTAAGGGATAACATTCTGGCTTTTCATTATGAGAGCCGTATGTTGTAATCCTGCCACTTATGCTTGCTTTTCTGCTGGCAGGCAATTGAGGTTGGTAGTTTAGTTAGTTAGTTTGGTTTATTATGGAGAAGTGAGGTGCTGAAGATAGTATGTGATAAGATATATTGTGTTCACCCGCTCTAAGCCTTAGGTCAAGCTGATGCTTTTGAAGAGGTACAACAACTCGAAGACCGAACTGCTCTCAAATTCTCTGTAATACACAAAGGGCTTCCAAGAGATAGATATTCTGCGGTCAGCAATGGGTACAATACTCGCATACGATGTGAGAGGAGTTTCGTGCTGCTCCCGATACAGGTTGACAGTGACTGGTGATCAAACTGGTGATCAATCTCAAGTCAGGCTTGCCAAATCTCAGGAGCTCCTTAGATCTATTTAGTGATGGAATTGACATAAAGCTTTCAGAGTCTAAGCAAGGTGAAACGCGTAGGCTCGATTTAAAATTTAAACAATGAATTTTGTGGAATTAGAAAAAGCGTATGTATATAAATTCAAAAAAGCTTTAAGAGTTGTTTTTAGCCCACGCAGGATAAAAACAGCCAGATCCTCTAGGCACAACCTACAACAAAACTCGCAAACTTTTAGAGTAAACTTCGCTCATGCAGCATTTACAGAAGCATTTGTGTTTAGAGGATGTACAATTGTGTACAATATAGGTCGAAATCCCGTAACCAGGCTCGGAACCCATAAATGTCATGGCAAGGTCGTTAATAGAGATACTCTGATGTCTCGGCATGTAAACCCAGTTGGCTGCCTGACTGTCGAAGAAGGCAAATATGTTCCTATTTAAGTAGACACGTCCAAGCTACTCTTTCCTAAAATAGAGGAACCAATCAAAAATAATAAAACCAATTGCCATAATCATTGGCCATTGCGGACTGAAAAAAACATTCATAGTATAGGGAAATACAACCTCGTTATATTTACAAAAAATTCAATCCTTTGGAGGCTCTCAATCTGCCCCCGGCGGAATTGCACACATAAAACTTTAACCAAAATAGTGAGTCTCTCTAGACGCACTAAAATTAAACGCCTTGTGAGCCGCTATAGATGGTAGACTTTGCTTTCCGTATATTAAGAAATGGGTTGTGGGAAAAAACTTCCGTCTAATGGAAAAGTTATCGCTAGAAATGCTGCCTATTTTGAAAATTGGAATAAATCACTATATGGTTGGCATTTCAGGAAGTTATGATAACAAATGTAAAACCAACTACTTCTGTAACCCTCGCGTGAATATTTTCTCATTTAATGACGTAGATGTAAACGAAATTGTTGTTGCCCACATAATGAGGAAATACGTTAGTGAAAGTTGCAGAAATTGGCTGCTTGCAGAAAAAAACTGCAACAGCTGAGAGATACTGCGCGAATTGAAGGCTGTCGCATAAAATAGAATCCCTTTGGTACTACCATTTCAATAAGAAATTTAGTGAGGACAGCTCCTCCGTCGCTCTTGTTGTGAGGAGATAAAGAACTTCATCCGATTCGATAAAAAAAATTCAATATAGAAAAATATTGAAAATGAACGTCTATGTCAAGATTTATACGAAATCAATTGATATTACTCTACATCCCCTCGGCATGTCCCAAAGCCTATGATACCACCAGACTTGCCACTGTTTTCCAAGCCGTGGGTTATGCCATATTGGTATGTCCGAATTAGGACCGAAAGAGTCATTTCATCTCTGATTATGTTTTGTTTTGGTTAGTTCCTTTATTTCTCGAACAATAAAGGACGGAGCTACACCAAGCTTTCGTTCAGGACTCATCATGGTTTTTGTTTACATAGAACACACCACTCCTCTGTGAACGGGAAACTAGCAAAGTGTGATCGCGTTCCGGGTAGAGATTGTGTTCAATATTTCATTACCCTTCTCACTAGCTTGGAGGTGACTATGCAAGAAAAGAGAGCCATTAATGCTGCCTTACTGTCAGAGAGAATTATATTGTTCATCCCGAGTGTATCATTTTCTTGATTTAGGAGCACAAATTTTGTTGTGGCATCTATCTCTGGTGCTAAAAGCACCTAGAGCCTCGGAGACAATAGTTTCTTCTGCTTCACCATATACACCAGCGTCGGCGTTATGGTTTTGCAAAAAGCCGCCAGTACACCAACTAGAACTCTGTGAACAGGTGAGGTTTTCCGGAGTTTCTTTCCATTCATTTGTAATGGGGAGCATAACTCTGAAATGTTTTAAAAGAATAATTTCGCGAATTATTTTATCGGAAATCATCTGCTTTAAGATTAACGAGTACCCAAAATTTGACTGCGTTACGGACCGCTGGTTCGATAGAACAAGCTTGAATGTAGATTTTCAAGCATCTTCGTGAATGTATAACTTTCATCTAAATAGGTACATAAATTGCTGGAAGATCTCTGACATACAGATAGATATACCGAAATAGAAATGGTTCCTTAAAACAAACGTTCATACCATAAACCTCCATTTCAAATTTCCGCCCCGTCCAAACGATTTTCAGGCGAAAAAGCTTTGTTTCAAAATGCCTTTAATTGAAATTTTAGCTATACAGTTCAATTGGAGGTACAAACACCAAATGAAGTCACCATCTAAATATAGACTTCAGACATTTTAAGCAACTTTTTACTGTGACACGCATCGTCTTACGCTATTTGCCGCATTTCGATAATACGTCGAAGTTATAAGTTATGAATGCATAAAAAATGACTAAATCAAAAGAAATCTAATACTTTTTAATTTAGTCATAAAAACAGCCAAAAGATTGGTAAGCTAGTTTTTCAAATTGTAATACAACCTGAGACGACATGAAAAATAACTGTCTACATTTTGCGGTTTGCCACCTGCTTTCAGAGTTATTAAGTTCAAAGTTCAAATCGGGGCCTCAACTCCAAACCATGCTACCCCAATCGGGACAAAATATTACCTAAGCCTATGAGTACTATGCTGGCTGTGAAAAAACCTACAATCCATTTGGCTGTTTTTGACATTTGTGGGTCTTAAAAATTCTCAAACTAGAGTATGTTCTGATTTTTGGAGTTTTAGCTTTTGAAGCCTTCTAGTTCCATTCTCTCGTGATCCACAAATCTTGCTCACTTCACTGTATACAATTGGAGATCCGTCCGTGGAGTACGGATGATCCTGGAGATCATGGTAGCAATTCTCACATAATTTGGTTGCCGCCAGACAACCAAACCGTTTCAATAAATTAAGCGCATCTAAATCCTCGGTCGCCTTGTTGGGAGCTGGCGTGTGATTTTGACACTTCATAGTGCTTGGACTGCCATGGGTGAGAATTTTGAAAAACGGTTGGCCATTCCCCTTTTATCGTTTGAAGACACACGTGCTAAACACTTCCCCTACACATTTATAAACTTTTGTGTATTTACAAGACAACATCGTTGTCTGAAAACAACCCGTTTTGCGAGAATTCCTACCGATGAGTAAGCCAAGCTCACTCTAAAAGTTTGCTGACAACTCTATCACTAAGTAGAGTTAAGAAGCTCATATTATTTGGCATTCCGGACGTGGATCACCAGTTTGTTCACCGGTCACTGTCAACTAATAAAACTTGCAAAAATTTGCAGAGCAATTGACTCCACCTGAAGACTGGAAAACTAAACTCTTCTAAACTAAACTCCTTCCAAAACTAAAACTTCTCTTAACATCATTTGTTAGTGTTCGATCATTGACAGGCACAGAATATCTATCTCTGGAAAGCCCTTGTTAGAACACAATTTTGTCTTAAGGAATATGCATGGTTACCACAGTTGGTCTTAATTTCCTCGGCGCTTAAGCACCTTACTCCTACATACTAACCTATCCTAATCTTTTACCTTTGCCCCATCGGCTCAATGCCATTTTTCCATTCGTACCTCAAAAAACTCTACACTTTTAGTGTTTGGTCACATGAGCTCATCAAAGTTAAAACTTTATGGACCCGCACCGTTCAATTAATGCTAAAAGATGATACGAAGAAATTTTTATTGCAATCTGTTATTAGCAGAAAACAACCATTGGTCATCGCCGGTGGAATTCGAAACTGGGACCTCCAGGATGGAAGGCCGACACGTTATCACTAACACTTGCAACGACTTACTAGCGATATAGAGAATATACAAATAAAATCGGTCCCATCTTTTCAAAGCTACCAAGCATTTCACATAGATGTGTAGAGATATCACGACATCCCTGCAGAAAAAAATCGAAATTCTTATTTCGAGTCTTTGGAATGACTTTCATCAAAATTTTAAATTTTAGGATTTTTCCATCAAAAGTAGCTTCAGAAGCAAGTCAGAAGTCCACTTATAAAAATTTCGTAACCTGATCCAAAAATCTTAAATATTTACTGCAAATACATAAGGATGCATACATAAATAATTAAAAATAATTATGTATCAGTTTTAAAAAATTATGCAATAATTAAAAAAAATTCAATTATGATTCCTCCGTTAGAGAGGAGATTGATTTACAACAAGCGCTTCCTCATTTGTGGCAGATATCGTTCGTCAGGGGTATCTAATTTATTTTCCCCATTTCTCCCTGATTTAATTAAGAAAAAATAATAAATTCTAAAACGTTCCTTTAGTGAAAAAAATTTCTCTTAAAATAATCTATGATCCGCGTTGAACGGCAGACAAGAAGAGGAGGAGCGTGTACATTCAATCCCTCGCTATCAATATTCGATTTCATGAAAAAGGAGCAGTGATGGCAGCAAAACTGTGTAAGTCTAAACCTGATGAAGTAAAACTGAGCCAAGAACCATCCTGAAGAGGAGAATGATGGCGAGGGAGGGTTATATGTCTTGTTGGGTGTTTGTGCACCGGACTCATGTATGTGTTGATGGTTTAATATTTTGTTAGAATAATGAGTTGTTGAAATACGATACGTGAAATTGAAGAATCTGCTACGTAAGACCTTCACGGCACCATCTAAACAACAAGAAGTCAGCATAGTAGCTGCGAAACATCAGGACACCGAAAGGGAACAAAAGACATGAAAAATGCTGAATTCTGAAGATGATACCTGTGTATGATGGTAGATTAATGCGAAGTGTGGAGAAAGTGTACAGAAGCTCAAGTGAAATTGAGCATATATAAGTGGTTATTTATTAACTTAAAATTAAAGAAAAAAAGTGAAATGCAATTCTTTAGTTATCAGATTCAAAATTTCGTTTAAAGTCTTGGTAATTGCTGTCTGCAACCGAAAAAAAACTGTTTTATTTATTTTTGGAATAATGGGGTCGAAGTAGATATTCAAGTCTGTTAATTGATAATCTTGCCATAATATCCTCTCCTCAATCTATCGTAGGGGAAAATCAGTTGCCCTTCAATAGACTTCATTTTGGGCGAAAGCTTTCAATTCTGTTCAGAGTCTTTGATATTTCGATCTCTCCCGGCATTGTTGGTGCCTTCGGTCTGTCAATTTAACATTTGTGGGGTTAAGGAATATTACGAATGCAAAAAATCTATATTCGGCGACAAACCAAAGAATATGGACTAAGAAAAAAGAACTTTTCCTCTTAATCGCCAGATTTTAGATTTATTAAAGTCTTTGTTATTGATACATCATAGAAAACTTTGATAGGAGCAAGGACTATGTAATGTACTTTAGCTGCAGTATAGATGAATGAAAGACTACTTTTACATAAGTTTGGTGTAATCTATAGCAGAAACTTTCAACTCATCTTTGGTATGAATTCCCTTCTTTTCAGTTAAGGCACTTTTCAAGTTTATAAACTTCAAAAATTCGATTTTTTTTTTCACTTAATCAAATGTTTATAGTCTTAAGAATATATGGTTCAAGCCGTTTTTTGATAGCTGCATTATTTCTCCCTCAAAAGAGAGGTACGCGTATCTGACGCTCAAAGTTCTGCGGCAAGTAAATTGGCACGAATGGAGGCAGCGGCGGAAAAAAGGAAGGAGCAGGAAATGTACGAGGCAGACGAGGGCTTACTGTATGGTCCGGGAATTGCGGATTAGGTGTAAGTTAAAAAAAAAAGTTAAAAAAAGCGTAACGAAATGACCAAACGCGGCGCGTCACAATCTCCGGCGAGCCGAACGGCACCGTCAACTTTGAGATCAATTTGCCAGAGTTCCAGAATTTAAAACTGGTGTGCGCGATTGAAAGAAAACCGTTGAAGATTTTTTAGCGGGATTTTTTTTAGCTTCAAGAAAACTGTTTTCTTGATACCCTCACGGGCCGAAACTATTTTTTTAATTTTTTTAATTATTTTTATAACCCCTCAAACACGAAAAAAATGCCCGAAAAAATTAGACTTTTGTTGACAGCGCGCTATAACTAAGAAAAAAAAACTTTCTTAAAACTTTCTCGCCGTGAGGGTATCAAGAATTCCATCTATTTTCATAATCTGAAAGGTTTTTTTATTCCAGGTAAACCATTCGACCTGTATCGTGCACACCAGATGGACGTGCACGCCGTGAACGCGCGAGGGGCTGTTCACCCCACACGGCTCCCTTCATTAATTTTCGTTCGAAAAAATTCATATGTGTAGTTAAATATATGAACTTTATTGTAGAAAAAAATCAAGGTCTTAATATTTATTCCCTGAACAAAAAAAAATCAAGAAAATAGGCTACTTTTTCTTCTCGTAAACTTGAAAAGTGCCTTAAGTCTACGTCTTAACGCTGTAAATTTTTGAAGAAGTTACTTAGGCAAAAATAAATCGGTCGGAAAAATATCCAATGAATATCGAAGATATTACAATGTGTACTCTATAATAATAAAAAAACTACATATATGAGGATTTAAGTGCGACCCTTCATGTCCACACGACCAACTTCGCAATATGAGGAATATTGAATGTTATGAATGAATATCAATAATATTAATAACACAAAAGTAGTAGTAGAAGTAAGCATTTTAATCATTAAAAGATTACTTTATTCATCTCTTTATTCATTGTTAATATTGATTATTTATTGTTTTTTTTACTATTTCTTTACTATTATTAAAAACTATGAGAAAACTCCAGGAATAATTTAAAGGCATCGACTGCCTCGCTAAATCTCTTAAGGAATCCTAACTTTTTAAATCTTTAAGTAAAATGGTTTATTATCTTGAAAGTCTTACACTAAACAGTAAATAATAACTTTCTGATCATACTACATATAAGCTGTAAAGTGTATAGTCAGTAAACCTAACTAGAAAATATGGTTAAAAACAAACGAAACCAGTAACATAATATGGATTTATATTCTAGATTATTGGGCTGATAAATAATTTATATTGGTTATAAAATCGTCAAATGAGCTCAAGGACCATTTTCCATGTCTATCATGACATCTGCTCAATGGCACCATAGTATTGTACATTTTAACTTAATCGGTTAACAGGAAGTGGATGAAAAAACTCGATCACACGATTTGTTAGACACCTGTGAAACTAAATAAAATTGTTTAATTTCTATGAAATATTTAAATCGGTTCACGCGCTACTAAGATAAGCTTCACTCATAGCCCCACTCCACCATGGTGGAACATTTCATTTATAACTTCGCGAAGTTTCAAATAAATAGGGCAATAAAAATTGGGTGAAAAATTAATCATAAGATTTGATTGTTAGCTGGACATCTGTCAACTTAAACAAAAGCTTTAAAAAAGATGGCCGGAGTTTTAGAGCAAGGGCACGAATTGGAAATTGGAACGTAAGAACTCTGGTTCTTAACGAACAGCTGTTTGCATTCCTAAACGGTATAACATCAGTTCTTGTGACATAGCGAGACTAAATGAATGAAATGGGGAATCCTTCTAATATTCTGGTAGGAACCCAACTGAAGCTCATAGGGAGGGCGTTGATCTTAGCTGGCCTGCAGTTTCTGAAATGATTATCATTGCAAGTCTACGTACCAGCTTAAAAGGCACCATCATAGTGCAGTGATATGCTTCAGCTGAAGATAGAGATGATGGCAGTCGACTGAATGAGCTCCACAGATACATATATCATTGCTTTGATGGGTGACATAATAGCCAAAGGCCCTAAGAACACCAGCCTTGAAAATGTTATCAGGAATTAAGGCATGAATCAATTTACTAATGGCAATGGTGAGCTTTTCGTTCTTTTTTGCAGTTCTCACTAACATATGGTGGGAGGAACCTACTTCTGTTCGGAATATTCTATTCCTAATTTTCCGTGCTTTTTTATTAGCACGGGTGCGTTCAGAAATTCTGAATCAGAATGCGTTCTTTTTGTACCGAAGTTGTAGATGGAATAAACGGAATAAAACTGCCAAAAAACAATTTAGTATCAAAAGGGAAGAAAAAGAAAGTCATAGTTGTAAATAAATACACAATTTATTGTTCGATTATGTCTTTTGCGTTCATTTTAAATAATATAAAGAACTGAAACTTCAAAAATTTTTTATTGAATAATTGCTTTAACCTGACTTCAACTTTCAATTGAAAGGAATTATCCTTTGTGTTTACATATTGCTTCTATTCCGTTTATTCTGGCGCGTATTATGTTCCTTGTATTCCTTCCACGGAATGAATAAAGAAATACACCCATATAAAGATAACTGGGTATGAGCGGATGGTAGAACAATAAAGCAGATAAATAATGTGGCCGTCAGTCACAGATGGAGAAAGATTGTTGAAGATGTCCGAAACTGTAGGGGAGCTGACACTAGACGTGACAAAAAAAAGTCGTCACTGTTAGAAAGAACGAAAATGACGCAAAAAGAAGTAGAAGGTTTAATGGAGATTGGTAATCTGCAGAAAAGTTCCAGCAAAATCTGAACCAGCGAAACGTTTCTATACAACAAAGGGTGCTTTACTAAGAGCAGTGAAGGACAACATAAAGTACGTCCAAAGCCGGAAGGCAGGCGCTAGTCTAACTTTGTAACGCGTCGACCGATCTAGATGATTCCGCTTTCATTGAATAGAATATGTTCTCCTCTTGTTCTCACGTTAAAAATTTTAGTATTGGTGGGGTCGGGAGGGGGGCGGGCAATACCAAGCGTAAACCGATTTGGATGATTTTTGTTGTTGTATAGAGTTAGGGAAAAAGTTTGGACTTAAGGTGAAACGGGGGAGGAGAAGGCCAACTTCTTAGCGCGTGCACCGATTTGGATGATTCTGTTTTTGATGCATAGAATATGTTCCCCCATAAGTAGCGTGTCAACAATTTTGTCTTGGAGTGGGGCGGAGAAGAAGTGAAGCCTAACTTCGTATTGCATTGATCGATTTAGATGATTCGGTTATTAATGGACAGAGTATCTTACTCCATTTGTATCATGATAAAAATTGTGACTTAGGATGAGAGTCCAAAAACAAAAAATCAAATTTATATATGTAAAAAAGCGTTCTTATCGAAATCAAGCATATTTTAAAATGTCTATCCTTAAAGACTATTGGGGAGGAGGCTTAAAAATTGTGTGTGATTATTTATGTTTTTGAAAAAAAAAAACTCTAATCAGAATGACTAGTATTTGTAAACTCTCTACGGTTCTTTCGCATATGTACGTTCCTGCTAGTTCAAGAAAATTGTACAGAACTTTTTTCGGAACAACATTTTTCGGTGGTTTTTGTTGCGGCATCTCAAAAGAACAGATGACCGGTCAAGTACGGTTATCTGTTTATTTTTAAACAAGCAGTGCTTTTCACAGGAAAAGAAGCAATTAAATCTTTCACACCATCCAAATTAGGTTGTAATGTCCTAACGCTAAGCATCATACTAGTTTCTAAGATCTTATACGTTACTTAAAACTAAACCGTGGCTTGAATAAAGAGGAACGCGTGAAAAATCCAGAGCCTTCTATGTTCTTATAAAGGATGGGCCAATAAATATCGACTACCAGACTGCAGTAGTGTTTCAAGTATAGAGTTTGGCTATAGAAAAATAGTTTTTAAAAAAAAAGTTGAACCGACTTCACAAAAAGCGCTAAAAAGCATAAAATAATTTTTAATTTTATATCTATTACGACATTTTGAAGTCGGTGCAAATCAAACAAACCAAACAACTACAACAAAAGTATTAAATCGTCATTCCTTTTGATTCCGTGAGCTGAAACGTTCAGGTAGAATTACGTAAATTTTCAATTGTGGTTCTGTAGTTGTTTTATTTGTTTAATTTGCACCGACTTTTGCACCGAACTTTTTTTTTAAAAACTATTTTATTTTTCACTTTTTAGTGTCTTCGACTCTATACAATGAAAAGAACCATCCAAATCGGTCCACGCGGTAAAAGTTAGTTATAACCCCCTACCCCACCCCCATTCCACTAAACTTTTTTTCTCATGGTATCAATCAAGGAACATACTCTACTGAACAGAAAAGGAATCATCGAAATCGGTCCACGTATTACGAAGTTACTACCCCTCCCCCTCCCCCACCACCACCATAGGACCAAATTATTCTCCTATTAGCAATGGGTGATCACACTATACAACAGCAAAAGAACCATCCAAATCGGTCCACGCGTTACAAAGTTAGGTTCCACCCCCTTCTCCCACCCCAACCACACCAACCATTTTTTTTTCTCGTGGTATCAACCAACGAGCATACTCTACCCAAAAGAAAAAGAAATATCCAAATCGGTCCACGCGTTACGAAGTTAGACTACTCCTCCCCTCGCCCAACCCCCACCATGGGCCAAATTATTCTTCTATTAGCAATGGGTGATCACACTCTATACAACAGCAAAAGAACCATCCAAATCGGTCCACGTGGTAAAAAGTTAGGTTCCACCCTCCCCCCTCCTCACCCCAGCAACATTTGTTTTCTCGTAGTATCAACCAAGCATCATATTCTACCCAATAGAAAAAGAATTATCCAAATCGGTCCACGCGTTACGAAGTTAGGCAACCCCTCCCCCCACCCACACCTTTCACCATAGGACCAAATTATTCGCCTATTAGCAATGGGGGATCATACTCTATACAACAGAAAAAGAAGCATCGAAATCGGACCACGCGTTACAAAATTACGTTCCACCCCCACCCGCCACCCCCATCCCTCCAAAAATTTTTTCTCCTGGAATCAACCACGGAACATACTCTACCCAACAGAAAAAGAATTATCCAAATCGGTCCACTCATTACAAAGTTAGCCTACCCCTCCCCCCTCCCCCCACCCTAGGCCAAATTTTTTTCTCCTATTAGCAATGGGGGATCATACTCTGTACAACAAAAAAAGAACCATCCAAATCGGACCACGCGGTACAAAGTTAGGTTTCACCCCCACCCCCCACCCCCACCCTACCAAAAATTTTTTTGACATGGTACCAATCGGTGAACATACTCTACCCAACAAAAAAAGAATCATCAAAATCGGTCGACGCGCTACGAAGTTATGCCCGGTCAGACATAAAAAAAAAAAAATAAAAAAAATAAAAAAAAAATACGCGTCGAACTTAGAACCTCTGTGTTTTTGGGAAGTCGGTTAAAAAGCGGTGGAACAGTAGTCCGCGTAGAAGGGCACAATTCCACCACATAGTAGGGGTATATTATTGTATTTATTTTGATAGCCAAGCTATAATAAGAATCAAGGGTCAGACTTATTAAAGACATAGTTGGTACGCAGATACCAAAATAGTATGCTGACTACCTGGACACAACAGAATTCACCGGAGTGGGGCGGCAGATAGATTGGACAAAGAATACTATGTTGTGCTTCACCGCAGTACCCTATTTTGACATGGAGCAGGCAGCTTAGCCTGAAAGACGCTAGAGCTAACTGGCAGAATAACGATTTGGATAAGTATAGTGTCTCAAAGAATATAAGCGCACTAATACCGCACTGCGTAGTGCATTGTAGTACCTCAGAGAATAGTTCGGTGCCATAATTATTTAAAATTTCTCTCCTAGACGAAACTTTTACCCTGGACTCTTTATCTAAATTACAGGGCTTAGCATACCTGCCCCAAAATTTCTTAAGCCGGATTCTACTATATATATATAGTGATATTTGACGTGGATATCAAGAGGAATCAGGTACAGAGCATCTGTGGAGCGCTGATAATCAGTTTTGCCAAAGCTAAGATTTCAGTATAATAATGTCTCATTTATGCCAACTAAACGTAACTCAGCTGTGTACACCCACTTTGTCAGGAGAATTACGATATGTATGTACATGGTATAACTGTTAAGGAAGAATAACATTTGGCGCTTCGGGTTTTGTGGTGAAGAGAGCTAACTTAGTCTTACTAGGGTTCACGTAAAGTCCAGTTATTGAACAATCTATTTACTACATTTAAAATATTCTCCATGATCTTATGGATCACAGTATACTGATACTGGGATCCATGCGACAGATTTTAGTTTAGAGGAGAGTGGACTCATCTCTGGAATTATTATCTGTAGAGATTCTAACGGTAAAGATTATTATGAATGTTCAACGATGTCTCCACTGATATTATCTGGCAGAAAGCCTTCTACTCTGCGCAGACTTTGTCTTAGGTGCATGTATAGTAGTCGTCGGTATAGTAACTGATAACGTGTCGGCCTACCAAGTCGAACGACCTAGGTTCAAATCCCACCGATGGCGACCCATGGTTGTTTTCTGCTGACAACAGATTACGATAAAAAGGCCAACTAGAGAGAGAGACAATTATCATTTAAATCAGGGGTGGCCAACCCTAATAAACTTGTGGGCCACTTTGGAAATGCATCATAACTCCGCGGGCCGCATATAAAATTATATATCCCCATATTAGATTTTGACCCACCATAGACATTTTTTGGGGTGAAAAATTGAAACATAATGAGTTATTATTATTGTGTTTACTATCATTCTTACATGTAAACATAGTTAATATAATATAATTATACTAAATGCACATTGTAAAGAAATAGATAACACTAAAAATGAAATCGATCTCAATTTGGGTATTTGCACATCGTAATTGGTGTTGTAGATTAGCGTCCGTTATGTTTGAGCGTGTTTTGTTTTTGGTCAATTTCATTTTCGAAAAAAACGATTCGCAGGTGTAAGTTGAACCAAAAGCGCTTACACCTTTTTGCGCCAGATAAATAAAACAGGAAATATCTGTCATATATTGGCAAGAATATTATTTTAAAATCAAAGATATTTTTTTCTCATAATTTCGACAGTTATTTTTGAATAAATGGATGCACAAATAATGTATTTATTTAATACATTGGTTTTCACTTCTTTGACCATTATAAAATAAATATATTTTGTAAAAGAGTGATAAATCTCGCGGGCCGGAAAAATGGTCAAGGCGGGCCGGGCCGCATGCGGCCCGCGAGACGCGGGTTGGCCACCCCTGATTTAAATAATAATTAGTAGTTAGTCTTGGGTATGAGAGTATTTAGACTCCAGAAGGCAAATTGGTAAAGCATACAAGTCATAAAATTCAAATAACTAGGAAGCGCGCAACTTCAATAAATTGTTATTAATTTCATTTTATATTTATATATAATTATTAATTTTAACAAATAAACAACAACAAACGTCTACGTTAATCTTAACCCAGATTAATTCTAGTCTATCGCCTTAAGAGTAAATGATATATGAAATAAAATGAACTTCACGCTTTTCCGCATCTTATTATAAAATCTATCTGCCTGTGAAAACGATATGAAACGGATCCCAGCCACGCTAACAGTGGTTCATTAGACATTTAAAAACATTGAAAAAGTTTCCATTAGCCGGTTGACAATGTCAGTTTGTTTTCCCAAGCAAATGACTTCAAACACACCCATAAATTAACGTGTACATATATGACCGATACTGAAAATATCAAATCTCGAATTCTCTATGGGTTACAAGCATAAAACCGGGCGTACGTAGAAAACATTCTATAATTTGTGTAACTGGATACCACCGTTACATATGTCTATTTCGCGCAAGATACTCGATACCTCAGGATTAAATGTTATTTGTACAAGTTAGCGATAAAAGATACGGCGATCAGCTATATATCAGGCAAATAGCCGCGACGTATCTTATTTCGTGCCTCTTATTTTGTTACAAATGAAATATGCGTTGGCAAACTAATTTTTCCTTCGTTTTTCCTCTCTTCGGTTTCTTTAATTATTGCATCGATGGAACCTGGTAATCTTTATGCTCTAAGAATATCGGAAACATTTCTTTCGCTGTTCTAATACCATACCTGGGAGCTCAGGATAGGTATAATGAAGGCACGTGGAAGAGAGAATCAATGTCCTTTTTGTCATGGATCCATGCTTAAGCATATTCGATTGCGACTTCGTTTAAATTCTGTTTACTGGATAAATTTAATCTTTACCTCTTACGATTTTTAAGTTTCAAGTCATGTTTTTCTCGGTGCACGATGTGTATACCGTAATGCAATAAGAAGTTTTAGTTTTAAGGTTCAAGAAGTTTACATATTCAACTGCTGGAAATGTCACAATGTCAATCTTGCAATGAAGTAGACCTCGGTTTTTCTACTACGCTACTGGTTTATTTGTAAGCTCTTAGCGGAAAAAGAAGAAGCATCTTCATAAGATGCATATTGGAAGTGATATGTAACAACATCGTCTTTAATAGAGTTCAGTCAATATTACTGTGTCAATTTTAAGTTCTTTAAAGCAAATAAGAAAATATTCAGATAATTTAGCAGCGCTTTTTAGAGAAGCATGATCTCAGCGCTTCTATAGGTGTACTTTTGAATGAAAACTGAAACTAGTGGGGTAGGTCCAGATTCTGGGTATCGCATCATTGGTGCGACCCTTGAGGTCCACACGAACAACTTCCCAGTTAATAACAATTTTCAATTGTTATTAACAATATTCAATTATATTACGAGTAAGTGAAAACTCAATAAAATTCATACTATTCGATTTATCGTTTTATTTATCATTAATATCAACTATTTATGGTTTTTTTAAACATTTTTTTAATGTTACAAAAAACTATAAAAGTTCTAGATTTTTTTTTTAAGTATCGAGTTGTATCAGAACCAATTAGATCAGATGAATCTTTTCCAAAAAAAAACTTTCGCCCACTTGTATCTCATTTAAAAATACTTAAAAAATTGATATTTTAAATTTATAAATAAATAAATTAATGAATTTAATTTATCATGATAATTTCGTTGTAATTAGGTGCAAAAAATTTTTTAAAAAATTATTCCGTTATAGCACTATTTTTTAATGAAAACCAAATAAATGCACTTTGTTTGGAATTCATTTGTTATTAATAATTTTGAATGGTTATAAGCAATTTATAATTGATATAAACAATTCTTAATTGTTATAGACCATTTTTAATTGATATAAACAAAGTTTAATCATAAAAGAAATTTTTTGTGCTAACAAAAATTTCAATTGTTTATAAGAATTTTCAATTGCTATGAACAATCTGCAATTTTGTATTCAATTTCCAATTTTCATAATCAATTTTCAACCAGGTAAAACCATTTTTTATAATTATAAATTTATTAATTGTTACTATCCGACTTTTTGATGTCCCGATCGTCATCAGAACAAATTACATCGAAGAAATCCTTTTCAAGAAAGTCTGAAATCAACTTTTTTTTCAGTTTTTTTGTTTAAACAAAAAAACGGCTGAACCGAAATTGATTTAATTTCTTTCAGCTCTTATTGACAACAATACGCTTCGAATGGCACCATAGCGAAGTCGTTATCATTTTTTGTTCGCGAGATTTCGTTGTCGAAAAAAGTGGGTCCGAACGTACGTACGTACGTACACACACACACACACACACACATACATGTGTTCAAAAACATGCGTAAAACACTATGGTGACTTTGAAATGTAAAAAAAAATTAAAACTAAAAATTTTGAAAATCGGGCCCATTACAATAACTTCCTATATGTGGGAAGTTAAAAATTTTACAGTCCTCCCTTGAAAGTGCTTTAGAAGATTATGCGGCGAAATATTCGATCATAACTTACTTTTCGACTACTATCAATACAAAAAGACATAAATACATATATACAATATATTGAAAATGATGCTTAAGATTAAATTAAATATTGGATAGAAAACAAAATAAATTTAATAAATTAGTCTTAATACAAACACATAGACAAAAAAATCTTGAAGTTATAACAAAGCTTACTATTACTAGATAAACGGCTTCGAACAAAGTAGTGAAAATTTTGTGGTTGCTTTTATATATTTCCGGCATCGGGCAACCCTGTAGTCAGAACTAAAAATTTGTTTTCCGGGAGAGTTTATGGGTAGGAGACAAGTATACTCTTCTTATGTGCATTTGTAAATGTCAAATGTACTTCACCAAAACCACCGTAAACTACAAGCCATGAACTGGACTTTTACATGTGGTCGTAAATGGTCTGACTGAATGGTCATATTTACATTGTTTCTTATGGTAGCCAGGGGGACATTTTTCCCTAAACTCGCTCTAGCGCCAAAACTATTAGTTATATGAAAAAATTAGTCTTATATTAACTTAAAGCAGACTAAATGATCTTTCTAATAAAGTAAAAACATGTACACCTTATTAAGCAAAATAACAAGAAATCTTTGATTAAACGTGAAATTTTAGTCGCAAACCAAATTTTCATCCTAAACGCAAGCAGTAAGTCATGGTCCGACCATGCTCTGTCGCTTGTATTTTCTTTAAATTTCCACTTCCGCACTTTTAGGCTTACAAATGTTTATTATTTTCTTAAGTAGGGTATGAATATTTTTACTTCATTCGAAAGATTGTTTTGTTTACTTCAAGTAGAACAAAACAATTTTTTCATAGAAGCAATAGTTTAGACACTACGGCGAGTTTAAAGAAAAATCACCCCCCGGCTGCCATAAGAAGCAATGTAAACTTATCGAAAAACCAGACCATTTTAGCCCTAATGTGTGTGCGTGAAATTCGTCAGTTCATGGCTTGTAGTTTACGCAGGTTTTGACTTCACTCATTAAAAGATCAGAATACATTGACAGTTTGAAAGTTTCTTACGCACACAAGTAACTATCTCAGTCATGTGATTCACATGAATTCTTCTTATTGGTGGTACTTTTTGGTACATTTTTCTCTTCGACAAGATTTGGCCGTACTCTTTTGAGAGAAGGCTTTGATTCTCTCCAGATGAGAATAGAATTTTGACAGGAGTAAGTGATTCTCTCTTTATTCTTATGACCTTAAAAGCTTGATATATTTGGTTTTACTGTGGTGCCAGTGTTAGATTTTCAAATAAACTGGGTAATTTAGGGAGCCGTTTATCTAGTAGGCTTATTAAAACCATAATTAGTACGTTGGAATTGTTAAAAAATCGGAGTTTCTCAAGAGCGAGACGAAATAAAAATATTAAAGTATGACAAAAAATTGAAAGAAAACATGTTTTGGTGTTGCTTCATCTATTTTTCAGAAAATCGAGTAGTAAAAGTTTCAGTCTGTCCGAATGAGGTGGAAGTACTAGCGGGTTGTCCCACAGCTGGCCAAGAAGAACAAACTGTACGAAGCGACGTTAGACTGCCTCGACGCGAGAAATGTGAGCTTTATGAAAAAGAGACCTTACTCGAGAATTGGTCTAATAAATGTGTAATAAAACAGCGTCGTCAGCATAACATAAAATTTTTGGATTCTTCATGGGCATAGGTACATCGTTAATGTAAATAATAAATAAAAATCGACCGAGATGGTTTCCTTGGGGTACACCTGAAGTGTTGATAATAGACCAATATGGATGTGTTGCGAGACTGTATCGTCATCGAAATACAGATCCTCATCATCTCTAAGGAAAATGATTAAAACTAATATCACACTTGTTGTCAATAACAGGTGTCTTAAAAAATCACCGAAAAGATTTTATATAACTTCAGACTCACTACTATCGCGAGCACCCAACCTAAGTGAGGTAGGATAACCATCAGTTTGTCATTTAGAGTTCACAAATTTCTAAAGCTGAGTTGGCTCATTTCATAAAGTATCCTTCACACGGTTAACATAAGTACTGTAAGAAAGTTCGAGACTAAAAACAAATTGATCTCGCAGAATAGAATATTGCTCCTTATTGAATAGAAACGTTTCCATGACTTATTCCTCCAATTTTTAAGTTGTTTTAATGAATAATCGAGCCAAGGATGACAGGCACATGAACTACTAGATATAGAAAAACATTAGTCCAATCACAGTTAAGTAGCAAGTCATTAAGCAATGAAAAGTCAGCTTTCTTAAAATTAAAACAATAACTGCTCTAAAAAGTCGATATGGCAGCAACAGGATTAAAGGAGAAAACCCAGTAAAGTGTACAATGATGCGACGACTCAGGAAACAACGGAGTCGTGCAGCGCGTGACCATAGTTCCGCCGATGTCAGTGGTAAACACCAAATTCAAAAACCTGTCAATCCAGAAGAAGTAATGGCATAATAAATAAGGAAGCCTGCTGAGATATGGATGCATGTAAAAGAAGCAAACCAGGAGTTCCCAAGTAACACTCGGCACTGGGGTGCTTACAGAACTTACAAGAATTCGATGACGCCTCGCTAGAATCCCAATAGGACGTAGAAATGGCCTCAAGCCAGCTACAAAGCCTGATGTTCCACAGCTACGAAAATAGTAATCCTGTTAGACACCCAGAGGCTGTCAGATGGTTGGTGGAAAAGGACGCTAAGCAAACTTAGAGCGAAGATAAAGAAGCTCTTCAATAAAGCTAAGCGCTAAGGCAACAGAATGCAACAAAGAACTAAGAAAGTCTACGAGGATTTGGATGAACTTCTGTGAAGGGATCGACGATCTACCTGTAACAGCAAGTCTCCAAAAAGTTCTCCCATAAGATAACTCCAATGGCATTAGCCTCTTCAGAGGACTGATGGATCCTATACCATAGACTCAGAAAAAACATTAAAACATCTCTTAGAAATACATTGTTTTGAGTGCTCAGTAATTAAAGAACCTAGAGGAACTCAGTTAACCAGCTCGTCCTGTGGATAAATAAGTCGACTGAGGAGCATCTCTGGAAAAATTTTCACAGCAAATCAACCATAACAACATTAAATTATCTACTCGGAAAACTAGAAGACACTGTAAATGGTAAAAGCGTTGCTTTCTGCGCGCTTCTAGATATTAAAGGTGTATTTGGCAATACACCGTTCACATCCATTGAAGGAGCGGCTATCGATAGAGGAATCAAACCGTCGATGGAGTGGAACAATGATTAGTCATCGGAACATTACGGACACGTTTGGGGATAAATCGATAACAGTAAGATTCACCGCGAGATGTCCTCAGGGAAGATTTCCCCTCTGCTGTGGACACTTCTTATTGATGATTTCCTGTTAAAACTAACTGATGTTGACTACGAATGCCAGGGCTATGCAGACGACCTGGTAATTACTATCACGGCAAGCATGACAGAACTATATCTGGAAGACTGCAAAATGTCCTCAATATGGGACAGTCCTGGTATCTTAGAAAACGACTCAAAGTCAACCCTAGCAAAACAACCATTGTACCCGTTAAGAAGAAGCTGAGGTTAAAAACTGCTATTCTTGCAGGAACACGGATAGAATTCTCAAGTGAGGTCAAATATCTATGTGTTCTTCTAGATCAAAGACACATGAAATTTTCACCTGAAAAGAGTTACAAGAAAGGTTTTGTCTGTACTTTGGTACTATCGAAGATTCTTCGGTTAAACCTGGGGCCTAAAGCCAAAAATGGTCCCAAAGCAGAACAAAGGACAACGCAGTTGGCATTACAGAAATAGCAGAGGACGGCTTGCCTAGGATTTATGGGTGCCATCTGCACCTGCTCCTAAAAGAAAGAGGCTGTCTCGAGCGGAATAAGGCTATATAATTCCAATCTCCTCAAAGCAAGCAGTCTGACTGGTGACAGGAAAATGCTTGAAGAAATTAAGGATAACCCTGTAATCGACTCAATCTCAGATGTTATGCCGAAAAGGCGCAATTTTGAACCACCATTCAAGTTAATCCTTGAAAGCAGAGAATACTGGCTTAATAACAGCCACATCTTTGAAAAGGGGTCTCTGATTTGGTACACGGGTGATTCCAAGAAGGGTGACAGAACAGGCACCGGAGTTTATGGACCCATACTAAGGCTGTATAAGGCGGTCGGATCTAAATCTTTCAAGCAAAGATTCACGCCATTGAATTCTGCGCGCGTGAGATTACCCAAAGAAGAATACGTGGTGCCAAAATATATATAATGCCAGACAGTGGCACTCAGGGCTCTAGAGTCTAATTCTTTTGAGTCTAGAATTCTCTGGGAGTGTTTCAGTGCACTCAAAGAACTGGCCCAGGTCAACAGAATCACGTTGACCTGTGTACCAGGAGACGATGGAGGATCGCTTGGCAAAATAAAGCGCGGACTCTAAGTTCCTCGGACCTGAGCCGTTTTGTGGCTATTCGAAAAGCCAGTTCTCAATGCGTATCAGGTCATGAAACTGAACTGAAGTTTGATTGGGTGGGTTAAGTTTAGTATAGGATCTGGTCACAGAAGATCAATTTGGGTCTGAGTGACAGGAGTATGATATGTCCGTAGATTCACATCTAATAATAGGTCCTTAAGCTCCAGGCTGGCGAAGTGCTTGCATAGACCCTAAAACCTTCTCCCTGCAATTACACTTGCATTGACTTAACGTGAGTGTACATAAGCGTCTGTTTGCATAGCCGTGCATGTGCACCTGTGTGTTTAGAGACAGGTGGAATTCTCATGCAATTCTCGCGTTCATCCATTGCGCAAAAAAAAAAAAATACTAAAAAAATATGGCTCCAGTGCGAAGTGATGTCTGGAAATATTTTCGAGAGATATCGCAGACTTTTTTGGAAACAAAATATAAATTTAATTCATTCAATCGAATTAATAACAGCATGGCGATGGTGGAGTACGTGATAGCTTGCCGGCCTATCAACCCGGAGGTCCCAGGTACGAATCCCACCGACGGCAACATACGGTGGTTTTCTTCTGACAACATGTAGCTGTTGTTCCTGTAACTTCATCAAATCCTGATCCTCAAGTAATGTAAGATCTGTGGGATACGCATAAAAACATACCATCAATAATTGAATCATCCGATTCAGAGGATGTTCGACCTTTTAAAGAATATCTGAAATCTTATTTAAAAAACCGACGCAGCAAATAGAGCAAGTAGACATTTTCCATTATTGGGCTTGAAGCCCTTATATCTATTTGAAAAAATTGGCTACAAAATATTTACCAGCTCTTCCTAGCGAGTGACCGCTCAACCGGAGACTTACTAACGGCTCTAACGGAGCGTCGAAATTATTATCTCCATAATTTTGGTCAGTTTGAAATCGTCGCTCTTAATATTTGAAAAGCTTTGAATAGAGTCTGGCATGGCGCCCTTTTAGCCAATCTTCAAGCATTTGGTCTGCACCCTCACGTCTTAAAATGGATAGAGAGTTTTTATCAGGCCGCTTTATTCGTGTAATAACAAACGGAGTTACATTTGATCTCGAAATCGAAATCAATACCGGTAAACCTCACAGTTCAGTTTTCTTTATAACCTTATTTCTACTTTTTATCAATGAAATCTTATCTCTCACTTGCAATCCTATTCATAGTTTCGCCGACGACAGTATCCTTGATCTCGCGCACTTTTTTGATTCTGTAATGAATTGTCGTGGAATTCTAAAGAAATAAACCGAGAACGCATGTTTTTATCATTAAACAACGACACTTATATGATCCTCGCTTGGGGCAGAGCAAACCATGTCATGTTTAATGCATCCAAAACTCAATCCTGTTTAATGTCCCTTAAAAAACGTCCAGGTCACCCTTAACCTTTTTCAGTCGACGGAGTGAATATACCCAATGTGCCCTCTTGAAACATATACCTAAGATATCCAGTAACGTTAACTGGATCGAACATATTTTTTCCATCGCCAAAACTGCGATGAAATGTTTGGGGTTTCTACAGAGATGTAAGAAATTCTTCATCTTGTCTGACTTGGAGCTGATCCACAAGTCCCACATTATGCCTAGACCCGAATATAATTTCAGTATTTGGGCAGGAGCCGGAAACACCGTATCGTCCGCGTTAGACAAAGTCCAACGTAAGGCTATTAAACTTATAGGCGATCCCTTAATCTCTGAGACATTGATGGAGTGTCGGTTGTCTCTAATTCTGCCATCGCTATTTCCACGACCACAGTTCTAACGAAATTGCTAGTCTGATTCCTTGTATAATCTGTTCCAAAAAGATTGGCACGCTCCATGCTCTTATGGAGTATTGCTGTCTGCTTTTTTCCCCATCATTTTCCTATGCCTCCATCCCTCTTCCTCAGTACGCTGTTGCCACGATTTCATCTCAGAAATTTTTTTTATTTTTCTTCTTGGCCTACTGCTAAAAGATATAATCTGGCTACACTAAATGTGCTTTCCGACCATTCCAGTCACTCGAAATTGTATTGCATTGGAGAACTTCGCGTGTAAAACCACCTACCACTTACTACTGAGTGCTGATCACTGGTCGACCAACAGCATCTGGCTGTTGGCAGAATCAGTGCCTCTTGGTTTCTCGACCAAGAAAAATCGAAAGGCTGGCTGTACGGGGTTTTTGGCGAGTTTGTGAAATTTGGCATCATAACTTCCCATTTACCGTGTACTGCAAATCTTTTTGGAACAGGATAGATACATCACAATGTGCGGAACAAGAGCTTCAGGAATTTCCCACTCTTTCAGTCTTCACGTCAAATTTTGTGAATCTTTTCTAAGCAGAACAACGCGAATGTGGAACAGTTTACCGTCTGCTGTTTTTCCCTCGTCTTATGAGCCCGAAACTTCCAAGCGAGGCGTGCATCAACACCTTCACTCAACTCCTTAACCCATTTCCTTTATCGTTGATTCCTTTCCTGCCAAGGTTGTACTTTAGCAGCATAGGGCAATCTCTGAGCTTTGGCAATATCATATAAAAAAAGGTCTAACTTACACGAAGAAAATGTGGATAAACTTTTGTTTCTGGCCTCTAATTTTAAATTATTTAATTTTGATTATTATATTTCACTATTTAACATAATCGCTACTTCTCAGATATGAATGTTTTTTCAATCTTCTATTAATTCAGAAATATTAGGATATAGCTCAGTGAAATGAAGGTTAATGAAACAAAGATAAAATTTATTTGTTGATTGTTATTTTGTTACATAAATGAAAAAATCAAAAATAAAATTGTGCTGTATTATTTAAAATACAACTTCGCAGACAAGGAATGCTAAAAAACTTCTAATATTAATAACAAAAATTGTGTATACCTTTATAGAATAATTTAGTTATTCATGTTTTATTTACAAACTAATGGGAGATGAGAAAATATTGTTTTAAAAAATTAACTATTTTCCACGCACTGTGAACGTACCTGTGTTAAGTTCTCGAAAGTATGTGGTGTTGGGTTGTCCAATCGTTATCCTTTTCTTCCGATTTTGGATTTAGTACTGAACTTATTAGTGGTCACAATCAAAAATTGGATACATTTTGTGGATCATAACCTTATGTTGCACAGTGGTGATCACTGGACCTGTTGATGTTTGGTCTCTAGGATTTCTTTTATATTTTATGGTTGTAGGAGTTTCAGCAGACGAATGCATTTGATTTCATCCAGCTGGATCAGAGTGATTTGTTTATCATCAGATGTATTATCAGATTAGCAGAAAAAACAGACGATTCTGTGAAATGTATTTAGCCATTATCACCAAGCGGGAGTTTTTTTTATCAATTTGGAATTGCTATGCACTTGCACTTATTGTAACAAATGACATAGATAGTGTACAGTTTGTCAGAAAATTTTGGTCAAAATAGTATGAAATGGGAATCGCTAGTCGCGACTTAGTTGTTTAAACAGGTTTGTGAGGATCCTCTCTTCTCTTCTCTATATAACACATAAATTAAAAATTTAAATGACCCCCGACACAATGATCTTCAAACGCCTGAACAGATCTTCATAAATCATAGCTAAGAACCATCTCGATCACGTCAGCTTTCAAACCGCATCAAGATCGGTCAACTTGTTTGGGAGCTACGATGCCACAACCAGACACACAGATAGACAGATACACACGTTAAACTTATAACACCCCTCTTTTTGCGTCGGGAGTTAAAAATTTATTATAAAATTTATAGAGAAAGCTTTTTTTATTGATTTATAAATAGAGTTTCACCAGGTGTTATGAGTGTAACTACAGTGTAGAAGTGTAATTTGCATCGGTCTAATTCTCAAAAATTTAGTTATGAATTGTTTTTGCTAATTTTGAGGGTGAGAATACCACGTCATCTGCATATGTAGGTTATATGCGATAAATATTTTTTTCAGGAAATATAGCAGTTGGTGCAATTCTATTGTCTTTAAAAAATATTGCAGTTGAGATTCTGATTCCCGTCCAGTGGTTTAGAGGTTAATATCTGTATCACAGGTAATTAATTTCTCTTCGAGATATTTGTACGAATACAGGGTGTTTCATATCTGACGTGCCAAAATTAGTAGGGTGATAGATTTCAACTAGACAAACAGAAAATTGAATGGCAGGGAGGGGGGGGGGGCAATCTCAAGCGTTTAAGAGTTGCAGGGTGATTCATAAATTTAAATTTTTCATGGCATGCACATTACTCTTTTATTTTTATCTTTTGATCTACCCAACATAGCTACATCAAACAAACGTTAACAAAACTACTATCCCAATGGCCTTTCCAAACTTGTCAACAATGTTGATCTAACTCCTACCATTACAGTTACAGTCACTTTAAAACGTGAAAAAAAATGGTTTACGATTACTTAAAGTTCAGCATTTTCCAATATTTTCTCCGAAATTCATGTAATTAGTACACCCCTTTTTCATTTTTATTAGATTGCTCATCTGATTACCTTTCCAAAAAGGTGCAACATGTCTAGGTAGAGAAAATATGTAGAAATTTATACGTAGATATCCTATCGGAGAATATTTTAAAGATCAACTAATTAAAGAAATTAAACTGAATTTAATTCTAAAATGATTTTTATTGAATTTAAAAATAATTATAATTAATCTTGATACGTCACAAAAGCCGTTACAAATGTCCACCGCCACTTTGGATTCTTCTAAGTCCCTGTTTAAGGCGTATTGCAGCCAGCCTCTCCCGTATTTTCGTCGTTGCATTCCCAATTATGTTAACTCAATTCTCCCTAGTATTAACGGAGCTTGAAAAAACTTCATCCTTCATTGTTCCCCATAAGAAAAAGTCCAATGGCGTAAGGTCTGGAGATTGAGCAGGTCAAGAAATCGGTGCACCTCGTCCAATCCAGCGGTTAGGAAATTTTTCACTTAGTATTGCGTTCACAATGTTAGCAGTATGCACTGGTGCTCCATCGTGTTGGTAAAATATGTGCGTTCGATTATGCACAGCTATCTCCTCTATTAGATCTGGCAGTGTATTCTCCAAAAAGTCCGCATCCATTTCACTTTGCACTTGAGGCAAACTGAATGGTCCTACCAAATGGTTGCCAATGATACCAGCTCAAACATTGACACTGAATCTTTGCTGGAATAAGGCACCTTTGCCCTGGGTGGGTTAGTGTTCGAACAGGTATGGAGGTTATGGAAGTTCGTAATATCATTCCTGGTGAATTGACATTCTTCTGTCCACAGAAATCGGTCCAGAAACCTCTGTCGTTAATGTCGCGTTCCAGAAGCCAAGTGCTAACTTTCAGTTTTCTCTCAGAATCTCCTTCCAGTAGTCCTTGGGCTGGTTGATGATGATAAGGACGTAAGCCCCCTCGATGAATAACCCTCCAAACCTTAGATAACGACATTCTTAATCGCCTTACGACTCGTTTCGTGCTCGTCTCAGGGTCCTGCCTCACGATGGTGATTATTTGCTGCTCGCCGTCGGCAGAAGTTCCCGAAGTTTCGGGTCATGTCTCCATGTCGTATGAAGTTACACTTCCTGTTTCTCTTAATCTTTGGAAAGTTTGTGTAAATACCCCTCTTTGGGGTGCTCGCCGGTTAGGGATTCTCCTTTGATATTCCAGGACAACCGCTCTCTCTTTTCCGTCTACTACACCATAAATGTAAATAATATCCGCGTATTCCTCAAATGTAAATTCTACCAGTTTTAATTAATTATTTCCCGTTGATTTGTTTTTCAACTATGGTAGGTATTCTTGAGCTTATATCGGCAATAAAACAAAATTACACCAACATTTTTATAACTTGTTTGCAGCAATAATTAAAATTAAAAACCTGTTAATCCAAAACAAACATTTTCGACCTTTTTAACCGATTTCAAAAAAGAGGAGGTTCTCAATTCGACTGCGTTTTTTTTGTATGTTTGTTACGCGATCATTCCGCCAATTATGATTTGATTTTGATGTTTTTTTGTTTGGTATGTCATACTTCAGAGGTGGTCCCATGTCCAAAAAATTTTTAGTGGGGTGGGGGATAGATGGTTTTTTTTTTTGTACAGAGGAGAAAAAAATTTGGCCTAGGGTGGGGGAGGGAGAAGGGGTAGTCTAGCTTCGTAACGCGTGGCTCAATTTGAATGTTTCCTTTGCTGTTATATAGAGTATGATCACCCATTGCTTATAGGAGGATAATTTGGTTCTAAGGTGTTGGAGGGGGAAGGGGAGGGTGAGGGGTAGTCTAATTTCGTAACGCTTGCATCAATTTCGATGATTTTTTGTCTGTTGGGTAGAGTATGTGCCAATATTGATACCGCGAAAAAAAAAATTTTGGTGTGGTGGGGGGGGGGGGGGGGCGAGGTAGGGGGTTGAACCTAACTTTTTAACGAGTGGACCGATTTGGATGGTTCTTTTTTTGTTGTACAGAGTAGAAGACACTAAAAAGTGAAAAATAAAATAGTTTAAAAAAAAAATTTTAACCGACTTCACAAAAAGCACTAAAAAGCATAAAATAAAATAGTTTTAAAAAAAAATTGAACCGACTTCACAAAAAACACTAAAAAGCATAAAATAATGTTTAATTTTATATCTATTACGACATATTGAAGTCGACGCAACTTAAAGAAACAAACCAAACTACAACAAAAGTATTTAATCGTCCTCCTTTATGATCCCTTGAGCTGAAACATTTAGGTAAATTTATATAGTATCTTCGATTATGGTTGGGTAGTTGTTTTGTTTCTTTAATTTGCACCTACTTCAATATGTCGTAATAGATATAAAATTAAATATTATTTTATATGGTTTTTAGTGCCTTTTGTGAAGTCGGTTCAATTTTTTTTTTAAAACTATTTTATGTTAAAAATTTTGTTTCTTTAAAGAATTTCCTACCTAAATTGTAATAAAATAATAAGATACTCAGGGAGTTCCAAGGATGTGGTTTTTCTAATCCTATTTCTACCTTGCCATGTTGCACCTTTTTGGAAAGGTAATAAATTGGGCAATCCAATAAAAATGAAAAAGGGGTGTACTAATTACATGAATTTCGCAGAAAGTTTGGGAAAATGCTGAATTTTAGGTAATCGCAAACCATTTTTTTTACTTCTGGAAGTGACTGTACGTACAATGGTAGGAGTTAGATCAGAAGTGTTGGCATTGTTGAAAAGGTCATTAGTTGTTTTTTAGCGTTGTTTAATGTGGCTGTGTTGGGTAGATCAAGAGATAAAAATAAAAGAGTAATATGCATTCCATGGAAAACTGAAATTTGTAACTCCTAATTGCCCCCCCCCCCCTGCCATACAATTTTTTGTTTGTCTAGTTGAGATGTTGAGATTTATCACCCCACTCATTTTGGTGGCACGTCAGATCTGAAACACCCTGTATAGTACTTGAATTGAGATTTACGATTACAAATTTAGCAAAAGTGTTTACTGGATTTTTATACGTAACATAAATTTATATAACCTTTTTATGTATTAAATATTATTTTATAAAGAATTTTATGGAACGAATTTAATTAAGTGTTAAGAAAGTACTTTTGGTGAAATTTTACGAATTTCAATCACCATTAAGTGTAAGTTAGTCGTTGGAAGTAACTCGTAAAGTATCTGATACCTAGAACCTGTAAAACTTTTTATAATTTGGTGCGTAGGAATACCCAAGCAACTCACTATATTAAGCATACTTCAATTCGTTTCTGCCAAAATTAATAAACAAAAGAAAAACATGGTCCTAAAAATAAGCTTATTTACATTGGTTGAAGGCTATCTTATTACGGTGCAATTCTCAAAACGAGAATTCAACATTTTACCTGAGCATATTTGTTTACAATTATTTTTTTTATTTTGCTTTACTCGAAAATTTTAAGGAAATATTTTCATCGGGCTCATGCACATCCATTTACAAAGTTAATCACGTATTTCATTCGATTCGGAGAGCGTTCACACGGCACCGATTCATACGATTATCCGTCCCCGAGTTCGGTTTCAATAGCACTCAGGGCAGGCTAAGTGAGTAAGTGCAGCCAGTCTATAGCCCATTCTGTTCTGTATATCACCGGCACTGCCGCCGTTAACGGCTAACGTTCGCGTGTACATTAAAACTACAGAGAAATTTGACACCTTGGAAATATGATCTGCAACAATTCAAATTCATATGTAGAACTCGATACGCGATTGCATGTATTCGTAAGTCCAAGTCAGACTGTAATTGAAGACGGTTTCCATCTGTGGGCTCAAAGTTCTTCACTTCATTCTAAATATGGCTAAAGATCTTATTGCACACCCAAGCAATGGATTGGTATCAGAGTATCAGAGAAATTTGATTTTATCTTTGGGTAATTATTATTATTCAGGGGAAGTGGTGGTTCTGGTTCTGGTTCAAGAAGAAATGGAGATTGATCTTATCACCTTTCTTAATGTGAATTCAAATACGTGAATATTAATAAAAAAAATAAATTATTGCTGAAATCCATACCCGGGGCTTGGGTGTGCACATTACGACACTGCTTTCTTTGCTCGAAAAGGGGACGATGTGCTCGTTTTTGCTTGAATTCGTGGAGAAAACTAACAAAAATGTTTTTGATTTTATCTACGGGTGTCATATTACAAAGTTTTATTTGCTCCAATGAAGTCAGTTCTAGTTTATATTTTTTAATATGAGAAACAGGGGGGTTCCGAACTAGTTTGGTTTGTAAGCCGCTCATTTAGTATGAATCCATTTAATTCTGGTATGTGAATAGGAAACGTTTCAAACAATTATTTTAAAGTCATAAGCAGCTAATCCGCTAACATCAAAGAAACCAAATGACACGAATTCATAAAATTCAATTTCCAATGTTATGCTATTTAATTAATGGTTTAATTTAAGCAGAATATACGATACCACTTTATTATTATGATTAAAAATATATAAATGCACTCGAAAATTCAGAGGTAGTAATTTACATTCCTGATAGATTATAGAAACTAGCGAAAGTTTTCGAGTGTCTGGCTACCATTCGACCGCAATAATCATTGCGAGCAAAATATTGTCTGTATATTATTAGGATAATGACGTCAAAGATTCTATTTCAGTACTTTCGTCAGGGATAGAATTTCCGACGATTCGTTCAATTAAAAGTGTTTTCTACCGAATAGTGTTATGATTTGATTGTTTACATACAAACATGATTTGAAGATTTTAGTAGGTATTAGGTAAAACTATCATTATTTCCCCAATAACAATAATTTTTTGTTATTGTAACTTTTTTTACTTAATCATGCCAAGATGCTCGCACGCGTTTCTTGTGCCTTGAAAATCTGAGCATGACCGAGGGAATTACATAAATTAATATGAGTATTTTTAATTTTGTCCATCTGTTTTTAGATCGTTTGAATTTCCGTCGTATATTTTTGTTATTTTGTTGAATTTATTTCAATATCTAGTTTCTAAATAGAAAGTCTTTTGAAAAGTTTAATGTTTATATTTGTTTTAATATTTTTAGAATTCATAGTTTTGGTATGAAGTTTAATATTGAAATTGTGGTAATGTATGTAGTTATGTGTTTTTTGTTTCCCTCCCTTTTTTATATAGCACTGAAGCACAGCCTTGGCGCGAAAGAATTAAGAAATGACTGGTGTGTGAAGTTAGTACTTTCTTTTTTGAATTTTGAATATTTTTTGTGCGTTCGTTTGTCCAGCATAATAATTTAAATGTAATATAATGTAATGATATGTAAGTAATGATATTTAAAAGAAAGTATTGAATATATAAAGCACACAACTTTTCAGAAAAACTTGTTTTGAGGGTTCCGTACGTCAGAATGAAAAAACGGACCCTGTCCGTCTGTCACAGCCAATTTTCTACGAATCTACGGGACCGATTAAGTTGAAATTTGGTACACATATGAATTTCGACCCAAACATGGACGTGTAACGTAAATAAATGATAATAAATTTTAAAATAAATAGTTTTAAAGTTATTTAAGAAAATATATGAAAATTGACCCCCCGCTCTTATCTCCGAAACTACTAAGCTAAAATTGTGAAAAAGAAATACAAAAAATAGTTCTTTACTTATAGATTACAGGAAAACCTATAATAAGTCTATGATCTTAAAATAACATGGTAAATCTCTCAATATTGTGCGTATAAACTTACATTTGCAGTTGGAATGTAGAGGAGAACACGTTTTTCAAATACAATGTGTATTAAGTTTGTTCCTGGGATAAATTATTGGTACTACTTGTTCGACTTAACTAGGCCATGCATCTGTCACTCATCGCACCTACCGCGCTACAGCTCGACGCTTTGTCAAATGGCAAATCGATCAGGGATTCCGCACGCCTAGCGAGCGCACGTATTATTGCGATGCGCAGTACGCTGCGAGTGCAGTGGGGGTAACAAATCAAAAAATGAAATATTAGAATACCTTCTATAACTCGGTTTTAGTCCACGTATTCAAGAATATACGCCAAGACAGAATTCAACAATAGACAATATATTCAGCAATTTCCCTCTACAATCCGGTACCATACGTACATATTTTAGTTACCATTAAAAAATTTGGGTCAGATTTAAAAAAAAACATGGTAGATAACACATTCATTGTACGGAACCCTCTCCACACGAGTTCAACTCGAGCTTGAATGGTTTTTTTAAAGGTAAAAATTTATTTGGCTCAGTCAAAACAATGTTTGTCTGCGGTTAAACTCGTTTATTCAGCTCTAATTTAAATAACCGAAGTAAGAATTTCATTTGTGCAGATTCATTGTTTTTCCAACCCTTCTCGTTTACCCAAGCTTTACTTTAATTTTTCATGTCGAACTCTCTTTATGTGTTTAGTCCATATCAAAATCTAGTCTTTAAAGTTTGTCCAGGATTAAATTTATTTGTCCCCGTAAAAACTCTATTTTTCTAGACCAAAGCTCGTTTGTTCAAACCTTATTTCAATTGTTGAAGTCGAAATCTCATGTGTCCAAGCTTAATTGGACTTTTCCATGCGAAAAATTTATTTTTATAGGTTAAAACCCCAGGTTTAATTTTCGTTCAAGTCAAAATCTAATTTGTCCATGCTGAATTTTCAATATTAAAAAAATAAAGTTTTTCTCCCACTATTTTAAAATGTAGCTTGGACAAATGAAAATAATTTTTGGAAAACCATAGACTAACGATGGACAAACAAGCAAGAAATGTCAAATTTTACTCTTTTTGAAAATTTAAATAATTAATTACTATTAATCAGTAAGTGGACAATTAAAACCAATTGTTGGACAAACGTGGACTAACTATGGACAGACGACCTATGTAGTATAAAAAATTGTTTCCGCAATTTTGGAGTACTGGTGAAAAAATGATAGAAAAAAATTTTTTTTCTGGCTCTTTGAAATGGAGTTCCTCTATCTCTAGTTCCCGTAAACCCTTGTGGGGCATGGGTTGGGAGAAGAATTTCGATTGCAAGTGAACCTAATAGCAAATAGCGATTGTAAGTGGATTCCGAACCAATGGAATTTTCTCTGCAACCTCCATGGCCTTGAACCTGAGACCTATCACCTACTCCGCCGAGATTCTTAAATGGAGGTTTAACAAATAAAACCAGTAGATAAACGACCTAGTTCAAAAACGTATTTTTCGCAATTTTGGAGTGCTGGGAAAAAAATATGGAAAAAAAAGATTTTGTCCAGCATTTTAAAATGGAGCTTGGGGAAAAAAACTAATAGAGGACTAACGAACGCATAAAAAATAAAATTTCAAAACTTAAAAAAGGGGGTGCCAACTTCACACATCTAGAAATGACAATGTCTATTCTGCTTGAATGCCCAGGGATCGTAAAAAAAAAACATAAAATAGTAAACAAATGAAAGCATTCCGGAAATTTCACGGTACAGATAAATTTGACTTGTAAGATTAGCGCTGAAAGCGGGGATAAGACTAATAATTTCGTTAGAACACTTACACTAACTAGCGATAAAAGAGTGATAGAATAACGAGGCTGCCTTGATGTTGCAGAGAATGAGTCTTCAAAGTAATCGCAGTTACGCCAGTCAGACTTTTCCTGATGGTTGTTCCTTAAACTTTGTCTACAATGCCGTACGTTCTGTTTGTAGATTAACACGAGGTTAGATAAAGCAAAGCATATCTTACACCTTTGTAGGAAGCTCAAACATTTCGTCGCATGTTTGACGTAGAAAATATATGGTCTGACAAGCTCAGATTTTTGAATACCTTAATGTCTAAAATAAAAGGAAGCCGAATTGTCTTAACTTACTTAATCACCAGAAATTGATAAAATTGCGGGTGTGCTGCTTAAATAAAAAATTGATTCTTGCAAGTATTTAACAAGACACTGTATTTGTTCTGCCCCAAGCTAGCATCTATGAAAATCGCAGGTAAATGTATCAAACATGCGACTTCAATTAATGTCTATTTTTTTACTTAGCACCTAACGTTGATAGTATTTCTTTCAATTCAATTGAAAAATGCTTCCATTACATTAATTGATTTCGAAGCAGTTACGTCTAAAGTGCATTGTAATCATCTTCTGTAGTAAGTAGTAGTAACCATGATCCAACGGTTTAACCATCGAAAAAGTGTTAGGTGGTAAAAACACTATTTTGACGTTGGGATGACTGACTGTAACAGCGCCTTGAAGGGCAAATCTTTTACTTTAAAACAATTTCTATGTAAATCTCCAGCTGAATTTCCTTTCGAATAAGGTAATATCGTACCGTGTTTCCAAAAGGGTACGGTGTTTTTATTCATGACTTTAAGTGCACGAGTACCTTCCGTCTTAAAGGACCTTCTGTGTAGGTCTTCGTTGGTAATGACCTCCGCCCAATGAATGTTAAGGATGCGCCGGAGACACCAATTGAACAAAGCTTGTAGCTTAAGTGTTATTTGACAGGTACTTTTCTATGTTGAACAACCGTACAATAGAACAGATCTTATGTGCGATTGGAAGATCCGGAGAGTTGTGCTTTTGCAGTTGTTGTTATTGCGCCATACCACGGTAACAGCATTTCATGCAACTCAGGCCTTGTTGATGTGAGTCTATACATAACCTCCAGCTCCGCAATTTGCTGTAACTGTGCTTTAGAGATAGCAAAATGAAACCTTTTGTTCTATTTGCTGCACTTTAAGGGAAATTTAATGTTGTCTCTTGGAGTCTAAGCGTAAATTTTGTTTATTTGTATGTTAAGCCCTGCTCTGCGACCTTCTCTACTCAGGGCTTCAGAGATTTGGGCTACATTTGGATAGAAGACACGCATCGAATTTGTCTCCACGGTGGCAGTATCGTTTACATTTCGTTTTCTCTTTTTTAGTTTTTTCCCCTAAGAGCTTCTCTCTCTCTATTTCGCGTAATCCCTTTTGAGGTATGGGGCGGGACAACAATAGCGGCCGATTCGAGACAACGATTGCAAATGGACCTGCAATTTAAAGCGCATTCCGACCCCATGGGGTTTTTTTTATCGTGATCTGTTGTCAGCAGAACACAACTATGGGTAGCGGAAGGATTCCAACCTGGGACATCCGCATTGTCGTTATTCTAATGTAATGTTTTTTAAATGTGTCTAACAAAAATCATGAAATCTAGTGCTGTAGAATTACAGTGTTACACAAATTCGGAATTTTAATATCGTGTTAGCGCGAAACCGCGTTGTAGATTGCCATGTTATACGAGGGTTGGTTTCTCCAATTTATCTTATCGTGTTGGAGCGAAGCCGTGCAGTGGGATACCATATGATTGGAAGGTTACCTGTCATTTTTTTTATTTTACGCTCGATTTAAGTTAAACAAATATTTCTTTGAGCGAAGATATGTCCAAATAAGGGATTTAAGGTATAAAATTAAATGTTGTCGCGTTACCAATTAAACTGCACGTTTCTTTTTTTTAATCCCAAAAACTTCTAAGCTGACTTTTTTGTTGCTATAGGTATATGATATTTTACCGGGCGTGTCAATCCCCCTAAACTGAAGACGTGGTCGGAGGAGGACTGTTCGTTTTTTAAGCTATCTACTCGAAAAGTTTTTAAACTTTCTCATACAAAACTTTTTTCTATCACTTATAGTTTTTTCGCAAACACGAAATCAATAATATTTAGCAAAAGTCGCTGTCAAAAAAGCACTTTTTTCATCCATTTACTGTTTAGTCGACAACTATTATCGGCGTAAAAATAAAATCTATCGTTAGGTAATTGAACGTAGAAGAAAAATAACCCCCATGTCCAGCTCAAAAACATATCGTTATCGAGTAATTACTAAAAAAAAATTGGTACCAAACAACCAAAGTCGCTATAATTGTGTACCGTCGAAGCATTCATGTTTTTTATCTCCGGCAATTTTCAACCGATTTTAAAATTTCTTTCAACACTTAATTGAAGATGTCATTAAAAATATTTTCAGATATTTTCAGCGTATACATATAATAAGTTCAGTGGATCAAAAAATACACTCAAAAAACCGCAAAATTGACTAATTAAAAACTTAATTAAGTTTAATCTGTTAAAAAAATATTCGCCGACATGGGTGTGACTATCCTTATTTGAAAGAGGATTTTTAAACATTGTGAAATGTCTGAAATGTGGGATGGAGTGTGTCCTGTGATCATGCTAATGTGGTTCCTTCTATCCCTACCGGTCCTTATCATGCTGTATCTTCGCTGCATCATTTTGTATCTCTCAGAGAGATGAAGTATATCTTTTATTTGGATCTATGCGGTCGTTATAAATCTGCGTTCGAACTTTCCTATCGTGACTATCTTGCAGAGGTTGGGCGTTAATTTAATCGTAGGAGTGATGGGTACCTCTTAAAAATGTGGTGACCGAAATACTGACGATCCTTTGAATGCTTCTAACCTTTTTGGCAGTTTTTTCGGAGCTGCTTTCTCGACAAATAGCTATAATATTAGTTTAGGTGATTTTAGACAAATTTGACGAAATATATTCCGACTTCTTTCTCGATTTGTAATTTGTACTTTGACGATGCTTTGATAATGATCCACATTATGAAATTGTCCAGTTATTTTTCGTCTGGTCCCGATGGTATTCCTGTGTCTGTCTTTGCTGCTATATTTAACTCGTCCATGTCCTACGGTATTTTTCCTAGATTGTTGTTCCTCTTCCTTCGAGTTTCGTTCTATTTATATCTTCCTGTCTCTCTGACCGAACACAGCATATTCTGATTTCGGGTTTTTTTCTATAATAAAATAGCAAACAATTCTGGTGAACCATAGGGCAGTCATTTGGGCCCACGTTTATCTTCTGAAAACGATAAAGTCGATGACACTCTATATTTTGGTTTCAAAAAATTCTGAATGTTAATACCCATTCAATGTTAATAAATATATAAAGAAAATTCCAGTAGAGCATATTTTCATAATTCGTAAAAAAACTTCCCAAAAAAGCGGGAAAACCAGCTTTCACAAGACACTTAGTACGAAGCTGTTTTGGAACTTTGTAAATACAAACCGTGACTATATTTATGGTCATCTCTTGGCGCTGAATTTTGATGGATTTGAAGGTAGGGAGGGACTGGTACAGTATTGCTAACCTTATAGACGAATATTATGTTGATTTCTTGCGTTTTACACACTTGAATGGGCCCTCGCCGACTATTTCTGAAGCCAAAGACCAAACGTGTTAAGAAGCTTCAGTTCTTAAGCAGATTTCGAGTTTGGCTGACAGATTTTCCAGAGGCTCTGATGAAATTCCTTACTGTTTAGTGAAAATTCATTATCACACAAAATGTCCGTAATAAGCGCTCCTATTATATTTATCAATTGTGAACTAATTGCATAGTGGGTCGGACTGACGCATTCAGTAACAGCCCATTAATGTCAAATTTCAAAAATATTCGAACAGACGGACGCAGAGTAATCTTATAAGAGTTGGTCTTATTAGTAAGAGTGGTCTTATAGGTTAATACAAAAACACATATATATCTTCAGAAACTAAGAGGTTGACAAAAGAAGCGGTAGTTTTCCAGTGTTCTAAGACTCAATATATATTAACCCTAACAATATCAAAATTTTAGCTTCCGAAAGTAGGTCAAGGGGGACGGTGTTTTTGCACATTTTGATCAGACCAAGGAAGGTCACGCAGGGCAAATCGAACGAACAGCTTAAAGCGGTTAATTTGAGTGGAATAGTAAGGTGACCAAGCTGGGCAAGCGTACTCAAGAATAAGTCTAAAAAAGCAGGTTTGTGATGCATCGATTGTTGAATTCCTTGAACCATCTCTATACAAGCCCAAAGAAACCTTGGACATACATATGCACGATAGAATCGATATGATCAGAAAATAAAAAGTGAGATAACACCTAAGTCTTTAATTTTGTCAAGTGTAGATAATAAGCATTATTAGAACACTATGTAATCATAATTTAAAAAGCACATATATATATATATATATATATATATATATATATATATATATATATATATATATATATATATATATATATATATATCATTGGTGGAAATAAAAAAGAGCAGCGGACACAGTTTTTTAATAAGAATGTTGTCGTTGATTTTGTCAAAGGCTCGGCTAAAAAAAAATCAGTGAAGATGCAGTTGAACTGCCGACTAAACTCGATAACAGGAATACAATAATTAGAAGATTCCAACAAATGAGACACCTATTTACCTTTCACAGAGCCTTGCTTAAATCAACCAAGAAAATATTTGTAATAAAAATATAGAACATACAAGCGCAAACAATGCAGTTAAGATTAACGATTTGGTATAAGATTATGTATGTGAATAATCAACGAAAGTAAACAAAAAAGTATGCCATTGGGACAACTGGTAAAACAACATCAAAAGTAGCGATGTATTTTAATACAACAGCGTCGTCAATTCAAAGGTTTTTAAGCTCCATTGTAGTCGATGGAAGCTTCATGAACTCACTCGAATTCTTAACATTAGTATCGCAGTCAGCTACAAAAGCTGTGTTGAAGAAGTCACCAAATACTTTTATTTTGTCAAGATTGTTATTATACGTAACTGTTAAGCAGAACAGATTACGCATATAACACTAAGTTAAATAGTTGGCATCACTCTTTGAGGAACAAAATGTCTTCCAAGTTTTATCCTTAAAATTTTTCCGGTTTCTTAGGTTAGAATCAATTTTCAATATCTCGTTTACTCCAAACATTTTCCAAAGTCGTTAGAAATACCACAGGTAGGAACCAAGGAAGCAGTAGTCCCAGGAACAGAGAAAGCAAAGGCAGCAAACAAAGATGGAATATCGCCAGTTAATAGATGGCAGGTTAAAGTCCCGCAGAAGAATAAGTTTATACGATGGCAGCATATTTTCTATAAGACACACAACACATGAGGTAAAAGAGTAATATAAATCAGATGAGCCAGGAACATGTATAGGCAATAGCGACATAAATCTGCCTCAGAGGTAAGCTTAAAGAAACGCGCAGGAACTAAGACTCAGTGAGTACGGAACAGCACACAACATTTCACTCCTAACTCGAGCGGCAAGAGCCGGAACATGAGGACGGACGACCACGAAACTTGAATCAAAGAGTTTAGCGCTCAAAATTCTTCCATAAAGCCAAGCCTCAGTAAGGCAGTGGAAAACATAGTCAATGAAGCCACTGAAAAGGGAATCGTTTTCGTTTTAGTTATTTCGTTGAAGTCATTGATTAAAAATTTTGAAGTAATCTAGGCCAACAATATAAAGGCAAAAACCTTGGATTGATTTGGAACTTTAAATTCGTTCTCCTGGAATATCAAGTTCTTTTTTCGGAGGTGCCATTGTAATTAGATATATTGGTCTAACATTTTGGTCCAAATGGCATACCTATAAAAACATACACTCTAAAATATGATACACAGCCTTCTTCCTGAATTTTTTTTAACGAACTGACTTCTTTTTCAAGAAAATATTTTACGGTAACTTTTCGAAAGATTTTACTTTATAAATCCTTTTTCTTTTGTCTTCGCTCCCCCCGCACTACAGAGTATTTAAAAACAAACAAAAGGAAATTATGGAGTTGCAGAGATTCGCTCTATACTTATCTTTTGCATATACCAGTTCAGGCAATGACTGAGCAAAACTTACAGTTTTCTTTGCAAAATAAGTAATTACTAAATAAAACTTACTTTAAAAAATTAAAAGTTTTTCCTTCCTGCATTACAATAAACGTCAATGATATAATCTTGACAGGGAAGGCATATGTATTACGTAAGTGCAGATACGTACGTGCAATTACGTGAGACATTGTGTTCGAAGAAGGAACCTTATCCTGTGCAATATAGCGGAGTTCGTTGTAAAGGAGTATCATATTCCAGTGTTCTTCTATTCTGGAATCAAAAGAGAACTTTGACGTTACGGGAAACTCTAAGCAGAAGTGGTACCTTACACCCCTTTCGAAATGGAAGATTCCACTTTATATTCTGCAGTGTAGAATGAAATATAATCGCCATGTATGAGCTGGACCATTACCCAAAATTAATTAAGTTCAAATTTGTGCACGTTGGGGTGACAACGATGTATTCCAGTCTTCTCTAATTAATCACTGAATTTACAGAAATAAGACTGCTAAATTTTGGAGTCTATCCAACTGTAATAGGATATTTTGCTGTTTTATTTTAAAGTATAATGGCATATTCGCGGTTGTGAAACATAACATAGCTGTTCTCTGAAACGATGGACCTCGGTTAAATACATTTACATTTTACCACTTTAGTCATAAGTCTAATATGATTATATAATTATTCGCATCAGAGGTACACTCTTCTTAGCACTACACCAAATGGAAAGAAGCTTAAAATAGACCATTTCACGTACCAGTGGTGGCCATACGTCAGATATTCACTGAACTGATCATGTGAGTTATTCCATTTGCCAGCAACCAATGCCAATTTTGCATGAAATTGATACTTTTACAATATGATCCTTAGTTTGCTTAAAGCACGCTGCCGTAATTTCATTATTTTCTTTGTTAGGTAGGATTTGACTGAATTAATTTATTCAAGAGTTGCAAGAAAGGTGTAATAAAATACCGAGTTGTGTTCCAAGCTACATGTTAACGTGAAATTTAAAACTTATTGAGGCCAGCTGCTTTTAAGCGCACCTAATAAATTCACTTTTCTGTAGAATTTTGTAATAATGTTAAACACTATGTTTTCTTTTTCTAGGATTTCGCTGAAACTGCTATGAACGAACTATTGGGCTGGTATGGTTATGATAGTGTTGATCGCATTGACCTCTCTTCAAAGACCTCTCGATTATTGAACTCGTCCAATTCAATTGATGCAAACAATCGAAACGATGTTAATGGAAGCAGAATTAGTCACAGAGATGACAGTACTATATCGGATCGGGATAGTTCCAGAGAAGATTCCAAAAGTCCCAGCTCTACTAAGTTGGACGATAAACAGGGTAGGTTTATTTATATGTTTTTAGTTTTTGTGAGAAAATTGAGAATTGTTTATTTAAGAATGTACATGACAAGGTTATTAGTTATTTACAATGAAAGTTAGTTTACGCTTAAAGTACACTGGAAAAGCCAATATTTTTTTATTATATCGTTTAAAAGCGCTATTCTTTTTGATTAAAATACAGTCTACTTTGTATCCCAATTGTTACAATTGTTGATTTAAAAGCTAAAAACATTGAAAAGTTAAACAAATTAAAGCCCGACAACGAAAAAAACGAACTGAAATGCATGAAAAAAAAATTCTCCTCTAGGCTTAGGTAATTTAGTTTTCTGAAAAACCGGTTAATAATTTGTCACCTAAATAGACAATTTATTCAATTCATATCACATACATAGGCGCGGTGATTTTCAGAGTATAGTCGCCATCGCCTGCCGTAATAATAAAGTATTTATGTATACCTCGGCTATATATATTGAATATCACCGTACCTATGTGTCGACTTGAATTCAGGAAATAATAATAAAACTGAATACCCTAAGTCTAGAAGAGAATTTCAGACCACGTTTGTTTCATAATTTTTAATTTGTTTTTTAAGTCGGGTTTTAGTTTAATCTTATATGTAGAGTAGGTAGTAATGTCATGATTTGATTCAAACAGGTTATGAGTAACTAGTAATAAAGATTTGACATCATGACGTTTAGCGTCCGTCATATTGAATTCGCTGCGACATCATATAGCCTAGAATACATTCTGAATCAAAACGAATCCAATTATACCTTGAAAATATACCCAAAATATGCACGAAATGTACACTTGACCCGAGTGAATTTGCAAAAAATTCAAAACAAATTTTCTAAAACTCGAGCGACGTGAGAAATATAAAATAATTTCTCAACTCGATCAGCGTTTCTGATAAAGAAAAACTAAACTCCTTTGGCTCTTCCTCAACAGCAGCACATTTGTACATTTCGTGCATATTTTGTGTATATTTTCAAAATATTTTACCGCAAAATTGGTGTGACAGTGTAAGTGATCAGAATATGATACAGCTGTCTAGATCGGTGATAAAATTTCTGGATTAACATCTTGTTTTCGGTTTCGTGCGAAAGCGTCCAGCAGCTAAAGAAAAGCTAACCCTTTGGTGCTGCTGTTGAGGAAGAGCCAAAGGAGTTTAGTTTTTCTTTATCAGAAACGCTGATCGAGTTGAGAAATTATTTTATATTTCTCACGTCGCTCGAGTTTTAGAAAATTTGTTTTGAATTTTTTCCAATTATACCTTGTTTATTGGCATCGATTCAGGAGGTTTAGCTGTAAGAGGTAACCAACTCTATGTATCTGATATACATACTTAACCTGTGAGATTCATAATCCTTCCTTTTTAGGATTCCGTACTTCAAAGGAAAAAACGGACCCTTATAAGATCACTCTTGCGTCCGATCGTCTGTCACAGACGTGTTTTTTTAATACGAAATTACGTAGAGTACTCTACTTTTAAGGATTTCAAAAATATTTTTTCCACAATTGTTAGTCAATTGGGTATAAATGTAGGAAAAGCAGCGTTCCCCTCCCCTCTGATCTTCTAAAGCTAAAATTTCGATATTATGAGGGTTAGTACGTATTGAGTCATAGATAGCAGGAAAATTGCAGCTTTTTTGTCAGTCTATAATAGTTGCATGAAAAATAAATATTTATCTGAATAAGTATTTTCGGAGCTAGCACGCGTAACAAATGAATTACAGAGGTTAAGCAAGCGTCTCTTCGCGGTCGGTTCGCGGCTTGCCTTATACAGGGCCGGCCACGATCGGCTTGATTTCTAATTTTATATAGCCGGCGAGAAGTATTCAGTAATTCGTAGTAGATGAACCTTCGAAGGAAAAGTTAAGGCCCGAATTAAAATTCCGAGGGATCAGTTGACTGCAACTAAGTTTTCAGTCGAAGTCAACGTTAAATCCAAATTTCAAATTAAATTGCAGCTTCAGATTTGCTTCAGAATCTCTCATTTTACAGAGATATTTGTATGCTACATGTGAAATTTCTGAATCGAAGTTGGTGGTAGCTGGCGTCTTATGACTGCGATTTTGCCATTTGAGCAAAACCTAAGGTCAGTCGCAGTCGACTGAGAAGTTGAAGTTGCAATTTCATCATGTCACATGCAGTTCCCATTAAAGTCGCATTCGGCTGATCAGTCGGAATTGTAATCCGGGCCTAAAGGAATGACCATAAACGCACTTTTCTGAAGCATCTCACAACTCCCAACAAACTTTACACTACAAACACATTCTTAGTTTTTCTAGTTAGTTACCTGCAATAAACCCCGAAAATATTATTTTCAGGGTTTGCGCCAACTTAAACCAAATTCAAGCAAAATTAAAAAAAATTAGCCAAATGTAAACAATAGTGAAAATGTGTTGTCCTTATTACTTTTAATTAGAATTGTTGAGTAATTGATTTTATTTACAACAATTTACAAGATTAGAACTTATTTACCTTGTATTTGCAGTCAAATATTTTGAAGAAAGCTACGTGTGAAAAGATATACCGGGCTCAAAATACAAAGTCGCAGTCACAAAACGCCAGTTGCAGCCTTAAATATAGAACTAATAAGGAAGTGCTATAAGGTCGGAAAATTTCGGCATACTTCTTTAAGTAGTGGAAAGACCATTTCTTGTGTAAGGGAGTCGGGAAAAATATACAAATACCCTCACTTAACTATTTAATAGTTCACCCAGTTGCTTCTAACTATTTGTCACATACATCCTTACATTTAAGGAATTAATATTTATATAAAGGAGAAAGAAAATTACTATCTACTAAATCGTGCATGCCCCTTTTCAAAACCTAACCAAGCACTGCCTTTGAAGGATTGAAAATGAAAATATTTCAGATGTAAACAAACAGGAAATGAAAACAAAAACTTTTATTTATTATCACTTCTTTTCCAGAATTTACACGGCATATTAAGACAATAGACAACCATAATAAAACCTTTTTGCAAAACGATGTTTTTGGCGAATTCCAACGATTATTGTCACAGCACAAAACGGAACACTTTATTGTAAAATTTACTTACTCAGAACACTATGTTCGTAAAGAGTATTTTAAAATACTTTTTGTTATGTTCTTTGTCTATTTAGACAAACAAAATTACTAATTCACTTCAAATTTGTACAAAAACTCAAAAAATCTTTTCTTACAAACGCTTTAGACACAAATCAACGAAAACATAAAATAGTTTAAAAAAAAAAAATAGAACCGACTTCACAAAAAGCGCTAAAAAGTATAAAATAATTTTTAATTTTATATCTATTACGACATTTTGAAGTCGGTGCAAATCAAACAAACCAAACAACTACAACAAAATATTTAATCGTCCTTTCTTATGATCCCGTAAGCTGAAATGTTCAGGTAGTTTTATATATTACCTTCAATTGTGGTTGGGTAGTTGTTTTGTTTATTTAATTTGCACCGACTTCAAAATGTCGTAATAGATATAAAATTAAAAATTATTTTATACTTTTTAGCGCTTTTTGTGAAGTCGGTTCAAGTTTTTTTTAAAAAACTATTTTATTTTTCCCTTTTAACTGTCTTCTACTCTATACAACGAAGAAAGAACCATCCAAATCGGTCCACGCAATAAAAGTTAGTTTTAACCCCCTACCCCACCCCCATTCCACTAAACTTTTTTTCTCATGGTTTCAATCTAGGAACATACTCTACCGAACAGAAAAGGAATCATCGAAATCGGTCCACGCGTTACGAAGTTACTACCCCTCCCCCACCACCTTCATAGGACCAAATTATTCTCCTATTAGAAATGGGGAACCACACTCTATACAACAACAAAAGAACCATCCAAATCGGTTCACGCGTTACAAAGTTAGGTTCCACCCCCCTTCTCCCACCCCAACCAAACCAAAAATTTCTCGTGGTATCAAATAGGGAGCATACTCTACCCAAAAGAAAAAGAATTAACCAAATCGGTCCACGTGTTACGAAGTTAGACTACTCCTCCCCCACCCCACAACCCCACCATGAGCCAAATTATTCTTCTATGAGCAATGAGTGATCACACTCTATACAACAGCAAAAGAACCCTCCAAATCGGTCCACGTGTTACAAAGTTAGGTTCCACCCTCCCTCCCCCCACCCCACCGACAATTGTTTTCTCGTAGTATCAACCATGGATCATATTCTACCTAATAGAAAAAGAATTACCCAAATCGGTTTACGCGTTACGAAGTTAGACTACCCCTCCCCCCACCCCCACCTTTCATCCTAGGACCGAATTATTCTCCTATTAGCAATGGGGGATCATACTCTATACAACAGAAAAAGAACCATCGAAATCGGACCACGCGTTACGAAGTTAGGTTCCACCCCCACCCCCCACCTCCCATTCCACCAAAATTTTTTTCTCGTGGTATCAACCACGGAACATACTCTACCCAACAGAAAAAGAATTATCCAAATCAGTCCACGCGTTACAAAGTTAGACTACCCCTCCCCCCTCCCTATTCCAAATTTTTTTCTCCTATTAGCAATGGGTGATCATACTCTGTAGAACAAAAAAAGAACCATCCAAATCGGACCACGCGTTACAAAGTTAGGTTTCACCCCCACCCCCACCCTACCAAAATTTTTTTTGACATGGTACCAATCGGTGAACATACTCTACCCAACAAAAAAAGAACCATCAAAATCGGTCGACGCGTCACAAAGTTATGCCCGGTCAGACAAAAAAAAATAAAAAATATTTCAAAAAAAAATACGCATCGAACTTAGAACCTCTTTGTTTTTGGGAAGTCGGTTAAAAAGTTGACAGCTCAACTTAGTGAACTTCACCTTTCTCAAAAGCAAAATGGCTGGTCTCACGTATATGGTTCATACACGTCTTGGCCTATCCTGTTTATTCTAAAGCTGCAGCCAACTTCGGTTCAGAAATTTGACATGTAACATGCCTGGAATATAGAACTAATAAGAAAGTGCTATAAGCTCGGATAACTTCGGCATATTTCTAGAAGTAGTGGAATGATTCTTGTGTGAGTACACCATTGAAGTAACACAAGTTTAGAATTTGGTAGTGGGGTCGGAGAAAATATAAAAATACCCTCAATGAAAAATTTAATAATTCACCCAGTTGCTTCCAACTATTTATTACGCAGATTTTGATCTTTTTGGAATTAATATTTATATAAAGGAAAAATAAAATAATTACCTATTGAAACATGTATGCCCCTTTTCAAAACATAACCAAGAACTGCCTTTGAACAATTGGTGTGGCTAAAAGTGAACATATTTCAGATGTAAATAAACTGGAATTTGCAACACCTTTTATCTATTATCACTTTTTTCAGAACTTACACTTTTTTTATATATATTAAGACAGTAAATAATAAGAAGTTAGTCGTTAACTAAAACCTTCCTAAAAAATTATATTCTTGGCGAATTGAATCGCTGGATTATTGTCACAGTATTAAACAGAGCACTTTATTGTGAAATTAACTTATTCACAACATTTTAAGTAGAGTTTTTTTTTTTGTTCTTTGTCTATTTAGTCAGACAAAATTACTAATTCACTTCAAATTTGTACATAAAGTCAAAAAATCTTTTTCGCGAAGGCTTTAGAAGGAAATTAAACAAGTATTAATTGACAGTTTAACACCATCCTCCTCCACCTTTCCTGGAATCACGTACACGGCTCATATACGTAATGGCCTATCCTGTATACTCTATAATCTAAGGGTGGCTGTCAGTTGTCTGTTTAATTGACGTGACAAACTTTGTTGAAAGAGATGAAAGTTTTGATTTAATAATTTTGGTGTAACATAAATCATTAAAAAGATGTATATTTATTTTAACTGAAACTCTTAGTGAAATAAACAAGGATCCGAGGCGAAACATCTACGTGTGTTTGGTTGGGTTTTCATATAAGCGTGTTACAAAAGCAGCCTAATGTCTGCTGTGAATTACCGAGAGTGTATTTGTATAGCACATAAATTCCCTCTAAGCCGAGTTGTTCGGGCTGGGTTCAACTCTTCCTTTCTCACGACGGAGTCTTCTCTTGGCGTTCAATATGGTCACAGAACAAAAATAGCACATCTAAGTTTTGATCTGCGTTAGGACAATTAAGACCCTCTAAAAAAAACGACAAACAACGTGTTGGGCACGTAGGTTCTAGTAATTTCTAATTACAAGCTACACGAACAAAAATTTATGTATTTTCAGAAATTTTGGAGAAAGCGTTAGCGAAAACTACGTTTGACTTATTCAACAGCATATTCTCTTTCAATTTTATTTCGCCGTTACTGTAATACGCAAAAAGAGCTATTTCACCTTGTCAAATTTGCTCGTAATTTAAAAATTTTTAATTAGTATTCATTAGGAATGATGTGCCCTTCTCCCATTTCCCTCAATTGACTTCTAGTAATACAGAATTTAATTATGTCTGGATTAGATTTAAACTCCAGCAACGCAACTATCATTTCTGCTTTGTGTGTTCCTTTGATACATTGCCTTCCAGAAATATCTCTCACTTCTCAAATCGTCGGAATTCTTCTACCACAAGCCCGCCTGGAGGACACATCGAGATATTTTGTGAATGTTTTAATTTGTAACAACTGGTTGGGTGTGCGATTCGTGTTTCTTACATTATAGGGCGCAATACTTATTTTCGATTTTATTTTAACATCGTATTCAGACAAATACTTGGTTTCGGTCACGGCTTCCTTTGCCAATTTACATCAGTGTATAATCTCCGCCCAATTTTCCACCTCCTCTTTGATAATCACTAATTAAAATTCCACCAAAAAGATCTGTGTGAAATTATCCAAATGCTGATGTGGCAAGAATTAATAGATAAAACTAAAAATCAAAACAACACTTGTTAATCTCGAGCAAACGTAAGAAATATAAGAATTTCTCAACACGGTCTTAATAGATATCTCAGAGAGCTGTACTGGTCTAACTGTTACTCCATAAGAGACATTAACCATAGCCCCGAATATATTTTGAACATCATGTGGTTTGGAATGCTCTTAGCTTCAAAAACATGAAATCGACTTACACCAATTGGTTCAATAATGACTGCTTTAAAGCTATTAATACAAAGAAGTAGCCTTTCAGGCTTAGAAATGGTGATATAGAGTAATGGACACGTATCTGTTATTATTATTAGCTATTGATCTAAGGATGTATGCGACGCTTCTGTCACATTGACCAGAATGATCCTTTGTGACAAGATCCTATAATAAATTTAAGCCATCCATTCAAACTTTAGTTCCTTAACTAGCCCTAAAGTGTCCTTGGGGCTACCTTAGCTATGCCTTACGGTTATTAAAAAGTTTCAGATTTCTAAGCCTGATTCCACGGAGGACTTCACAGTGATAGAGGATGCTTTCAAGGATCAGCTTAAATGGCCAGTCAAATTGCCTGCTTTGAGGAGATTAGTACTGTGCAGCCTTATTACGCACAAGAAGCCTCCATCTTTAAGCTCTGATATAAGGCAAGGAGGTCCAGAAGAGCCTCCATAGCTGCGGTAGAGCAGGTGCGCATGGCACCCATAAATCCTAGACAGGCTGTTCTCTGCAATTTTTTCTAATGCAGATTGCGCTATATTTTGTTCTGCTTTTGGCCATCATACGAGAGTCAATAGGCGCCTAAGGGTCTTTTAATCGCTTGATATGCCCATATAGCCAGTTTAGGTTTCAGACCCCAGGTTTTCCCTGAAGAGGCTTCGACAAGCCCAGAGAGCAATCATAACCTATTTTGTAACTCTTTTCAGAGGGGAATTCCATATGAATTAAAAAAAACACATCTAGATATTTGACCTCACTTGAGAAGTCTATCCGTTTTTCTTCGAAGATAGGAGCTTCTAGCCTAAGTTTCCTTTTCCTTGTACAGGGAATAATGGTTGTTTTGCCAGGGCTGACTTTGAGGCCTTATCTAAAACACAGAAATTGTACCATTTCTAATTTTCCAGATATAATTTTATCATGCTTGCCCAGAACGATAATTACCAAATGATCTGCATAGTCTTGGCATTCGTACCCAGCATCAGTCAGGAGCTCATTAACAACTGTCCCCTCCTCAGCATAGGAGAAAGGACTTCTCCCTGGAGGCATTCTCCGGTAGCCCTCTGTTGATAGCCGCTCCTTCAATGGAAGTTATCGAAGGTTTACCAACTGCCCCTTTAGTATCAAGAAAAGCGCAGAGAGCAATATTTTCAGCATTAACCACATCTTCTTTTACCAGTTCTGTTCATTTTCCAGGTCTACCTCCTCCCCTCTCCCAGCTATAGGGGTTTAAAAATTTGTCTACGGAAAAAAGCCAGTCCTTCATTTAACGTATGCTATTAAAAATGGAACTCGGTTTGCATCTCAATTTATACCTGGAGATCATAGAATTTCCATTGCAACTATAACAAATCATTAGAATCTTGACGTGCGAATGTTTACAAAACAATTATTTTTTGACCTACAGTATATGTTTTACTATCAGATTTACTAATCTATTGAAATTAGGGTTATTACCTACCATAAAAAAATTTAAGAGGCAGGTAGAATTTTTTGTTAGGAGGGCAGGTATGAGCTGTTCATTTGGTGATGTAACTTTCAAATGAAAAAATTGATTTTTTCTCGAAAATTTAAGTTTGAAAATAAATTTTTTTTAAACTATTAGCAGTAAAAAAAATTTACACAGTCTTTAGCACCATTGTATTACCTGCAACTGAGATATTAGTAATGTCTCTAGCACTAAAACTTTAAAAGATGTCCGTTAAAATGTAAGAAGGGGCTTGTCATCGTAAAAAAATTTCAAACCTCTATAGCTCCCCTCCCTCTAATAAAATTTTTTTCGTTTCTCACCTAGATCTACCAGATCCTTAATTTTTGCACACACGCTGTTAAATACCCTGCATGACATCATTCTAATTCCAATTTGGCGGACGCTTCAAGCTGGTGGATTACCGTTTTCTTCACAACCCCCTTGACATGGGTATCAAATGCTCTTTCTTTCAAATTGTACGCATTTATGCATATCTGCAATACGCTTTTATTAAATTTATTGGTTATTGAAGGTGTAAAATGTTCAAGCTTAAATTTCAATCAGCTGTAAGTAAAGCTAAGAGAATAGTTTATTGTAGTTAGGAATATTCAGCAAAGCAGTACATCGAGAAATTTATTTTTAATTTTTTAGTTTTTCAAAGTAAGAACAAATAAAAGCTTGTTTTTTAAAAAAAACTTTTTTTTACTCTATTTATTTAAAATGGATGGAAAGTTTTTTGTCAACTCCTTCAATCCGTGTAATAATAGACGAATTTGCATTTAATCACTACGAAATAAATGCGGTGTACCTCAAGGTTCAGCTCTGTCACCAATCACTTTTGTTCTTTTTATTAATGATATCTCTCCCCGTCAATGCCATTCATACTTTTGCAGACGACAGTAACCTTGATTTCGCGCAGAAGTCTATAGAAATCAGCCGAGTTGGCATGGGGCAGAGCAAATTGTTTGTTATGTTAGGTTAACGTATTCGAAACTGCCACTTAATTTCTTTTAGTCGGCAGACTGAATATATCCAATTCGCCCTCTCTAAACATCTTGAATATTGAGATATCCAGCAATCTTAGAAGGACCGATCATTTGCACTCCCTAAAAATATATGAAATTCTTTAGTCAATCTGACTTGGCGCTGACCTACAAGTCCCACATAAGATCTAGACTCGAATATATTTCCCAAATTTGAGAAGGGGACAGATATAACGCACTTTCCGCGTTGGAAAAAGTTGAAAGAAGGACTATTAAACTTATTGGCAGCTCCACAATTTCTCAGAGCATTGCCTCTCTGGAGCCTCGATAGAATATCCTGATTCCTTGTAGGCACATCACAAGAGCTTCAAGTTGCTATACTCTCCTGGTCAAATTTCGGTAATATCTATGCAGAACAAAACCAATAGTTTCCCATATTCTGTTTTTCTCTCGTCTTATGAGGAAGAAACTTTCGAGCGAGGCGTACACCCTCATCTCATTCACTCAACCTTTTAACCTATTTCCCTTAACTTTAATTCCTTTCCTGCAAAGCTGAGCTTTGAAATTATCACAAAAAAGAAATTAAAACACATTAAATTTCTACGTAACAAGGAACAATATAAATATAATTGTTAAAACGGAGCGTTAAATATATTAAAAACACGATAGTTATTTTCTATAATTATTTCCATCAAATCAATATTCCACCAGAAACAACTGCTCTAAAAATAAATCACATAAACGCCCAAACACCGCTGTTCATTAAAATTCTCTATAATTTGGCCGAAAACAAATGCTTTAAAATTTTTCTCATTATATGTACATTTCCGCATATGCAATAATTAGTTGCGTGAAATCAATCTATGGTAAATTAATTAGTGAGCGGGCTATCTATAACTAGCCCGATTATCTGAATGTTCGGATTCATAACAAACTTGATATCTGGGGGATAATGATTTCATTTCTCGACCGACTGGGCCTTCGAGGAAGAAAAAAATATCGACAAATTGATACTGACGAAAGGTTTGCATACTTATGAACACCAGATTTGTGTTCGAATTTCAATTTTAATGACTTGCATTTGAATTGAAAAGCTATGTCTTCGACAATTTATATTTTCTTCCACATTTTAATCACATAAAAGTTTTATATATTTTTCGCTTATTTATAAAGGTATTGGACATCATAAATGTTCATAATTAGTACTTATAAAGAAAACACACAACATTTTTAATTTTCTGCGTGGTCTCCCTTTCAGCTTATTTTAACGTCCGCATCTCTCTCTAGTCACCGTAACCCCTTGTGGGGGGGCCTACAATTTAAGGTCAATTACATTACTACACAACTTCCAATCGACGTCGGTGGAGTTCGAAACTACGATTCTCTTAAAGCATATTTGGTATTCAACCGAAGAATACATACAGGATGTACGGGGTCTTTCAATCCCACCGATCCAGAATTTACGCAACTGAAAGGAGAGATATGTCAAATGAAGTGATGTCTTGCGTTTAACATTGAAATTTATAAAACAAAATGGTTCTATGATGCCGATATTAACTGCTCTTTTATTCTACTCAAATTAAGTATAAATATGGTATACCTATACAATAGCAGCCAAACCGTAAACAAACAAGTATTGGGTTATGTAATGCGGCGGAGTCCGTTACTTTTCAAATTTTGTAAACTTGTTTCGTTCACATCTTTCTCGAGCTTGATGACCTTGTGATTGGTCTTGAATTTCCATCCCCTGAGCGAAAAAGTTACTAAGGGAAACACACAAAATTCGCAAGGGGCCAAATCTAGACTGTGTACGGAAGGTGGCGTACAGTTGCGATGCTGCGAGCGTTCAAGAAATCCACTACAGTATTAGCTATGTGGGGCCGCGCATTGTCATTATGCAATATTCTATGGCGGCCGTGTTTTCATCATACAAAATCGAAAATGCACTGCCAATTGAAATATTTAGATATGCGGTGAAATCCCTGACGGTAATTCCTCGTTCTTTGTGGACGATAACGGCAGCTGTATTCTTTACAAATTCCGTGCAAGACGCGAGACGTTCAAATGCGCTCCTCGCTAGACTCGTCCGCGGTACTCTCTCTCTCTCTGTCCTCCTCAAGCGCTTTATACCACTTGTAGAAGGTTACCTGGTTCATAACATCTTCACCGTACACCGTAGGTAATAATTCACGTAGTTTTGTAACTGAGATTGAAGAAGAATGATGATGACTCACTTCCCAGGAATGAGGAGTGGTCCAATTTGGATGATTTTCTTTGTTACATAGAGTGTTTCCCTATGAGTGAGTATCATGTTAGAAAATTCGGATCTAAGGTGGGGATGAGGAAAACACCTAACTTCTTAACTCGTATGCTCACTTAGAAGAAATTTTTAACCGACTTCCATACTTTTTTATTATAAGCTTTTATTTACCTTTACCTCTCCGTCCGTCGTCAAATCTTGCAAGTAGATTTCGACCCACTTCCTGTTATCCAATTGAGCTGATATTTTGTATACGTATGGAGATCTGATGACCATGCAATATAATATAACTAATATTGTTCTAAATCTCAAGATGGCGGATTACAAATTTCTTCATAACTGCCTTGATATGGATATCAAATGAAAGGGTTCGAAGAGTAGAATACGATAAGCTATATGACGTCATTCCGATCCCAATATGGCGGACGGCGCAAGATAAATAGATTACCTTTTTCTTCAGAACCCCTTAGACATGTGTGTTAAAAAAGGGCTTGATGAGTAAAATGCGATGAGCTACATGACGTCTTTCTAAACCCAATATGGCGGACGACCCGAGATGGTGGATTACCTTTTTCTTTACAACCCCATTGACGTGGGCAGGCACGGACCTAGTTTTTCCTCCAGGAGGGGAAAATTGTGATATTGTTGTTTGTGTATAATTTATAATGCGCGAATTTTAGTTGAATATCCATCATATTCTGCTTGGCATTTGAACGGTCTGCTTGTCTCTTATGACCCTTATGGTAGGCCTCCGTCTGTCTGTTTGTCTCTCTCAGCTGCTTATTTCAACAACTACCTATGCTTGAAATGTGGAATAGTTTTAACTAATGCTTGTCCACATCTATAAACGGGAATCTTTAAAAAAAATACTTGTATTTTTATTGCAAAAGGGGCCCACAGTACCCCCAAAGTTAAGTGAGGTATCATATGAAAGGGCTTCATTTGTACATTGTAAAATATATTTTTATTTCCTTTAATACCGCAACACTTTCCGACTTATGAAAATGTCGAAAAAATACCATTCCCCCCTATCTGCGAAACGAAAAATCTGAAATAATTAGATTTAATAGAGGTTTATGTAAATATTACAATAAAAATAAAACGATGTCTATAACTAGCACAGTTTTTTTAGAAATGTGCAATCTTTCAAGGTACGGAATCGTCGGTGCGCGAGTCTGACGCGCACTTGGCCGGAATTTTTTTTTTATCAGATATCTACAAACAGCACATAAAGAAATATTTGTATCGCACTTTAGTTACCATAAAACACTAGTAGCCGTTTTAAATTTTTAAAATTGATTTAATGTTTTTCATTACTTTCAAATTCGAATAATTTTATTATTATTGTATCTTAAAGCTAATACCCTAGACACACAGTGTCTGTTTGTTATAATAAATGCAAAAATGATAATAAATACGACTGCCTGTTTGCAAAAATTATCAAAACTGTCTCTTTATTATCATTTTCTACGTAATTCCTATCGTAACTTTTAACCCAAAAATGATGTTACAATGATGTAAAAGTAAAAATTAATTAAAAATTACATTCGCCGTCTGTATGACATTTAAATTATGATAATACAAATTATTGTAATTGAAATTGATTTGACAGAAAAGAATGTTAAGAAAAGTAGTCGGAAAGTAAGAATTACGTTTGCCGTCTGTACGACAGCGGGAAAATTTTCATTTCCATTTATGATAATAAAATTTAATAAAATAAACGGGTTTCGTCTGTCTAGGGTGGTGTACGAATAGATTAAAAAAGTGGCTAATTTAAAAATAGACACTAATTATGAAGAATAGACAAAATTGATAAATAAACAAAAGGCTTCAACTTCTAAACGATTGAAGGAAAAATTCGTGTTCACTAAATTGAGTGGAATAGCACGGAGTATTTATTGAAAAATTTCTACTAGACTGAGCGAATTCCAGTTTATGATATTAAATTAAATTATTGCACGAAATTCCAAGTCACAATCAAGAGGATAACCCAAAGCAGACTTAGAAAAGGAAGATATATGATCGAATCATCGTAGTCCGCAAAGCGGAATTGAAAACCACATTCAGCTTACCAGCTGACACCGATTCCAGTTTAATAACGAAACCCAACGGAATCAACAGGGATCTTACAAGCAGAAGACGTCTAACTTGAGGAGTATAAGCTGCAGATAAAGGCAACTTTCATAGGGATTCATATAGTTTACCAACGACACTGTTGACATTATTTAAATATTGTGACTAATTAAAAATTATGCCAAATTTTTAACTCAATTACTGAAGAAATGTCTAAATTAGATTTGCAGATTATAATAGCGTTTGATTTAAAGACATTAACATTTACACAATTTTGACCAGTTCATTTAGACACGTTCATCAGATCATCATTTTATCGACAAATAGCATCCTCCACCAGGCCCAGAGGTCTAGGAATATTCATCCACATAAAGATTATAGTTGCAATACCGTAAAACAAAAGTAAAAGAAGGCCGAGAATAGATCTCTGAGGCACCCCGCTTAAGACGGGAGATAATCGGTTGACTAATCATTGCAAATATTCCTTGCTTTACCTCATGCAAAAGTGATCAACTTCGTCAAAGGCCTTTGAGAAGTCATTCATCATTGTCACAGGAAATTCTTATGTCGTAAGTTATTTTGAGCAAGGCCGTGGTACAGCTGTGCTGAGTTTGGAAGCCTAATTGAAAATCTGACAAAAGGTTGTTGCTTTCTAGATAGTGTACAATCTGCGTATGAAGTACTTGTTCGAAGGTCTTTGAAAAATCGCTAGAATAGATATCGGGCGATTTTCCACAGGATTTGTAGATTTTTTAGTGGTAAACACAATTTCCGAAATGCTTTATATCATTGGGAATGTTGATCTAACTATAATATTGTTAAATAAATGTGTGAGACTAGGGGGAATAAGTGGAAGTAGTATTTTTATAAACCTTGGATGCAGGGAATCGAGCTCAATTGCGTTAGATTTTATAGACATCACCGCAGAGCAGAAACTGAAATAAACGAAACCTTCGGATGGGACACGACCTTCGAACGCATTATAAAGATTTGTATACGAATTCTCATCAACCGCGAAAATCCTATTGATTACAATGTGTTTACCTATACCAATTGTTGACAATTTATTTCACATCATTTAGAAAACCAAATCCAAGCGACTGCAAATATATGATCAGTTTAGAAGGGAATTCTAAATATTTAATATCAAAATTACGACAACACTTTATTATGCAAAAAAAAATATGTTTCTTATAATATATACACCCCCTCTGGATACGCGCCTGGACTTGGGTATCACATGAAGGGTAAAATACGATAAACTATATGACGTTATTCTACATCTAATATGGCGGATGGTTTTAGATTCTTAAATAAGGTTTTATTTTGCTTTTAAATAAGCTTTGATATAGCTTTACCTGTCCTGCAAACCAAGTTTGACCTATTTCCCGATATCTGGGGTGTGTTTAAGATTTCTGCTATAGCTGCTTCAAAAACTGATGCAGCCAGCTGGTGCTGCGTGATGGCATTATGTAACTCTAAAATGTATAGGTATTAGGTACTCTAAGTACAATTGGTTCTTAATTCCGCTATAGCACTAGGAAATAAAAAATAAAATTAAATAAAGTTTTTTTTAAAAACAAGCTTCTATTTGAAAAGCTAAGGCATTACAAATAATTTCTCGATGTACAAGTCTTTATCAGATGCCAAAGGGGCCATTTCTACTTTTGGAAAGAAAATTAAATTTCCTACAAGTCTATGATAGTCTGACTTACCAAAACACCTTAACTCATACTGACTTCAAAATTAAAAAGGTCGCTTTTACATCTAATAGACACAAGTACTACTTAGTTATATATTCCCCACAGCAATAAACTATTCTCTTAGCCTTACTTACAGCTGATTGAAATTTTAGCTTCAATATTTTACATTTTCAATAAACAATAAATTTAATATAAGCTTGTTGCGCATTTGCATGAACGCATACAGTTTTGAGAGGCAGAGCGCAAAAAGACTTTATTAAATCTATTGTTTATTGAAAATGTAAAATATTGAAGTTAAAATTTCAATCAGCAAATACACTATTATTGTGGGGAATATTTAGCATAGTAGTACTTGTAAATCAAGAAATTTATTTTTAATTTTTTAGTTTTTCCAAATAACAACAAATAAAAGTTTGTAGTTTAAAAAAATTTTTTCGCTTTATTTTTATTAGCATCATTAAATTGATAAAATTAAATACATTTGCACTTCTTCTGGTAGAAAAAACAATTTGGAGGATAATTGACGAAAAATAATTCCCATTGTTTACAGGTATCTCTGCTACTAATCCATAATTATCCCTATTTTTGAATAATATTAACCAGAGTATACAGTTCACTGTAGAGATTGGTAATAAATTCCTAAATTTTCTAGATCTGACCATTAATAAAGATAATGACAATAGTTTAAGTTTTGACATGTATAGAAAAAATACTTACTCTAACGCGGTAATTCCTAACCACTCTTGCCACTCAAAAATTGCAACATTCCCACTCTCTTATTAGTAGATTCTTGACCATCCCTCTAAAAGATGAAAATTTTAAAAAAGAATTAAATATCATTAAAGCAATAGCTAAAAGTAATGGATATGATACAAAATTAAAAGAAATTATGCCAGTCCAAAACGAAGAGACAGGGGGAAATATTAAAAGTCACAAAACAGACAGAAGCGAGGTATACCAAATAAGCTGTGATGACATATATACATATATATATATATATACCTAGTCGTGCCATAAGTTCTGTCACAGGGATATGGGCGTTTTTTTGTAGAAATGAAAGAGAGTTTTTGACAAAAAGAAATTAATTTTTTTACAGCGCACTGTTAGGACTACAATAAACAAACATTTATTCAAAGTGGCCGCCTTTAACTCTTACACAACTTTTTAATCTGTTTGGCCAGTTATCTATGGCAGTACGCACTGTTTCTAAAGAAAAATTAGCTACTGCTTGTTTTAAAGCTCACTTAAGGCTCTCTATGTTTTGGTGTCGTCTTGTGCAGGCCATACTCTCGAACTCCGCCCACAGTTTGTTGTCCAGCGGATTGAAATCTGGGCTTCCAGAAAGCCATTCCGACGCCCTTATAAATTATGAAACATTGCTTTCCAAACATGCTTGTGTGGTGTGGATTTTATGTGGCTGTGCTAAATCCTGCTGGAAAACCCAGTGATGATTGTTGAACAGCTTAGAGTTCAATAGCTTCACACACTCCTCTAGGACGTCCGTCAGATAGATTTTTGCTACACTTTTTACGCCTTTTCGCAGAAATGAAGCTCTGTGACACCTTCGTAACTGACATCTCATCATACCACAACTGACGCTGGATGATGTCCTTGCTGTACCTTTTTTGCAACCTCTCGGACTTCTCTGGAGCTGTGTGCATACACCGTATCATTTTGACGGTTGAATTTTTCTTCCATCGCTGTTTGCTTCTTTTGGTCCTAAGGTTTTTCAACTGTTCTGTCAGCAAATGTCCTGTTGATCTCCGGAAGGCGGCCATCCAGAGGTCAGATTTTATGATGCGAGACTTACTTCTGGTGGGGATGTTAATCTCCCGAGCCTTCATTCCTTTGCTTACGAAGTGGATTTCGACGAATTCGATTCTCGATGGCTTTGACGACTGCAGGAGTACGTACGTCATGGGGACGTCCTGAACGGGGTCGATCTCCAATACTCTGGGTCTGGTTGAATCTTTGGATCGCGCGATAAACAAATCTTCGCATTATTTTCAATATGTGCATGTGTAGTGCATTTGAAAATCTCACTTGCGGATTTTCCACACTTATGTAATGCTATTCGGTTTTGGTTTACACCCCACTCCATCTTTACACGCGAACGATCAAACTTAAAATGTGCATCAGTTGTCAACAACAGTATGAGGTATCTGAAAATTTCCACTACAGAAACGGCTCACATCAACAACGGTATCGTGGAGATATATATATATATATATATATATATATAAATATGGGGAAGACTAAACGGTGTTTAACGTAAATTTTACGTACAAACAAAAAATTCAATCTTTGATATCCTTGCATGTGAATGGTCCACGAAAAGAGCGTGCATAGTCACATTTTAAAAAAAATTTCAGGAGAACATTTCTAAAGTGTTGAGACTTGTGTTGGTTCATGTGACTTTGCAGGTTTCCCTGTATATACATTTTTATACTTGGATTTTTTCCATTCTTATAATGGCGTTAGGAAGTACATACGTTGGGCCACTAAATGACATAAAAAACCGCCGAAAATTTTGTAAAATGTGACTTCGCATGTTCTTTCCGTGGACCCTTCATGTATTTCCCCACTTATTTTGTTCAAACAAAGATCTTGTCACAATTACAAAATTTGTACCAAAAATTCACTTGACTCAAGTGATATTTACGAAAAATCTTCAAAACTACACTTGACAAAACTCAAGCAAATAAAGAAATATTAAAATTTATATACACGACCAGCGTTTCTGATTAAGAAAAACTAAACTCCTTTGACTCTTCCTCAACAACAGTCCCCAAGGGTTAGCTTTTCTTTAACTGCTGAACGCTTTCGCAAAAAACCGAAATCTAGATGTTAGTCCAATTAAACTAAATACCGATCTAGACATCATATTGTGATTGCAAACATTGTTACACCAATCTTTCGGCAGAAGAAATTTTAAAAATTTCAAATTATGCACGAAAAATTCACTTGATTCGCGTGATATTTACGAAAAACCTTTAGCTGTTGAGGAATAGCGAAAGGAGTTTAGTTTTTTTTAATCAGAAACGCCGTTCGCGTATAGAAATTTTAATATTTCTTTACTTCCTCGAGCTTTAGTAAGTGTTGTTTTTAAATTTAAATTTACTTTTAAATAAAAATTGATTTATGCGTTCATGTAAGACTCTTTTGTAAGTTTATTTAGTAGAGTAGAACGGGGTAATGTGGTACACGTCTCGTTGGAGTGCTCGTACGGCTGTATTTTTTAACCGAGTAAGAAGATTGAGTATTCATTAGAAAGACAATTTGTCTGACTACATTTCTTATGCAAAAAGTTTTTGTGTTGCACATAATGGCGCTGAACTACGATCAAAAAACCGAAGGTACCTTTTTTTGACCTCCCAAAATTTTCGGGGTATTGTGGTGCACTATTTTCCGGTTGCAGTAGGAATACCAAAATGAAAAAAAAAATTATTTACTCAGTTACGACTTTTTGTTTGGTGCTTCAAAATGATTTCTTCTTCGTCAGTGTCTCCGAAGTCGACGTTCTTTGCGACACTAGGGCGGCCGCGTTTTCGTTTGGGGCTGTCTTAGTGGCTGCTTTTCCGGCGACTTTGGCTGACTTTTCGGCGGCTTTTTGTTGTTTCACCACCTCTTTTTCGATCTTTCTGTTGGCAGCCAACTGCTTTTTGGCTGCTTGAGCTACCTTCTTTTGGGCTGTTGCTTCTTGTTCAGCGCGCAAGGACTCCATCATCTCTGGGCTAGTTAGAAGTGCAGACTCTACTGATTTCGGTTTGCGACCTTGAAATCGATGGCGCAAAGTTTCCGGCGCAATTCCGAATTGCTTTGCTGCACCTCGCACACTTCTTCCAGCCTGGACAGCTGCTATTGCTTTATTAATATTTTCTTCGTCCGGTTTTTGGGTTGTTCTTGGTCGATTGCGCACCATTTTGCTAAAAAAACAAAAGCAATAATAAAGAGGGTGGTTTTCAAGTTTGCACCATATTGCCCCGAACGGAATGCACCACATTACCCCGAATCACTTTTTTCACGTCAAATTCGACATCTCGGCGAAAATCGAAGTAATCGCCACAACAACACAAGATTCTTGTTAAACGGGAAATTTCACTCAAGAAAATACTGACCTGATATTTTTTTAACGGGAAATAATATTTTTTCTCACTAAAATAAATAAAAAAATTATCGTTCCGTCAACACGTGTTTTGCGAATGAAGCAGCAACTTTTGTGACATATTTACGAAGGTAGCTGCAATGACTGGCATGAGCATCGTCGAACACCACGCACCTACTATACCAACGGCAAGCAGTTTCTTCCGTTGGTTCAGTCAGTACATCCAATGCACCACATTACCCCGTTCTACTCGTATTATTTATATAAGAACATGCCTAACTCTATACATGTGCGATTGGGGCTTCTAAAAAAAAAACCCAACTTTAGAACAGGGAATATTAACAACGCTGGTTGCCCATTGGTTGGGGCAGTGAAGTATCATGCGCATGGACATCTGTTCGATATCGCTACAGTTTCTAATTTTTTTCTGATTGCTAAATTTTTAGGTTAGATTAGGTTACCACAGCCGCGGGACCATACCTGAATGTTAGTATAAAGTTTATTTAGAATCCACCGCAACTGTTAATAAACCTGAGAAGCTGCTTCAGATCTATGTTAGCAACATCCTCCAGTCCACTGCAGAATAACGCGCATTCTCTTGGCCAGGTCCAATCAATCGCAGAGTAAATGCTGAACGCTCTCCACTTCTTCCTTGTCCACACAACCTCACACAACAACAACAACACAAAAAGTCATTGGTGAGGATGCGTAAGCATTTTGCATGTTTACTTAAGAGACCAGTGTTGCCAAGTTGGTGGTTTTCCCCCTAGATCTAGTGGTTTTTATATCTCCCTGGTAGGGAAACAAACGTGACGGCGGGTAGCGGGAAATGGCACTGTCAGTGGTTTTTAGTTGATTTGGATAATTTTAAACAATTTTGTAATATTAAACTTATTGCGCGCGTCTAGTATTTTTACAGTAGACGCCAAGTGCAGGAGCATGGTCTCCAATGCCGCAGTTGGCATTGTGCCAATTACTTTGGAGTCTACTATTCCATAAGTAAGGATCGCAATGAAAATGTACATCCAGTGTACAATATGAGGACTTCAGCCTCATTTTTTACCAAACATTCGACTGCAGGCATAGAACGTTACGGACGAATTTTTCACGTGCTCCTCTATGTTCTTTCTCCAGTTTAGTTTGGAGTGGTAACAACACACCTCCTTACGGAGTTCCTCTGCATACGGCTCTGACAGCCTCGTATTCCCTAATTTTATGTACATAGATCTGACGACTTTCTAGCATTGCAACAATCCCGTGACAAACTGGGCTATCGGTGCCGTGGGACTTCAGAGCGTCGTGTATTACTACAGTCCTGACAAATTGAAGGCCCCTAAAATGTTGAGGAATGTACCTAGCGTAAATTTTTTGTACTTAAGCGGTTTCTCGATAGTGCTCGCTATTTCATGTAGCGTGGTTTTGACGGACCTCTTTTTTTTATACTCGTGCTGAGCACTGCTTACTGCCTTGGGGATAAAGATCACGTTGACGTGTCTCGTAGCAAGAGCGACATAAGCCTTTTCGCAGTCTTTTAAATACACATAAGATTATGAATAAAAAGGGCTTGACGCGTAATCTGCCTCGCGACATTGAGTGGAAACGTACCTTTTTAGTAACAGCAATGCAGATTTTAAACGTCTCTGTTACGTGGATTCGTTAAGAAAAAACGTTACCGTGTTTTGAAATATTCGTGGAGACTTCTATTGATGAGCAACAGTAACGTGAAAGTTTTATAACAGAAACAAGGCCGTTTTAAGAGAGAAACATGAAGGTTTTATTAATTATTATTTTAGAGATATAGTTTTTTGACTCTCTCTCTAGTTCCAGTACCCCTTGTGGGGCATGGGGCGGGAGATGAACTTGCCCTGATTTGAGACATCGACTGCAAGTGGACCTACAATTTAAACTGGATTCCGAACCATCGATATTTTTTCTATTAAATCCGATCATTACTTTCCGCGTGGTGTGTACAAGCAGACAGACAAAAATTGTAAAAATTGTTGTTTTGGCTTCCATTTCGATAATAATGTTCACCGCGACTATAATTTAAAAAAAATATGTCATGAACAAACTCGGGCCCCGTTAAAGTTTTATTATATACATATATGTACAGGTGAGTGAAAGCATCCTTTTGATTTGGGAGCTCTCAAGCCTTAATCTCAATTAATAAGCGATACATATTTTCAGTAAGGGTTTCCCGACAACCCGATAATTGGTTATCCTTTCACGATAAATGGCTTATCCTTCATATCTTTGAAGCTACAATTATTATAATACTTAATTATGTTGTTTGTTAATCCAAACTCTGAACAGAGACAATGCTAAATCTGCTACAATGGCTTCAAATATAACAAATGAGATGCACAAATTGAGATAAGTGAAGCTTTTCAACTTTCAAATTCAACCAACACGTGCAGAAGTTAATGACGTGAGTGTCTATTTCACTCGAAGAAATTTGATCCTTCAGGTGTTGTTAATTGTCTTGAATAGATACATATAATGTTTTGTGTTTAAATTTTAGAAATTTAACTCTGTGAATCAAAACTTTCTTAATTTAGATGATCAGATTTGATTTCAATATAAATTATATTCAGGATGTTATCTTACTTCCCTAATCCTTTTTTAATATTATAGTAGGAAAGCATTAATGTATATCAAAATCAAAAGCCTAGGAATAAATTTCTCTAAAGTTTGCAGAAATAAAATAATAAAGATTTTCTTCTCTTTTCTAGAAACAAATTGTGGATGGTGTCGACGAGTAGTTTCAGAAAACTCACCAGAGTTCCTCACAACACCAGATGGCCCTCGGTACTGTTCAGAATCGTGTTTCGCTCAAAGTAGACGAGCATCATTCAAGAGAGCAAAAACATGTGATTGGTGTCGACATGTGCGACATGCTGTAAGCTACGTGGACTTTCAAGATGGTGCTTCACAGCTACAATTTTGTTCAGATAAATGCCTGAATCAGTATAAAATGCAACTATTTTGCAAGGAGACACAAGCTCATTTAGATATGAATCCGCATTTAAAAGAAAAGGGAGCCGAAGCTGCTGGCGTTTTAATAACTCCTGACCTTTGGTTGAAAAACTGTCGAAGTCGATCAGCATCACCTGTATCTGAACTTTCAAGATCATCGACGCCTACCCAGGTTCCTTCGACTGTACCACAGCAATTGCCTCATAAGCCAATTATATCTGTGGCACCAGTATCAAAGTTAATGTCAAAAACATCTGCCACCACTAGTGTAAGACAGTCGCCCAAGCATAGCAGAAAAAAACGACCTTCATCAAGCCAAAACAGCAGCATTAATAGTGTAATCACAAACAGCGTAAACAGTCACAATAGCAAATCAAAAATCTTAGGTAGTACGCTTACAACAAGTCCAGGATTACCAAAACCTTGTACTTTCACGACTGTTCAAGATTTGCGTCATAATGTACCTCAAATGTCGCCTATAGATGGATCTCATCCAACAAGGCCAAGCATACCACCATCATTTTTTTCAAATAATCCAAATATTTTTCCTCTTCGTCCACCGTTTTTGCCCACACATCCACGATTGGTTGGATTACCTTCTCCTCAACCAATTCCTTCCCTGCTACCTTCAGATATATCTGGAATGTCATCGTTTTTAGGTCCACCACCTCCTGTAACTGTGATGGTACCATATCCTATTATAATACCTCTACCGATACCAATTCCTATCCCTTTACCTATAACAGAATTTATCAAAGCTGCAGCTGCTAAGGCCAGTAATACTTCAGTGAACGCGGAAGTACGCAAGTCTGAGGATACAAAGGAGGACAATTCAACTGAAGTAGATGAACAAATGGACGAACCACTTGACTTTACTAAATCAAAAGTAGAAAACACTTGCAAGGACACCGTAAAAGAATTAAAGGAGCATTGCAATGTTGAGCACCCGCAAATTAGTGATGAGGATTTACAGGAGGACGACAAACAAAAATTACCAAAGTTTAAAATTACCAGACTTCACACAAAACGACTGATTACCAAAGAATCTGAAAATAGTCGTCCTTTGAGGAAGCGAAAACGAGTAATTGACTGTGACTATCTTCGCTCGTCAAAGGATGACGATGACAGCTCTAAGCACAAAAAATAAACAACTGTATTGTTTTGTACCTTATAAGTTATTGCATTGTATTTAATTTGTCATTAGTTTTGTATAGTTTACTGCCTTACGTACACTTACTAATTTAGAGTCCAGGCTATTTTTTGTATGGTCGTTGTTTTTAGTAGATCGCTTATGTGAAATAAATTTATAGAACTCCGTCGTTGAATTGGAATTTAGTTTTAATTATGTTTCTTTTTTAAATAATTTATTAAATTAAACAAAATTATAGTATTGTTTTTCCTTTGATAATATTGTGATAAAAATACTAATTGATCCCTGGATATCACTATGAAGACAGCAACGGAAATTTTTGATCATTTTGTTGGTAGTGGATCGATTTGAACCTAACTTTGTAACGTGTGGACCGGTTTAGATGTTTTTTTTTTTTTTTTAAATAAAAAAAGTAAAAGCACTTGTTTTACTTCCACAAAATAGGAGTAATAATTACTTTGGGATGGTGATCACTCAAAGAAAAATGATGAATGTTTAGACCGAAGGTGCAAGCTGGTAATCATCAGCGTAGTACTTGCACTTTCCACCACGGACATCCATGAAGGAAGGTCAAAAACACAACTCCTATAAGTACTCAGTTTTAAATCTAAGTACGAATTATTTATGAAGAGGATTTTTAGTCCATCAATTTCATAAAATATTAAATATTGTTTAATCAGAAAGTTTCCTTCCTTCATGGATGTCCGTGGTGGAAAGTGCAAGTACCACGCTGATGATGACCAGCTTGCACTTTCGGTCGAAAAATTCATCATTTTTCTTGGAGCGCTCATATTTTTGAGCGATCACCATCCCAAAGAAATTATTTCTCCTATTTTATGAAAGTAAAACAAGTGCTTTTACTTTTTTAATTTTTAAACAAATGACTTCCACCAAGTGTAAGTCGAAAGGACACTTTCTGATTTCTTTTTTTGTTGTTGTACAGAGTATGATCCCCATTGCTAATAGGAGAAAACAATTTGGCCAAGGGTGGGGGAGGGAACTTCGTAACGCGTGGACCTATTTGGATAATTCTTTTTCTGTTGGGTAAAGTACCTTCCCTGGTTGATGCCACGAGAAAAAAATGTTGGTATGGTGGGGGTAGAACCTAACTTTGTAATAAGTGGACCGATTTGGATGGTTCTTTTGCTGTTGTATAGAGTGTGATCCCCCGATTTCGATGATTCTTTTTCTGTTGGGTAGAGTATGTGCCCTGATTAATACCACGAGAAAAAAAATTTTGGTGGGATGGGGGTAGGGTTTGAATCTAATTTTATAACACGTGGACCGATTTGGATGGTTCTTTTTTTGTTGTACAGAGTAAAAGACACTAAAAAGTGAAAAACAAAATAGTTTTTAAAAAACAAGAACCGACTTCACAAAAATCGCTAAAAAGCATAAAATAATTTTTTTATCTATTACGATATTTTGAAGTCTGTGCAAATCAAACAATGCAAACAACTACAACAAAAGTATTTAATTGTCATTTCTTATGATCCCGTAAGCTGAAACGTTCAGGTAGTTTTATATATTACCTTCAATTGTGGTTGGGTAGTTGTTTTGTTTATTTAATTTGCACCGACTTCAAAATGTCGTGAAGGATGTAAAATTAAAAATTATTTTATGCTTTTTAGCGCTTTTTGTAAAATTGGTTCAACTTTTTGTTAAAAACTATTTTATTCTTGTCTATAGCGTTTCACCATTACAACAATGAATAAAACTTAGTACTTTTAGGTGGTCGGAGGGGTGCAGCCTAACTTAATTACACCTAGGCCGATTTGGATGATTCCTTTATTTTGTTAACGAATATTATGCTCCTCCAATTGTATCATGACAAAAGTTATCTTAGAGTGGAGCTTGGAGGAAGTGTGGCACCCAGCTTCGTAATGCGTGGCCCGATTTTGATGATTCCTTCTTGCTGTACTAGCACAATGGTAGGATGAACGTATCAAAAGGGAGAGGCGAACAAATTCTTAATGTGTGGCCGGATTTCCATAGTACGATACTGCTACAAACGCTTTGTTCACGCGACCATAATTTAATAAATACATAACATAAAATATGACGCGGTACGTTACTCTAAATAATAATATATTTAGTAATATTAAGCAAAAACGACTGAAAGCTTGAAGACAAAAACCGAATAAAAAATCTGTGAAAAAGAAAATACAAGAAATTTCGCAATGAAGATGTACATATGTAACTGTAGCTTGTTGCCAAGGCTCGATCGGCATGAAGTAGATGGATTGTTGACTCAGAAAGTGTTGGAAGAAAGCTTATGAAACAGCTAATCAAACCTGGTTACAGCAAAAACGACGTTCTTGTTATGCCGAATGTCGGGCAAATAATTTTGCGAACAAGATTGTTAATATCGCACAAGGGGAAGAATCTGTGGCTTTCTTTACCACCACAAACAGTGCAGGTTCTTTGAATTCTTCGATCGGTATGTGATAGTTGCTTTGGATGCACGAGGCTATTATGGAGAAGTGTGAAAGCTAGATCAGAGTCTCTGTAATTGAACAGATATCTATAGATCACTCTACTAGCTATGGTCCCCATTACTCCCAAATCTATCGCAAGATGTGCGAGCCATCTAGTAACACATAAGTGAGCCCTAGGATTTCCTTCTACGAAGAGATCGCGCAGCCGACGTGAAGTGAATGTACTGAGTGTCGTGTGCGGCGGTCGATTCAGTACGAAAGCGGTTATCACCTACAGTTCCTAGTAGATAAACGACTGAAACTTTTTACCGTTCAAAATATCTAATATTTAATTTTCTGTGAGTATAGTCTTACCAAACGCGGGTATACGGAAATAGACAAAATGGGGCAAACCGCTAAAACGTGTAGCATACCTTCTTCTTCATTTAAGTAACGTAAGCGGCCTCTTCCGACTCGACAGATTAAGGCACTTATTTTCCATCACAAATGTTCTCTTTAAAATGTTTTCTTCACAATACACCATTTCACTTTACTTAATTCCACTTATAACTTCACTGGTTAAAATACAACTCACTCTCCACAGTATCACATGTAAACTCTTTGCAGTCAAGCCAGGCTGGTACACAGCCATATTTATACTACTCAGCTTAGTTCTGGAAACTTCGGTCACTTAGTCTAGATGTCTCCGTTATACATCTTATTCACCAGAGGTTCGAGTCGTCCTTGACTGTCTCGATTTCTGGCCACATGGGGCATGTGCATTACACGGTTCACTATTTCCATTTCCGTTGCCTACCTCGTGTACTTCGTGTACCTCTAGCCCAGTCTACGAGGAAGTAACTAAAGGAGAAGCCCTATCGCTTTAGTTTCTTACTCGTAGCCTTTTTCCGTCCATCTCTCGATGACAGTCGACAGCAACCTTGTCGATATCGTATTGCCAAGTACAAATTTCTCGGTATCGACATCGAGCTACCAAATACGGGCCCTGTTCTGTTGTACGGCTGTTCAACATGGAAAGTGACCTGTCAATAACATCTAAGCAACATGCCTCTATCAACCGGAGTATCCGGGGCATCCTTAACATCCATTGGCCGGAGGTCATTACCAACGAAGACCTACACAGCTTTACAGGCCAAGACGACATAGACACCAGTATTCTCGGGCGAAAGTGGCAATGGAAAAGAAAAAAAAGAACTAAGAAAAGAGCCAAACAACATCGCACAGAAGATTGGAATCCCCACGGAATCCAAGGAAGACGCCTAATTGGACGACGCATTGGAGAAGATCTGTCGAGAAGGAAGGTACCCAAATCAGCAAATCGTGGCCACAGATGAAAGCGTTGGCGCAGAACCGGACCAGGTGGAGAGTCGGTGTAATAGACGCCCTATGCCACACAGTGGTTAAAGGAACCAGAGAGAGATTGATGGGAACCATCGGAGGAAACTATCCTACCATTCGACGGTTGCAAAATATTCATTCATTCGATGTTCCCATTAAAACCTTTCATTACTGTTTTCGGTCAGTAGTTGAATGAAATTTTCCTTTTTGTCGAAAATTAGTAATATGTAATTACCTACGCTTTTTTGTTTATTTTGGGTACCGTAAAAAACTTAGTCACCGTAGCAGTAATAAAAAAATGTTTTCAGGTTTCGCTGTTTTCACTACCACAACAGTGTATGCAGTTAGGAATCGTATAGTAATATTAGTAATTAGTACCAAGAGCGGTGATTTACTTTTGAGATTACAAACAATCAATGAATGAATAAAATAGTTCGATAGTTAAGATCTTGTTCAGTTACTAACTATCGATAGTTGAAATCATTCGATAGTGCCCATCACTAGTTTACATAAATTTTTGAAAGCAGGCACGGGCCCTAGCTAGTATTAGATAAAATAACAGAAATTGAAAAATGAAGAATGGTATGAAGAGCATGGTGCGCGCATGTTTGGAGTAACCAAGGAACGCCCACCGAAGTACCACATAAATAAGTTGCAAATAGCAGGACTTAAAACTGCCATTATGTTAATTACAAGCACAAGCAAGCAAAAACTAATAAAGCCACCGTGTCTGGTTTTCTACACATGAGGTCAGTATTTTACATAGTAAGTGCCGTACCACACTTGTCCTGCTTCCGCGCGATGAAGTCCGCACGAGTGCCCACACTTGTCGCCCCTCTCCGACAAACTGCGATGAAGCAGGACAAGTGTGGTACGGCACTAAGACCAAACCGTCGTCAGTGGAGTAAGTGATAACCTGGCGGCCTACCAACCCGGAGGTTCAAGATTTGAATGTTGTTTTCTGCTAACAACAAACCCAGATAAAAAAAAGTCCAGAAGGGTTGTAGAGAAAATGTCAGTAGTTCGGAATCCACTTTAAAAAAGTAGGTCCACTTGCAATCGTTGATTTGAATCGGGTGAAGTTCTTTTCCCGCCCCATGTCACACAAGGTGAACTAGAGAGAGAGAGACCAAACCTGAAGATATTAGCAGCTGCAATGGCCTTTTATCGCAATTTGTTATCAGAAGAAATCAACTAAGTTTGGCACCAGTGGGGCCAGAAATGTAACGAGAGCAGTTTGAGCACTCCAGTGAAGAGCGGGACTGTTAAACATGATTCTAAATTCACTAAGTAAGAAACTATAATTGGGATAAGATTGGAATTGAATTAATACTGCGTCGAAATCACACCAATTCAGTGTAACAATACTGAAGCTTATTCACCAATCATACTGATAAAATCCTAAACTGTAGCAGACAAAGAATTATGTGTCTATAAGAGTTTAGGAGGTTGCAGCCACGATGTTGTGGTTCAATTATAATTTTCATATAGTTTATAGTAATCCTTGAAAGGAAAAAAGTTAAAATGAGCATCTCTCTGTGCAGTGTTGAAGAGCCAAAATGCAATCAATTACTTTTGCAACGACTCTTGTAAAGATGAAAATAATAATTTCTGAATAAGACAAAGTAGAGAAATAAATTCTAAGAAATCCTGGATGTAAATATTTAGAAGTCAAATTTCAATTATTCAGACCCAAACAAGGGGCAGTGTAGTTGTGCGGTTGAAACCATCTAATCCGAAGAAAAACGTCTTTACGTGTCAACAGAATCCTACAATATTTAAAAGATAACCACTGAACCATATACAGCAGTCATCCCAATTCCGCCAAAGGTTAGATTAGCCGCAAGTCTCAATTTGCCGACTGCCCGATCCAAATTTATTGTCTACTAACTTTTGATTCCGAGCATATTTGAATTTAGGATTATGGGAAAGAATCTCGAGAGGTGGAAAACTATAAAGAGGTAAAGAAACTATATGGGAATAAGGAAAATTAAGAACAAATTTTATTTTAACGAATATTCAGTTCATATTTGTATTTTAAATTAATTGTATAAATCCCAGAGGGTAATTTGTCCGTCAGCTCCACCAGCTGCCATAATTGGCGCGTTCCACATAGATACCTTCCCGGAAGAGTATGCGATATCCATTACCCCACCATTTTTGTGCTCCGTAAGTACTGCTAAAGGTCTAAGGCTTTTCCAGGAAAATATTCTGATGCGACCATCCCATCCACCTGAAACAAATACTTTTTGATCTGGACGTATTTTCAAGCAATTTATTCCAGCATTCTTAATAGCGATTTCAGGCTTTCTGACTAATTGTATGGATTGCCTTTGATAGGAGAAAACAAAAATTTTATCACCGGGTCCTCCACATAATCCCCGATTTGTGGTGCAATCATAGTCAATAGCCAATGGAATTTCGTCGAACTTTTCCTGATTTATTACTTTGTTATTGCGTAAGTCCCAAGTCAAGACATCTCCAGACTCGTAACCGGCCAAAATATATTGCTGATCATTAATGGTGGCAGCTTTAAAGCACGAAACATGTCCAAGAGATGATGTCTGCGAAGCATCAGGAACAAGTGTATGTTGAACTTGGAAGTCGTCAAGTGTAATAAGTGAAATACCGCTTTCGCCTTTTGGGATTAGCAGCAATTCTGGGTCGGAAATTAAATCTGTCCGACAAAACGCCGGATGGTCATTTTCAATGCTGTGCTGAAGCACATATCCCGTGTTGGCCATAGACCAACATTTAACTATCCCGCCCTTTTCTTGGGATATAAGAAAATCGTCAGTGTGATGCAAAGAAGTGATTGGGTTAGACCCGACATCAAAATGTAATGATGAACGGTTTGTCTACACACAATTGAATTTACGTTTAATAATATGTTGAAAAACGGATACACTTACTTGCAAGTCCCACAAAAAAATAGAACCTTTTGCTGTTCCAGCTAGTAGTCGCTCATCTTGATGAAAACAAATAGAATTGACGGGACCCATTTCGATACAGCGCAAATTGTAAACGGGATCAGGTGGAAGCACAGCCATTTTTTAATGAAAATTTGTTTTCAGATAAACTTATTAAGGCAGTATTGGGTTCAACACGAGGTCATTTGATTAAGACTTAGTAAAAATAATAATCTTTACATCACACTTAGGATGGGGAGGTAGTTTTAGCCTCAGGACTGTGATAAGGCGTTGTGCCTTCCAAAAACAACGCAGCAGACAATGTATGTCAAAATCAGCTGAGTAGTTATGCTTTTGCACCCCGAATTCGGAGACTGTTCTATTTACCGAAAAAGTTGGAAGTCAACAATTTTATCAGTGACACAAACACATGCCAATTAATTTAGCAAATGGTTGGTGAATGGAATAAAGTTGACATAAAATGAACTGAAGGTAAGTAGCTTTGGTTTGTGTATAATAAATATCCGAATTTATTTATCTACTGTTAAAAGAAACTAAGCGTATTTGAGCTTTACACAAGCTAAAAGTTTCTATTGCTCCCTAGATGGCAGGCAGCAAAATTAGTACTAACCGACTTTCCAAAAAACGAGAGGTTTTTTCAAATTTTTATTTTATGTATGACCGGGTAATTTCGTAACGCGTAGACCCATTTTGATGATTTTTTGTTGTTGGTTGTTGGCTGAGCATGTTCCCCGATTGGTACCATGTCAAAAAATTCTAGGTTGGCGGAAGTGGGGGTGAAACCTAACTTCGTAATGCGTGGACCGATTTGGATGATTCTTTTTTGGAAGTGTCTACACGGACTACACGGAAATACACGTAAGTACACGATTAGTGCAAAGAGTCAGGGTCATTCTATGCTGAACAGCCGTACAGCCGAATAGATTTTATTTTCCACGGCTAGAGATATCGTTATTACTACATATCTAAATGCAACTTGGACATTGTTGATGTGAGTCTCTGTAGATGAGCTTGAGCTCCGCCACCTGATGTAACTATGAATCCAAGATAACAAAATTTACCCACATGTTCAACTAGCCGCTCGTCAAGGTAAATTTTATCACCCCCTGTCTGCACTTGCAATATTTTATTGAATTGCTTATAGCATTGCCACCATATTTCTAGTGCAATATTTCCTTCCATAATTGATTCGTTATTTATTTATTTATTTAGGATTCATCAAATGCTGATTACATAAAGCAATTATATTTCAGGCATCCCTTGCCTGCTGCTACGATGTAATCATGTTGACTGAGACTTGGTTTCATCATGGTTTTAGTGATGCAGAGATTCTTCATGATTCTTATCAGATTTGTCGTAGGGACAGGCACTCTGAATCTCTGTGTCGTGGTGGAGGAGTGCCGGTTGCTTGCAGATCAAACTTTAATTGCAGCTTTGTTGATGTTCCTGCCTTCTCTAGTTCACTTACTATTGAACTCCTGGTTCTTAAGCTATCGCTACCTAAGCTTAATATCTTTTTGCTCTGTTGCTATATTCCGCCTAACCTGACAAACTTCGTTGATACTGAAGAGCGCAGTCTCTATGATATTCTAAGCCTTAGTTTAGACTTCATCCTTAATATGACGAACCCTGAAGATGAAATTCTTTTTCTTACTGACTTTAACTTACGCAATGTTCAATGGGTACCTAACTGCGATGACGATGACTTCCTTCTATGGTTTCTAAATTTCTTGACACCATTACCTCTTCTGGTTTGCACCAAATGAGTAATGTAAAAAAACTCTATGGGAAGGCAGTTGGATCTTGTGTTTTCTTCTGATTCGACTAACACTATAGTCAACTTAGCTTTTGATCAGTTATCCGCTGTTGATGGTTTTCATCCGCCTGTCTTTACCTCTTTCTGTTACGATGGTACTAGTATTGCAGATCACCTTGCGTTTGACTTTAAGAGATTGAATTTCTCCGAGATATCGTCTAATCTCCTTTCAGTCAATTTTCGGCATTGCTGGACAATAATGATATTGATGTCTGCACCCCCCTGTTTTATAATAAGATATATGATTTGTTTTACTCCTTTGTTCCATTAAAACGGTCTTCATACTCATCTCCCCCGTAGTACAGTGCTGAACTCCGCAGTCTTAGGAATAGGAAGAACAGACTCTGGAAGAATTACTTGCGTTGTAATAGTGCAATAGCGTATTCTGACTTTGTGACCTGTTATGAAGGCTTTAAGGCACTATCCTCTTCGCTCTATAAGGAATACCTTGTTAGTGTTCGTGATGATTTGCATAATAACCCTCGCAATTTCTTTAAATTCGTCAATATGAAAAAGAAATCAAGTAACTATCCATCTACGATGTGGTATAAGGGGTCGTCTAGTAATAACGTGTCCGACATAGCTAACAATTGTGCTTCATTTTTCAAGAGTGCCTTTTCTTCAGATAACTTTGAGCATTGTGAAAATAATTTTGATCATATTCTTGATCGCTTCATCCGATTTTTTGTCGTTCATATCTCGAAATCTTATTATGGAGAAAATCAATGAACTCAAATCGAACTTTTCCTCTGGTCCGGATGGTATCCCTCCAGTGTTCATTAAGTCCTGTTTCGATGACCTTCTTACACCATTAGCGATTCTCTTTAACAAGTCCCTTATAGCAAGTAAATTTCCTGCATTGTGGAAGAGCTCTTTTATAGTCCCTGTTCATAAGAAGGGCCATAAGAATGTTATAACTAACTATAGACCAATCGCAAAGTTATCTTGCATACCTAAACTATTTGAATCAATTGTGTATTCGCAGCTTATGGAGCATTGTATTGGCTTGATCTCTCCCAATCAGCACGGGTTCTTGCCCGGTAGATCAATGACTACTAACTTACTGGAATTTACCTCCCACGTTATTTCTGGCCTCCAGTGAGGCATGAAAACTGACTGTATATACACGGATTTCAGTAAAGCCTTTGATAAACTCCCTTACTCCGTAATTATATTTAAACTCGGGAGGTTGGGTTTCCCTCCTGTTCTTCTTGACTGGATTTCTTCCTATCTAAGGGACAGGACATATCGTGTGTCGCTCCGTGGCTCTACCTCTAAAATCTTTAGAGCTTCATCTGTTGTACACAAGGCAGTCATCTCGTTCTTGCCATTGACGACATTGTCCATCTGATCTCGCACTCTTATGTTCTAATCTACGCTGATGACATGAAGATCTTCTCTTATGTTAAGGATGGTGGGGACACCGCCTTTATTCAAAAGGACTTAGATACATACGTTTCTTGAGTGGTGCGAGCATAATGGCTTACACCTTAATTTTGAGAAATGTGAGGCTATGACCTTTTCTCGGAGCCCTAATCCACAGGTTTGGGATTACAACTTCGCGGGGAATGGTCTCCGTCGCGTACTGTCCGTAACCGATCTTGGGATGAAACTTGATAGGAAACTTGGCTTTACTCTGCTAATCAACTATATCGTGTCTAGAGGTAGTTTAGTCCTGTGTTTTGTTAAGCGTTGGTCTAGACAGTTCTCGGATATACCAACATTGATTCATTTGTACTGCTCCTTAGTTAGACCTATTCTTGAGTATGCATCTCAGGTCTGGTCCCCCTATTACGTTGTTCATTCCAAGCGTATCGAATCGGTGCAGCGTAATTTTCTTAGATTTGTGCTAAGAGGGCTCCTATTATGATTAGTGTCTTTTAGTGATTTATTTTGGAATATTTATACTGTTTTGCTGGAATTGTTGAATTAATCTTTTGCTTTTAGACTAGTATTACCTTCCTTACATTGTACTATTATAAGATTATTGGTATTGTGTACAATAAATCTTGAATAAATTATATGATATGATATGATTGGAGGTGTGTACCATAATCTGCATACTTACCACTATTTCTTGCAGTTGTGTAAGTTCTATTAAGATAAAGGTATCTCCGAGCCAGCCGCGCTTGTGATCGCTGGAGTGATACCCATCGAACTGCTTGCAAAAGAGAGAAGGGCGATCTACCTTAGGAAGACGCAAGTAGGGAGGGTAATTGCGAGCAGAGAAGAGAGGCTCCATACCCTAGAAAAGTGGGAGAAGATGTGGGACGAGGAGAGCAGGGGACGATGTACCGCTAGGCTTATAAAAAATATATTCCCCTGGGTGGACAGAAAACACGGTGAGGTAAACTACCACCTCACACAGCTGCTGAGCGGGCACAGGTACTTTCGATCGTATCTTTACCGGATGGGGAAGACCGCCTCGGCGGAGTGCATGTATTGGGAAAAGTTGACTCCGCAGAGCACACCTTTTTCGAGTGCGAGAAATGGGCCGCGCAGAGAAGATCCCTAGAGGCGGTCCACCCAGGAGGGGTGGTCTCTCCGGACACTATAGTGGAAGGCATGATTGCCGACGAGGAAGTCTGGAACAATACAATCAGGTACGTGGAGGACGTTCTTCGGCGGAAGAAAAACGACCTGGACCAGCTGGCAACTGGTGAGGGAGTAGGTGCCTGATGGGCAAAATAACAAGACCTAGCCCGAAGTAGTGTGCCAAACAGTTCCAGGCTAGTGTCCGGAGAACCAAGGGAGGTGTTTTAGTCGGTAAACTGTGCCACAGAAGTCCGACACTGTTAGATAAGATAAAGGTATACGCCTCCACGCCTTAAAATGCTCCATTTACCCCATTAAGAAATAAACTATTACTATTTACTGCGATACAAAAAAAGTTTAGTAAAAAAAGTTTCATTAGCTTCAATCAATCTTTAAGGAACACTTTTTGTACATAGAGAGATAAGTGACAACATTAATTAGCTTTTTCTCTATAGAGTGCTTTGTACCACATAAAAATCACTGCAATCACTCAAATCAAAATTGTAAAGTTTCAAACAATAAAAATCTTCCTTTGAAAAGAATAATTAAGGATTTTGCCCGAATCCAAAGAACTAACAAGTTTAATTACCACAATTTTGGTTACGAAGATCACTTTCTTACGAAAGTGGAAGCTCTTCACCCCTTAGTTAAAAAATCATTTGCCAATTTAACACCTGCTAAAGGCATCCAAGCTCTTGGGAAAATCAATTCAACTTTTGGGAGAACAATATTTGCATAAGAAATGGAGACCTTTTCCAACCTTTCCTTTGACATTTAAGGAAGGCTTATTTTAACTGCTTCTATAAATATTATGTGGCAAAGTTCAATTTTATTTTAATTATATACGGTGGATGTGTGGCGGTATGTATGTGTGCTGAGATTTTGAATATTTGCTGTGTAAATTTGGATTCACGCGTAAACGAAAATATTCTTAGCACGGATCCGATAAAATTTCATAGCAGCTCCTTTCTGACTTTCGCAACGAAATTATTATTGGAAATATTTTCATGGTCGAATGAGTAAACTCCACACGCATCTGCTGTCGGGATAATTAAATTTTGATAATCAAAGGAAATCTCGGATTCTGATCCCCTTGACTCCGGAAAAACCAGATTTTACAGGGAAATCATCTCATAAATTGTAACACGTTAATTAATTCGCGGTATGTAACTTAATGGAAAGAACAAGTAATAGACATATCAAAGAAATTTGTCCAAAGTGTTGCTCATATGTTGAATTAAGGGAGGAGGAATGTGTTTTTGAAAGGCAAGGGTCAAAAAAGGTTTTGCGAATGTGACATTTGAGCAATGAGAGACATATTTTAATGGCATGGTAATAAGTAAGTTACATTTATTTGCTGGCATTGTAGTACTTAATTCAGAAAAACATATACAAAAGTGAAAAGCTAGAGAACTTAGGAATACGGGGCTGAGAGAAGTTTCTGCAATTCCAGCCATGTTGATCGTTTAAAATTGCAATATAGTCAGCCATCAAGTCACATAAATAACGAGATGACCGAATTTTCAAGTCGATTGTGCTACTTGATGTTTAGCAAATGATTTTTGACCTCTTGACTTGATGTAATAGTCAGTCAATTTCAGTCGACCTTTCTGCTGCTTTACCACCTTGATCAAAAAGTTCCCGGAATAACCACCGTGTGGCGCTCCCATCGTTCCGATTTGAGTTCTGTTTTTTTGTTAAGTTGGTACATCTGTTGTTGATATTCCCTCTAAATCTTACGTAGCCAATAGTACATCTATCTCAGTGTGTGTTGGCGATTTTTTACAATTTTAGAAATGGATTTAAATTTGCAATAACGAACTTGTATTAAATTTTGCTTAAAAAACGGATTTAATGGTGCGCGAACGTTAGAAATGTTGGAAAAGTGTTTCGGAAACTATTCTCTAAAGAAAACGGTCGTTTACCAGTGGCACGAGCGGTTCAAAAGTGGTCGTGAGTCAATCGAAGATGATGAACGCAGTGGCAGACCATCGACATCGAAAACCGACGAAAACATTGATAAAATAAAAGAACTGTTGGTCAATAACCGCAAATTAACCATCAGAGAGATAGCGGAGGACTTAAACATTGTCTAGGGATCCGTCCAAGACATTTTGGTTAATGATTTGGTTTCCGTCGTGTAGCAGCAAAGTTGGTGCCAAAAGACCTCAATTTCATGCAAAAAAGAGACCGTGTTGACGTCGAAAAAAAGACATGATTTGCGAGGCTGAATCCGATCCCACATTCATCAAAAGGATCATTACTGGAGACGAGACGTGGGTTTATGAGTACGACACGCAATCCAGATATCAGGCAAGTGAATGGCGTTCACCAAATGTGCCGAGACCAAAAAAACCACGTCGTTTTCAGTCAAAAAAGAAGGCAATGCTCACGGTTTTCATGGATTACAACGGTGTAGTGCATCATGAATTTTTGTCAGCAGGCCAGACAATAAACAAAGAGTATTATTTGGACGTTATGAGACGTTTGCGTGAAGCAATTCGCCGAAAGAGACCAGAGTTGTGGGCAGAAAACTCGTGGATTTTGCACCATGATAACGCACCGTCGCACAGTGCCATCATTACTCGTAATTTTTTGATGAAAAATGCAACAAATACCATCCAACAGCCACCGAATTCACCTGATTTGGCTCCCTGTGACTTATTTCTGTTCAATCGAGTTAAAAAACCATTACGGGGAACGCGTTTCAGCAGCCGAGAGGAAGTAATGGAAAAATCGCAGGAAGCACTGATGGACATACGGAAAACAGAATATAAAAAATGTTTCGAGGATTGGATCAAGCGCTGGCATAAGTGTGTTGCATTCGATGGGGATTACTTTGAAGGGGACAATATAGATTTAGATGAATAAACTTGTATTTTTAATTTTCTGAATAAATTCCGGGAACTTTTTGATCAAGGTGGCATATACAGTCAAACCTGGGTGAGCGAGAACTGGATATGCGAGAAAACCCTATAAGCGAGAGTAATTATCAGGTCCCGTCATTTCAACCCTCGAAAACCTCTACAAGTGAGAAACAGAAAACTCTATATTATTATTTATTATTATTATGGTTGTGTGTAAAAATTACAAGGAATTTTTACATTTCATAGCTTTCATCTTACACACCTAAAGTATGATCGTCTGGTCGTCCGCTCGGCTTGTAACTTAAAATCACTATTAGCTTATGCCTATTCCTATTTCAATTTCCTTTCTATGAGTTTTGTTCAACTTATCTTAAATTTATCAATTAGTTAGCTAGTGTATAGTAATGTTTATCTAATTATTTCCATTATATATATTCCATTATATTTTATATGATTTTAATTACATGATTTTTTAAAAGATTTTAATTAAAGCATAAAAAGCAAAAATAATACACAAAACGTCCCCTTCTGCATTCCTGTTCTATCACTTGCAAATGAGAAAATCCTTCCCGTTAAGGTATTCTATAGTTTCTTCTGTATTAAACATATCTTTTCCAAAATATAATAACCTAAATTCTCCCAATAAAGGGCATATGTTGATAAAAAGTGGTAGAGGTTTTCATCTGAGTCCAAATTACACATGGAACACTTTGTACTGCGCTCCTGCAAAATAGGGATGGGGGATCGAGCTGAGAAAATCGATTCAGTACGGATCGATCTGTAATTTTTTCCGATTTCGTAGAACGATTAATCGCTTTAAAAAGATCGATATCCATAGATCGAACAGATCGATTGAGTTTATTTTGAATTTTCAATTTATTTCAACATTTTGAAATTATAAGTAATTGGAACTGTTTCTATATATAAAAATGTAGGGTCACCAATTTATTAAATAATAAAAAGCAGCTTTTGTAGCTTACAAATCTGAGTAGGAACAATGGGTATTTCATTCACATTATGTTGCTTATTTAATCGAAAAAAATTTGCGATTATGGAAGAGAGGACATTTTATGAGTATATACGAAGAACATTCTCGTAAATTTTCTGCGAAGGTTTCTGGTCTCATCCCTAAAAATGTATATCTTGGGGAGGTTTTTCGAAAATATTTTGGGAATGTTTTATTCTTTCGTGTTAAACGGAAAGAACCTCAAGTAAAAGTTGACACATCAACTTTGGCTGGAGTTCCGAAAATGGGAACAGCCTGATTGGCTTCAAATTTTTACCAGACACGATTTTAGTTTTCGTGGCACACCGATTTGACTTTTTTATTAAATTTTCTGGGAGGAAGAGTTGCATTAATTAGGCTTTTAGTTCTTTTATTAACTTGCGTCCGCCCACCCTGCAGGAGAATATACTTCATTAGTTAGTTAATAAAACAACTTAAATATTCGATCTTGAAATTTTAGTAAAAATTCACTTCAAAAAAATCATGAAAAACAATTTTTTCACCCCCTTGCCTTTCGAGTCACCGAAAATCCTTTCAGATACATTCATTTTACAAATATTTGCGTCTTAGAACAGAAAACGAAAAAGAGTGCAATACCGTGTATAAACCGTGTTCGTGTTTTCCGATTTTTTGTTCGTTGGAAAGGTGTGGGAAGGGGACCCAAAAGTACGCCTTACGAAATGTCTATTTGACGTGGACTTTCTGAAGAGTGCGCATTCAAAGTGTTTATTGAATAATTTTCAAAGTGGTGTAATTTTACAAATAAAGACAATTAACATATAAAATACTGTTTTTTTTTTAGTTTACTAAGAATCTGACGTGCTTAATATGAACATTTTTCGTGATGAAGTGTGCGGTATTTTGTTGTAAAAATAATCGACAGCATTTTCTTTGAAATATGAGCAAAAGCTATATAAATAAAAGCTAAATTACCAAAAAATATAACCATTTCTCTTGATGGTGCTCGTTTGTTTACATTTTAGATTCATCAGAGTTTGGTTCGCCTTATTGGTTTCAGCGACAGCTGACGGAAGTTTTTGCCTGGGGGTTATAATAAAACTTTAAAAGTATTAAAATCTTTTTCTACTTTTTGGTATTTTAGGTTTCCAAAAGATAAAGACTTCAGAGAACTGTGGTTAAAATCCATCGGTAGAACTGATTATATACCATCCAATGGTAGTAATGTTTGCGAGGACCACTTCGAATGAATCACAAATTTACTATTGCCATGGTGAAAACTAACATATTTAAAACTTTCAAACACATAATGAAAATGCGGAAACTTTTTGAGCATTGTGCACTTCCTTTTGTTTTTTGTTCTAAGATTTGGGTAAACATAATTTCAAGTGACTCTGAGGGTTCCTATTTTCGGAACTCCAGCCATGCAAACATTTGTTTCAAACACTAACACTGACATACTATTGAAAAATAATAATTGTGAAAGATAAGATTTGAACAGCCTGCTCCTTTGTTTTGAAAATGATTCTTGAAAGTTTAAAAGTGCTCCAAATAGTTGATAGAATTCTATAAAATCCCAGCAGAAAATCACTCATAGTCAGATAAGGGGAGGGAGAAACATGACTACCTCTGAGTTGAAAATGTCAAAATGGACACAGTTTTGGTTTACTATTCAAGTGGTAATTGTGAATGAGAAAACTTAAAGACTTTTCATATAAGACTGTTTTAATAAAAGATTAAGATTTTAAAGCACGCAAAATAAATTCTCCGTCTTTTTAATTTATTGTAGGAAGGTTTTCTGACACCACTCACCATTGCTTAAATATCTAAATCCATATTATTTTAAAAATGTAAAATCTGCCAAATTTGAGACTTAAGATTAAAAACACTATTAATAAGTGCCAAATCTTTGAAATCAAAAAAGTATATATGCTTCGATCAGGAGATTAAGATCTACGTGCATTTCACATGAGTTTCTTACTAGGATTATACGTAGCAGCATATATACTTGTCTATTGCACTTGGAGTTGATGTGGCAATTTCGCGTAAACTAATATGCATAACATCTAGGACATCGGTATACAAAATTCAACTTACTTTCGAAGCAATTCCACGTGATTTTTTTACTGGGATTGACTTAGTAGCAATTTTTTGCAATTTGTATAAAAACTTAAAATCGCAAAATGTCGTACACAAATTAAAGATAAAATGCAAAAAAATTCACAAATGAGCTTCTTTAATTTTTGGCACCACGTCTTAAACAGATCGAAATCGGAAATAAATAAATCGATTCGAGCTGAATCGGTCCCGCGTAAAATCGATTCAAAAATCGGCAAATCGAAGGCTTAAGGATCGATCACTCGAGATCGAATCGAAGATCGCCCACCTCTACTGCGAAAATGACGCGTTCAAATTGAGTAGCCCTCCCCTGACTCTAAATATTGTACCTATCCACTGTGTATTGCGCAAATTCATGTAGCTGCCTTCATTATAATCATAGTATAACTGAAGATATAATTCGTGCCTAATATCTTGTTTTGCAGATGATATCCTTCTTTGTCTGAATAGTTCTATTTCCTTGCCAAACAGCGCTTTTAAATTTTCCTCATTCAATCTATTTGCCTCTATTTCTATATCATGTATCTGACTTAATTCTTCCCATTGCTCATACCAAAAACACTTTTTCCAGCATGATATCTTCTGATATTCTACGTGTTAGTCTACTTTCGGACACTACAGATAATGTCTTTACATAATATGTATCTAAAATGCAACACTCGAGGGTGTAGGCATAGATATCGTTTCAAAATATAGCAAATAGTGGCCCTACATACGTTGTTAAATATTTTTTTTCCATGCATTGTTCATTGATAGTTTTGAGAGAGACAAACTTTCTTTCCAGTGTTTCTTGAAGCTAAGACGCGGTGTGAGAATGACGTCCAAGTATTTATATTCATTCACTACCTCTATTTTAATGCCATCATACAACCATGATTCTTCTGCTCTTCTTCTCCCTCCTCCCTTGGCGAGCATGATTATCTTCGACTTGTCTGAATTTACCTTAAGGTTCCAATATTTACAATAGTGATGCAGATTTTTGATCATATTGGTTTATCCGCCAAGATAACTATATCGTCTGCGAATAATAGAGCTCTTAGCACCGCATCAGTCCACCCCACCACCCAGGTACAGATACAAATCATTAATAAACAGTGCGAAAAGAATTAGGCTAAGACTATCACCCTGTATTACCCCCATACTAACTTTGAAGCTCTGGAATTCACATAGTGCTTTATTTTGGCATTCCCATTTAATCAACCTTTCATAGACAATGCTCGTAAATATCTTTGCAACGGAATTCATGAAAGTTGCTCCTCTATAATTCTGTACCACGCTTAGGTCGCCTTTTTATGTTTCGGGAAGATAATTAATTCCCTGCAGGAAATTGTCCGGGGGTCTAACTTTTGTGTATATATATGTAGAGTTAAACAACTCTGTTAGTCTTTCTAGGAAGCTTAAGGGTGCATTTAAAAAAAAATTCATTGGGGATACGATCAGGACCTGGCGCTTTATTTGTATTTACTTTCCTCAGTACCGACATTAATTTAGTTAGGTTAATGGGTACATCTAAGTACCTGTCCTGGATCTGTGGTTCAGCATACAGAATCTTAGGCAGGAGGATTTAATAATTGTCTAAAATAATAACTAAAATCGTTTACCGGGATTTCATTGTCTATCCTAAATTTATACCCATTTAGCTCTTTTATTGATAACCACCATTGCTTACTGCTCTTAATAGAGCCTAAGCGATTCGATAGCAACCGGTAGTCATTGGTCTATTTTTCCTTGCAAAGTTTTTTGTAGTTGCGATTAGCTCTCACATATAGGTCCTCTGCCACATCTGTGTTGGATTTTCTTAATATAATAAGTACTTGGAGCGTTCGTTTAATGTGCTCTGAGAAGTGCTATCTAATATTCGGCTGTTCAGTTTATTTTTGTAATATTCTGCCTTGTTTTCTTGCCATTATAGTTTCGGAACCAGTTCTAAGCAATTTGCGTTCGCAGCAATACCTGTTATACTTATATCTAAGCACAGAGGAAAATGGTCGGAATGTAGCAGATTATCTACTTTGAAATTCCATATGTTCTCTTATAAATTGAATGAAACCGCTGCTGTGTCTATTACCGATGACCCTTCTGCTCCCGCAAACGTAACAGCCCCTTCTCGATCCCCTGGACTTCTACCGTTTAGTATAACTAAGCTAGAATCATCTATTAAATCCAGGAATTTTTTCCCTGAAGCATTAAGCGTTAAATCAGATGATTTCCTCCTCCTGTCATAGTGGTCGTTAAAAACTTTAGATTCTCTGGTGCTCCCCTATTCGTGCATTAACGTCGCCTAAAATAGTACATTTTTCCAGTTTACTTTCATTCAATGAATCACATAACATTCTAAAATCTCTGTTCCATCCATTGCAGTTCAAATATCGTGATATCATTCTCTATAACCACCACTAGTCGGAAACCTCCAAAAAACTTTATATATTTTTCAAAATCTTTTTTGTTACAAATGTTTCATAAGAAGAATATGTTGGATTGTTTTATATAAGCAAAAAATGTGTGAGAAATTGCTTTCCCACACAGTCCATGAATATTGTACGATACACCACTTACCTTAACCTCGTCGTCCCTCACCTTCCTCTCTCCACTCGAGCAAGCCTCCAGCTAAATACTTCTTGATTCCCTACGCTCGTGGTGCCTAACTTGTTGATTATTAATGGTTTCAAAAACAATTTTAATGTTACTTAACTATAACTTAACTAGTTCATTATAAGCTTTGACAGGCCCGGTTCGTTTCGGTAGTATACGTCGTTATTTTTCCAGATAAACATAACCTATCTTCTCTCAGCAGCACTTTGCTCTCACTGTTGCACTTTATATGAGAGGATCGTTTTCACGCCTGGACCTCTATAACTGAGACTGACACTTGCCCTATACCTCTAGAGTCGAGCGTATTTATTACAATCGAAGCTGGGCGAGCGAGAAATACTTAACAGAGAGAACTCTATGAGAAAGATTAATTGCCAGTAACGTCATTTTCACCCCCGAAAACCTCTATACATACACGCAATTTGGCTTTTGTGCAGAAATTAGTATTTCTTTTAATGACTTTAAGGTGCTGTAGATCCAAGTTAAAAAAAAAATAATTCTATCTATATTATCTGGCACTGTACCCTGTGTTTTTTTATACCTTCGTAAATGAGAGAAGCCGCTTCCGCGTTTTTATAATTTTTTATACATCTTAATTCTCGTCAGAATACGAGTTGCCAGTCTGCGACAAGGAGACTATTGCAAAGAAGGATTGCGTTGCGAGTACGATTCATAGAACACCTCTGCCTTCCGAACATTCATGATCATCAAAATTGACGGTAGAGTTCATCAGCCAAAGTGACCAAAAGCCGTTCAAGGAGCATAAATTCTCTGGCACAGTTATGAAGAATCAGTACCAGAAGGCCCTCTTCATACTTGGCGGCCAAACATAGATACCAGAAAATTGTTGATCTGCAGGTAAACGACTACAGCTTGAGCAGGTGTCTACGAAGCGAAACCAGTCTCAAGATGAGATCGGCAATTAGGTCAAGAGGGGTAAGGCTACCAGAACGGTTTTCAAGACGGTAACCAAGCAGCCTGCTCAAACAATACCTCCTTTAACTTCATTAAGCCATCGGAGGAGTACCTTCCGCGAGGTAGTAAAATCCTATCTGAAAGTCGCACTAGTAGACGAATGTGCCACCGGTCGCAAACTTTGAGAAATGCTCTGTTTTAACTTCTCTGAAGTTGTCAGGGGCCGAATAAAAATAAGTATGCGGATGATGTGGCAATTTTGGTTTCAGGAAGATTTCCATCAGTGATAAACGAAATCATTGAAGGTGCTTTGTGTAAATTAAGCGCTTGGGGTACAAGTTGTGGACTTACACTCTTATATCCTCTGTGTTCGGACACACACATTATCCTCTAGCACTAATTACCTGCTAGTTATTATTGACCCCAAACTTACCTGGAAGAGCGAGCCGGCATTGCTTTCTATGAATTAGAGAACTTTTGGTACGATGTGTGGTCTCCAGTTGAAGATGACTGAATGGTATGTCCGATCCTCACCGACGGGTCACTGGTGTAGTGGCAAGCAGTAAGTAAAGGATTCAGAGATCTGTGGAAATATACATCACCAGTACCATGAGATCCTATCAACGGCTGTTCTAGATGTCCTTTTTCACCTGTTACCCCTAGATCTGCACATTAAAATATTATGCCGGGAGGAGCGGCCAGAGTGATAGAATCAGGATACTGCTGACAAACCTTATGGTAACAGCAGGTATGTCAAGGCAGCTGTGGCCAGTTTAGGACATTAAGAAAACGACTTTGGCACTGATATCCGAAATATTGCACCAGTCATTACTGACCACTGTCTCTTTGGAAGACACGCAGAATGCTTACGCATCACCACCAACGACAAAGTACAAATCATTAGGCGCGTACTTCCTTAGTGCAAATTGAATCCTGGCCGAGGAGCCTGGGTCGCAACTTCAACAAACCAACCACACGCATTCATCGTTTTCAATTTTTCAATTTATTAAAAATTAAAAAGTGCCAAGGACTGCACATTGGGGATCGAAACTGAAAATACAAATGGCAATTTCACCTTTACACGTAGGAAACTAAGCAAAGCACTGCTTAACTCAAATCTTCCGCATATTTAAATGAAACGTTATAAAATATATATTTTCTAAAAAAAAAAACCTCTCTGTTCCTGTAACCCCGTGTGAGGAAGATGGCTTCTACTACACTGACTATTTAACTGGTCCGGTTCTGCGATAACGCATTCAACTGTTGTCGCGATTTTTAATCTGGGTACCCTTCTTCTATTCGGATCTTCTCAATGTGTTGAGGGTTATCCAATTCGCCGTTTTCCTTGGGGCCCGTGCGGGGTCAATCAAGGGCCAGTTGAGAGATGTTATTTTAAGGACGCGCGGGAAACATCGATAGTTTAAATGTTATTTCATAAAGCACTTTCCACGTTGAACAAAAATACAACATAATAGATTTTACGTTTTACCTAAAGATCCGGAGGTTTGTGCTTCTGGAGAAGTTGTTATTGCGCCTTATCTCAACAGAGATATTAAATACAACTCGAGCCCGTCAAAATAAATTTCGTCTTGTCTCCTGGAGTTTAAGCTCATAACTTCGGTTTCAGAATATCTTAAGCCCTCTACTGCGGCTTTATCTACTTAGGGCTTCAGACATTTGCTTGTTGGATAGAAACCATACATAGGCTACATAGTCCAGATGCGTAAGGTATATAAACAATTTCCAGCAAATTACTTGGGATAGATTGTAACCAACGACGCTGAGAAATACATTTTTAATGAGAATCAAGAAAAGCAAAGGTAACAAACAGTATGCATTTTGTCGCAATCCGCTTAGCACTTAAAAGTGATCCGACAGTTTTCCCTCCAAATGATGTGACAAATAATTTTTCTCTGATACCTCTCCTACGTTAAGCTGCCCGCATGTATTCGCTCAACACGTCTACGATGTAAAACGCCTTCTTGAAATCGACGAACATTAGTTTTAAAGGGGACCTTCATTCGGTGGATTGCTCGATAATACGTCGGAGGGTGTTGATATGATAACTGCAGGAAAAAACCGCACAAAAGCCTGCTTGTACATTCTGAAAAGTGCACTCGATTGTCTATTTTTTTAGAACTATATTCACTGTAAATTGCAGACACCGGATCGAAGAACAGAGTAATCTGCGGGAAAATATGAATGTTAGACACCCAAGTAAAGAAAACAAACATCATTTGACCAAAGTACTGTTATATTCAGTGCTGAACATGAAACCAAGGAATCTAAGAAAAAATTGGCTATACAGGTGATAGCCTGAAAGAAAGACTCTCTCGCTCTCTAGTTCCCGTAAACCCTCGTGGGGCATGGGTCGGGAGAAGAACTTCAACCGATTGGAGACAACAAGTGGAAATACAAATTAAAGTGGCTTCCGAACCACTCATATTTACCCTACAACACCCATGACCTTTTTATAGGAATCTGTTGTCAGTAGAAAACAACAGCCGTCTTCAAGGTTCCTGGGACCGACGAGTTGGTAGGCCGACACGTTATCACTTACTCCACAGACCACTTAATGAAAGAAATACGACAATAAATACAACTGACGGTCGGCAGGTTGAATATGCCTAAAAGCAAAAATGCATCGCATGCACGTAAGGAATTACAGAGAACGTCGATGTGTGGGGCGAACAGAGTCCAGGAGGTTAAACAACAAAGTATTGAACACTACGATAAAGAGTCTGCAGAACTCTACCGCCAAAAAAGGCATTAAATATATATCGAGTACATCAAAGTCCCTATATATTCCAGACTGAGGAGTTCAGCATCGGTGATCGATTCACAGAGCCAGGTTTCGGTTAGAGAATCCTCGTCGAAACATAAATCCCACTAAAAATATTTCATGTAAAGAAGGTTGCCAAGGCTCACAAGCTCATACCACTTTCACTGTTAAAAAATTATCAGATCTCACGTGGAGCCATGCCCCTAACTCTACAAGGCCTAAATCTACAATCTCTACAACCCCTAACTCTAGAAACCCTACATCTTGGTCAAAAAGTATGGCTTGACAGTTTCGCGGCCATTGCACAGTCACTCCTATGGATTTATGGCAAGAAATTAAGTCACTGTTCTTTAATGTTGTGTCATGCATTAGATCCATGAAATGGCCAAGCCATACTTTTTGACCAAGAAGTAGGGTTTCTAGAGTAAGAGGTTGTAGAGTTAGGGGCTTGGCTCCAGGTGAGATCTGATAAGTTTTTAACAGTGAAAGCGGTATGAGCTTGTTAGTCTTGGAAACCTTTTTTACATGAAATGTTTTTGGTGGGATTTTATTTCTTTTTGTAAGATGCTTTAGTTTTTTTTACTTTTTTCGGGCTGTATTTCTTGTGTGTCAGCTATTCTTTTTTTTCATAGCCACTCTCTATCGTTGCCTCTTATCCTTGATGGTTTAGTATTTGCAATAAGCGATTAATCAGGGTGGTACTTAGCTATTAATTGATTACATTCAACTAATCAACTACAGCTGACTGTTGTGCTTTATTTATATAAACTTAAAGCAGACTAAATTATCTTTCCAACAAAGTAAAAACATGTACACTTTATTAACCGAAATAAAAAGAAATCTCTGATTAAAGCTGAAATTTTAGTCGCAAACCAAATTTTCATCCAAAACGCAAGCGGTAAATCATGGTCCGACCATGATCTGGTGCTTGTATTTATTTTTTAATTTCTGCTTCCGTACAATTCCGCGCTCTTAGGCTTAAAAATGCTTGTTAGTTTCTTTTATAAGGTATGACTATTTTTACTTCATTCGAAAGATTGTTTTGTTAACTTCAAGTAGAAAAAAAAACAATCTTTTCATAGAAGCAATAGATTAGGCACTAAGACGAGTTTAAAAAAAAATCACCTCCTGGCGCGCCTTCGTCCTGGCGTAGTTGATTAGTTGAGTGAAGAAGGTATTTCTTGCACACCAGCAGTTCTTTTCTTCATAGCACACTCACTTTTTAGTTCTTTATGTACTAATAATTAGACATCAAATTTCAGCTTTCTACAACTTTTGGAATTACCTCCCTAGAAGAAATTTTATATACAAACCTGCACTCCCTTTATGGGGGTTTGATGGTGAAAGTTGCAGATTTCTTAATTTTCTCGTTGTTTGCGTGCAGAACCTAGTCTGCATACCAAATAGGAGCTGTAGGCTTCCTTATGAGAAATTGTTATACGAGGGGGGGGGACCCTAAAATAACGGAAATTTCTTTATAGTAAGCATTTACTTTATTGTTTTTCAAATACAATCTTAGTGTCCTTCAAAATTCTGGCCATTAGCATTAATACGTTCCAAACGTTCATTCCAGTGTTGGAAGCACCTTTTAAATTCGTCCTCATTGATACCTGCTAGCACCTTCACATTGCATCTTATGTCTTCGACATCCGCAAAACACTTTCCTCTCAAGTTCTTTTCATCCTCGGGAAGAGGAAGAAGTCCGAAGGGGACTAAATATGGCGAATAGGGCGCTTGGGCCAAGGTAGCCGTCTTCGTTGGTGCCAAAAACTGGCGAACACTGAGAGCTGTCTGCGCGGTAGCATTGTCGTGAGGCAGGAACCACTCACTGGAATTCCAAAAAGCCGGACGTTGTCGCGCCAAATTTCTGCGCATCCTTTTCATAACCTCCAAATAGAATTGTTTGTTTACTGTCTGCGTCCTTTCCGAGTAAAAAACAAAACTTCACAGAAAACCAGAGAAAAAACATTGGAACGGCTCAGAAGAGTTCCTACAACAGTCCACTGGCAGCGCAACCTAAAAACAAAAAACCCCCGATGCGCAGCCTTACGCTTCCAGTTACTTTTGGGTCCCTCCTCGTATAATACAGAACCAGCCCCCCTTTCCGAGGGGTTAGCGGATGAAATTTACATGCATGTGCATATCAAATTTCAGATTTCTAGAACTTTTGGATGTACCTACCAATTAGAAATTTTATATACCGACCTAAATGCCCATTTATGGGGGGTGGAAGGTAAAAGTAACAGCTTTCTTAATATTTTCGTTGTTTGTGTGCTAATCCTAGCCAGCATACCAAATTTCAGCTTTCTAAGACTTCAGAAAGTACCCTAGAGGTTTTGATGACACAGGTTTTGATGATCATGAGTGGCTAAATCGACGTATTTCAGGTATTAATAAAATCTAAAGTATAAAAGCTGAACAAATGAAACTTCGTGTGTTTCATGTTTTCGGATATTTTTTCTTCTGCCTGGGAAGTTTTTTTTTGTTCAACCTTTTCCAAAAAAGGAGAACTCTATAATTTTACGTCAATAGTATCTCACTACAGTTTTATCAATGGTGTTTTAAGCGCTTGTCAATAAATCATTCATGCGTTCATAAATGATCGCCAGTACGTCTTTCGGTCTCCTCAAAATTTAATCGGATACAAATTGCAATTTTTTTTCAAATGCTTTGCTCCGTGAGGGCAATTAGTGTTTTGTCTAAGAATTCGATTTGGTCGTAGGTGTTTGTAAAGTACTTTTTACTTTACTTGACGAAGTTACGATTTTGAAGAAAATCTCTACCTTGACTGATAGTTTTTCAATTGGTCCTGACGGTATCCCTGCCTGGTGACAAATGTGAAATCTCGAGCTATACACCAATTGCTAACCTTTGTTGTATATCCAAGATTTTTGAGGCACTTATTTGCGATGTTCTATACTTCCACTGCAAGCCGTTTTTTCAGCCGTTTCAACATGGCTTCATTCGGGGTAAGTCAACTACCACCACTTATTGGAATTTTCTAACTTCTATATTTCTGCAATTAAAGGTGGTAAGCAAGTTGACTGTATTTTTACTGATTTCAGCAAGGCTTTCGATAGAATAAATCATAGAATTCTTAATCTCAAACTCTCTCTCCTTGGGTTTCCGCGAGTTTTTGTAAATTGGATTCATTCGTACTTGTCTGAACGCACTCAGAGGGTTTCTTTTCGTGGAGCTCTATCTGATGCAATTTTCAACACTTCCGGTGTACCGCAGGGCTCCCACCTTGGCCCATTGTTATTTATAATTTATATTAATGATATATCTGCGATACTGTCTAACTCAAATATTCTTTGTTATGCCGATGACGCTAAGATATTTCGCACTGTGTCTGACAATGCCGATTGCCTACTCTTAAATTCCGACTTGGACGCCTTTCAGAATTGGTGTTTCATTAACGACCTTCTCCTAAATATTAGCAAGTGTACATCTGTCTTTCTCACGAAAAAGGTCTCCAATTCAATATAACTTTACCATAGAGGGTTGTCCTTTAACAAGAGTTATTAAGACAAAGGACCTGGGTGTTTGGCTCAATTCTCAATTTTCTTTCCAGGATCATTTTGATGCCATAGTCAACAAGGCTAATATGACTCTTGGTTTCGTGAAGAGGTGGTTAAGGGAATTTGATGACCCTTACATTACAAAGCTCTTATATTTCACTTTTGTCCGGCCTATTCTAGAATATGCCTCTCCAGTCTGGTCACCGCTCTATGTGTCACATATCAATCGCATTGAAGCTGTTCAACGGAGGTTCGTTAGGTTTGCCCTTCGAGGCCTTCCTTGGAATAACTCCCTTATGTTATCTCCTTATGCTGATAGGCTTAAACTTCTGCACTTGGACACACTTGAAAAGAGGCACCGTAACGCCGGGATCCTTTTTGATTTCGACTGCATTCGTGGGTCCATTGATTCTTCTGTTCTCTTGGGTAGCTTTGGCATATCGGTTCCAGCTCGCTCCCTGAGGAATCATGACTTTCTTCGGTTACCTTTTCATCGTACTAATTATGGATTAAATGAACCTATAACGTCGATGTCGCGATTTTTTAATTCCGCTTTTAATTGCATTGATTTTCATCTATCGCGTAATCATGTGAGGAGTCAGCTTCGTTGACGTTACTTTTTGGTTTTTGTTATGCTTTTTAATTTTTATTTGCTTTTTATTCACTTTGGCACTTTGTTTTCTGTATTTATATTTTGCGAATTCTCTTCTTGTTCTTTGTTTTTTATATGATTTGTTATATTGTTTTTGTATAGTTTTTATTTAGTTTTTTTTTTATTTAGTTTGTTGCTTAGTTCTTTTGTAGTAATCAGCTCATTGATGAAATATTGTAAATGAATAAAAGTAAGCAAAGGTCAAAAGTATCAAAAGTTAAGCACAGTAAGCCAACATGTTCTTAATTGTCTTACGAAAAAGCGACTTTATCTGCACTTCCAAAAAAGCTGTGTTAAATTGGAGAAAACCTAAAAACATTAGTCTTACTTGTCACCGATTCCAATAAGTTTGTTTAAAAGAAAAGTGCAAAATCATGTCCATTATAACCCATAATGGTCATAAAGTTCAATTAATTTCAGTCACCATAATGTTCAGCAGTTTCAAACATAACCTTTTACTTAACGATATTAAATTTTAATTTTGTGAAAGACAAAAAAATCCTGCACAGTTCTTCAATTAGGTGTTAGAAAATAATTATTGCGTCTTTTGCTCACTTTAATTTTAAATTAGGTAACTTACATTTCAAAGGAGTTTATTTTATTACCCTTAGCAACCAATTCAGTTGGGAAAACCTTTTCTCGAATAACTTTAGTAAACTCGTTACTGCAAAAGGTATACGACTAGGAAAACTTTGTGGAAACAAAGCAAAAAAAAATCACCCTTTTCCTGATTGAGCGTGGGCTTTTGTAAAATGAGAACTAGAAATATCACAAAGGATTCCGAAGGTGCATTTGCAATAGGTACTCTGCAAATTATGGATATTTTAATGGCAATATAATTGGAAACTCTTTGGCAGATTTTCTTAAGCAATTTGACGATGTTAAAACTGATTTCCCAAAAGGTTTAGCTTAGGACGTTCAATAGAGAGATGTTGCCCTTTTCAGACTACTACCGAAAGTGCGAGATTTTATGTGCGACGATGGATGTGTAAAAGAGGAAATTCTGCATTCTAGGTAAAAGCGAATTTACAAAGAAAATATTAATTTTATAAATTTTCAAAACAATTTATAAATTTCTCGTTATTTAATAAATTTATTTGTGTTGTATTTACAATTAATTTCTTGAATTACGGTGACCTAGTGTTGACACCCACTTTCTTCTGACAGAAGTCTATTCAGAAAGTTCTTATAAAGGGGAACCTGATTTTTGATTAATTTGGGTGTATAAGTCCTACCACGTCCTACCTTGTCCGATGGCCTCCAGTTCTCGTCATCGGAGTTTTCTTTTTTAAATTGGAAACTATGTGAATAATCCTACTATATCCTACTCTTCATCACTGATGAAAAAATGTTTGCTGTAGATAACGCTAAGTATTTCGAGCCAGTAGGTTACTCTCATCAGAACTGTGCCCAATTCACCTATTATTTGTACTTAGACAGGATTCGTACTAAAATTGAAAACAAGTCAATATGCTGGGATTGACAGTACTGTTGTAGTCTAAGTATAAACCATAAGTATATTGCAGGCCATCATTTTGATGACATCACTTCAGAGCGCTGCTCCGAAATACTTGGCGTGAACAAGACTCACGTGTTCTTTATATAGCGTGTCCTTTGCCGTGTACTTTCCATTGTGTACTTACCATGAAAGTGAAATAAACAGAATTATATTATAATAGTGCTATGGTCCATGGTAAAGCAGCTGGAAAAGATGGCATCCCGCCAGAATTGTTGAAAGCCGATTCAAGCCTCACAGCAGACGCACTACACCCAATCCTGGAGATAGCATGGAACACCTGTACCTTTCCGCAGGACTGGACGGAAGGTACCATAGTCAAAATACCCAAAAAGGGGACCTAACGATATGCGATAACTGGGGAGGCATCTGCCTATTATCTACTGTGGGAAAAATCCTGTGCCACATTATAGTATCAAGAATAAAGGATGCAGTAGATCGAACGTACAGAAGGCAGCAGGCTGGATTCAGAAAAGTTCGCTCCTGTATAGATCACATTAACACTTTGAGGATCATTGTGGAGAAATCTACTGAACTACGATCCCCCGATTGCCTTCGTAGACTACGAAAAGGCGTTCGACTCGATAAATATAGGTTTTATCTGGCAGGCTTTGCGGGCATACCAGAGAAAATAATAGAATTAATATAGGCCCTATACAGCAATTCCAAACGCAGAGTTCTCCACAACGGAAAGCTGCCCGACAGCTTTGAAGTGAGCTTCGGTGTTTGACAAGGATGTTTACTTTCGCCACTACTTTTCCTCGTAGCAATAAATGACATCCTTGTCAGCGCTCTCGATAGACAGAATTGCTAGATCGCCTTAAGGACCTCGACTACGCAGATGATATCTGTTTGCTGGCCCATCGGCACCAGGACCTAAACAACATGATACAAAATTTAGCGACAGAAAGTAGTTACGCTTGAGGCTAAACCCGATAAAAAGTAAAGAAATGCGGATAAATGCGAGCACCACTTCACGCACGGCGATAGATAGCCAAGACATGGAGTTGGTTGATAAATTCTGTTTCCTCGGTAGTGTCATTACCAAAGATGGTGGAGCTGAAGAAGATGTTAGTTCCCGAATAAATAAGGTGAGATCAGCTAAAATTAAATTACGGCTGTTCAACTCTAATGTAAAGGTAGTTGGTCCTTTTGTACGGTTGAGAAACGAAACGTCACGCAGTCTATAACAAGGCGCCTTCAATTTTTCATCAATAGATTTCTATGCCACATCATAAAAATACCTTGACAGGATAGAATAAGAAATGAAGAAGTATGGCGTTGCGCCAGCCAGGAAAGGATAGACGACGAAATTCGGCGAAGGGAGTGGAATTGGATTGGCCGTACACTACGACGCGACAATGACAACATAGGCCAGCAGGCCCTCGACTGGAACCCACAAGGAACCCGTCGGGTAGGCAGACCAAAAGCAACTTGGAGGAGAATCCTGTTAGCAGAGGCCGCAGCAACTGGGAGATTCTGGACGGAACTGAAAGCTGTCGCACGAAATAGAGTCCGTTCGAGGGCAGCTGTTTCCTCCCTATGTCCCACAAGGGATTAATAGAGACTGGTACGGTAAGGTAATATTCGAATAGTTTGCTTTAGATATTATCCATTCAGAAGAAAACCACTGCAAAGAGCGCATGCAGTGCAAGTGAATCAGGATATTGCCATAGATGATGAGACGAACCTGGTGCGAAACATGTTTTAACACGCTCTTAACAAAACCAAAATTTTCCCAATTTATTTTTCCACCTACTGACTGTAAAATAGAGAGCGCAAACCCTGCTCTACGTGAGTTGCAAATTCGCAAGTATTTTTCTATATTTCACATAACCACTTGTGGGCCATGGGGCGAGAGAAGAACTTCACTCGATTTGAGACGAACCTATAATTTAATTGGATTCCGAACCACCTACATTTCTTGGCCTATTACCTTGGCCTATTTACCATAATATCTTGTCAGTAGAAAGCAACCATGGGATGGTAGGGTTTAGACCTTGGACCTCTGGGATTGGTGGCTGACACGTTACTCCACCGAGTACTGTTAGGGCTCGGTTTTCGCTCACTTAGCAGTGATGGTGGAAATTTGTACAAATCTACCATTTTGTGGACACCATTGACATCACATTTCCGCCAAGAATTGACGGACGTAAGATTGATCGACCCCGATGTGACGTAAGACCAGCGGTACTTCTCAAGGTAGATTTCTAATAAAGACGAGCTTAACACTTGTAAGAATTGACAAGGCAACTTTCTTCTAAATGCAGTATGCAAAGTTAAGGAATGATCAATCTGAATGCACACAGAATATATATCAAGAATATCCCAAAAATAAACGGGTTGGCTTCAGTGCGGACTCTTTCTGCAGCAATCGCATCCCTCTGAATTATTATCGAGTAATCCACGTTCCAAGCCTGGTTGAGAAAGGTGGATGAAAATCAACGCGTCAGGCGAAAAGAAAATCTATTAGCTATACAAAAGCGCTCTTTATGATTACCAGGACGTCTCAGGAAGAAGCCCTTCTGCTGGAATTGTAACCTATACATACATGGCCATATATATAATGCGAGAACTATGCGGATGGAAAAAGTGTTAATTCGCTAAGATCATTCAGGTGAGCGGGAAATGGTCCAGAGCGCAATAAGCATTTAATAAACTAGATGGAGACGAAATGGAGAGCTTAAATCAGCCACGTCTGAAGCTGCTATACTCGATCCTAGGCTTGATGCTAAATAACTAAGCTTACCCACCAGTCACACCTGGACTGATTATCAATTTCCAACCGAATTATTATTGCCAGGTTCTGGACTAGAGTGCCAAACATCTCAGTAATTCAGTGCTATGTGTCGACCGAGCAAGTGGATGTAACAACTAAAGAGGCCTTCTACCAATTCCTTGGCGACACCTTTGATAAGGCTCCTAACGGTGATATCAAAATAGCTATGGGGATCTTCACTTCGAAATTTGCTTAAACAACATCGGTCTGAAACATGTTATGGGGAAGTTTGGACTCGGTAAGAGGAACGAACATAAATGGAAATTATTTGTTAATTTTTATAACTACCTGTAACATGTGATCGGTGAATTATTGTTTAAGTTCAAAAAATACCACTTAATACCATCCTGAGTTAGCCCAGGCGGTAGAACTCAGAACCAGATCGAAAATATTGAGGTTTTATAATGTTAGAGAAGCTGCCTTCTTGATGTAATGTTCAAAAGTGGTGCTGATATTGGCATCGATCATCATTCCTTACCAGGTGTGGTACAAAACTCATGGGATGTTTGGAGGCTGCAGCAGTGACGCTACATTGTCAAAAAAACAAGAGGGGAAACAGATTAAAGACCAAATTTATTCTGCTTCTGATGTTGCAGTCAAACAACATCTTAGAATTGCGATAGAAGGGCGTGCAAAGAAAGATGTTACAAGCGCAACCACACAAAAAACACTTTTATGATTGAAGTCAATTGATCTCTGTAAGATCCAAGGAATTGATGGAATACCAGCGAAATTACTCAAGGCGGAGCATATTGCTGCGGCTATTATTCACCTTTCCCTGTAGTTTACATTCTCCTTTTCGTAATTCAAGATTATCGGAAACGTGAAACCTATGCCACTGAGTGGAAAAACCCGCAATTTTAAAGACTCCTAAAAAAGCCGACTTGAGAAGTTGTAGCAATTGGCGTGGTGTCTGTATTTTAATAGCAGTCTTCAAAATTATAGCAAAAATCATCTTAATGTACATCAAGGAGTCTAGCGTACTATTCAGGACAAATAGGCAAACTTTGATGAGCGATCACATTATCGAGCAATCCGCAGAATGGACGTTGCCTTTACATTTAATGTCTGTGGAATTTGAAAAAGCCTTTGATAGCGTTGATCGCGAATACGTAAAGGCAGCTGTAAGAGAAGGTATCCCAAAAGAAAAAAAAATTTCGCCATCATAAAGCAGTTCTACTATTTTACCTAATGTTGTCATGTTCCTTACACAACTGTTGGAGCTGATTGGAGGGAAATAAAAAAGCATTCTATCACCTCTATTATTCTTGATAATATTGACCATAAATAAAGTATTGTCTCACTTTGGTTTCCATAACCCCATGTGAGAAATCCTTTACCCGATCCGAGACAACGATTGCAGGCGGACCTACAACTGAAAGTGGACATTACTCTGCGGCCCCCAATAACCTTTTTGTGGGGTTCGAACCTGCAACATCCGGAAGGCCAAAACGTTATTACTTACTCCACCGACGACTAAAGTAACGCAAAAGTATTATGCAGAACCCAATACAACCAACCCTAGCTCCCTGGCTAGAATTAAGCATTTGAAACACTCTACGAATTATGCTGACAAAATATTTCTCCTATGTAGCTTCGAAGTCCTGTGTACAGAAGGACTGTACTTCGGAGAGCTTAACAACAATTCTGCTAAACCCAAATTTATGAGCAGGTGATAAGATGAAATTTTTCTTAGAGAGTAGCAAATAAAACGTGTGGGTAAATTTTATTGTCGCGGACAATAGTAATAGTAGTAGTAGTAGGGGCTGAAGGTAATCTTCTGGCGCCCATCAATAAGGCTCGAATCACACTTAATACATCTGCTGTAATTTGGCGCAATAACAGCATCTACAGACGTCTGCTCTATTTTGCGTCTGTTCAACGTGGAAATTGACCTATCACTTTGCCGACTGGTATCTCCGGTGCATTCTGAATATCAATTAGTCACTATCAACGAAGTCTTATAGGCCTATACGGAATACACATCGGTGTTCTAAGACAAAATTGGCAGCGGACAGACCACAGACTGAGATAGGAGGCAAATAACAACGCTCAATATACTCTAGATTGGATCTCTCATGAGTCATGGGACCCAAGACGCCAAATTGGAGATCGCGACCAGGTGAAGAGTCGATGAACAAAAGTGGCAAACGGCAAGAGAGAGAATCCGCCGAATCGAGGTCCCTATTCCACATTCGTCGACTTTGAAAAGCGGATTACAGCGTTGATTGCGTGTTTATATAGCTCACCTTACGGGGAGACATCCAAGAAAATTAACGCACTATCATCAAGAAGAATTTCAGACTCTGAGGGAAGAATGCATTCTGTGTCTTTTGCGACTTTTGGTTGGGTTGCCAATGATATAATGTGCTGTATCCTAAATAACCATCAGTTGCGGGAGACTAGATGGAAACGTTCAACTCCTTCAACAAACCGATACATGTACCTGAAATTTTCTTGACTATATAAGGTGATAAAATTAATGCTTGCGACAAAATCAGAATCATCCAAATTGGTCCACTCGTTATAAATTACAACTGGATGGATACATTGCGAATTGAGCTGATACAATTAAGAAAGTATTATTACTTGTGAACTCATATTAAACTGAACTAGATTAGTTTACTTCTAGTTTAAGATACTAAGAGTCAAGAGAGGTATTTTTTTATATGATGTGGCCAAAGCCTAGGGGACAACCCTTTGATGCGTTAGCATGGTTTTGGCCGGAAGTGAATTAGGATAAGGGAAGTGAGGAAACTTAAATGCCTTGTTTTTGCTGCGAGCTAGACAACAGCCCAGAGATGGAGTGGATTATTTTAATTTCTTAATAAAAGCTCACGGTTAGACCTGGTCTCGAACCCGAGACCCATGGCATGGTGGTCGTGCCGCTCAACGAATTGATCCAACTCCGTCTCTTGTAGCAATTATACCAACTTAAAAGAATTTTATTATTTTAAAGCGTGAATCATAAGAAAATTGAAATAATCTTGAGAGCTATGACCTGGAATTGTAATTTGTATAAAAACAGGAAGGCTTTAGCAATTCCCTTCTTAGTATGAAATTCATTAAAGCAATATAACATTTAAGTCAGGTATAATCCCAGACACCTTCATGCTGTTCCATTTTACGACCATGAACCTAGAAAATGCAGCTTTAGATATAAACTTGTAATGCGTAAGTTGTATGAAAAATTTCACGTCATTATAAAATGTATTGCTAACGAAGAGAAGACGTTGAAACCTGTAACCACAATGCAGTTTTATGAAAGAGGTTACTCCAATGGTACCATGTATATTCGTAGGATATGGGATAGTACGTATTCTGTACTAATCTGGTACATGATTAATAAGGAAAGTTTTTGTTTTCTTAAATGCGATGCAGGAAATAAATTCATCTTAGGAAATTAATGTTTTAGGTCGATCAATAAAAGTAGAAAGAAAGGGAACTAGAACTTTTGGAAAATTTTACTGACATTTTAAGATTATCAGACCCCAAATTTGTACCCATATTACATGCACACTTGGTACCTAATAAAGTTTTGCTCGATTATTAGTATGTCCGTACATATGAGATCAATATCTAGATTAGGCGCGTAAAAAAGGATCGGTTATTTTAATTTTCTGACACAAAACTTTAAACAGTTCCGACTGATTTACATACAGTTCTGGAAATTACATTAGGACAATAAAGATACTTTTTAAATCCTAGAAATCCTTTTTTCTAATTTTTTCCTTAGTATTTTTTACCATTCTTCTTAATAGTCTTAAATAGTTTAGTCGGCATTGATCGAAACAGTTTTTTTAGCTCTTCCAATTCGATTGTGCTCCACCAGTTTTTAATTGATATCGTCAGATTCTGAAGAGTTATATTGGCGCCCATTTCTATAAACACGTCGAGCAAGAATACCCCTTCAGTTTTCGAATGGATTTAAATCTGGATTCCTTGTAGTCCAGTCAGGAAGAAGGATGCTCCTCATTAAACATCATCTTTTCACTGCCCTTGCCATCGGGCCCGTCCAAATAAATTTTTTGTCATCGCTGAAGACAACGTCATCCCATTCTTTGGCCTTGGCCGGGATCTCTGACTCTGAGCTTTTCGGTCCCGATTTTCAGGTTTTTCGTCGGGATCGCCACCTTTCCGACCCTTGTTCTCCTGTTTGTGGTGGGGTCCTGTGTGCGATCAGCGGGGGTATCTCGTGCTCGGTCGTCGACATTTCTGACTCCCGCGACCTCGAGCTCTTGTACGTTGTCTTGAGATTCCCTACCAGAAGCCTATTTGTGTTGACTGTTTATATTCCCAATTGTTTACCATCCGCAGTGTACGAACTGCTCGCTGTGTCTATTGACAGTTTGTTGGATTCCTTATTTCCCTCGGATAACATCGTGCTCTTTGGTGACTTCAATTTTCCCGGCACACTCTCTCGATGTTGATGGCCTTATTCCTTCATTTACACCTGCTCCCCATTACACTTTATCCTTTTTGGACTCTGTAGCCTCTGCCGGCTTGGCTCAATGCTGTGATGTTTATAATGATTTGGCTAGTTTTTTTGACCTGGTGTTTTCGTCTGACCCTGATGGTACGATTGTGAAAAGATACCTGGTCCTTTGGTTCCTGAATCGAGTCATCACCCTGCTCTCCTGGTTGTCATGTGCTTCGACACCACCGGTGCATTTCCTTCCTATTAGCATTTCTAGGTCCTGTTTCTGTTTCGTCTCTGGCTTGATGGTGCCTCACGATATCTGAGGAACTTGAGGGCTAAAGCTTGGAAGCGTTGGATGGAGCGCACCAGAATAGACAAATATTTTTTCAGGTGTATGACTTCCTTGAAAGTTAGTTTAAGTCGAAATCAGCTGTTTACATGCAACTCATTTTCCGGGGTGCTCATTTAAAACAGTCGCCAACTAGATCAAAATTTGTGTTAGGAATAGGTAAAAATATTTCTCAATTTTTAAAAATGTACGATAAATATAAATTCATTAGAATTTCTCAGAATTAACGCAAGATATAATTTAGTTTTTTTTTGGAGTTTAAAAGAAATTGTTTTAAATGTTTCGAAGTAGGTACAAAAATTCAATATTAATTTGCCCACCTTAAGTTCCATTGCGTGCCTGTATTGATTGAACTACTCCTAAAATATTCTGACTAACACACAAAGAATTTGATACATCTTGAGCTGGTTTATCACACTTCCTTTCCTTATTTCCTTCCAAATTTTATCTTTTTTTGCCTGGTTTCATACAATGCGTGGCTTTAACTGCAGGGAATTTTATCATTTTTCACCTGCTCTATTAGCTTTCTTTTCTATTATTAAAATTTTTTCTTGATTTAATATTTTATCTGCTAACAAAACAACACTACACTTTAAAAATTCAACCAATATGTAAACTGAAAAAACAGGTAATCTTTCAAAATTGTTGCCCAATTTAAAAAAATTGGGTATTACTTTCTAAAGATTGATTTTTAAAAAACACCTTCTTCACGTACCGCTTATAAATCCGAATCCGGAGGTGACTCAATTGGACCGTTGTCATTATTTAAAATATTATCTCTGTTTTTATGAATTAAGAGACTTTCCCATGCGTCCAATTCATTTATTTTACTTATTGATTTTTCTTACTACAGATTATTTATTCCCATGTCATTATGAACTTCCACAATTGAGCCATTTATTTTGAAAGTGGGGTAAGTTCACTTCTGAAATCTACCAAATTTGAGACTTCAGTTAAAAAAAAAGTTATTAATAAGCGTAAGATCTTGAATAGTGTTGTTTTCATTCTAAAGGTTATTATGTTTAAAAGTTACTACGACAAAAATATTTCAAGCTTGTTAAATTTTTTTAATAAATTGGAAAATAAAATTAAAAGTACTTCCAAAATAGACTTGCACCACTTTCAAAATTATCGGCTCAATTATGTGTTGCGCTACTGAAGATTTGTCAGGTTGGAAATTCTTTGCGTGGTTTAGATGATCTCTGTGTCTAATCTTAATTGAACGTTTTGTTTGTCCAATGTATTTTATATTACATTCTCCACAAATTATACTTTAGATACCCGATTTTTGAATATTTATTTATTTACAATATTTCATCAAAGTGCTGATTACTACAAAAAAACTAAATAAGAATGTAATGTAATAAACTATATAAAATCAAAGATAATGAGAGAATATATAATCTACTCTGTCTTTACTGCTTTTTAAAATATTTTGTAATTTATCTTTATTCTCGTATACAATTTGAAGATTTTCTTTTCTTAAGATCTTTTATATTTTATCAGCTAGATGTCCTTGAAATTTTAAAGTAACGATATTATTATTGGATTTTGAAGATGTATGTGTCATCATGTTCGCTCTTATTGCTTTGTCAGCATGTTTTTTTATTAAATTATCGATATCACGTTGTCTGTAGCCGTTTATTCTTGCAATCTCTTTAATATTATCGTATTCATTTATGTAATTTGTCAAAGAAAAGGTAAAAGGTTGAACTTTTTCTACAAATTTATTTCTTGTCCTTGTTTGGGGGCAAAACGAAAAAATTTAAATTTACTATTTTAGTTGCATTCTTTTTACGTTTTCTAATTCCCTTTCGAAAGATTCTTTTGACAAAGGGAATGCAGAATAAAATATAGGTCCAAGGGAGTTGTTTTGTACAAAAACCTTAAATTTATTGAAAAGTGGAAATACAACATCTGTGCATTTAACCATTATTGCATCTGGATTTCCTTCTTATCCTCCTCGCCCCAAACAAGTTCACAAAGGATCTTCTTTGCCATTAGCAATAAAACGCAAATGCATGAAGAAGCAAATAGTGTAGGAAGAAGCGAATTAGGAAAACAGAATATACTTATACGCCCCATATTAATCATATAAACACTGCAACAACTAAAAACATTGTCTCGCACTGTTACCAATGATACTGATCTCGCTGCCGAAAATTTATGTTTTGATTTAGTGCACTGAAAGGGTGGAGAACTTTCTCGTAGTATTTTTCGCAATACTTTTAAAGTCTCAACTTAGAATTTACTTGAAATAAGCATACAAATGTTTTAAACATATTTCTCTCTGGCAAGACAACCTATGTGGACCTTATATGTATAGTGGGCCAAAGCAGAACAAAAGATAGCAGAGTTACGGGTGCCATCCGCATTTGCCCCATTTATATACCTAAAGAAGGAGGCCACCTTGAGCGCAATAAGGCTGCACAGTTCCAATCTCCTCAAAGCAGCCAATCTGACTGGTCACAACAAGATCCTGGAAGAATTCAAGGATGATCTTCAACTCAATTTTACTGTCATGCCGAAAAGGCACAAACTTATATATGCCATTCAAGTTGATCTTTACAAGTAGAGAATACTGGCTTAAGGGGGGTTAATTTTCAATATTTTAAACAAATTTTTAATAAACAAACAAAAATATATAGTTAATATAAATTTATTTTGTAAGTTAAGAATATAATAGTACAACATTTCAAGAGTCTTCTGTTAAATTTTTGGGTAAAAATATTGTGAATTGGAGCGACTGACGGGAAATCTTCGTATATGTACACAAAAAAAATATTGCTTTGCGGTGATCATCATAACTCATTAAATCTAAAAGATTTCGTTAGTTTATGAGTTTCTCGAGGTAACAACCTCGAGATTTTGTTTATTTTATTGACTTTTCAATTTTTAGAAGTAAAAAAAGACGAATGTTTTGAATTCATGAAAATTTTTTGATAAAGATCGGCGAATTTGTTGTTGTAAAATTAATTATAATTATAAAAAATACAAAATATCGACGTTGTTACCTCGTAATTTATTTATAAAAGAAGTGTGCGAAATTTGAGAAGGATCGGATGAGTAGTTTTTGAGTTACAGTGATCTCTGACTTTGAAAAAACTAAACCTGAGAAAAACGCATCTAAAGTTGTAACACTGTCCTTTTGTATATGGGATGGATCGAATGGAGGGAGACCCGTGGCACTGTATCTCCGGCAGTTTTGCTCCAATCGATCTCAAATTTTAAATTATTTTTTTTTATTAATATATAAACATTTATAATTTATATAATATTATAAATAAAGCAGTATGAAATTCTTGTTTCAAATATGGAGCAAAATCATGATTTTGCAAAAGGGTACCATCCAACAGCGGATGCCAAAGGATTGCAACGGAATGCAACGCTGAAGGCCCTCCCATTCGCAAAGTAGATGAATGGAAAAAGGTATGAATTAATTAGTTAAATAAACATTTTTAAATCTAAATTAAATGATTTCAAGTGTGGTTTAACTATAAATTTTTTATAAAAAAGAAGCTAAGAGAAAATAAAAAGCAACAAGAAGGTACTGGAGGTGGTCGTAAAAAGCAATATAGCTTTTCGCCCCTAGAAGAATAAATGGGATTAGTGGGTCAAAATTTTTTGGAGGCGATGAAGAACTTTCGCATATTATAGGTGACATTCTAGATGATGAACCTGATGCTAGAGATCTTTTATTGAAAGAGAACGTTCCGCCACAATCTGATAGTCCCAAACCTGCAAATAGTTACAAAAGTTAACATAAATTATAGTCTATGTGCGCACATTACTTACCACCATTGCATTTTAACTGTGATAACCTTTTCTATTATACAAAATATGCTTATTTTCGGATGGAGCAATTATTTTAATATGAGTTCCGTCAAGATTCCCAATGATGCCAGGAAATCTATACTTTTCAAAATAATACTGCCTGCTTCTCCATTTTTCATCCTCAGACAACGTATAGGATATCCACTTCTTGCATAAAACTTCTTCAAATAGGATTAGCATTTCCGCCAAAACAAAAGACATAGCAGACTGCGACATTCCAATATTTGCATCTTGTTCGACTCCTTTCTGGTAACCTCCCTCTGCCAGGAATCTCAAAGAAGCTGCCAGCTTCAGATAATCGGAAAGAGAAATTGATTTTATTCTATTATTCACCCATTAAATATTTAAAAAAAGCCTTTGAAATGCGGAAAAGTTGAACAAATCTAAATGGCAATATTATTACTATTAAAACAATGCAATTCAAAATAACTTTTTCACATGAAATTTAGGAGTTCAAGTGGATTTGAGGAATCTCGTATTCTTTTCCTAATAATTCTGCAGTTTTCCTGATCGTTTTCACTATCGGAACTATAATACATAAAAAATATGCCAAACTAAACAACATTTTGAACAAGAGAAGTGTCAAAATCTTTTCGATCAAAGTTGGCTACGTATCCAAATTTTCATTTGAATAGTTGGTGAACCTGTATAATTTAAAGGATTTGTATGGCAGTTCTAAATATATGTATAAGACGATCGTTTTCTGTAATTAGAAAACAAGATCGTTTCGTCTCTGATTTTCGTCTCGTCTTACATTTCGTTTCGTTTACCATAATAGGCCTCCAGGAGTACTATATTTTCAGGAATTTGCAAGAGTGCGGGCGCTGCTTATCTTCACTTGATGACGTCATAATAGCTTAGTTAGATTCTTTGTTTCAGTCATTACATTTGCAATTTTTCTTAAATATGCCATATGCAACCTTAATATTAAACATTTCTAATTTCTTACTATTTCCAGGTTACTTCTTTAGGTTCAAAGAAATCTTTACATCCTTCGCCATAATGAATAAAGAATAATTTTTCTCAGGATATAAGGTGATAAGTAGATTTCCAACCCCTTTAATCATATACGATTTAAATTAATATTGACATCGATCGGTATTTGCATCCAATTATTATTACTACCATCTCTGAACTGAAATAGAACCAAAACACAGGCGAAGAATCATCTTTATTTTAAACCAGGCAGGACAACACACAGTACAGATAATTTCAGATTCATAAGTGATTTATTTACATTAACACGTTAGTTTCATTCCAGGGATGATACTTCAGATATAAGGGTCGATGAGCCTGTAACAAGTCATGTACAAGTAGTGCATTTCGGCTGGGGACATGACCCGTATAAAGTAATGAAATGTATATACATGTATATAGTTACTGAAATGCGATTATGATGCATTTTGGACAAGCTACAACCACGAGTTTGAAATGAATTTCCAATGCAATAACAAAAATGCGTTTCGGCTGCGGACATAGCCTGTAGACCGTAACGCATTATGTGATGTATAATCAAAGATAACTGTCAGGCGTTTCATGCGGTTATGAATTGCTCGGACCTTTGAGTCTAGAATTATTTGGCACTGCCCAAATGCACTCAAAGAACTGGCCTAAGGCAATTGAATTACGTTGATCTGGGTACCAGGGCACGAGAGCATTGAAGGTGATGAAATGACGGATCGTCTGGCAAGACAAGGCGCGGATTCTCAGTTCATTGGAATTGTGCCGTTTTGTGGATACTCGAAAAGTCAGCTGGCTATGCGTATCAGGTCATGGGAGGACAGACGTTACCACTCACACTGGATAAATACTCCGGAGTTAAGGAAACGAAGAGCTTCATAACCTACTAAAAACTGAAAACAGTAACGTTTCTGTCACTCAGCAGACCAGATTTAAGGTTTGTAACAGGAATTTTAACTGGTCATTGCCACCCATGCTACCGCCTTAAAAGGATGAGACTAGCTGAGGAAGACCCCTGCCGCTTTTGTTTGAAAGAGGAGGGGATAGCGGAATATATCCTCTGCCACTGCAAAGATCTTCGGTCGAGTCAGGCTCAGCCATCTCTGTGTAGCTTTCCTATCACCGTTAGGCATAGCTAAGGCAGCCCCCAAGAAAATTTTAGGTATAATTAAAGAACTGAAGTTTGATTGGATGGCTTAAGTTTAGTATAGCATCCTGTCACAAAAGATCAATTTGATCAAAGTTACAGAAGGCTAAGAACTTACAGATCCACATCTTATACTAATAAGGACTCGTATATCTTTCCCCTGGCCAATATGATTTGGAGTGCCACGAAATTTTCATTAAATTTACATAGTGATTAAACACTTATACGTTTTATAAATTCCACAAAATTAATTGAATAAATTTTAAAAGATATTACATTCGAGTCAATGCGTTTTGCCTTACAAATAAACACAAAGTGAAAAAAGCGCGGCACAAACAAATACATATATGTACGCCTACATACATAAATACAAGTGTTAAATTTTTTATTATAACTGGATTTAGCAAGGTACTTCTATTCGTAAAATGTATTTGGTCATTTAATAGAGTAAAACCGTCATCAATAGCCTTCTTGATTTCAAAAATCTCGTACCCAGAATTTGTCCTCCTCCTCCTTTGTGGACCAATTCTAAATCTTTAGTATTGCACTGGTGTCTGTGAATTTAACATGTTTTAAAGTGGAATTATTTGTTTTTGTCAAGTCAATATATTCGTAAAATCTTTTTGTCTTTCCTATGTATAGTTTTCCCAGACAGTCTGCACAATTGATTTTATATACACCACTCTTTTGCAAGAAATCAGTCTTTTTAATAATTTTATTGTTAGAGAGCAGGTTATTCGCCAAGGTATACTATTTTTTCCACTGCAATACGTCTTATATTGATTATACCTATGAATTTATATTCTCATTTGAGGTGAAGGCGACTTAGTTGATATCTTCAATATTTTCGTAGGCATGTATAAAAGTACCTATTTACAAAAAATTAACCTTAAATTGTTAACATCTATTTAAAGAAAATTTCAAACTCCTTAAACTTATACTTTATTTGCTCCGTAAGAAATTTATGACAACCTCATTTATAAATAGTTTTCCCATAGAAAGTTAGAATTTTACCTCTTTCAATTTCATTACCTTCATTCGGGCAACCATAAATTTGGTGTATCTGAAAGCCCAAACTTTATATTTCATGCACGAGAGCACTTTATACCTGTTGAATGTTTGTCAACGAGAAAATTTGCAAACTCGCATACGTCGTACACCCACTTACATCACTCGTAAATCGGGCGGCTCATATTTCTAAGATTTATTATTGCAACTGTGTACCTTGAGTTATACAAAAATTCTTTCGGATACCCTCTTCCCATATAATTTATGTGTTTTAACCTCTATAACATAAAAGTAATTTACACTACGTTCAACAGACGCTTCAGGGACAGAAAAGCTCAATTCCTGAGTGGAGCGCATTTACTGTCTTGCATTAAAGGTAAAAGTGCCTACGGCACTAAGGGTACGTAGCCGTAACTTGAGCTACTCGAGGTATGGTAATATACTCTTATTGCTCACCCCAAAACAGAAAACATTTCCCTTTATTAGACGTAAAAGACGAAAGTATCTCCAAGTTATAAGCAATTTGGGTAATGAAAGGCTGTCGACATTATGAACGTACCTAGAGAACACTTTTGCGTGAACCACAAACAATAATTGTGATTATTGTCAATATTACTAGAAGCCAGCCGGCAATCACAATATTAAATTATGCGGTGTCCTTCGGGTTATGTAATAAATACACAAAAAGCTTCCACGGTTTCAGGTTATCTGACTAATGTTGTTTACTACGTACAACAGGTTGCGTGAAAGGTTTGCTAACAATTTTATAAATGTTTTTTCGGAAAGCATTGTTTTTGGATGAATTGAACTGCCAATCACGTAAATCAAGGACTATAAAACAAAACTAAGTAATTTTCGGAACTTAATTAGTGAGAGAAGGTAGTTAGGATAATGGCACCACAACGCAACAGTACATGCATGCTCTGTCCAGAACGTTTTGTAATCAACTATTCATGTAAAAATTAAGTAGTAATTTCAGTAAGATTAATTTTATTGTTGGAATGTGATTCCATATAATATCTACGTGAGCTTTAGACGATATTCTCAATCCTGTTTTTGAGTAATTCGCTCATATGCATTATAAAACCATCAGGAAGTTTCTGCAAAAGAAGTATAAAAAATTTTTGACAGCACCATTAAAGACAATTCCTTTTAACACCGTTTGGCGTGTCCGAGAGACAAGGTACGTCTGAGTAAAATTATACTTTTCCAAATGCTAGCCAACTGCATGCACGTATCAATAAAAGACACACAAAATAGTCCAAACTAAGCACGGTAAGCTCAAACTTTTTCCAGACACAAATTTAAATTGAAAACAATAACATTTTTTTCGATAAACTCATTCGAGACCGACGTCTAAAATAGCATAACAATCTCTACGTTTGTGCAGTTGAGTCTTATTTTTTTACTCGGGTTAATAAAGATTGTCACTGCAACTGACAAATCTATAAGAATAAAAATAAAAAATTTTAGATACGAATTAGATCACTATGCGTGCTCGCAACGGGCGTATACCTATATACTTTTGAAATTATTAACGTCTGTACTTACTTTGGGCGTGAATGTACCAACTCAATTATTTTTACTCAGGTGAAAAAAATTTAATTTTTTTCTTAATTTAAATATATAAAAAAATCAACCTACCGAATCGCACGAGTCCAAACGCATCTAGAGTAGCTGAAAATTGTTCAATTAAAAACTCTCCTTGTCAATTTATAGAGAATTATATAGCGAACAAAATGAAACAAAATAAATCAAATTGATTCAAAAGTCCTCGCTTAATCACGCCCAAAACTTCGAAAAATTGTGTTTCGAGAAAAACACTCGCAAAGGTTTGTAATTAGTATTAAATAAGTGAAATTTCCGGAAAAGACAATTCTATAGAGGCATTTCCAGTTTGCTGATCGAAAGAGATACAAAAATTTTAAAATTCCAATAAATTGTTGGCAGTTGATTTACTCCTTATGAAGCCATGTGAAACGGGTTGCATTGATCGTAAATACAGCCTCTAAAATCTTGGATATACAGGAAAGATTAGCAACTGGTATGTAATTCGAAATTTCGCCCTTATGCCCATTTATGTGAAGAGGAATAAATAAGGAGATATTCCAGCTTCCGGAAAAAACACCACCACGAGTTGACAGATTAAATAAATAACACAGAATACGAGCAAGAGAGGAACTACGTCAGGACCAATTAAAAAACTATCAGTAAAAGTAAAAATTTTCTTCAAAATCGTAGCTTCGTCAAGTATAAAAGTCTTTGGATTCGAGGGAAGCCGGTGAAAACCTCGTCCAATCCTTAAAGCTAATATCACAGGTCCAATAAAATAGTTTTAAAAAAAAAAGTTGAACCGAACAACTACAACAAAAATATTTAATCGTCATTTCTTATGATCCCGTAAGCTGAAACGTTCAGGTGGTATTATGTATTATTTTCAATTGTGGTTCTGTAGTTGTTTTATTTGTTTAATTTGCACCGACTTCAAAATGTCGAAATAGATATAAAATGAAAAATTATTTTATGCTTTTTAGCGCCTTTTGTGAAGTCGGTTCAACTTTTTTTTTAAAAACTGTTTTATTTTTCACTTTTTAGTGTCTCCGACTCTATAGAACGAAGAAAGATCCTTCCAAATCGGTCCACGCGTTAAAAGTTAGTTTTAACCTCCAACCCCACCCCCATTCCACTATACATTTTTTCTCATGGTTTCCATCAAGGAACATACTCTACCGAACAGAAAAGGAATTATCCAAATCGGTCCACGCGTTAAGAAGTTAGACTACCCCCCCCCCCCCCCCCCCCCACTCTTACCTTTCACCAAAGGACCAAATTATTCTCCTATTAGCAATGGGGGCCATACTCTATACAACAAAAAAAGAACCATCCAAATCGGACCACGCGTTACAAAGTCAGGTTTCACCCCCACCCTACCAACATGGTATCAATGGGTGGACATACTCTACCCAATAAAAAAAGAATCATCAAAATCGGTCGACGCGTTACGAAGTTATGCCCGGTCAGACATAAAAAAAAAAAACATACGCGTCGAACTTAGAACCTTTTTGTTTTTGGGAAGTCGGTTAAAAACGCAATCTTAAAGAAATCGGCAAACAGATTTTCTTTCGTCAAAGGCTCGTTGCTTTCGCTTCATAAGCAGTAAATCAACTGCCAAGAATTTATCGGAATTTTCTAATTTTTGTATTTCTGGAATTGATGATTTCGTGAAAAACGCCTTTAAAATTTTTGTTGGCTTTGGTTTATGTGGTATACAAGTAATTTGGGTTCGGATTTTTACTTGCAATTTAGGATACATGTTTTGGACGTATTTTGCTTCAAAAATAAATGAAAAAAATGAGAACATGCTCTTATGCAAGTAATTTCTAAGTACTCGTTAAGGGCAACTTAAGGGGGAATTCCCGGAGATAAATGCCAAAAAATCCATTTTCGCCTGATCATCTGATGAAGTGAAATGATGATTTCTGTGATCGTGATACCTTCATTTATTGGGTAACATTCTTGTTTAGCATTTTGTAAGATAGAATAACAGGGGTAGACATTCTTCTTCGCCTGCTGAATAACTTTATAAAGAGATCAGCTTCTATAAATATTGCCAACGCTTCTGATGACGAATACTTCCTAGTTGTTGTTTGTTTACTGATACTGGCAACTGCTTTCCGAAACTTCGTTGCTCGATCCGAAGATTCAGTAATTTCAGTAATTACTTTGGCCATATCAATATTACCTTCAGCTACATTTTTCCTAAGTTCAAGTGTTTCGCGACGAATGGTCACTCGATTCTCCGAACTTCTTTCTTGGTCTACCTATTGAGCAGAAAGCAACAGGAGCAGCAGGTACTGATATCTCTGTATACCCTCTAAGCATTTTGGCGAATTCGCTCTAGGCGAAACGTAAACGTAATGTTTACGAGTCGCTCTGACACCAACACTAATGTATCGAAGCGTGCCAAATAAAAATAAACCTGTCATTTGTTTACTCACCTTCGTAATCTTAAGTTGTGCAGTTTAAAGTGTTTGGACAATTTTTCAGTGCTGTTTTAATTATAAAGTATTATTAATTGTGATAGTTGATATAAGACAATTAGTGAATTGCAGTGGACAATACACCAATACTTCACTTTGCGTCGGGGTTACGTTCCAAAAAAAACACGACGCAAATTGAAACGACGCAAAGTGAATTAAGATTTTCTATAGCAAACCATGTAAAGATCGAAGATAGGTTCCAGGGTTACGAAAATACTACTTTTTAAAAAGAAAATTGAACAAAGTAAACATTTAAAAACCAAAAATAATATAAAATTTTATTACATACACACAAAAAACAAAAGAAAACGTATTCAATTAAAACAAAATAAACTATTCAATTAATTTATGAAAAACAAAATTAAAATTAATCACTGTCTGATGAGTCCATAGTGTCTGTTGTCGTAAGTCGGCTTTCTTTCACAAAAAATTGGTCCAATATTTGCTGAACAGCTTTTGTTTTCAACGTAAAATAAATTTCCTTGTAGCAGTTGATATTCGTAGCTACCGCCTGAGACACTTTAAAATTCCTTCCGCTGTTAGGATCGTTTTTTAAAAAAATCTCCATAGCTTCGTCAATCAAACACATCGCTTTGGAAATTTGTTGGACGGTCACTGTCATCTTCTTCATTAGCAAATTGCAACTCCAGTTGCAATAGTTCATTAGAGAATTCTTGGTTATGCGAGGTTAGCAATTCATTTATATCAGTCTCCTCCATACCTTCAAAGTTAGACCCTCTAGCTAAATAAGAAATTTCATGACGAACAGCTGGTGTACCATCAACTTCTGCAGCGCATATTCGGTGAACACATTCAGGCCATATTTTGCGCCAAACACCATTCATGCAAGATGGTTTAACCTCCTCCCACGAATCGGAAATAATTTCTTTGGCTTTCATAATGTTGTACTTTTTCCAAAACTCTAGCATGGTAGGCTTATCTTGTCCATCAGTCTTACTTAAAAGAAGTTTAAATGTTCGTCGAAGGTAATAACTTTTAAAAGTCGATATTACTCCCTGATTCATCGGCTGAATAACTGGTGTCGTATTAGGCGGCAAAAATACAAATTTCATGTTTTCTGACAACTCATCAACATAAACTGGGTGGCCAGGAGCATAGTCTACTAGGACCAAAGCCTTGAAGTTTAAGTTTTCCTTGTTGCAATAAGCCTTAATTTCTGGAAATGCACAAGTTGAAACCCAGTTTTGAAATAATGATGTTGTCATCCATGCTTTTTTGTTTGCTCGCCAGTGGACAGGAAGTAGATTCTTTGAACAACCTTTCATAGCTCTTGGATTTTCTGATTGATAAATGAGAAATGGTTTAAATTTGAAATCACCATTTGTATTACCACCAAGAAGAAGTGTCAGTCTATCCTTGCTAGCTTTAAATCCTGGCGCAGATTTTTCTGTTTTAGATATGAAAGTTCTTTAGGTAGACGTTTCCAAAATAACCCAGTCTCGTCAACATTAAAGACTTGTTTCGGATCATAGCCACCTTCATGAATTAATGGTTTTAACTCTGTCGGGTAGCGTTCTGCAGCAGTTATATCAGCGCTAGCTGCTTCGCCTTTAAGAGCGATGCTGTGCAGATTTGCTCGAACCTTGAATCTCTCAAACCAGCCCTGACTAGCTTCAAATGTTTCATTCTTGTCTGTATTACTACCACTAGCATTATCGTTGGATACTGCTTTACTTTTTATGTCATCAAATAAGCTTTTTGCTTTCGTCTGAATTACCATTTTACTTAATGGTATTCTCTGCGCAACTTGATTTTCAATCCAAATAGAAAGCAAGGACTCCATTTTGATCATCAAAGCACTCCTTGAACGGGTCATCGTTTTAGCATCTAATGATGTTGCAGATTTTGCAGCCTCTCTTATTTTATCCTCATCTCGATCTCTAATAGTTCTGACAGTTGTTGCACCCAGACCAACAGCCTTTGCTATCTCCACAGCCTTCTTTCCCCGATCAAATTGTCGCAGAATATCTAATTTTGTCTCCAAGCTACTAGTTTTTTTTTTATTTTTGGTAATTCTACCAGCAGCGCCGTTTCCACTTATTTGGCTAAAAAAAATTTCAAGTGTATGTAAAAAAAATAATGTAACTCTGCCAATAAATAAATTGGAAAAATATTTACCTTTTTTGTAACCAGAAACAACCCGTAAAAATTTATAAAAATTTATTATTCTCTTTTAAAAAAAGCACAACACACTACATAATTGAAACTGAACTCTAAAATTAGCAAAACAAAGTGAAAATAAAACTGTATTAAAATTGCGTTGATTTTTAGTTAGAAAGGGAAACCCCGAGTTTTGATGGCATGGCGCAATTAGAAACAATTTAGAAAAAAAAAAAAATTTCAAAAAATTTAAAAAAAAAATTAAAGACTCGAACTCAAAACTACGCAACCTCTAACGACGCACAGTGAAAATTAGTACTAATTAAGCAGCGACGCAACTTCGAAAAAATGCAAAACGAAACGACGCAAAGCGAGGTATTGGTGTATAGAGAATAGAAAATTAAGTGCTTTATTTTCGAGGAGTGAAGATTTTATTTGAGTAAATTAAATTAAATTAAAATTGTCTACAAATGAATGTACATTTATAAGTTAATAAAAAAATATTTTAAATATAAAAATATTTGAATGAATGATGTAGCTTTCTTTTCACCTCTCCAAATATTTCGAAACGATTTACATTATTAATTTCTTTTATAATTAAAGTTCGCTATGGGACCCTTCACTATCAGAACTTTTGCGCCGAAGGTGAAGTGGAGTTTAACTGTTAAACTTCAACATACATCTCGCGCAAAAGTTTTTGCAGTGAAAAATCTCAAAGTGAACTTTATGAAAAAGATTTATCAGCGGCTGAAACTATTTCGTTTACGTCACGCTAAAAGCATTACGTTAACGACACGTCCAAGGCATTTCGTAAACGACACACTAAAGTATTACATAAACATTCTCTTTGGTCAAATGAAACGTTAACGACTCGTTTCTGTTACGCCGGCGGCGTAACGTTGGCGAAGAGTACTATGAAAGTGTGACTTCGTCGGCGTTACGTTTACGACTCGTCATGTTTAGAGGGAGGGTACTGCCATTCTTAATTTTTCTCAAAGAAAACTTCCATGCTTTTCCACGAAAGGCATTTGTAAACAATCTTGAAATTACTTAATATATTCCGTATTTGAATGAGTTGTTAACCGGAACAGTTTTATCTTCCAGATACTTTAGTTTTTGGTCCATCAGAACTCATGATCTCATGCAGATATTTGCGAGTCACAGTAATGACTGATACGTCGGAATCTAAAAAAAAATTTGTTTTGAAAAAGTCAAACTACAAAAACTAATATAATAAAAATATTGCTAAGACAAAATGTGAAAACTCGTTTTTCTTATAGAAATATTAAAGCAAACTCGAAGGTTTAAAGCAGTGATGGCCAAACTCACACTACTTAACTCGAGGAATGCTTAAAAGCTTTAGAAGCATTTTGTACTGTTTGTTTAATTTAGAAACTTTAAATGTTTGCAAAAGGTTGTACATCTTAAGATATTGTACAATTGCTTACAGAACTACTTAAATATGAAGATTTTTTAAACTTTTGTATGCTTTAACAATTAAAAAATGCAAAAACAGGAAACCGAATACAGCCAAACAAGTGCATATACGAATTTAAAAGCTCACTTGCCCGCGGGCATAGGTTTGGACATCACTGGTTTAAAGTGATATATTTCATTTTAATATTGACAAAATAGTTTAAAAAATCTAACATTGCATCTAAGCGTTCATTGTACCATAAAAATGGATAATAACTGGAATAAATTCACATAAAAAATATTTTAAGTAATTTACTAACCTGGATCTTTAATATCCATGACGATTTTTTCCACAAAAAAAAAGGAGACAAATAAAAATATACCAAAAAAACTTGGTTTAAAACTAGAGTGCTAAAAACAAAAACATGCGCGTTTAGCGAAAGCAAACTTTCAACTGCCAGTACATTTGGGTGACATGGACATCCCTGATATCTATGGATTCTTCGGAGATGCAAACTCAGCCCTATTTATTAATAAAGGTTACAAATATTGATTTATGGCGATGTTTGGAGGCTAAATACCCCACAGCGCGACGGGGGCGAGACACAGGCAATGGGCAAGCTCTCGAAACAACCCCCCGAGTATTATGCGCATGACTCCGTCGTGAGCTTGTATTTTATTTTTTATTTTTGTATTTTTTTACGTAATAGCTTGTATTAAGCTTAAATAAATAAATAAATAAATAAACACTGTGAGGATTGGGAGCCATCAGCCGGCTTAGAGGAATCAGATGAAACGCAGCCAACTGGTTGAGAAGTCACAGAAACACGAGCCTCGTCCACCACATCAACATCCCCGGAAGACGACTCGTTCTCGCATACACCAGCGGACGTACCAACTTAAAAAATTCAGTAGTAGTTTGCCGAAACCCTCTACAGATATTGCCATCAGATTAAAATGCATTATATAAAAGGAATTAAAAGAAATCATTGTGGGATAAAGGAAACGGATAGATGACTAAATAAACGATCTTCAAAGTACAAAAGTGATTTTTAATGGAAAACTTTAATGGTATCGCGTAAGCTCTGCTTAACAATGGTGAAAGGCAACTATTAAAGGAGGTGCAAAATGGCCGAAACAAAGATTTTAAAAATACCGGGAAAGCTATTTAAGAAAATGCTTACGTGAAAAATGTATTGAGGATCTGTTCAATTTTATGTCAGTATCTTCAGATTCAGTAATCATCCAATCCAGTAGTTATAACCAGTTTTAAAAAACTACCTGCAAATAAATTGAAACATTATTCTATTAAATTCTTTGATTTACTAATATTTCATGTGATATTCTAATCCGGAAAGTATCGATGAGCATTTATCACTTACATTAGTAATGTTAGTTACGAAGTACTTTTTCTGTAATCTTTATGCAGGCAGTTACACATCACGTGTGAAAGATGAACGATCCCTAGTAGATCATTCAATATTAAAGAGAAAAATTGGTTGGGGAGAAAACAAAGTAAAAGTTTGGTACTTTTCGGACTTTAACTTGGCATCACTGAGATGAGTCCTGATCAGCTGTTGGATCAACATTGCTGTGCTTATAACCTCAAAATTAAGTTTAACGATGGCAAGTCCTCTTGAAAATTCCACATTGTTTGAACAACGTTCTGTGATTCGTTTTTTACTTGCTGAAGGTGAAAAACCACGTAATATATACTGTAGAATGAACAGTGTACAATGAACAGTCAATACTACTCAGATATGCTTTTGAACAAAGTGAAGCCAACTATGAGAGAGAAACGTCGTGGATCTCAGAGGAGAGGTGTGATTCTCCATCAAGACGACGCACGTCCTCACACTGCTCAACTTATCCGTGAAACCATGAAAAAAAAGGCTGGGAGTAACTGGCTCATCCTCCTTACAGTCCCGATTTAGCACCATGTGATTTCCGTTTGTTTGGTCCATTAAAGAAGGCATTACGTGGGAAGAAGTTCCAGGATAACGAAGATGTCAAAAAATTTGTGGGAAATTGGCTCAAACACCAAGACAAAGAGTTCTTTGCAGCCGGTATAAAAAAGTTAGTAACTCGTTGGAACAAGTGCATAAATGTTGGTGGGGATTATGTTGAAAAGTAGCAACAGTTTTGTTTTGTAAAAATAAAAGGTGTTTTTCTCAGACCAATTTGTCTCTTTAATTATTGAATGACCCTCGTATTAGACCAAAATGAGAAACGAAAATAATTGTATGGGGGTGGGGTCTATCTCCCTCCTCCCAGCTATAGGGATTTGAAATTTTTTACGATGAAAAAAACCAGTATTACATTTTAACATATATCTTCTAAAGTTTTAGTGCTAGAGACGTTATTAATATTTCAGTTTGCCAGGTAAGCTGCCAGGTGGTGCTAGGTTAGGTTAGGTTAAAGTGGCTGCCTAAGATGGCACACTTAGGCCTAAGAGGCCCTTTGTGCTACCTCAACGTGCTTGAAATTTACAACCCCATAAAATTATCTAAGGAATAGGAGGGTTAACATTCTGTCCCCTGTGCACCGAACCAGTTTTTGTATCTAGTGGAACTAGTTCACGGGAAGTCAAAATTATTTTGACTGGGTTGTGAAGGATGTTCATCCTTAGTTCGTCGTCGGGAACCATTTTGCACTCCCGATAAATCAAGTCAGATTTTTGACATCTATGGAGCCTAGCTCGGTTTGCTCTTTGAAGTAGGGGGAGCCCAAAAGCCGGTTCCTACGGTTGGCTAGGGCCGGGCAGCTACCGAGGAGGGGAAGTATGGTTTCCTCTTCCTCCTCGTCGTGGCAACTCCTATAGAAGTTGTTTGAGGGCACGCCCAGCCTATCGGCGTGTCTACAGGTGGTGCTAAAGACTGTTTTTTTTTTTACTGCTAATATTTAAAAAAAATATTGATTTTCAAATTTAAATTTTCGGAAACTAAAATCAATTTTTTCGTTCTAAATGGAAATATCTTGAAAAACTGCACTATATATTTTTTATTATAAAATAATATAGCGCATAGGTTATAGCGTAGGTGTAAGTGCGGCAACGGTGTGGAGAGTGTTACGAAGAAAAGGACTTCATTCTTTCTATGTAACACCCGTGCAGGAACTTCAGCCGCAGGACAAAATAAGCCGCACAGAATTCTGTAATTGAAAACTTGAAGAAGACTTTGATGATTAGACAATCTTCGATAAGATTCTGTGGACGGATAAATCACAATTCACTAAATATGGCATAGTGAATTTACACTTTGGAGTCCAGAAAACCCAAGAATTGCTCGACAGACCTTGTCCCATAACAGGTTCTCCGTAAACTTGTGGGCACGAATTATAGGTAATCAATTTATTGGTCCACATATTTTACTGCGACAACTATTTAAACTTCCTGCAAAACGATGTAATTGAGTTAAGGGGGGAGTAAGGTTAATTCGATACAAAAAAAGCATATTTTCGATAATTTATTTTGTCAACACAGTTAATATATATTTATTTCTATAATTACTACATAATAAAATAACATTTGAAGAACATTTCGTGAAATTTTCATTAATTTTTATGAAAAAATGAGCCGTTGACAGCGAATCTCCGCGCACGTCTCAAAAAAAAGTTTGATTGCGGTGCCCCTCATAACTCATCATTGGATCATCTGAAGTCAAAAAACCAAAATGATTTTCTTAGTTATAATTTTCTGCAGGTAATGACCTCGAGTTTTTTTTTTATTGATTTTTCAATTTCTTACAGCGCTTGGAAGTAAAAAGGCCGACTTTTCATCAAAAAAATAGAAAATTTTGTGATTTTAAAATACGTTAAAATTAAAAAAAAAAATAACTCGACGTCATTACCTCGTCATTTATGTAAAGAAAAAGTGTGCAAAATTTCAAGAGGATCGGTGCAGTATATTTTTAGCTACAGTGGGCACCGACTCTGAAAAAGCTAAGTGTGAGAAAAACGCGTTTAAAGTTTTAACACTGATCTTTTGTATATGGGATGTATCGGATGGAGGGAGACCCGAGGCACTGTATCTCCGGAAGATTTGCTCCAATCGACCTCAAATTTTAACTAGATACTAGTTGTACTATCAAATAAAAAATTTTTTACCTTACCTTACCTTAATATTTATTTTGAGTTAAATCAGATACATACATTGCAACATACAAGTAGCCTATGTAATTTATTCGGGTTTTTCTTGCTTTCCTCGCACTCTGAGTTGTGCCGGTACTTCGTTGCCATTAACAAATTTTGAGATGAAAGAATACTCAGAAATCTAGATAAATTTCGTTTCAAATCTTATTTTTCCCATTCGTTGTTTCAAGACCTATCAAATGGCCTTTTAAGACCAAACGAATTAAGGTTCATACTTTACATGGGAATGATCTTAAAAAGCAAACAGTATCGAATCTGAAATGGTGTACACATGGCAACTTTTCTTTAATTTTTCCAAAATTGAATGTAATTTGCTTTTAACACCTTCACATTTTATGATTTTTCCATCCACAGAACAATTTAATGTTAGCATTTAAACGGTTAATATTTTCCAGGCCGCACATAGCGAGCATATTTCTGTGAGATTTTCCGGTGTTTATGACCTATATATATATTGCAGCCCATTCGTTTGGAGCACAAAATAGACTTAATAAAGTCATGGCAACTTTATAGGGCTAGTACCCGGCTCTGCGGGAGTGCTATGGATGGGTTCCGCAGTATGTATAGTCACGCCAACCAATATTTGAATGTTTCTCAATTTTGCATGACCGTGAAATGATACAGATATTCTCGTTTATTGGCTTTAACTTTCATTTTAAAAATGGTTGACGTTGAAATCTTCGTTGGCGGGGTAACTTTTACGTAATAGTATCGTTAATGTTCCATTTAACGTTACAAAATCACCTTTAACGTTCACCACCAACACTATGTAGAGTAGTCTTCATTCGACGGTAGGCGGTACACGATTTAAATGGTTTCCGGTAACTACTTACTTCCTACAAGATGTGTCAGGGTTCATAACCTTTAAGTTGTTGGAAATGTCAAGTTAATCCAAGCCGAAATGAATCCCAAAATTTATGAGTATTCTTTTCAATAGTAACAAGGCGGTTTCTCGTTTTTGTTCACCCCAAGAGTCCTAGCCAGAACACCGAATCGCAAATTTGCACTTACGGAAAGTTTTCGTATCATTAAGTATAATGATAAATTGTGTTATGGCTGCTTCCATTCCTGGACGATTGTTGTGGTTTCCCCGGATTAAAGGTTTTCGCTCAGTCAGCGCTTCGGGTGGTTCCATAATAAAAATTGGAAAGAACGAAAATGGTTTCTGCACAATTTAAGTGAGATTACAATTACAATGTTAATGAAGTAGGTTACACACCTAAAAACTATGTGTGTTTCCTTATTCTATTCAGGCTGATCACCTGTGGTAAAAGGATAACGAGCTAAAGGTGTGAGACCAACAAAGTACGAAGAAAAGAAGGGATTTTCGTATCGAAAGTAAAGCTTTCCACCAAGCACGCAAGCATTTTCCTGGTAACGTAAGCAAGCCTATAGGATTTCGAAATCCCATGCTGAAATCCACTTCAATTTCATATGCCGTAAAGGAGCCTGAAGTAGTTTCAATAACTGAACATTTACATTTTTGACTACATTTTGTGATCTCATTTAGATATGTTCATCCACCTGGGAAAAGTTTGATGAGGCAGCTTGCTTGGATTTGCAAATAGTTCAATATAACTAGGTGAACCACTGGTACTGCTCTATAAAGTTGCAAAATGTAGTTCTTCATTGTGGTAAAAACAGCACTGGCATATCCTCTGAAAATTGAATTTCGTAAAGTTTTACTATAAAATGTCTCATATAAAATTTATTGAAGGATTGCACGAACATGTCTTTCGACAAATGGGTGCTAGTGGGAGGCTGAACGTGCACTGTGTTTGACAATACGTTGTCATTAAATCAGGACAATGTAAAGTTTTCCCTGTGGAATTTCGTATGAGTAATATTAAGATTAATGCACGTAATAGGAACTAATAAAACCCATGAAATCCGGCACAGACGAACTCTGACGACTCCACTGAAAGCGAATTTTATTAAAATTTATGTTAAGAAATGTGAATTTCGTGTTCATGTGTGTAGACATTTGTGAAAGGTTCAACAAATATTTGGCATAGCCCTAGACGGTTAATAGGTTTCATAAAAAATAGCGAAACCAGGGGTAAATTTAGCAGCACGCAGCCCTAAAAATTTAAGTACTAACGAGAAATAAACTCGCTCAAATCAACCATTAATTAATGCCTTTCTTTATAGAAAGTCAAGAGTCACGGTTATTAGTTGTGACGCATATTTACGGATATATCTTTCGGTGGTATCAGTATTATTTTTGGCTTTTAATTGCCATTATTTTCGGCAATTTGAGCAATTGAAGTAAGGTTAAGCCGTGTCGTTAGAGTGCTGGTAAATTAACTCTCTGTCACGAATCATGTGATGAAGCCAGACTTTTGGCCCGACCATCAATAAAATTAATGATGATATCAGTTTGATGAGCCTGAAGGATTGCGTTTCAGTTCATTTCCCGTTTAGTTTTATTTCTGTAGGTAGCAAATAAACTATAAAGCAATTAATTCGAATATGGAATTTAGGTAAACCTGTGGAAAATTCTAACAAAATTGTTCACACGAAAGCGACTTGTAGATCGGAACTATTTAATTATTTCGTCAATATAAATTTAGAGTTATGATAAGCGTTACTGTGTAGATATTTTAGTACTGAAGCCGTTTGTCAACTATATTGGGTGCGCATCATATTCTCACCCACCGTAGTTTTAATAGTGTTATCGAGTTATTTGTCCAAGTTTTGAAAATGGTATGTGAAGTCTCAATCCAAGGAAGTACTATTAGCAAATATATATGTATATGTACCTGTCTGCCGGAAAGTCTAATTTTAGACAACGCTGGTAAGAATATCATTCTATTTGGGAGATTTAATATGAAACCTAGCTACTGTCGAGCAGTAATCTTGTAATAAATTGTACTTTTGCTAAAGTAAGACCGAGCATCACCCCCTTGAATAAAGACCAATATAATTAGGCTTAAAAATACCGAGATATCTTTAAAAATCTATTGAGATCTATCAGTGTTATCTCTGCTAAGTTGCCCTAGTTATCAAAGGACCTTGATTCCAGACAGACAAGTTGTCGTTAGTCTAGTGGTCATCGCTCCAAGGGGACAATGCCCAGCCGACGAGTTTTTGGTTGCGTCTTCTGCCGAAAGATAGGAGGTTTGAAGTTCTTTTAAAGTTTATTTTTGGCCATAGACTGCGTGTTGTGAAACAATAGATAATATTTGCCCGCCGTTTCCAAGTGGAATTAGAATAATATTTTTCAATATGACTTTGTGCAGTGTTAAGGGAAGAGTGAACCCTTTCCATGGTTTCTAGGGTTCCTGTGTTTGAACCCTTTTTGGCCAGTTCGTCAGCTTTTACATTTCCCTCTATGCTGGAACATAGTAGAGCTGAACCGTATGCTGTGAAATAATCCCTGGTGCCCTAATACACTTTCTAACGCATTTAGAATTTATCAAATTGGAGTTCAACACTTTTCGTGCTGCTTGACTGTCCACTTAAGTGGTGATCTCAGTTCCTTACATCTGTTTTGCTTTGACAGCGAATGCAAGATATTTCTACATGGAAGACACTGCATTTATTTTTGTGTCTATATGACTTTTCAATTCGCAGCGCTGTCGAGAAAATCCAAGCTCCGATAAACTTTTATCTTTTTGATCCTTTTGTAAATAGGGATCTTCCCCTAATAATCCTATTCGCGTGCGTCCAGTTTTCTCTACTAGGAGTGATAAGAAAAAAGGGTTTCTCGAAATTGTACTGTGGTTTCATATAATCTGTTGTGGAGACAGTTGGCTATTTTCTCTATGTCTGAGAGCTGCTAACGCTGTAAGTTTTTGTTGTTGCAGGTGCAGGATAGCTTTCAGGCCAGTTTGTGGTATGGATTTTATCGCACCGGTCATTCCCAAGCAAGCTAGCCTTTGAACCTTTCTTAGAAAGTTGAGATATGAGCTTACTGTATCTCACCAAACAATCGTGTAAGAATGGTTCCGATGATCGCTGTGTAAATCTTATGTTCAATATGCTGTTTCATGCCTCATTTCTTACCAAAGATTCTTTTGCATGCATAGAATGCATTTAGTCCTTTTTTGGTCTTCTTTTCGACATTCCGTTTGCAATTTAGTTAGGAGTCAAATATAACGTTCAGAAACTTGGCCTCTGGAGAAATTTTGAGAACACGACGTTTATGTTTTGGTGGTTTCCAAATGGGTACCTAGTTTGTATTTTCTGGTGAACAGTACCATTTCCGTCTTATGAGGGTTTACCGTAAGGTTGTTAGTTTCCGCTCATCTGGATAACTCTTTTAACGCACTCTTTTTGTCCGTACCATGTCGTTTGCGTACGCTATCGTTTTGATACTCTCGGTGACGAGGGATTTTGCTAATAGAGACCGCTTTGAGCCAGAATTAATACTTTCTAAGGTATTTTGTGGCATAGCGGTGATCATTCCGTCCGGCCCTGCAGATTTTTGATGATGGAAAGATTTTACTGCCAATGTTACCATGTCCTCGCTTGTACATTCATTGATTGCCGTTAGGTCTTCTGTGCTTTGTGGAAACATGTGCTGCCGAAAAGATCTTGTAGTTGACCTTGCATACTCTCTTTCGTGCAATCAGTGAAATGGGTGAAGATGAGCTGTTCAGGATTTTTTTAACTGTCTTCTGTCCAAGAGCCGGCGTCTTTATAGACGTGTTCTAGCGACTTTCTTTTTCTGTCGTTGTCGTTGTCTGTATTTAAACAGTAGTTTTACTAAGTTCAGTTCTGGTTTTTTTTCTGAAGTCATTAAGACTTGTGCGGTATAGGATCCAGTCCTCTTCTGTTCTTGTTTGCTTGGCTTTGTTAAAGAGTTTTCAGGTTTGTGTTCTAAGAAGTCGAACTTTCTTTGTTCACCATGGTGCATGGCTACGTTTTGGTGGTCGACTGATAGGGTACGGTCTCTTAAAACCGGTCGTTAGCGTAGCTGTGATAACGTTGAGTGATTTTTCAGTTTGTGTTCTATACGAAATGTCGCTTTTGGAGGACATCTTAAGCGAATTGTGACAAAATCAGATAATGTGCTCCTCTTTAGGCTTCCCTTTAATCATTTGAAAGGTTTTGGCAACGGAAGTAGACTTGGCTTGATTTGCTGAAACGGTCTTCTATTTCTCGCCTTCCCCCGTTTTCTTGGTTTCTTCTTTCATTCTATCGAAAGTTTCATTCTATTCGCAGAGGCTTCGGAAAGTGCTGCTTTCCGTAGGGCTTTTATAGGGTCTTGACAACCTTTTTGTGTTTTTCACCAGCTTCTTTTTTCTCAATACACAGAAGATATGCAATTTTTCTGTCGGTTAGTGAATCTATGCCCTTCGGATCCACTTTGTTGAAAAATTTTACTGAATTTTTTTATCCCAATTTTTACTTGCTTGGCCGATTTACTCCTTTTAGCTTCATTTGGCTGTAAAGCAAGTTATGTTTCTTTCAAAATACTACCCTCTCCGCGTCTATTTCTGAATCACTGCTAGCATGAGTAATTAGACCTTCTTTGAGGCTAGAGAGATCCTTCAAAAGACTTGTTGACATCGCCGTTGAGTCTTCTGTGGCGCTAGTGATATGCAGGGGGACTTTTAGTCCATACCGCGCCTGCAGAAGTTCTTCTACTCCGACATTGGGGCAGATATTCCTATCCCTATTTTAATTGCTTGGGTTCGTCCCTCCAGGCTTGTTGGCTTGTTCGACATGAGTGCCCAACCGGTAGATTTAAGAACTGCTACCGACATGGCTAAATCTCTCAGAGCTGCACGCAACGCCCCCCCCCCCCTCCTTTCGCCCACCAACACGGCTTGGTATAGGTGCATACATACTATCTTGGTTCCATTGGCATCATTGTCCCAACCGGTTTGCTGCTTACTTCTACTTTTCACCTATGTCGTAATTACCCCCATCTCCATCGTAGATGGCGTAGGCGAGAATATTTCCACAGAAGTTTACTAAAAAAAGATACAGCCTATTAGAATCGGGTTGAAACACGTCAATTTGAAAAATATTATAAAATCTAAAAAGTTTTTTTCAGAACAGACGTGTTTAAGCTTAGGCCTAACAGTTTGTATCTTTTTTTTAACAAACCTTCGTGGAAACCTACTCCTCTGTCGCTCTTAAAAATGCGATATATAAAAAAGAGTATAATATACAATAAAATGAGTAAATATTGTTGAAACGAAATTTTTATTTGTTCGAAAGCATGCAACTATACATTAATTTATTGAAAGTAAATAAAGTTTGAACCCCGCCCGGGGCGATCCATGGCTGTTGTCGGCTAATAACAGAATAGAATAAAAAGACCATTGAGCAAGATCCTAATTGTTCCTTGTCACCTCGAAATGGAAATGAACTTTCGTTACTTTATTAAGTTGATAATCGAGTTGTATATTAAGGGATTTTTGAATTACAACATAGCTTGAAGATAAAGAGAAAATGTTTCCAATTACAATTTATAATTATAGACCTATCGCATAGTTATCTTGCATACCTAAATTAATTGAATTAATAGTGTATTCGCAGCTTATAGAGCGTTGTATCGGCTTAATCTCTTCCAATCAGCACGGGTTTTTGCCCGGTAGTTCAACGACTACTAACTTACATGAATTTACCTCCCACATTTTTTTGGCTTCCAGCGAGGCATGCAAACTGACTGCATATACACCGATTTCAGTAAAGCCGTTGATAGACTCACTCACTCCCTAATTATATTTAAACTCGGGAGGCTGGGTTTCCCCCTGTTATTCCCGACTGGGTTTCTTCCTATATAAGAGACATCTTAAAGGCTTCATCTGGTGTACCGCAAGGCAGTCATCCCGGTCCTCTCCTATTTGTTCTTGCCATTGTCCGTCTGATCTCGCACTCTAATGTTCTAATCTGCGCTGATGACACGAAGATCTTCTCTTATATTAAGGATGGTGGTGACGCCGCCCTTATTCAAAAGGACTTAGATACGTTTCTGGCGTGGTGCGAGCATAATTGCTTGCACCTCAGTTTTGAGAAATATTTAGCTATGACTTTCTCCAGGAGCCCTAATCCACAAGTTTATGATTACAACTTTGCGAGGAATGGTCTCCATCGCGTGCTGTCCCAAACTGAGCTTGGGGTAAAACTTGATAGGAAGCTTGACTATATCGTGTCTAGAGGCAGTTTAATCTTGGGCTTTGTTAAGCGTTGTCTAGAGAGTTCTCGCATATACCAACATTGATGCATTTCTACTGCTCCTTAGTTAGACCTATTCTTGAGTATACATATCAGGTCTGGTCGCCCTACTACGCTGTTTATTCCAAGCGTATCGAATCGGTGCAGCGTAATTTTCTTAGATTTGCGCTTAGTGCCCTTCACCGACCGCCTCCGGTTGCTCGGTTTGCCCTCGCTTGTGAAAAGGCGCAAAGTCGCTGACTTGGTGTTTATTCACCAGCTCTTGAACGCTAATAGAGCGTCAAGTGAGCTTGGTAGCAGGGTTGCCTCTGTTGCATGTTGAGTCATCCATATCAAATTATGGCATGCATGAACCAATTATTCGTTTATGTAGGTCTGTTAATGCTTGTCCTAATTTTGATTTAACTCTTAGTAAGGTGTTGTTTAAGAACTATCTATTTTCTGTGCTCCCGTGACTCTCTGTTTGTATTGTGTGTGTCTGGGTTACTTATTTTCTTTCTGTTGCTTTTTTTTCCTCTGCATGCTGGTGTGGGAGCCTCATTTCATCTGTTTGATGGAATAGGTGAAGTGATTCTTCACTCCTTGCCGAAGAAGTGCGCATTCTGTGTTAAAAGGATTAATTCTTACCTTAAATATTCAGTAATTTTAATAGTAAGTACGTTCATATTGTCAGACGGTGTTAAAATCTTCGTGAAAATTCAAGACTTTCGTTTAAAAAAAATGTTAATATAGTTTAAAAAGAAGAGAATGGTTATAAATAAATACAGACAACTTCACTAGTACTACCTTTTGTTTCGTTTCTCTTTGGCACCCTGCCTTTTCACGGCACCAGTGGGACAATTTCTCTTGACAATCAATCCGTCATCACCATTGCCAGTAGGCTTTTGTCATATACAAGGTCGTTGATTTTAGTCGAGAGAAAAACTGAAGTCAAACACAGGTCCGGTATTGTCTCGAAAAATTGCTAAAGTCGGCGTTAAGGACGAGCCTTATTGGCTGTTGAAATGACGAGTGCTCACTGGCTACAATAAGCTTTACTACAGGGGGAAATTCAGATTCAACTATCAAAAGCTCAACTTGTTCCATCACATTTTCTTATGTTATAAGAAAAATTGCAATAGAAAAATAATTTTTTGGGAAATGTTGGGGCCCCGGTGCCGGACATTGAGTGTCCCGTGGTAGGTCCGGCACTGAGAACTGATTGTGCCGCAAGAACTGTAAAATTCACACGAGTACCACACACTTTGCACACATGATTATTATTGGAGTCAATGAGTCGGACGAGTATGCAAGGAATTCCGGCACCTGCAAAATCAACTCCTCCCCCCGTTTTGGGGGTCGCTGAACCCAAATATCGTAGTAAAACATGTTTAGATTCTAATGGAAATTGCTGATGATTTGGCCGAGATAATAACAGGAAGAAGAATTATGGTAGGGACATGCCCGTGACTATTCTTGTGGGTCGATTCTATCCTCTCAAGGGGTGGAAAAATAGATTCATCTATCCTCTGAGCTTAAATGTTTTCACCCCCGTTTTCGAGGATGCTGATTTCACCCCCTGTTAGATAAGATGGATCCCCAAGGGTAGCCATGGTCATGTCCCCATCATAATTCTTCTTCCTTTCTTATACCCCGGTCAAGTCTTTAACAATTTGCATTAAAAACTATGCTGTCGCCCATCCGTGAACTTTTTTTTACTATTATATTTGGGTTCAGCGACTCCAAAAACAGATGAAGGAATTGGTCTACAAGTACCCGAATTTGTTACCGTTTTGGGCCAAAGTCCCGACTCATAGACGTCTTTATGAGCTAGGGATGCAAATACCGGAATAAAATTTATGAATCGATAACCAAATGTAGCATAGACTTCGATAACAGCATCGCAGTCTGTTGTTTTAATTTGTTTTTCCAGCGCTGAATTTGCACAAGGCATCACTCATTTCTCACCATCTTCTACATAAATTAATAACTTAATTAATACAATACATAACAATTAAAAATAGTATTTTAAATAAAAATGAATAGCGTAGATATCGTTTAATGTCTCCACATTACCTTATAAGTTTAAAGCTTTATTTACCTTAGCTTTTCTAGATTTAGTACATCTCTTTATTATGCAACAATAATTTAAATACAACTTTCAATACCATACCCTGGATCTTACTCACGCCCAAGCAGAGAAGATAGGAACGCGAATAAATACTTTTCTGTTTTTTTCAATTTGCCTAGGTAAGTCTATGCAGGAGGGAAAAACGGGCTAAAACCTTCGGAAAAAATAAGCTTTAAAAAACGACAAATGTGGTATCTCCACGGATCCAATTTTCATGCGTTTAGCTTTCAGCCATTCTCAAAAGCCCTGACAACTGGAGGGAGAAAAAAATATATACGATAAAAAACCCATGGTCTATCACCAGGAACCTGTTCCCTGGAGAAATTTGTTTTCTAACTGTTCAGTAAATTGATATATTGTTCAATACCTCATTCGGTTTTTCGGAACATGGAAAGAAGAAAGCAGACTGTAAGGAAAGAAGGCTCAGATATTACGGTTAAATGCTCTTAGCGCCTGAGTCAAACAAGACAATTCTTCTGGGTACTCTCAACAGGTTGGGCTTGTCCGTTGGATGGAACAGTAAAGTACGAGAAGACGTATGTAGTGGAAACACTTTAAAGCTGGCTTTACTTTGTATTGTATCTAAACAAGGTTTTATGCGTGTAGCACAAAGAGACAGAAAAGGGTTTAGGATTACGATGTTCACTTTGGTGGCGAATTATTTGCATGACAGCGGGCCGTAATACTATTTTGGAAAGGTCAAACAAGAAGGCATTTACGCAAATCAATATGCGACCAGAAAGGAGGAGTCATTGACATGAAAAAAGTGACATTAATATGCCAAGATATTATAACATCCCTAATTTATAGCCACAAGTTTTAGAAAATTCGATAAAATAAATTGGAAAAGCATATGTATACCACATATGGAAACATTTGTATAATTGACATTAGTCGTTGGCTTCGCCTGGATACAAAGTAAGAAAACTTTGTGATTTTCACAAATGGGAACTTATTGATTTCTGGATAGGATACGTATTGCTAAGGGTTTATGCATTATTTGCAGTTCTGGCCAAATGCTGATTATGGATGTAGAAAGACTCTGGGGATTGAATTTCATATTAGCGAGAACACTTTATGAAATTAAACTTCTTTTATTTAAATGGAGATGTGGCAAATACGCGTGATGCTTTTGATTAAATATACAGGGTGTAACATTTCTAGAGGTCAACATGAGTTTAAATGATAGCTCCCACCTATCGAAACAAAAAATTGTAAGGCAAGGGGGGGGGGCAATCTCAACCGTTTGAGAGCTACAGGGTGATTCATAAATTTCAGTTTTTCATGGTACATTACTCTTTTATTTTTATCTTTTGATCTACTCAACACAACGACATCAAACAAACGTTAAAAAACTACTATCCCAATGTCCTTTCGAAAATTGTGAACAATGTTGATCAAACTCCTACCATTGCAGGTACAGTCACTTCCAAAAGTGAAAAAATGGTTTGAAACTTTATAAAATTCAGCATTTTTCCAAATTTTCTCCGAAATTCATGTAATAAGTATACCCCTTTTTTATTTTTATTGGATTATCCATCTCATTACCTTTCCAAAAAGGTACAACATGTCTAGGTAGAGAAAGGGCGTAGAAATTTATAAGTAGAAACCTATCTAAAATTTTTTGAAAATCTGCAATTTAAAGAAACTGAACTCATATTAACTCTAAAATCCTTTTTATTGTATACAAACTGTATTACAATTAATCTTAGTAAATTACAAAAGCTGTTCAAAATGTCCACCGTCACTTTGGTTGCATGCCAATATGGTAATCTGCTTCTAAGTCCCTGTTTAAGGCGTATTGCCAGCCTCTTCCGTATTTTCGTCGCTGCTTTCTCAATTCTGCTAACTAAATCGTCCTTAGTGTTAAAAGGGCTTAAATAAACTTCATACCTCATTGTTCCCCATAAGAAAAAGTCCAATAGGATAAGGTCTGGAGATCTAGCAGGCCAAGGAATCGGTGCACCTCGTCCAATCCATCGGTTAGGAAATTTTTCACATAGTATTGCCTTCAAAATGTTAGCAGTATGAGCTTGTGCTCCATCGTGTTGGTAAAACAGGTTCGTTGGACTATGCAGAGGGCTCTTCTCTATTGTATCCGGCAGTATATTCTCCAAAAAGTCCGCATAAATTTGACTGTTGAGCATTTTGGTAAAATGAATGGTCTTACCAAAGGGTTGCCGATGATACTTCCCCAAACATGAGGTCAACTTTGTCCTGTGTGGGTTAATTTTTGACAAGGTATGGAGGTTATTGAAGTTTGTGATACCATCCCTGGTGAATTGAGATTCATCTCTCCACAAAATTCGGTCCAGAAATGCCCTGTCGTCAATGCCGCGTTCCAGAAGGCAAGTGCTAAATTCCAGTCTTCTCTCAGAATCTCATTCCAGTAGTCCCTGGAAACGGTGATGGTGATATGGACGTAATCCCTCTCGATGAATAACCCTTCAAACCTTAGATGAAGACACTTCTAATCGACTCGCGACTCGACTCATGCTCGTCTCAGGGTCTTGCCTCACGATGGTGATTATTTGCTGCTCGACGTCGACAGAAGTTCCCGAAGTTTCGGGTCGTGTCTTCTTATCGTTTGAAGTTACACTTCCTGTTTCTCTTTACTTTCGGAAAGTCCGTATAAATACCACGGGGTACTCGGCAATTCCTGGATCTCCTTTGATATTCCAGTACAGCCGTTTTCCCGTTTCCGTCTACTACACCATAACTGTAAATAATATCCGCGTATTCCTCAAAAGAAAATTCTACCATTTTTTAATAATTTTTGATTAAAAACACCCATACTTATTGATTTGTTTTTCAACTATGATAGGTATTCTTGTTGACTGACCTTTTTTTACAGCAAAATTTCCATCAGGTACGAGTAACAGAACTCCAGGATACTTAAGTGTGAATTCTTGCTAACACCAGCTAATATGGTCAATAAAACAAAATCGCACTAACATTTTTATAACTTTTTTGCAGTAATAATTAAAATTAATTACCTGTTAACCCAAAACAAACAGTCGACCATTTATCTTAAAAATTTTGTTTATTTAAAGAATTTATTACCAAAAGTGCAATAAAATAATTAGGTAGTCGGGTATTTCTAAGGATGCGGTTTTTCTAATCCTTTGTCTACTTTGCTTGTACATTTTTAGAAAGGTAATAAGATGAGCAATCCAATACAAAAAAGTGTACTAATTACATGAATTTCGGAAACAATTTGAGAAAATACTGAATTAAAGGTAATTGCAAACCATTTTTTTCACTTTTGGTAGTGACTGTATGTACCTGCAATGGTAGGATTTTGATCAATATTTTTCACAATTTTCGAAAGGTCATTGGGATAGTAGTTTTTAGAGTTTGTTTGATGTCGCTGTACTGGGTAGATAAAAAGATAAAAATAAAAGAGTAATCTGCATACCATGAGACTCTGAAATTTATGAATTACCCTGTAACCCCCAAACGGGTGAGATTGCCCCCCCCCTGCCATACCATTTTTCGTTTGACTAGGTGGGAGCTATCATTTAAACTCGTATTGACCTCTAGAAATGTTACACTCTGTATATGGTTATACAGGTCGTGTGCAAAAATGAAGAAGCTGGCAGATCTAGGCAAGAAACCAGGTCTATCTCCATCCTATATATAGGAGAGAATATAGGAGTTTGACATTTTCTTACTATAAATATAGAATTAACCCTTTTAACTCAGAAAGCGCACTTCTCAGGCAGAAGCCTAGAACCAATTGAGCTATTCGCCAGAATATAACAATATATTGAGGCGAATGAGGCTCCCACACCAACATGCAAACAACGAGAAAAAAAAATTTATAAAGAAAAACTGAAACAAGCCCACACACAACAATCAGGGGTGCACGGAGAACAGAGAACGCTTCAGCAAATCCTTAGTAAGAGTTAGGTCAAAAACAGGGCACATATTCACGGCTCAACACATGCAATTTACAGGCTCATGCATACCATAGTTAGGCTCATGCATAACATAGTTAGTGAAAAACATGTAGTAAAGGCAATCTCCTTAAGCTACACCTATGCCTGTAAGAAACCATACTTGTGAGAGCACAAGAATCTATGTTCGAGTTCAAAAGCTGGTGAATAAAGACTAGGTCAGGAACTCTACGTCGTTCTTCCAACGAGTGCATATTAAGCAACTGGAGGCGATCCACATAAGGAGGAAGCCTGAGTGGATCATTCCACGGAAGGTCTCTTAGTGCGAACTTAACAAAGTTCCGGTACACCGACTTAATGCATCTAGAATGAACAGCATAGCAGGAAGAACAAACCTGAGAGAGTCCTGAGAAGTCTTCCGATCAGAAAGTTCCCTTGACCACCGCGTTACATAACCCAGAACCGAATTACTCTTAGAAACAATGTAGTTAATGTGCAGAGTGAAATCGAATTTTCGGTCAAGCTTCACACCAAGGTCAGTGACGGACTGCACACGACTGATATTAGTTTCCGTAAAGGTATAATCTAAGACGAGTTGATTTTAGTACCTAGAGAATAACACTACCTCACATTTATCCAAGTTAAGCTGTAGGCCATTAGATCCGCACCAGTTCTTGAATGTATTTAAATCATCCTGAATGTATGAGGAATCATAACTGTTTCTAACGGATGAGAAATCCTCATTTCGTCTGCGTAGATTAAAACTTTGGAGTGCTTAATCAGAGAGACAATGTCGTCAATGGCAAGAATAAACAGCAACGACCCCAGATGGCTGCCCGGCGGTACGCCAGATGAAGCCCTAACGACTCTGGATAAAGTATTTCGGAAAGATACTCGGTATGTGCTGTCTTTTATGTAAGAGCAGATCCAGTCGAGCAATAAAGGCGGAAAACCCAACCTTTCAAGTTTAAGCATAATCACAGAGTGAGGGAGCTTATCAAAAGCCTTGCTTAAGTCGGTGTAGACGCAGTCAGTCTGTAGACCTTGTTGGAAAGTAGAGATAATGTGGGATGTAAATTCAAGCAGGTTAGTGTTCGTCGACCTACCAGGCAGAATTAGATGAGACTTACACTGCCGACAAGCTGTGAATATATAACAGATTCGAACAAATTGGGTATGCAGGACAGCTTCGCGATTGGCCTATAATTTGTTATTAAGTTTTTATGCCACTTTTTATAAAGAGGAATTATAAAGGAGCTCTTCAATAACGTAGGAAATCTACCGGCCTGAAGAGATTTGTTGAAGATGAGTTTCAGTGGAGTGAGTAAAGCGTCAGAACAGGTTCTCAAGAATGCAGGTGGAACACCATCAGGCCAGAAGAAAAGTCCACCTTAAGTTCCTTGATACCTACCATGATAATATATATATATAATAATATCACGCGATATAATAGGCAGAGCAATGGAGGCAGCGGGAAGATCCTTGATATTACCAAACTCTTCCAGGGAAGGTACAAAATTGTCTGATGAAAAGGCGCCCTAAAAAAACAATGCAAAGTTTTCGGCTATATCGGGCGCGCTGCAACTAGAGGATAAATTGTACTACATTTTAGATGGATAATTATCAGTTTTCTTTCTGCATATGTAGAAATTTAAAAAAGGTACGGGTATTGTTATCGAACTTATCGCGAACATTATCAAGGTATTCCCTGTATAAGAATGAAGATAACGTTAAAAAGCTGTCATGATAATAAACGAAATCACAATAAGCTGACGTGCTTCTACAGCATAGGTAGGTTTTCCATAATACATTTCTTTTATTCTTAAGGCTTCGTTGTTCTCTAGTATACCACGGGGGAGAATGACAGGATGATCTCGACCGTTTGAGTGGTACACACAAATTAAACAGATTAGTAATCCTATCATAAAAGACGTAAACACAATCGTCAATATCTCTATCATAGAAAAGTGATGGGAATCGGTCAGAAATACTAGAACCATCGTAGCAAAAAGAGATAAAAATGAGCGGATGTAACCTGTCGATAGCGGATAAGTTACGGGAAGTCGGTTCGACTATAGTGCTACTCGAATCAGAAGAAAAAATTAGACCTAACTGTCTTCCCATAGAGTCCTTTACATCACTCATTTGGTGTAAACCAGAGGAGGAGATGGAGTCAAGAAAATGGGAGCCTTTAGCAGTAAGACAATTTAAGGGAAGGTAGTCATGGTCATCAGCGTTAAATACCCATTGAACGCTGGGTAAGTTAAAGTCACCAAGAAGGATAATTTCGTCCTTTGGGTTTTTCATATTATTAATAAAATCTACACAATTGAAATTACTTAAAGGTAAGTACTTACATAGGTTATTGTAATTTATTTATAGATCTTTGACGTAAATATACATACAATAAATATTTAACAACTACAATAAAATTATTTAATCGTCCTTCCTTATGATCCCGTGAGCTGAAACGTTAAGTTAGTTTATAGTAACTCTGATTGTGTTGGGGTAGTTGTTTTGTTTGTTTAATTTGCTTTAATGCTTCAAAATGTAACAGATATAAAAGTAAAAATAATTTTATGCTTATTAGCGCTGTTTGTGAAGTCGGTTAAATTTTTTCTTTTTTACTTTTACGTCTGCATATATACGACTCGAAGAATGCTGCTCGTTGCAGAGGCAGTGCACTGTAAAGAATGGAAATAGAATTATCCAAATCCGGCAACATATTACGAAATAAGTCACGGTCACCCTCTCATACCCTCACCTTAGAAAATTCTTAACAAGGCTCTAGTGCGCCTCCGTACTATATACAGCAATTATCGTAGTCACTCTAATTACAAAATTGTTATCATTTGTCAATCAGGAAATGTATTCTGTGAACTGCCCTTAAACTACTTACGGCTACGAGTTAAGTACCTTTGACTTTTCCCCTCAACACGGGTACTCGGCTCGATCAGTGAACTGCCCTTAAACTACTTAAGGCTACGGGCTAAGTCCCTTTGATTGTTCCTCTCAACACCGGGAACCGGCCCGAGCAGCGAACTGCCCTTAAACTACTTACGTCTAGGAGCTAAGTGCCTTTTGACTTCTGCCCTCCACGGGTACTCGGCCCAAGCAGTGAACTGCCCTTAAACTTCTTACGGCTAGGGGCTATGTCCCTTTGACTTTTCCCCTCAACACGGGTACTCGGCCCGAGCAGCGAACTGCCCTTAACCTACATTCACGGGTATTGGACTGGGAATTGTCGTATGACCGGACTATGCCTGATCCATATGACATATGATTTTTCTTCTCTTATATGGGCTCATTTTATGAATTTCTTAATAAAATTGCACTTATTGGTGCCTGTATAGATGGAAGGATTTAATTGTAATGAATAAGCTTAACAATTCTCAGCCGAAATTTAGCTTCGTTGCAAGTAGCAATGGGGGATTATACTGTGTACAACAAAAAATTATATCTTCAAGGCAACTTTTATACTGGGGTCCCGTGTTCGAATCTCAATCTACCCAGCACTTTTTATTACTTATATGGGCTTTTTTAAGAATTTCCTAATAAAATTGCACTAATTGGTGCCTGTATAGATGGAAGAAGGATTTAATTGATACGAATAAGCTTAAAAATTCTCAGCCGGAATTTAGATTCGTTACAAGTAGCAATGGGGGATTATACTGTGTACAACAAAAAAGAATCTTCCGAATAGGAGTGTGAATTAAGAAATTCGGTAACGCCCCCTCCGCACACCACCCCACCTCATAAATTTTTGTCGTCGTACCAGTGGAGCAACAAATTCTACACATAAAAAGAAGAATCATTCAAATGGGTACACACGTTAAGAAGTTATCCTACCCCTTCCGCATTACGAAGTTAGGTGTCACCCTTTACCCCCACCCCATCCCACCAATAACCTCAGATACTTGGTCGAGCCTGAGACCGTGAGTTCTTCCCCAAAGAGTTCTATTGGTCTAAAGCAGTGATGTCCAAACCTATGCCCGCGGGCAAATGAGCTTTTGAGCTTTTAAATTCGTATATGCCCATGTTTGGTTGTATTCGGTTTACTGTTTTTGCGTTTTTCAATTGTTAAAGCATACAAAAGTAAAAAAAAATCGTCATATTTAAGTAGTTCTGTAAGCAATCATACAATATCTTAAGATATACAACCTTTTGCATGCATTTTAAGGTTCAAAAATAAACAAACAGTAGGAAATGCTTCTAAAGCTTTTAAGCATTCCTCACATTAAGTGGTGTGAGTTTGGCCATCACTGGTCTAAAGTCTAGATTCTTCCCTTTTCTAGTGAAAACGATTAGATAAAACTTCTTTGCATTTTTATGAAGAGTTCCTGTTCTACACACTATTGCTCCACCACCCTCATACCTCTCTGTCTGTCACGGCGCGTATGAATTCGCCTCTTGCCATAATTGCTATGTCGTCGGCATACCCCACGTTATGTATGCCTTTTTTCTCAAGTTACGAAGTAATTAGTCAACAGTAACGTTCCACAGAATGGGGGATAGCACTTATTATATATTGCCAATCCATCTCCTTACGGTAGGATTAGTTTCACGTTCAACAAGAGTATCCTCCAGACTTCCGAAGTCTACATAGTCAAAGGCTCCTTCAATGTCCATTATTGCGACCATCGCTATGCCTATTAAGCTCTTCTTCTGCCACTCGCACCACCTGATGAAATGCTGTTTCGGTAGATTTCCCAGGGCAATAGGCGTGCTGGTTCCTACTTAGTTACCTTCGTTGTGGTAAGCCACAGTTCTCTCCATTGTCTTCAACAGAAAAGACGTCAGGCTCACGGGTCTTAAGTACTTCGGCTCAGTATAGTCCTTTATTCCTTTTATCCCTTCTCTCCACGAAACCAGGACATATCCTATTGTAAAGCATTTTGTGTATATTCCCCTAAGTATTGGTGCTACAATCTCACTGTCCCACTGAAGCATCGCTGGAAATATAGCATCTAAACCTGTTATCTTGAACGGTTCAATCGATCTAATAGATCGTATTATCCCCTCAAGCGTCACAATCCCTTCCGCCTTAGAGCGATCCGTAGCATTCGCACCCTGTTTCCTCATATGCCACGGCATGTCCGATTTGTAGCTTCCCGGAGACTTCAGATATATTTATCGTGTTCGAACAGAAGTCTCTCCACGATTCTCTCTTCTTTCTACGTAGAGCTTTCTTCAACTCTTTCTTTAAGGTCTTGTATCCCCAGGCTTCCATATCCTGAGTCCGTATGGCTCGGTTGAAAGCCTTTTCGCACTCCTTCTTCCGTGCTTCCAGTTCCTTGCCCCACATAGGGGTTGGGTCCTGGTCCACTACTTCAGTTGGAGTGCAGGATTTGCGATACGCCTTCAAATATTTACATACTTTTATATGTAGGAACTTAAAGTTGCCATAAACATATATATTTTTCAGTTCATTGTTTTTGCTCTTTAGGGTATAAATGTCAAAATGCTCTCAATATACAGGACGTATAAAATTGGCCAAATTCGGCTAAAACAAAAAAAACTAAAATGAAATTATAAAACAAAAAGAAAAATTCAAGAACCAAAAAATTGAAATTTATATTCTTTTAATTTGCATTTAATTATTTGCAAAAAAATTAATGAACAAAAAGAAAATTATAATTCAAAAAATATTAATAATAACACATATGAAACGAAATAAAAAAATTGTTGAAATCCCTGAAATAAAAGAAAAAGATTAGTGAATAATTGCAGAACTGCACTAAGTGGTCAAAATTCCGTCTGTGGAAATTATTGACCACTGTAGTTAGTTCACTGATTTTGATAAAGAATTTTTGAGATGAAAATATTTCATAGATGTTGCCTCGAAGAAAATGTTACTAAGAAAGGTGAGCTTTGCGAACAAATAATGTACAACTCTGGACTACACACACCTTTTGAGGAAACTTACTCGAATACAAGTTATTAGAATTATTAAAAATTTTAACTCTGGGGCGGCAGAAGAACTTCACCCGATTCGAGACAACGGTTGTCTTGGCAACAACCATGGCCTTTTTATCTTAATCTGTTGTCAACAGAAAATAACTGTAACGAACTTACAAAATCTGTCAACAGTACCTGAGGAGATAAGAGTTTTTAAGCATAACCAGAACCCTCTGGTACCAATTTGATTAACCTGCTGTAATCTCCCGCTCCCCGGAGCCACCACGAAGTAATCAAAGGCCCCAAAACCTGTAAACAGCAGGGGACAAAACCTTTCAACAACATTGCATGAGATAAGGGCTTTTAAGCACCGCCAGACCCCCTCCCCCCGGATACGACTATAGTTAAACTACATCGAATTTACTACTCCCCCCAGTGGTAAAATACCCAATTTCCCCAACAATACCGTGGGAAATTCCGAATGCTGAGTGCAGCCAGAGCCCCATAGCAATAAATAAGGAGGGCTCACACTGTGACTTCGTCACGGCTAACTACCGTGGAGAAGTCGGTCATCACCGACCAACGCAGCGAGGCGGATCACCGAGAAGTAGCGAGGTAAAGTTTTCTTTTTAGGGAGATCCCAGCACTTGGGCTATATAGATGGGCCCCATACCAGACCGCCGGCAGTCGAAGACCAGAGATTGGACACACCAGTCTCTCGTTTTATCTCCGTCACTATCGTGTCTCCCTGGTGACGGATATTCGAACTCTTTCTTGCACTAGCTTGCCTCCCTGGTGCAAGACACTTACATAGCTGGTGTGCCTACCCGGCTATCTAGTTTGCTCTGTCACTAGCGTATCTCCCTGGTGACAGACATTCGTTTTATCTCTTTTACTAGCGTGCCTCCCTGGAACAAGACACTCATATAGCTGGCATGCCTCCCTGGCGACGGACACTCTCTATTGCACTAGCTTGCCTCCCTGGTGTAAGCACTCACATAACTTTCGTGCCGGCAAGTCCCCGTTTTTCTTGGCTCCTTTATGTGAGTGATTGTTCCTGAGAGCTGTAAGATAATTTAGGCCTTGCATAATAGAGTTCGAAATCATCTGTCTCCGTCTCTTTCCCTACAGGAAGCATACCCGTCACCGCCGCATGAAGATACACTTTAGAGAATATGATAAACTTGGTACATACAGTGATATGTAAATATAAGACAAAGATATTATAAAAAAATTAATTCTACATATAATTTAAGTTGTGAACCGAACTGAAGAAATAAACAATAAATAAATTGTCATTGTAGTGAGGAAGTGGTGAGATTCTTTCCAGAATCCCTTGACCCTGCATCCGGCGAGCTTATCCCTTGGAAAGAACCAGCGACTACCCCCACTACAGGAAAACACGTTACACAACCATGTTCGCCACCGGTGATATATGAACCTGAGACCTCCGACGTCGGACTAAGTTTTAAGTAGCACAGAATAAAGATGTCGACTTTGAACTTTAAAATGTTACTTGTAATGATAAAAAAAGGCTTTTCAGACTATAACTTTTTTCACATGCGTTTGCAAAGCATCTTTCGTTCTGGAAAAATCTAGCGGTCATACGCGAACTATGCATCCTAAATATTTTGAATAAATTATCCTGGTTGTGAAATTGAGAAGCATTTCGATGTCAAAGGTATAGTAAACGTTTCGCGTACTAAATTCTGAAAATTGTAAAATAAATAACTGATATCGAAAAGAAACAACGTTTTATACTGACTGAGGCATTTATTTTACATATATAATATCTCATAATTTAAATGTATATAATGTATTTTTTACTTCTGTTTTTAATAATTCCATTTTTTTCCATGAATATACATAAATATTTAATATAACACATGTACATTTTTTTAAATAAATAATATCAATATAATATTGTGTTTATATTATATTTTTCTCAACTGGTTTGTCTTTTATTTCTCTTTATTTCCTTATATTTTCATTTTTCATCATTTTGTTCAGTTTGATGAAATCCCGAGCGGATATCATTCTTTCTCATTATACCTTGTTTTATCTCTTCCGCTTCTACGAGTATATCATTAAGATACACTATTTAAGCTTATGTTCAGAGTTTAATTTAAATATTATGATAAAAAAAAATAAAAATTAATTATTTATACAAAATATAAAGTTAAAGAATAACAGCTTGGAATTCTTAATATTAATGAAAAACATCATATACCTTAGTCTTTTATCCTTTTAGTTTGCGGAAATGTTAAACATGCTAATGTATAGCATAATTTTGTAATTGTAAGTTTTTGTTTTGTTTCTATACAATAAAAAAAATGTTTTGCAAATTTTCATCAAATTAAACTTAAGGCGACGCTGCTGTGGAATTTATGCAATTCTTCTTATTGTAATTACTTAAGGACTTATTGTAATGTGTTGAAAATTTTCAGCTGTCCAATTTCGGTTTTTTTTTACTTTATTTTATTATCGAATAGTATAAAAACTATTTGTATGTACGAAGATATGATAACGAATTAACGAATAAAAATTTTGGATTTAAAATAAATATTGATTAAATATTAAAGTTAAGGGTAAAATTTTTACTGAACATTTATATTCCGTATTATTAGACAAAACATGGCTAAATAATACTATTTTAATGTTATGAAAACAACAGTATGTGGCGAAAATTGCAATAAAGGTTCGAATATAAGTAATTTGGTTTTTGCTGTATACAAAACAAAACTTTAAGTTTTGATTTTACAATTTTATTATTCCTGTTTGTATTTGGCAGAAAACTTCGGAGAAAATATGTTGATCTGCCAGCTTTATTAATAATAATAGTGGAATGGGTACATACTTACTATAAAAATTTCACCCTTAAGAATTATATATTTTAAGTCTGCATTTCATAATGATGACTAAAATATAGAAAAGTGTTGAAAATATACATAGACCAAAAACTGAGAAAATAATCTTTACGAATGTGAATTAGGTGGCAGTTCGTTTTTTTTTAAATTTGATGGCGTTGAAGTATTTTGAATATATGATTTATTCACCTCTGTTTATAAAACAAATACTTCTTTAAAAACACAAAAAAAAATTTCACACTATAGTATTTTGTACATATAATATTCAATATACGAAAATAAAATTTGCTTTTCGTAGTACTTTCGGATCTTAGTGTTCATATGATAAACTGTTATTAACAAAAAAATTACATACACGAAAGGAAGTATAAAAACTGATCATTAAATTTTACTTAATTAACCGATTAAAGAAATGTGTTCAATATAGTATACACATTCTACATTAATATTTACAAAAAACGTGTAATTATGTATTATTTACAGAAAAATCACAAGTCTTACGAACAAATTGTGTGAACTCTACTAATAACAAAATATAGAAAAATATATATTTGAATACACGCCTAAAATATTATATAAATTTTTCTTTAACATACTTTTTTAAAGAACTAAATGTGTATACTATAACATCGCAAATTAATGCATTAATTACGATAATTTATGTTTGATTGAGAATTTACGTCACATTTCGCGAAACTTTCAAAACAAAATTCGGGTTTTGCATGATGAAATGAAATTATTTACTTTTATTATACAATTAAATGTATGTATGAAACAAAAAATACGCAATTATGCTCGATGAAAAATTCTCTAAAAATAATAAATTTTCGCTATTTCTTAATTCATAATTTTGCTTTATAAGCGGCCGATTTATTTTGTATTGTTGAAATAATATAATGTTAAAGTAAAATAAAATTTGAATGTAAAGATTCAAGTTTTATAGAGATAAAAAGTGGTATGGTTCAGATCATCTATCGGTTTATGAACGAAATTTTTCGGCAATGTTTCGAACGGAAATCATAAAATTATTAGATTTCTTGTTTATTTAGAACAGATATTAAACCATCCTGTGGTTTATTTAAAATACATTATGATAAAAGTCATCATCAGTCTTTTAGAGTTAATATCTATTATGTTTTGAATATAAATTCAAATCTAAAGTGTATACCATTTTCAGAAAGTTTGTCATACTAGAAATAAATATTATTTTTGATTTATTTTTATGAATTTTATTTGGAATTTTCAATAAATTTTGAAAAATTGCATGTTTTTTATTTGAATTAAGTGATTAATTATGTTATGCTGAAATTAGTCTTAAAAAACAGGTAAGTTGGTTTTATTTCAAAAGAAATTAAAAATTAAATATAACACAATAGCAATTGTGCTGCTGCAGCCACCAATGATTGCATGTTAATCGGCATCTATAATTTTGGGGAAACCGAATTCTTTGCCTTGAACATCTCAATGTCTACCCTTAAAATAAATTGAAATTTTCCTTTCACAACAACTAATATATGATACACCGGATTAAGTTTATTTCCGGGCTTGGACTTTGGTAACCTCTTCGGAAAGATAAGCCGTTTACTACACGAATAGCTTAAAAATGCGACTAATATGCTATCTGTATATCTAAGGATAGACCCGAAATTTCTTTTTAGTCTGAGCATGAAAGGGTCAGGTACAACGGAACTGTGTTGTGTACTACAAGACACTATACTTATTCAATCTGTATTGTTTGCTAAAAATATATGATACTGTCAAATATTTCCCTTGTGTATCCTAAGTATACGATATTTTGAATTAATGCAATGAAAATGATAGATATCTGTTATGGAGCACTTAATTAACTTTTTTGTTTACAACAGACCGGAGACGGAGTTGGATCAATTCATTGAGCCGCACGACCACCCGGGTCCCGGGTTCGACACCAGGTCTCCCCGTGAGCTTTTATTGGGAAATTAAAATAATCCACTCCGTCTCTGGGCTGTTGTCTAGCTCGTAGCAATGCAAAAACAAGATATTCAAGTTTCCTCACTTCCCTTACCCTAATTCCCTTCCGGTCAAAACCATGCTAACGCATCAAAGGGTTCGTATTGATCCTGTAATTCTTCCTTCTCAATCGGTTTGGTACGAAAGACTAGAAGTAGAATCTTGTCTTGAATTTAGGTCGCAGTAAGTTTAAAGGAAATTTAAATTAGTATATATTTTCGAAAAATTGTATATCTAAATAGCAAATAAAATTAAAGAACTATTTTCAAAACAGGTCGAACTAATTTAATTTGAAATTTCGTGGAGAGTATTCGGTATTTTTGTGTACCAGTTCCAAACATTGTATATATATATACATGTATACTAAGTAATTGTTGTTCAAACTGTATGAAAATTATAAACTTTAAAAAATATATAGAAAAATTGTTCTTTGCGATATCTCGCTATATGTATAAACGAAGATTGAATGCTGGTTGTCTAATATTTTCCAATTTACTTAGTCCAATTTGTTATCCGATTTTGTTGAAATAATTTTATAAAAGTAAAACATGTTGTCAAATACTTTTTTATTCGAAATATAGACTGAGCGTGGGTACAAAATAATTGACAATTACGAAATTACGTAAAACTTTAAGATTTAAGTGAAATATGTGAAAAACAGTTCATTCTTGCACTTAAAACTTCCTTGTTTTAAGAATTAATCTTGTCATTAAACGTAGATCGACGTCAATTGTAGGATTTTGTTCTGATCTTCAAAATCGTTCATTTAAAAGGGAACATCTAATGAATTATGTATAAATTCACTAAAAGTTAAGAAAGCAATCCTATTGAAATCTGAATTATTTTGTTTTATTTGAGAAAGGTAATTTAAATATCTTCTTGGTAAAAACAACAAATTTTGATATTAAAGAAATTCTTAGAAACCAAATATTTTATTTATGCCTTCATTGCCTGTAAAATTTGTTTCATGCCCATGGGAAAATAGCTGAGGTGCACGTGCTTCTTAAATTTTTCGAATAATTATTATTTGAGCAAAGATTATTGTAAGGGACTTTGTTTCCTTTTTATGACGACAGCTCTTATAGCACAAATATTTTAAGTAGAAATTATTAATACCTATTTTCTGTATTTCGCAGATTTGTAAAAGATATTCCTTGTACACATCATTATACATTATTCTGAGTACTCTTATATATAAATGTTTTGAATTACTAATGGTTTTGGAGGAAGGGTGAGCAATTCTGAGCTAGTTGGGTTAATGAGTCGATTTTTTTTAAAGATCGATTGTGAAATAACGATCAATCGATTGTGAGATAATAATTATACTATGCACACAGTTGTGTGAGCCAGCTGACGATAAGCCACACCTCCTCAGTATGCAAACTCAGTCGGCATGAAACGTTCTAATATCACTGAGCTAGAGGTTTAAGCCTTTCATAAGTCATCTGAATATACTCTTTGTAAAGAGTTGAACCCAATTAGATTGGACACGCATTGAAAGTCCCACATAAACGGTTAATTTGTTCATGTTGGTCATAGTTGGCCTGGAGATGTCGACAGGCAACAAACGCAGTCTTCGGAGTCTGTGTTCCACCTCTCTAGTTTCCGTAACCCCTTTCTTGAGCGTGGAGCGGAAGAAGAACTTAATCCGAATTGAGACACAGATTGCAAGTGGACCTACAATTTAACGTGCAACCCGCAATGACCTTTATATCGTACTTTCCTTTCATCAGAAAATAACCATGGGGTGCCACCTGGGACTGAGTCAATGTTACAATGAGTAGCTGCGTCAATGTTTGAATTAAAAAGCTGGTGAATAAAGATCAAGTCAGCAGTGTTGCGCCTTTTCGCAAACTGAGCAAAATGAGGCAGTCTGTGTAGGGCCAAGACCTAAGTAGATCACACCATGGTAGCTTTATTAACGAAAATCTACCAAAATTCCGCTGTACTGATCCAATGCACTTCGGATAAGCAGCGTATAAGGACGACCATACGTGAGATTTATATTCGAGAATAAGTCTAACAAAAGAGCAGAATAGGTAAATCAAAGAGTTCGAAAACTCCATAGGCCAAAACTTAACAAAGCCCAAAATTAAGCTACTTTTAGATACACTGTAATTAATATGAAAAGTAAAATCTAGTTTCCTATAAAGTTTAACCCCAAGATAAGTTACGGACAGCACACGGCAGACGCTATTTCCCGCAAAAGTGTAATTAAAAATTTATTGATTAGGGAAACTTGAAAAAGACTTTACCTCACATTTCTCATAATTGAGCTCCAAGCCATTTTGCCCGCACTAACCCAGGACCATGTTTAAGTCATCCTGAATAAGGGCGGAGTGAGGACTCTCTCATGTCATCTGCGTAAGTTAAAACATAAGACGATGCCATCAATTGCAAGAACGAACAGTGGTGGGCACACCAGATGAAGCACTGAAAATATTAGAAGCTGTGCCCCGTACGATACTTGATATGGTCTGTTTTTTAAGTAGGACGAAATACAGTAGAGCAGCATAGAGGGAAAACCCAGTTTCCCATGTTTAAACAAATTTGAATATATGTGGAGCATTAATAATACCTGTACCACAGCAAGATAAAACACAACCTTAAAACTTTGGAAGTCTTTAAATGAGCGATCCTAATGCAAGGTTCGCGAAAACGAAGAAGACATATCTTGAGGTGGTTGGATGATTTTAAGGAGACCTTCGAATGCTGCATGGTGCGGATTGTCGAGACCGTGCCGTTGTTAGCTGTCTTAACTTTTTGCTTTACTTAACTTAATTTTTCTCTCTGAAATGCATATATACTGTCGATATATTCAGTCAAGTCACACTTGTACGCGTCTCACAGACTGATTTTGTACAAACGTCCTAAGATGCGTTTTTTATGTAAAGTTTGAGAGTAGAGCAGGAATCGAAATCTTTGATTCGAAACCCAAAACATCAGTTAATTCGGGGAGATGTACGATATTGTACACATACGGTTCCGAGAGTTTTGTAATACTTTGCAGAGAACAAGCAGTGAGCATCAGAAGAGAAGAGAAAATAGTTATTTCTTCTAAAAAATACGAACCAATCATCTGTAAAGTGCACTAAATATAACACCATTTTAGGCCAAAGGACTATAATGTCCGAAATTGATGTAAAACGGAACTAACCATACGATTTTGGCGTTATGTTTGTATGGTGAAAATTATTTGTAGGACAAAAATCTGCAAAAATATATTATTTTAAGATAATTGAAAAGACATTACATTGGTGTAAATTACTCTTACACACATTACTCTTTCAAAAGAATTGTACTAGAAAAAGCAGGATGATCGTGCAAGGAAATATATTTTCCTCTACAGTCTAGTCCTAATGAGAATTATTGCTTCTCAGTAGCGTCATGGAATTGTTAAAGTCGGAACGCATCCAGTATTAATGGCAGTTTGGGCGTAATCGTGTAATGTTATTTATTAGGCCCAAAAACACGAAGTTACATTACGTGTTCAAATGTAAAAAAATATTAATTTTTTCCAAAAAAAAAACCAAGGGGTAGAAAAAAATGCACCGGACATTTACACACAGTTAACCTGAAAAAATAAAAATTAAATGGAAAAAGTTGATGTCTTGTTACATGGGCTAAAGGCACCGAAAAATTTAGTTCGCAAACGAAAAGAAGTCTACTGTGTAAGAATCATACAAAAAGAAAATAGGAGCCCGATCCTTTAAAGAAGCGTCTGAACTTTTGTCGAAGATTGACAGTGGTCAATATCCTGCTACTGATACGGTTTGTAGGTCTGCGTGAACCAAAACTCGACTCTGGAAAGTGTTGCGAACAAGGGATTTTTCAAATATCAATTGTGATCAATCCAACAAGATTTAGCGCCGAACCACTAATTAAGTTCAAGCAAACATGCCTGGAAACACAGTGGAGGTTCTCAAATGAGATGCGCTGGCCCTTTTTCGGTTTCTTAGTTTTTTAGCCAGATCGTCTTGAGCTTTGTGTGAAGACAAATGACCATTTTCAATAATAATTTCATATTTTATGTGAATATAATTAAATCTGTAAAGCATAACGAAGCCATTAGTTATTTACTTCTCGGTTTCTTTGGTTGGATACAACGAAGCACAGCATACTATTTCAAAAATATATTCTAATAAATTTGTATTTACAAAAATAAATTATTGTAGGCATCTTGAGTTACAAAAAAAAACCTAACAGATATTTTTTGTTTGTCCGCAAATAATGTGAAAGTTGTTTCTTTCAAAAATTATTAACAAACAAAATGTTAAATAAAACAAAATAAAAGATATCAAACATTAGACTTGTCTTAATCATTCTTACTAAGTAACTCTGCTTCCAATTTTAAACAAAAGGACTTTTTTTTGCAATAGTAATTTATATTTCAGATTTCTTACTGATTTTTTTTGTAATTCTAAAAATGGTATACGGATGATAAAACAACGAGTACAAATGGAGATTCTACTGAAATAAAATACGGGTTCTACATACCTTTGCTAGCTAGTAAATATAAGGCAAAATACCATGATTCGAATATGTGAAATTCTGCATTTTTTCAAAAATCTCGTTGGCAATTTAAGGGAACAGAACGTGTAAACAATTTTATTTATTTATTCTCAAATTTTTCTTGCAGTGAAGTCATCCTCAATATTTGTTCCTTTAATAGTACAACAATTAAATATAAATAGTGCAATTAGTGCAATACTGGTGCATCACAACACTAAAATGTGCAATAGATATTACATGAAAAATGCTCTTTGCACTTGTTAGTATAAAGCTTTTACTTCCAACTTCTCATCGGAATTATATAGGTATATATATTCTTTTTTTTCTTCTTCTTGTATATAGAAAAGGCCAAATGTTAATAATTAAAAAATATTGCTAATTATGCTTAATAGATTTAAAGGACGGTTTTCCATTTTCATTTCTTAAATAGTATTCTTTCAAAATAAAATTTCATCCTTCGTGGCAAATGAAAAAGCAACAACAGGTGTAAATAATGTTCGAGTGGTCAATGAGAAGCTCAGCGTTTATACCATCAACGTGCTATTAAGGTACATGTGACTACTAAACCTATAGACTAAAATAAAACATATAATATATATTACTACAAGTGTGTATATGTTCTATATAATATATTTAAATTTTCAATTTTTTAGAACATTTTTTCTTAAACTGTTTGTTTAAGATAAAAATATTACAAAAAATTAAAGGCAATTTTATTTTTTTACTCATTTAGTATATATTTTTTTCAATTTTTACTTTTAGTTTTTGTTATATATATCACATATTGCTGTGCAGTGCATTTTAAATCTAAAAAATAAATAAATATAAAATAATTTTCAAATAAAAGCAAATAGTTCATAACTATTATTGCTATATCAAAATTCGAAAGGCTTTGCTTTTACTGTTTTTTTTTTGCAATCACAAGATTGTAAAAATTGTTAAAAATCGAATTAAATTTTAAAAGTAAAAATCGTAACTTTAAACGCTTAAAAAAGTATTAAAAATTAATTAATTTAAAAGCTTCAATAAAATTAGAAAGTACGTTTTATAATAAAATATAAAATTGTCTTAAATTGACATTTAATTGCTTTCATTTTCAAATTTGATATATGCTTTTGATGTTAGTTAAATATTTTAACAAAAATTATTTAAAACATTTCGTTTGTAAAACGAAACTAATAAAAAAAAATATAATATTTAAACAAACAACGCTTACAGTGAGTGAAAATAGCTCAATAAGTGCAATTGTGGTAGATTTCATCTTACAAATATTTTTTACATAAATATAAGTGCGTGTCCTAAGTAACAATATTTTGTTGTAAAAATTCAATAAATGTGCAAAAATGTTCTTTAATAAAAATTGGTGCATTTTTAGAACGTGCTTATACATTTGTGTTTAACGAAATTAACAGCTTGAATCTCGATTGCAGCTATAATGAATGATTCTATATAAATATATTGCGTAATATTTAAGTATATTGCATTGCGTGCATTGCATTTGATTTAGATAAATTTTTTTTTGCATTTCTTGTGCTTCTGTTTCGGATTTGTTGCAGAAAGTTTAAAATTAAAAACATATTGAACCGATTGTACATCTTTTAAAGGCAATTTGCTCACGTTTTATATTTTGTAATATCATGCTTTATTATTTTAATGAAAATGTGATAGTACGACACGATCAGGCAGATATTTTGGAGGTATTTTATAGCAATATTACTTTCATATTTGGTAATACTTAGTAAAATTTAAACAACTGAAACAGCTCAATGTATTTAATCATTTTATTAAGACTTTATATAAAAATGTAATATTAAAGTAATTATATAAAACAATAACAAAAATTAGTTCAATAACAAATTTATTGAACAAAAAAATATAATTTTTAGGGTCGACTTTCGACGTGTCAAATTGTAAAATATTTGTTACAATTGATTGCCATGATCCAAAAATTGTATATAATTTTAAAGAAAGATTTCTTGTTCCATTGGTTATTGCTTACTCGCAAATTTAGAGCCATTTCGGTTTTTTTCCCAACATTTTTTAGATGTTGAAATGTAAGTTGTATTTATAGATATTAAGTAATTTACAATTTATAATTGAAATTAAGCAATGTAGGCAATAAAAATTTAATGTGGAAGAATATACGTTTAAGGAAGACGTTATATAGTCTAGTATAGGCAATAATTATTTCTTCTCAATTTTAATCGTTATACGATATTTATCACAAAGCGACTAAAATCGTTTCAAACCTATATCAATGAGATTTTAGTTGTGTGCAGAGCTGTAGAAAAGCATTATCATATCCAATATGAAATCATTACAAGCAAAATGACCTATAAGTACCATTACCATTAATTGAATTAACATTACAAGTAATCTGACAGATAACCCAGCGTTGCCGTAGTAATGAAAGCTTTCCTTGGCATTACTCAGTATGACTATGCATTACTCTGAATAACTCCGAATAACATACTGCAACTTAACCTTTCTTTGCAGACAATATTTCAAGGAACGATAATAAAACATTTTTTAAACGGGAGGTTATGTCACGTTTTAATCTGTGTTCGAAAATATTCAAAATCTTATTTTCATAATGATTTTTATATAACATTTCTGTTTCACATTTATATAAATTTTGGATGAACTATTGCTATTTTCAGAATGGCAATTCTAATAATATGTACTGTCTTTATATAGTATGATTATTTGCTTCCAAAACTGAAAATTACTTAAAACCAGGTAAATATTATTATTTTCCGTTGTAAGCCAATTTACGTTACAAGATGGCGTACATAGACATCACCACCGTGTGTCCTGCCTAAAGAGGATAAGGTTATGTCCGCGGTGTGTACAGAGTTCGGGTCCAATAAAAAGGCGACAAGAATATTGCTGTCGCATAAAGTGCTATCAAGGCATAGCGTAATATGCTTTTATGGTAATAGTAATCGGTTATCAACGCGCTCGACTCAAATTATATCTGGTCTATAAGACTTACACAAACTGATTCCCTGTTGGGTTTCCGGTCATGGCGATGCATTGGGTAAAGATAAGGTGGATGTTGTGGCAAAATAGTTGCAGCTAAATGCCTTGCAGATTGTTCAACCGGACTATATTATTAGTAAAAAGCGAGATCGGACTTGAAAGTTGGTGAGCACGCGGAGCACATACGGAGCGATCAGATAACCTACGGCGTATCAAGAAAGATGTGGGAAGTAGAATCAAAAGAAAACGGCATCACTAACGTGTTACTGCCGTCCGCATGCACATTCCTGCCACCGAATTATGTCGTTGAGAAGTTGCTTGGACGAGCAGAAATCTGAAAGCAGTTGGATTGCCCAAAATGGGCCAGGAGAAGATTTCAGGCCTTTGCCAAACAATTTCTTAATGAAGAAGAAAATTTTGCCAACGGCCAGCTAAAGGACCTCAGCACGATACTCAATAACTGCAAGTGGTTCAATCTGTTACTACATAACAGTGCCAAAATCGATTGAGGTATGGTTCCCGGTAGTACTCCCGGTAGGTAGTATTACAATAGACCATGTTTTTCGTCAGTTAGGGTCTTTCTCTCAAGTTCCCGTAACCCCTTGTTGGGCATGGAGCGAGAGAAGAATTTCACCCGATTCCAGACATCGTTTGCTGTGGACCTAAAATATTTAAAGTGTTTTCCGAACCACTGACATATTCTCTGCAACCCCCTTAGCCTATATATCGTAATCTGATGTCAGAAGAAAACAACATCCGTGGGTTGCCGTAGGTGGGATTCGAACATGGGACCTCCGGATGGGTCGACCGACACGTTATCACTTACTCCACATAACAAAAATGTAATTTTTGCCAGAATGTAGTTTTTCGGTTTTTTCCGATCGACCTGTTTAGCACTGTGGCACGCTCAGTAAAGAATATTTAAAACATACATATTGTAGCCAAAGTATTGACAACTCTAATGAGGGGATGTTTCTCGCAATGCTATTATTAAGGAATGGTTACAGGTTGCAATTTTATTTTTTACTAATAACCCACTACATACAGAGATAGTGACATTTTCGTGCCACAGATTGTACCTCCATTACAACACAGCAACAACAGCTTAGACCTATATTAAAAAATTATGTAATTAAAAAAAAGTTTTAATATTTTAATACCATAGCCAAATAAAAGATTGCTTAAAAATAATATTTGTTTTGTTACAGGTTTGTAATATGCCGAGGTTTTGTTGGGTTACTACAAGAAAGGTAATTAAATATAAGATGTAATGACAATGACAGTGCAAGCGGGGTTTGCTTTCACCACACAGCCCCAAACTGTTTGAATATGTTGCCAGTCAGCAATAGAAAAGATGTAAGGCAATTCGTAAAAGAGCACTTGTGACAGCAGGCCCTAATTTAGCCGACATTATATACCATAAATAATTGCATGAACTAAATAAATTTGTTTCCACAAATTAATTATTGTTTTCTATTAATTATTGGATTGATGATAAGTAACACTCATCTTTTTAGCAGAAAAATTGACGGATATTGTAAATTAAAAGAACTAACAAAATTAAAAGTAATATTTTAAAAATATAATTACATTTGTAACTGAATTTGTAACTAAAATGTATAAATGAATGAAAGAAAGCTAGGTGAGAGTGACGGAATTAAATTACCCATTAAACTCAATTCAACTTGAGGAATTTAGGAATCTAACTATGATTCCTTCACCTTTACAGCCGAGATTATCTTAAGTTTTCAAAGAAGTTATTCCTATAATCCTTTTCCTAGCCCTAGCAAAAGCAGGACACTTCAAAAGAATATGGAGGATGGTCTCTTTTTCGTTTATGTTTTAGTAGCGCCTAGCTCCCTATCTGGTAAGTTTGTCGGCCAGATCTTTGCCGGTCATCTCTTATGGAAAAGAATCCTGTGCAGGGTAACGCTCAACATACTCACCAAAGGGATAAGCTCTACACGACAGTCATGCACCACTTTAGAAGATATGATAAAGTCAAAAGCTCTGATGACAGTTTATCTAAACTGGATTTGCTTTGCTTTGATACTCACCTGCTTTTAACCAATGAGTTCGCCTTCCGAATTGCAAACACCTCCGCCTGAAATATGCTTGAATTGTAGCCGGTAAGACTTCGATATGTTTAGTCCCTAAGAGAACACCCTCGTACAAACAACTTGTTCCAACTTGAAACGTTCCGTAAACAATACGGTATCAAAGATCTTATTCGGTTACGTCAGCCTACAATCTCTTCTAGATGGGAACTTGATCCTGAAACCTTTCGTAAAATTCAGAACGGGTATAATTGAGTAGTTGAGGATGCAACTATGTCGACAGGACTTAGCATACTAGCAGCCAAATACTCGCCGATATGACGCCTAGAATTTGATCTGGAGATTATGGGAAGCATATGCAAAAGCACGCTTCTGTTGGAGTGCAATAAGGAGCACCAGTAGTGCCAAAGCACGCAGTTATCTGCACTCTACTCAGCTTGATTCGGTTATATTTCTTACACTTTGCAGGCCACCAAACCTCTTAAACCAGTGAACCGTAAGTAAGAATGGAGCGCCTCATATCTGTGTGTAGTCACATTATTATATTGGGTTTCAGTCCCCAAGTTTTTCCAAAAGTACGTCTGCAGACTTAAGGGGCTATACACGTATTTTTGACAAGATTTTCTTAGTTATTGGGATTCCTTAAAACTTCGGTATCAAAATCTTACTGATACTTGCTTACTTAATGTTTCATTCTGGTAATAATGAAACATCAGTTACCAGGAAAACTTATAATGCTTCTTCTAGTTCATCAGACATTTGTGTGTTAAGTGTTAACAATAATTCGTTCAGTTCGGTTTCTACGTAGATTGAAAGATCGGACATTGCAGCTTTACTTTTAAAATGAAACATTCCAGTTATCTTCAGGAAATATGTTGAACTCCAAACTTTCACACTGACTAAAGTTAAGCATTCTGTTGGAGTGACACTTTTCGAACTTCTTGTTATCTATTGCGATCTACTTGATTGTCGGAATGATGTCATAAAAAGTTAAATCAACTGAATAAGAGTGATTATACAAAACAATGATGTACTATCCCTTGCAAGAAAGGAGTCAAGTTTGTGTCGAGCTTCGCGGGATGGGTTTCAAATAAACCGTTCTGCTGTGACGGATACAACAGAATTTTATTATAATACTAATTTGATTAAATTTCACAAATTATTAGTGTTGGTTGGATATCTTCTACTTTAGCCTCAGAAATCTTAAATTCACTGAACTCTAACAGCCTTCACGAAAAATATGGACTAGTATTTAAAAACAACAAAACTTGCAGTAATGTTTCAAAGAATTTTTTATCCTACGTCTCAAAATTAACTTAACTGATTGAAAACATAGGAATTTTTAAAATAATTACCTCTTTCAGATGTAAGCTATCACATACTTAGTATCTTTGAAATTTCATATTTCTGTCATCAGACATATAGTAAAAAATCCTGGTCACATAAAAAGTCACATTAAAAAATTAAAAAGAACTTTTAGTTATAAACTAAGTTTTTGCGATACTTGATATTTTTTAAAATATATTTATTATGTACAGACAGATTTCTTTCTATCCTCACACTGTTTCAAACAACTACACTGACGAAATTTAGAGCTTTGTTTGCAGAGGAGCAAATTGATTAAATTTTTAATACTGTCATAAATAAAATTCAAGTTTAACGATTTTGCATAGCTTAGATTTAAAGAGGATATTGTGATGGGGGATTTGCAGGACATAAATAAAGACAAGAACACGGGGAGAAGTTAATATAAAAAAGAAGATGGGGGCGGTTGGCAGGACATTAATAATGGTCGCAGAATTGCTTTTACATAAAATAAGTTCCATTAATTTGGTAATTCATAGACAAAATCCTAATTTTTTCATAATTCTTTATTCATTCTGTGGAAGAAATAGAACTAAGAGAATACGTGCCTTTTATTCCGGAAGTAAAAACAATACGAAAATGCAAAGGAATATTCCTGCCAATTGAAAGTTTTTTTTCGACCCTGAAGTTTTCATCAAAACAAGGCTTCAGGTCCTAATGCGAGAATATAGCAGAAAACGGCAAAGTTGTAAACAACATTTTTTTTTATATATGATGATGCCAAAGCTCAGGGGATGCCCTATGATGCTTAAGCACAGCCTTGGCAGGAAAGGAATTAAGGATGAGGGAAATGGGTTAGGAGTTTGGGTGAAGGAGGTGTCGATGCACGCCCCGTTTGAAAGTTTCAGGCTGATAAGACGAGGGAAAAACAGAAGATGGTAAACTGTTCCACATTCGTGTTGTTCTGCTTAGAAAAGATTCCCGAAATTTGACGGTACGTCCAAATTTGACCTTTTTTATTAAATATTTTAAAAGTAGCTACCGCATGTGGCCGTCGTATCATAATATCGCTCGAATTAAGAAATTGTTCTGCGAGTGTTCTATTTTTCCTTAATTAAGTCTTGATACTATTTCTAATGATTATCAATTACTTGGCTTATTGCAGCACTATCCTATTTCAAGTGTATTATGTTATAAAACAGCTTCCTGGATATTTTGCTTATTCGAAGCATTAACTGGTTTCTCATATCTCCCGACACGGTAGGTGTAAGATCAGATGTGCTGCCATAATTTAAATATATCTTAAAAATTTTCCCAAATACAACAGTACCTCGATAATGTAAATTTCCGATAATGTGAATTTCCCTAAAATATAAACCTTAAAAGCTTTACATTATCGTTTCTGCAATTTGAACATTTTTCTATTGGACGCAGATACGGTTTATTGTTTAAGAGCAAGAGTAATAGAAAAATCGAGTCAAACTATTTACCAGTCTAATATAACAAATAACTTTACAAAAATTAACTTTTTTTCTTTTTACAATGAAGCTATCTCATTATATTTCGGTTTTTTTTTTGATTCTACTATGTGGACTCTTATATGAGGGATAATTTCAGAATTAAATGGATTCAAATATTATCTAAACAAGTTAATTTTGTAGATTTAAAACTAATTCCAGTAACGTGAACTCCTCTAAAATCCGAAAATACTTTTAGTTAGTTCACATTATCGAGGTATTCTATTATTAAAGGAGATATTTGCTTCCATGTTTCATTGCTCTATGGTGGTCAAGAGAATTGTTAGCATATCAATATTCCAGATTTGTGCATTATTGGTTAGAAAAGATTCCCGTAATTACGCGGTTAGTGGTAGAAGACTGACAGACAACCGACTTCACATCCATGCTAGAGCATCAATCTTCGAAGTTAAGTAGAACCGGGAATAAGTCTGAAGGTTTTGTTTTGAATTTTTTCCAACGATGTCTTCTATGGGAATTATATTCAAATTTCCTTTATAAGAACGATGAGATGTATGTATACTATAGTATAATAAACTACTGCTAACTGCTAACTAGTGTTGCATTGGTAAGGGCTTCGAAGTTCTGGTGTACGTTAGTTTTACTTTGAGCTTTTTATTGAAAGGACTTCTACAGTTTTCATTTATTGAAACAAATCTTCACTTGGTCGAAAATTCGAAACGAGGTACGCCTATTTGCTAGATGTGGCTCTACAGCCAAAAATTGAAGAAAGAGATTATGAGAATCTATAGGCTTTATAAGATTGTTGTTACGTTACTATCGTCGTAATAGTTAAACATTTCAATGCGTCTTCTCGGCCCTCAGTAAAAAATTCGTCTTCGAGCCAGGAGTTCGGAGATTTTTCAAATATGATAACGGCTCACAATTTAGAAACCATGAGTTTAAGAAACTTTCTGGAAAATACATCTTTTATCAAGTCAAGTTTAATCATCTTTTGGGGTTATGTGGTAGAATACTATAAAGGATAAAATAAAAAAAGGCTGTTAAGTATGAATTTGTTCACACGCAGGGTTCCGGACTTATACCATTTTAAATATTAGGGTTTTTGTTTTGCTTCAAGAGGTAAGCTAGACGTGCATCAGACCAAAACTCTATACGTATATTGAATAATAGACGGCGCTAGTGGTAATGATGACATCGAGGGACTTTGGTGCCTTGACGAATATATTTTGGTATATTAATAGGAGATATTGTTGTGGGGTGTGTATAAAAGAAACCTTAAAAATAAGTTTATCAGGCAATATTTTCATATTGAATTAAAAATTAATGGTTTTCGAATGTTTTCCTTTAATTGTGGACCTTCTTTCGATCCAAATTTCAAGATTCTAGGTCAACAGGAAGTACAGTCAGTTATTCGTCAGTATGAAAATAGGCTTTAAAAGGCGATATATTTTTAATGCATTGATATAGAAACTTAAATTTTTTTTATGACTATGAGGCTATATACTTTACTATTTGGTATTAATTTCAAATCGATATCTCAAGCCCTCGTTATAGATAGACAGACGGACAACAAAGTGAGCCTATATGGGTTTGTTCTTTTCATTTTGATGTAAAGAACCCTAAAAAGAAATACAGCTAAGGTAAGGTAAGGTAAGTGTAAAATGAAAATGTAATTTTAAGTTACCATTAATTAAAATTATTTCTTAAATGAACTCCAATAAATTAAAAACAAAATTTTACGCATATGTATGGTAATACATACCTACTTCGTGTGAGATTTAATTTTTTAATGATATGATGGACAGACGCAGGGCTGATCACATCATTCCATCAATACGGAACCCGAAAAAAGTTAGAATAATTTTTATTTTGAACTAATTACTACTAGAGCCTTAGGTTGCTTCAATGTACAATACAATAGTTAATTTTCTGTCACAACTTTTTTTAAGTAAGCTTTTAACCACAGAGTTATATTTATCTTACTATAACTAAATTTCAATAACAAAATAATTAGTCATTTCCGTAGTGAAAAAGGTTGTGGTAAAGGTTGTGATGTGAGTGGAAAAATGTAACTAAATAAAAAAAAGATGTTGATACCAAACTTATGCAATTCTGTTGCGATTTTATGCGATAATCGTAATTAAGAATTATTAATTACCTCATAAAGCTATTGTAGTTGTGGGTATAAGCGGGTATTTTTATTGCTATTTCATACACATTTACTTAGTTAATTATCAAAGTAGAAAAAGAATTATTATGACTGTCTTGTATGTAATCTAAATTTAGTGGGTCGACCGCTCGTTTATAGATTCAAAACTTTAAATGCGTCTTTATCGAAACCAATTTAAACTAGGATTATTACTGTAAAGTTTATAGAGTTTATAACGATTTTATTTGCATTTCCTAATAAAACCATTGCAAGAAAAACTGAATCAAAGACATTAAATAGTTACCGAGAAAACAATTTCTAAAAAATTACACAGAAATAGGCCCCTTAAGGTGCAATATAAATTTTGTAAGGTATCTTAAAATTGAGTTAACTTGATTATAAATTTAATTTCTGAAGTAAGAGGTAGGCACTGAATAGAAAGCTTGAAAGTTATATATTATGGAAAGAAAGAAAATTTACATTTTGATTCATTAGTAATGTAATTTATTATAAGTAATGCTGAGATAGGGCAATACAAAATCGTGAATGGTTTACTAATTTCTCCAATGCGCACAATTCAAAATTGTTCAAAAAACGTAAATAACGTCTTTTGACATCGCTTGAATCATGTACGTAGAACGTTTACTTTATTGCGCTTTACTGAACGTATTTTGTTTATAAATAGAATTACATAATAATATCATCATATTATTAAACCTGCTAAATAAGTAAACTCTCTACATTTGATGTATTCTAAAACACCGACGAAATAATAAGTGTAATTTGGCAAATTCATTGCTTCTGCACTTATCCAAAAACACACAATTTTTGTAAAATTTCAAAAGTCAAATTTTTGCTGTAAACTTGCAAGTTAGAAACGAATATTGTTGGTTTTGTTTTTAAATCATCGCAAAATGTCAGTACTGACTGACTATCAAACAAGATAAAGTCCTTTAAATTCAAAAGAAATAATTCAAATACTGACAAATAAGAATATGTAACATAAAATTATTTAAATATAAGGTTAAAAGAAATATTAATAAAAATATTGAGTCTAAAACAAATAATTTGATTTATAAATGAGAACTTTTAGGAATAATTGTTTGCAATGCCTTAAAATTGTGAACTTTTCTAAGTGGACTTAAAAAAATCACAACTTTTAATGGACAAATCAAAGACAAAATGAACACAAATTTTTGAATTTTTATCAAAATCTCTTAAAAAATGTATCGGTGGCTCTGGATATTCAGGAGATAGTACAAAAATTGTAAGTAGTAGTATTTAACTAGATGATTATATTTTATAATATTGTATTAGTAGATAATATTGGTATATATGTTTTTACTTAATATTTTCCTCATTTTGTGATTTTAAAATCGAAACACTTTTATTGACTAGGATTTTTGAAATAACTTATCTCAAAAACATCACCCGGTACAGTATTAAGAGATTTTTTTGTTACATGAATAAATTTGTGTTCAGCCTCCAATGTACTTCGATTTGTGCACGGCATTAGTATATTGTGTAATATCCCAAAAGTTCACAATAATAGTATTCTCAGCTTTTAAAAATGATTTCTTAAACACACTTCTCAAAGTTAAATTTTTTATTACAATAAATGTATTTTAAATGTATCTTTTCACCAATTAGTTGAATACATTAAAATATATATTTATGAGAATATTTAATACATAAAGATTAATACTTTTTTTTTTGCTCACATTGAAGTGAATTTTGATTTTAATTTTTTACTTTTTGTAAACATTTATATTTGATAATTTTTTTGTTTTTTCTACCATCTATCTTACGATTATATGTTCTAGTTTTTGACTAATCTAAATATATTTTGATGAATAATTTTATATTTAATTAATATCGATAAATATAATTTTATAAATTTTTATTTTGACTTATCTTATATACTGAGAATACTAAAACTGAGTACAAATAAAATCCTATTAAGAAGTTAATTTAAAAAAACAATAAATTTAATTACATAAACTTAAAAGTGTTTGAAACTCTATCATTTTCATTTTAAATTCCACACATAGATTTCTAACTTTAAGTTTTCAGCAAAAATTAAGCAATGGATATAATTCTGTGAAAATATATAATATATTTTATTTTTAAAACGCAACTAAATATCCAGGGAAATACATTATGCATTCTTTATGCAAAAGTTAAAAAAATTTATTATAGAAGGTTTACAAGAAACATCTAAAAATAGGATAAAGTCATCGCATTTTTTCTTTGGGTTCGATTTCCGAAAACAAGGAATTCATATGGGAATAACCGAACCGACATATTGATGAATTCGAAGTTGCTTGAGTTGGGGAACGTTATTTTACTGACTTTCAAGTTGCTAACAAAAATTGATTGACATAAATCTGACGTAAGAAATTAAAAGGGTTATTAAATATTTAATAAGAAGCTTTTTTGCCAAAGAAACTTTCAAATTGTTAATTCTGTACAAGTGCCTGGCTGTCAATTTGTAGGTAAAGTAGAAAAGGTGACCTATCCCAATCGAAACCTTTGAGTATTCCCAATCCAGACCTCTTTTTTAGTTTCTTATTTTGTTTATTGAGTCCAAAATATATTTAGGTACGGTCGGATAGAAATAGATTTCTAATTAATTAGGTATATTTATTGGATTTGTTATCTTTTTAATAGACAATTCTGAATTCATTTATATGCTTTATTGATGCCATGAAACGTAACTAACTTCTGATACTATTACTCCTTACACAGAACTTATTTCATGTTAACGTTCAAATAATAAGTAATATACACCAGTGGTATGTGTGTCGATTAAAAAGTAAATGAGATCTATCTCTGGTTCCATAATTTTGTTTAAAGCATAGAAATCACAGAAAAAACAAAATTCGTTAAGCGAAAAAAAAGAAAACACGTTTAATACCAAAACTACAATAATGCTATAAAGTCGATATAGCCTAAAGGAGTTTTAATATTATAGCAGAATAACACAATTTTTACAAGCCTTTAGACGTGTTTCCGGTAGACTTGAGATTCTTGAAATTTTTGATCAAGAAAGCAGTTTGGGTGGAAAATATTTTGTTGTCAGCTTAATCGGATAACCTATATCTTCACAAAGTTTTGTAGTCAAAATAAAGAAAAGGGTTTTAATGCGTTAAGAATATAAGCCGCATTAGAAAACCAGGAGGCTTTAAGAGCTCCAACTGCAACACAAGTTATCATAGACAGACAATCGGAGAATGAACTTAAGCAAGTATACCTTAAATAACTAAGACTTAGTATTAAATAAGGAAATGTGTAACAGGCATTAATCATAATTATTAAGGTCGCCTACTGACCAAAACCTGAATCATTAATGAGTTACACAAATTAGCAAATTTCCTAGATCAAAGATGAAACAAAATAATTTTTTATTTTATTTTGTAAATATACTAAATATAATGACCAATTTTGGTGCTGAGATATAACATTGTTTCAGTGATTTCGGTTTGTTCTATTGTCATCTAAAGTACCTATCAAATGTTAGAGACAGGTGATTGTCAATTATTAAATTTGTAATAAGTATCTAATTGTGATTTAGTTACTTAATAGCAGCGCTGTAAGGCTGCGCCAATTAAAAATGCAAATTTAAAATTTATGTTTATTTTAACACTTTATTAAATTGATTTAATAATGGTAAATAAGTTAATTTTAAAATGTCTCAGAAAATCTATGTGACTTTGACAAGCATAGTTTTTGTGTTGTAACTATAAAGTCTGAAGTATGTTCACATCTTCCGGTAGAAAAACTTAGCTAAGTTCGAATTCACAGTGAAATTAACAACTTTGGCTACATTATCAACAAGAAGAAAACTACAAACAACTCTGTAGGTGTAATATAATTTATATATGTTAAATGACAAATTATAAAGACAAACTCTCCTAAGATTAAAGGTGTTAATTAATTCAAGAATCCTTTTTTTGTGCAAAATATTTTTCAACCTTAGCACATAACGTAAGTACTTTTCCTTTTAATATGTTTTGGTAACAAATCTTAAAATTTGAAAAATCAATTTGTTTGGTTGTTTTCCGAATACGTTCTCCTTTAAGGTGTCGTGGTGGCTATTAGGGGTATTATGACCACTTTTCAAAAGGAGTACGATGGAAATAAGGAAACATGAACAAAGAGGTTGTCTAAAAAGAAACTAAACGATACGACTAAAGCCATCAAGCGGTAACCAGTCTGATTTGAGGGACTCAAGTTAACACTATAGATGTAGACATGATTCAAATTAACACTATAGATGCATAGATGTAATGTTCCGTATATTGTTATTAGTACCGGTACAGTCAGAAACCTTTTATTTTCTAACATAGTTGTTCGTATTATTAACAGAATAAAACTGTCAAAAATCTACTTATCACCATGGCCATAATTGTAAATAAATACACAATTTCTTGTATTATATATTTTACACTAATTTTAAATAATATAATTAATTCAAACTTCAAAAATTCTTTATTGAATTTTAACTTGCAGGATTATTTCTTTGTGTTTACAAATTGTTTCTACTCCGTTTATTTCGGTGCGTTTTGTGTTCTTTCTACTGCTTCCACGGCATGAAAAAAGAAATAAACCTTATGAATAAGTCAGTACATTTACATGTCTACTTGAAGTAAACTTTAAGTAAATTGTAAAGTGTAAATGAAATAATACAAAGCTGCAGACTCAGAATCCAAAAATAAAAAAGATGGATACAGTAAATACAAATTATGATCGGTCAATATGGGTTTGTGTTTTGCGAATTATAGTTTAAATTAAGGTAAACGACTAAATGACAACAGATTTTCATCACAAAATGTCAAATATTAAATGTCATTTCAAGAAAATTTGAAGTTAAGTAACCGAGTCAAAAAACCTCCTTGAGTTTTGAGTAAATTTCAAGTGTAGTTACTCGTTATTTTATAGTTATATTTAAACATACTGGCATAACGTCCTTCAACTCGAAATATAACATACCGTGATGTGGCCCAAAATGTGAGACCTATTTAGTATCAGTTGTCATGACAATTCCATGCAGTGTTCTATTATATTACACGAAGCAGAACTTTCAGTATTTCTCGTACAGAGTTACTTTTTTTATTACACTTGTTTTTGTCAATTTAATATTAATAATTTATTCGGATCAGTATTAAAAGTAATAAATTACCGAAAAATTCAATTAAATAACTAAAACTAATAAAAATAATAAAATATATAATACAACCAAAATGATAAAGTGTGCAAAAGAAGTATTTTAATAAATGGAAGAACCCAAAAGAAAATGGGAAATAATTCATCCACAAATCAGTCAAATATTGCCAACCGTGCATAAAACAGTATAAAGCAGTAAAGATGAAATTGATCTCATCAAATTGTGTACAAACATAAATGCACAATCAGTGAACATCCCAGAATTTAATTGAGGTCTGAAGCCATAAAGAAATCACACCCAATCATTAAAGGCAACACTCAGCATTTAACTGTGGATATACTGTAATAACTAAAATGTGGTATCAACAAAGTTTTAACAAGTTTTAATTTCAAAGCAACGGTTACAACCAAAACTTTTAAAGACCGCTATATACCTTTTTGGAGAATGTAGTTTAATTAATCGTAACATTTAATTTGCCACTGAAGAACACTTACTTCGTTAACGTATGGCAACTGAACACCATTCAAGTAAATTAAGGAGAGGTCTACACTGTCTACAGTATTAAGTTGGCTCCTATAGCAAAACAAACATGAAGACTTTAGAGGATTAAGCACAACCTTGTTGTTTGAAGCCAGAAATGTTAAATAAATCATTATTAATACAAATACAAGCTACGATTAATCCTATAGGTCTAGATAAATAAATCTGGACATCGTCTGCGTATAGATGGATGTTCACTTCATGGATAATAGGAATAATTAGGAAGATTATTTATAAATAGTCAGAACAATAAAGGACAGAAAATCGAACCCTGAGATACCACCTAACACTTCTGACAAAATTCAACTTATTGCCGCCGACCCAAATTTGCTAACCGCCATCAGACAAGAAATCCGAAATAATTTTAATAGTAGATCGAGAAAAATCATAGATTTTACTAAACTTCCAAAATTAAACACCATGATCCACTGAATCGAAGGTCTTAGAAAAAGAAAGCAGTACCATAGCGATCATTAAATCATTATCCAAAGACTAGCGTGTGTCAGAGGACACCTTCAATTGAACCCTTTCACAACTATGACCCTCACGAAAACCGGGCTGCCATTTTGATAAAAAATTATTATCAGAGGCAGATTGAAGTATTTGCTTATACAATATTTTTTCGAGTACTTTACTAAGCAAGCAAAATAAGTTTATTCGCCGGTAATCATTTTGAGTGACAGGCGTAGAACATTTTGCCAATGGTACAACTATTGCATTTTTCCACATCTTGGGAAACTGCGAGTAAGTAAAACACGAATTAAAAATAAAAACCACGCTATCTGGAATCGATCGATGGGGAGATCTCACCTGAACCAGTTTTATTGGACTTAATAGAAGTAATGATTTCTGCAACCTCTTCGTGACCGACGCAAGCAAAACTGAAGTCGCCATCATATTCAACTTGGAAGGATTCGGAAAAAGATACGAAGGCCTTGTTAGATCCAGTAGAGACAAAACGAATGTTTAGTTCATCTGTGTCTAGGCCACATGGTGGTATGTCTATACCCCATACACCAGTTTGTTTGAGATTTGACCAGTATTCTCTCTTAGCTTTACAAATTTCGCGGGTCACCACGTTTCTAACTTTTTAATATGCAGAAAGGGTTCCTATGCCCTGCATACTTTATAACTTGAATAAAGGTATTCTCTCTCAGCTATGAGATTTTGTTTTTCTAAATAGATCCATGGAATATGCTTAGAACACTCATGTTTAATTCGAAGAGGCACGTACTTGTCATGTAAATAAGAAATTTTTTTTAACAAATTTAAAGACCAGTGGCACTCGATTGAAAATGTCGTCTTCGAAAGATAACATGTAAAAAGTGCGTGAAAACTGGCCTGGATTCGAATGGGACGTGTAGGTTGGCGGCAATATCTTACCGAAAAAAGTCGCACGTCAAAACAATGCTTATTCGTTTTTATCATGTCATTTATAGTCTACAAGGAGTTCAACCTAAATGGTCATCATATAACTTAGGAATACTACTTGTTGTATTCAAGGAACTGCTGCACGAAAATTCAAAATTGTATCAGTGAAAGCGATGTTAAAAATTGTTCAGAGATTGAACCGCCGCCGTAATTACAGTACTCAAGGTAGTAAAAAAACAGGAGCTGCAAAAGTCCTTCGACCGTTTTATTGTTGCAGGGCGTTCTTACTTGGAAAAAGTAAAATAAATTTACTAAATAATTTTGAGTTCTTTTTAAAAGCAAAAAATTTAGTTTCTTTTTAGATAGCCTATGTATATTGGAAGAAATATTTGAAAAATAAAATTTAGCAGAAAACTAACATATTATGTCAAGTAAACTTGTTATATGATTAATTGTCATACAATAATTGAAGTATTTACGAAATAATTGCTTTACTTTCTTAAAGTAATTCAGGAAAAGAGTGCACGAATGTGTATATATGAGAAATTCAAATTCAAAGACACAATGTCTAGAGAAAAATATGTAAAATGACGCAAGTTTAGTTTCTTGTTAGGTACAAAATCATAAAAGTCAAAAATTAACATTGCAAATTTTCTCTGAAGAACAATATAATTCCAACATCTACAGGATTTTTAACAAATAACATAAAATAATCGAAACGGCCGATATTATTATCGAATCCATAGTTATAGGTGTCGCTGAGATAAATAAGGACACTCCCGATGCCGTTAGATACTGCGGCAGTAAAAAGGAAGGAAGGAACAGAAGAAAATAATAAAAATCGACCGATTGTAATTTCGAATTGATCACAGATCACAGATGAACAATCATACTCGAAATGTCGTTGGATACTATGGAGTTAAGATACATCTAGAAGTACTAGTGGGTGTGGTCATATATAATAATACAAAAGTCCGTGCAACGTCGGGCACACAAAGCTAGTATTAAAATAAAATATGTTTAATATTTCCCCTTAGTTCAGGTACTCGTGTTCAATTCAATTTGATTGAACTCAAACTTTCAGCGAGTTTCAAAATAATAAGTATTTTATCCGAATTTTGCAGATATAATTTGTTAGTCTTAAAGTAAATATGTTACATTTTCATTTTGTAAACTAAATATTGTAGAATAGTTAAACCTTAAAACTCAAAATACAACATTGTAACAAAGAAAGGTTCTTGTGATTTTCACCCACCTTCCAATGATAATGTTCAATTGCTAATCTCTGTGAAAGATAAGTTTAAATAAAAGTTTACATTTTCTACTGAATTTGAAATATCTGATTATTTATAAATTTTTTTATTAATTCAAAACAGAATTAAACTTGAAGTAGACGCCACAACAAAAGAATTCATCTGAAAAAAAATTTATGTTTCGCGTAAAACATTTACCTACATTGTCCATTATCAGAAGATATCTTTAGCAAATCAAAATTTCTCCTTTTAATTTGAAAGGTCCATCTAACAAAGTGAACACAATAGCAGTTGATGAACAAACGTTTTAATTTTTGTTATATCAAGGCATTTAAATGTGAAGATGGTATTCAGTTGCACAATTCATATCTGTAGAGATATAAAGTAACGACAGCCATAATAATGGTAAATTCTGCGATAAAGTGATATTAAGCTTTGAGATGAGATGTAATAATCGGCGTGGCACCATTAACAATTAATTTAACTCATTTTCAAAAATTACTTATTCATATTTTGAAAAATTTTAATTTGTTCATTCTTTGAAGAGGTTTGTTCTAGTATAAATTAATTTAACGTGGTTTAGGTTTACTAGTAGGATATTGATTTTTATATGTATGTAGAGTATAGATGTTTGAGAAAAATAGAACTAAAATTTTAGGTCAATTTCGAATGAATGTCAATTCCATATCAATTATAATCACTGGGAGTCCTAACTATCTATTTCATTTAATCTATGAAACACTTTATACGTTAAATTCGCTGTGAATGAATAATATGCCATTTACGTGAACGTAAACATCGATGGTTTTTTTATTTATTTAATGCAATATGGAGAGGGAGTTGGATCAATACGTTGAGCGGCAAGACCAACATGCCATGGGTCCCGGGTTCGAGACCAGATGATTCAGTATAAAAAAAAAAATATATATGCATGTACGCCATTGTATTATTACAAAATAAATGAATTAGCTAAAGGATTTCAAATAGTCACATCAGTTGCCACTAGATCTGGCATGAATTTCCTACCTTTAGTTTTCTAGTACGTAATACTGTTTATTAAAATTGTGTTTTTTAAACTTTTAAAAATTTGGACTAGTTTATACTCTTTAATACTCTTTTTTAATTTGCACTATGCCATTTGATTCAGTTTGGTCGCACTTGTGAGATAGTTTACGTCACGTCCCCTTTATGCTTTTAATGTTCGCTATTTCGCATCGTCGGCTTAAGTGTAAGGGAACGTATCTGAAAAAACCTAACTTTCCAGGAGACGCAAAAAACAGTATAATTTTTAAAAAATATATAAATTTTTTCAATTTTTTTTTATTTTTCTCAGCAGAAAAGGGTAACAGAAAAGTAACAATAAATCGGTTTTCACAAAATTTTAACTGTAACAAAAGTTATGGTATTTCGTATACTGAGTTCAAAAGTGGTTTTTGTGGTAGATACGTTCTCTCACACTTAAGCCGACGATATATAATTTTCATTCGATTGTGTTCATAATAATGTGGAAGTGGATTGCGGTTATACTGTCACCACAAATGTTTTCGCTCTCTCCACTTCGCATATTCGGTTTAGAAATCGTATAGGCAATTTGTATACTTGCAAAGTCTTTAGCTGGCGCATGAATCAAATAATTCTTACATATTTAATGACAACATGTCATCGAAAATACAAATTTATAGTTGAAATCAGTTGCGCATAATTTTTAGCCTCAAATTTTCGCAGAGCACACGTAAATCTATGACTTTATAATGAAACATCTACTCACACAGTATCAGTCACATGGAATCGTTGCAACATCACACGATAGGAAAATTTCTCTTCCAACGTAACTTTGATGTATATGCACTTTAATATGTTACATTGGTGGACCTACCATTTAAGGTAAATTCCGAACCATCGAAATTAGTATGCATTTTTTATTGCAACTTAGTAGTGTCGGCAGAAAACAACCATGGGTCGACGGGGTGGCGTTCGCACTTGGGACCTCCCAAATGGAAGGCCTTAAAGTACTTCATACCTATAATACAAGTTTAAGTAAGTTGTTGAAGAAGTGAAGCAATTTTTATTGTATAATCGGAAACTTAGCTATGTATGTAAATGTACAAACTAATGCAGCGTTTCTCTATCTCTAGTTCCTGTAACCCCTTGTGGGGAAATAGGCGGATTTTACCGCAACGACTGCATATAGACCTGCAAGTAATATTATTCTACAACGTCCAAGGGTCCTTTAACATAATCTGGTGTGAGCAAAAGACATCTATGTGTCGGCGCCGGTGGGATGCGAACCTGTTACTCTCATAATGATGGAAGGTTAACACGCTATTACTTACATCACCTACGAATGGCCTACGCAGAAAGTAATTTATTGCAAACAACTGCCTACGAATGATATCCATGATTTATGAAGAGCGTGTAGCCTTTGGAAAATAGAATTGCTATTGATATTTTTGGTAACCGAAAGAAGTGCACTAAATAAGCTCAGCACATTTTTAAACATTATAGTCATATAAAGATACCACACAATGTACCAAATGGCGGCAGCCAGAAAGTTGAAAAAGACCTGCAAATAAACTCCAAGAGAAATGCTATTCGCATGTGCTAAAGCCTGGTTTACGCGTAACCAGTGTTCAATAGAATACCATAAATAAATTTTAATCTCCGTATTATCAACATGGCAACAGAAGTCTTTTTCGGTATAAAATCGTTGAATATAAAATTTTCAAATTAGGTTTTCGAGTATCGAACCAATTTAACTAAGTACAGATTGAAACCGAAGCGAGCGTAAACGAATAAATAATTTTCTGACTAGAATTTCCCAAATATTAAGAGAAAAAACAAAAATATGAAAATCGTAAAGCTTTAATCACAAGATACCTTTTACTTGTACATACAACGTGGGCGTTGAAACCTTGTCAGAAAAAGTAAAGATACAACAGACTGTTGTGAAGAAAAAATAGATTGCGTTTATGAATTCCTCGTTTATTTTATAAGAGGCTTTTAGAAGTAGACACTTACCTAAGGATATTCAAGCTTTGTTATTTATTTTCCCTTATCTCGGCCCCAATAGTAATTTTTTCCGCACTGCCCTCATATTACCCTCTGATGGCTATGGCTGGACGGAAATGTCAAGTGCTACAATAAGAGCTCTTTATTTAGAATAAAGAAAGTTAGAAGGCCTATTTTCATGTAACAAGGGTACTTAGTCTAAGCACATCCTCGAGATATAATTATTTATTCATATCTGTTGCAAATATCGACGGTGTTTTTTTATACGAAGTCAATACGGCAAACGGCAATAATAAGGAGTGGGTTCTATCCACTCCTTATTATTGCCGTTTATCCCTGGACACATTTTAAAAGTGCAATATCTACTTTGAGTAAATCTCTTGGGGTTACTTACTGTTAAGTGGACTTGTGATATAAGCTGTTAAGTTTCATCCACTTTTCTTAAGAAATAGTTGGAAAAATTAAGCAGCGAAACATCACCTGAATTCCCTAACCATATATCATCCTACTTGAGAATGACGTGTGCTTTTATTTTTGTTTCTCTACCTCCATCACTGGTCAGGAACTACTATCATGGCGGAGGTGGCAACGATATTTATCTTCTACATGGCAGATGGGAAAGCCTTTATCCGCGGTAGCTATCTTTTTTGCTCATTTATCTGCATAAATTACTCAAAACGTTTCTCTTGTTATAATACAAATTTTATTCATGGTTTTGTTTAAAACTCGACGAACATTTTACGTGTGGCTCCGTTGGCTTAAATTTTCCCAAGCCCTAATTTTGGGAAGAAATTACCATTTAGTGATTATAGCTGACGCCGGAAAAAACCCTGAAAGGTAGATGGGAGGAAAAATTTTGTGATGGGAGTTTTCTAACAAAAATGCTTGCTTAGTATAACTTTAATTAACTGACGTTCTTGCCACAACTTGGGGGGCGAAGGATTTATACCCTAAAGGCATTAAAATTCTCTGTTACGCCACGATTGATCCCTCTTTCAATCTCTTTAATAAGACAATACCGATAGAATTCAAAGTTTCATAATTATCTGTAAGACTTGTGATTCTAGTCAGTTCGTAAGAAACAATAACGAGTTTCGGGGAATTAAAGTTGAGCGTGACTGCAAAGATGATTTTTCAATGCAGCGTGGATTAAGTGGTCTTTCCTTTCAGGCAATTTATTTAAAGAGCTTCACATCTTTTTGAAATTGGCAGTTATGAGATAAATTTTATGAGTTTAATTAAAGTTTCAGTTAAGAAAGAACTCTAAGGTTTTATTAATATTCACAGCAGGTCCAATTTTACTTCTCTTTCAGAAAGTTACTCCGTTATTTTTTCCAATTATCTTTAATGTAATTTGTTTACAATGAAGTCTTTTAATTACCAATTACAATTCCTTTTGCTAAATATTAATAAAGAAAATATTTTTATTATACGTAAGCAGTCCTTGGATATTTCCATTGTCCTTCTGGGGCATGTGGCGGGAGAAGAGCTGTCTCGGTTTACAGTGGGAAAAACTAAACTTATAAGTTGTATACCGCTTGTTGCTTCCTTGCTGGTTGGGTAAGAAAAGGGAGGGGGGGGGAGTACTTAATAGCATGCATAACTAGCATATGGTAGTATTTGGAATGAAATATGGTATTTTTCTTAAAACTGCTGTAACTACTTCAACCTCACACAGTGTCAACTGACGTAATTACTAGAAAATTGTACTGTATAACAATGCATTGATAATAGAAAGGAGTCAGGAGTAAGGCGATACTCACATACCAAAAATTCCGTAGACGGTTAACAAAATTATACAGTAGTGCTATCTTTTGACTATGGTACCTAATAGATAGTCAAAGAAAACGAACAAACAATAATATTATCTATGCTAACTATTCTAAATCCACCACACCGCGATTTCATTAGATTTCATTCATTTCGATTTCATCTTTTGATCAATAATAAGCAATCAAGTATTTTAACAGGTATCAAAATTTTTAACGAAACCAAAGTGCTAAGAAATCCTGAATGACGTATTGTGATAACATTACGGAACTCTCCGAGGCTTACAGGCTTAGGAAAATTTTATCAACAAACCCAAGTATGGTACTCGGACTTCATCGACTGCAGAGAACTGAGATTCTCCCATTTTTCACGATGATCTATAGGAGAAGGGGGGGGGGGGGGGGCTAACCCGAAATAACTTCACCTCCTTCACCTACCTTTGTTGGCGGAATTAGTAACGGAAATCAAACTCCGTTGGAATATAGGCAATTTTAACTCATTCAAGCCAGCAGGCCCCGATGATATAATTCCTACCAAGCTTCAACGCAGCCTCGCTTTACTAATTCATTGGTATAAGGGCTGCCTTGTCCCTAGACTGTGGAAACAAGTTAAAGTAAAGCTTATACCGAAGACACGAGCTATCCTTAAGCACCTAAAACGCATTCGCTTATCTTATTTTTTCCTCAAAACTTAGAGACATTAGTTCAAACATTCATATTGCCATACGACCAGACAGATTAGGCCTAAGTTGGATCTTAAGAACTCCAAACGTCTAGCTTCGATGGACAGAATCAACCTAGATATCATATTGTTAGTCACTGGACACTGTCTTATTGGTACAAAATCAGATTTCAGTGAATTCATAAATTAATTAATTCAAGTAACACACGGGGGGTTCGACATACAGAAGGAATTTCGGGCCCGGGACTAAGCGTTTACGGGCCCATATACAATCGAATGAGTGACTTTCAATGTCTAGTATATTACACTTTTTCGATCGTGAAATTTTTTTTTATATATATAATTAAAATTCGCCCCCTCCTCTCGGCGTCCCTGCTGACAGACCCCCCCATCCCCTCCACGGAATATTAGTTGGTATAACATTAAATTGACGGACAAATAAATAAATTATTGAATGATTGTCGTAGCCTTCAAAGTTTGCCATAAATTTTACACAGTTGACATTACTGCATATCATACAACGATTTGGACCAATTCCAAGATCCAAACTTTACTAGCCATTGGCAAGGGATATTTTCATTTCATTTATATTTCATTTCAAGCCAGTCCCAAGTTATAAAACTTCATAGGTATCGAACGGTATAGGTATCGTTCGGAACACTAGAATTGTTGAACATTTTCACCCCTCAGGAAGTATTGCTGCCTACTTTCCGGAATTATATAGACTATAAAGTTACTATGCTTGGTAAAAATACTATTATTTCTAAGGTGACATAAGAGAGGGAAAGAGATAAAAATATTGAAAAAATATAAAAAAGCTGTGCTATCATTTGCTTTAGAATAAGTTCTATACGCTATTTCTTCAAATTACTTCAGTTTCAAATGTTAATGGAAAGAAACAAAAATCAGTATATACAAATTAAAATACTTTCTAATTTATACTACTTAATAGTTACTAACTACGTAAGCTGATCATTTATATTGCGTCATAAATTCGAACGGGAAGGAACGCCCGTACGATTTTAATTTAGGAACGGTTTTATAATCGGAGGAAAACTAAAGATTTTTTTTTAATAAAATGTATTAAAAAATAATAGAAAAATAACAGAAAACAAGAAAAAGTTTAAAATATGTAAACATAAAAGACGACAGAATACTTCAACATTTTTATCGCTTTTAAACTCAGCAAATAAAAAAATAAATTAAAACAAATTTATAACAAAACGTTAATTTTTTTAAAATAAAATAATACTAAAAAATACTTAAAAGTAATTACAACAAATAATTTTACATTACCGAATTGAGTTAAACTTTGTTTATTTTTAATTGACAGAAAACAATCAAAATATATTTAAAAATTGTTAATTTTTTTACTTTTAAGAGCCTTTCACCAAATTATTTTTAGCAAAGAACTTATAATGTAGAAAGATTTTAAAAAAGATACGGTGTTCAATATTTGTTTCAGAAAGGCAAAATTTCTGTTGTTTATAATAAAAGATAAAAATAATTTAAACTAAAATACACTTGAAAATGCGTAATTAGATTTTCCAATAATGTATGTATAGGATTGGGGACACTTAACACACATTCAAGCCTTCTACACATAGAACGATTGAATAGTAGACTGTTTCATTTCACTGTTTTCAAAAATTAACAGAAATTTAAATTTTCTACAAATTTTACTATGATCATGCAAGGTGTAGGCTGAGTTGAACCAAGACTTGGCAATAGGTCAAGAAATCGGTCACAATCATTGCAAACTCGCCGTCCTAAGACTACTGTGAACGTTTCAAAATTTATTAAAAATTTCCCAAAAAAGCAGTGCAAATGATTTTGTGCATAAGATAACAAATTTAATATATTGTATTTAGATGATTCGGACTTATCTGTTGAATAAATAATAATTCGGTGAATGTAAATGAAATATTAATCCAAGTATCAATCTCACTACAATCTTACAATCGGAAAACTTCAGCTGTTCAGCTATTCAACTGAACAACAATTTAACTGACTTTATTTAACATGTGTAAAGACGAATGGTTCGGGATCAGTAGACGATTATCAGGCAAATTAAATGGATTATTTAAAAAGCTTCTATAGGGTCACTTTACGGGATTTAGTTGCAGACGAATGTTCTTAGACCTTATATAGTCTACCTTGAGTAGCGTTGATAAATACTATGCAGGTACACTGTTTGCATTCACGTTGTTTACATTCAGATGTATTACTGCAACGCAAACTATTTTCAGAATATTAATATTAATAACAATGGACTCAAAATCGAACCCTTAAGTACTCCATGCCGAAAAAAAAATTTATTTGACCTTGACTGATTCGCAATGCCCTTTCATCATGGATGCAGCAGAACTACTGAAAACATCATTTATAAGAATCGATTTCGCTTTTATTATCAGAAATTATCTTAATATGGCTGTTTCGCAGCTATAAAATGCTCGAACCCGCCGGTAGGTAAAATAGTTATTAATATTAGCTTGTTGTAGTATTTGTTGGAACAATACTTTTGAAATAAAAACGTCGTCTAACTCGGAAATGCGTTGGAGCCGTTCTGGGGCCTGTAGTAATTTGAAATCCTTATATTTTAAAATCGTCAGTGGTTAAAGTGGAAAATGTCAGTGGTTAAAGTGGATTCCGCACTTTAAATTGTAGGTCCACTTGCAATCGTTGTATAGAATCTGGTAAAGTTCTTTTTCCGCCCCATGTTCCATAAGGATTACAGGAGCTAGAGCGAGAAGGACTAAGAGTAAAACATCATCTTTAAAGCGAGTACGAGAGTTTCGAACCCGTGCCCGAAATCAGGTTGCAACAAATCAGTGTGCATTTGATCGTCCTCCATCTTGTGAGAGCGCCTCACTAGCGCCACTTACTTGAACTTTGAGCCGACAGAGATTGACGAGATCGAATAAATGATAGTAGTTTTGGAGTCCATGAAAGATCGTAAATACGAAGCCCGTTGGCGTATAGCAGGGGAACATTTCGATAAGATCTTCAATCGTAACCAGTTTGGTCAGAATAAAATTATACGGACGTTACTTTAACAAATGAATAAAACAACTTGCATTATATTTTAACTTGTATTTATCTCCAAATTGTTTTCAATATCTTTTCATATTTTGACGACGACGGTTGCACGCAAGAGTTCACATTACGATTCCCGACTGTGTGCTGACCAATTTGTTTTTCTAACAATTCCGAAAATCTGCAGCAGATTGAAAAAAGGAGGACATTGTCTTGGTATTTCTTGAATGGGAGTTTAGTCAGCGTTTATTTGACTATCACAATCTCCAAGGAATCTAGTTTTTGCGGGTAATTAATCGTAATTTGGAAATTCAACAGCGTGTTAAGCTTACTGATTGACTCAGAGCATGTAGAGTATGTCACAAGATTCAGGCAGATGTTTGTTATATTGTCTGCAGTAAGGAAGCAATACAGGCTGCGCGAAAGTTATTAAAGGATGATCCATTCGTGTTTGGGTATCAGCTGGTCAAAGTTTTGTTGTTCAAAGATTATGCATAAGGACCTTAAATTCTTTTTTTACAAAGAATAATTTGTGAATAAATTGTTGCAGTAATTCAGTTGCTATTCAGTTTCTACCGAACATTAGAAAAGAAACCGAATTTTTATTTCCATCGTAATGGTTGGGTGAAATAGTAAGATTGTAGATTCTACGGAACTGAAAATCAAAGAACAATGCATCAAGTTTCAAGTTTCGATTAAAAAGATCTTAGCAGCGGTTAAGAAAATCCTTTAATACCAAAATTTATGACCCACGCTGTCTAAGAATACTTAAACTTACTTCTCACTATTCCTTGACCGCGACCACAATGTAGTTCGATTGTGGTTATCCTAGCCATACATATATATTCACTTTAAATTCGTCAATTCTAGTGTATAACTTTTGGATCAAAATGATAAGTGTTCCTTATGCCTATTAAGAAAAATAATGAAATGTCTGAGCTGTTCCAATGGGTCTCTCTCTGTAGTCAGTCAAAGTTTTTGTCTTAAATACAGATAAATTACGATTTAGGCATGTAGAACATTTCGATTTACTTTGCATAAAACTAACCTCTCTTAATTTAAAAAATTTAAATTTAATTACAAGGTTAGTAAAAATGCAAAATATAAACGAATTTAAAGAAAATTCGAATTAATACTACACAAAAGTATTTCAATATATAAAAATAATAACACTATATAATATTGCTATAAAATCCTGCATAGAATGAGTTTTATAACAACAATACAAGTTTAGAAAGTTGTTATATTTTTTCCAGTTTAGAGTAATGACATTGAGGTTTTCGTCTTGCTTAAAATTCTTTTTGTATATGAGGTGAAGTCTTTTAGCTCTCTTCAGAGTTTAGTTCTTATACTTTGTGCTCGTCAGTATAGTAAAATTCATAACATTCCTTGAAAAAAGTGTTAATTTACTTACATTAAATTAAAATCGAAACACACAGAGTTTGGAAATCGCTGCTAAATATGTCTTTTTACAAAATGCTCTTTTTGTATCTTTTTATATTACTTTTTTTTTCTTGATAAACACATACATCGATTTATTTTATTAATATTTTTATACTTATAACGTTTGTTATTTAAAAAAGGGTTCTTTTTTACACTAAAAAGAATAAAAAGATATACAAAAAGAAACATTGAAGAAGTATTGTCAAATAAAATAATAGTTAATGATCTTCATAGGGTTTCATTTACTAAATAAGGCAAGCAATTATCTTATACAACTACCAGCAATTGTAATACTATACCTTTTTTTATAACATATTTAATTAATTATATTATTTTTTCATATATATTTCGTTTCCTTTTTTTATTAATGAAAAAAGTTTTTGTTGAGCTTCAGGGTTTTTTTGTCACTTTTCTTGAAGTATATATAAAAATAGGCCAAAAAATATATATTCTATTCTATCTCTTTTCTACAAAATTATTTTATGGGGTTTTTTTTCATTTAAAAAGATTTTATTATTTTTTTGTATAGTTATAAAGATTTAAAATGTTTTAAGTATTTTTTATCATTTTTAGTCATTTTAAATTTGTTATCTATGAAATTTATTACGAAAAATAATCTTTTCTTTTTATATTGGTAATGTGCAGTAGCCATTCCGCAGGTGGGCTTTTTTGGCTTAGTAAAATTATCTTAGAATGAAACTAAAAAACAGCCGAAAATTATAACTAATCTGAAGTAGCAAAAGATCTATCTATCTATTTAGGTATCTGATATTTGCCACGAAAAAATAATACTTTTCGATTAACACGAAAATAATGGTAACGGTTCACCAAAATCACTAATTATGTTTGGTGATTCGTTCAAACTTAAACAATGTCTATTGGGCTACATATTGACAGAATATCAACATACCAAACCACATGTTTTTAGTAAAATTCAATGTGCACATGTACATTATACTTTAGGAAATTTGATTTTTTTACTTAATATATATAAATATATTCTGTAGAAAAAAACCGATGGTATAAACCAATTAAAACGTTTAAGATAAGGTCGAAATAGGATGGAAGTACATCTGACCAGGTGGTTTGCAAATACTCAAAAAAGAATTTTTCCGCATTAATAAAATTATATAACATTTACTAAGCCGTTCATTTATATCTGATTTATAAATGTGCGAAGTTGGCTACTGAAACTAGTTTCTTTGTTTCAAGCAATAATTCTTGCTTTTAATAAAGTCGTCGTACAATTCAAGCTAATTTTTATCTGCAAATTATCTGCGTAGTTAGGCCAAAAATCAAAATATTATAGTTCATGAGGTACATATTTTACAACACCGTTATTTACAAGCTTTAACCGCTATGAAGATCATTTTAAAAATAAAATTTTGAAAATATCGAATAGAAAGTCGTAGTTAAAAAGTGGGCTATTTCATCTCGTTAGAAAGATAAGAATACTCACAAAGGAAATGAAAATTCTATAGAGACATTCATTAATAATTACGTTAAAATTTCGATGAGAAATGATAGGAGTTTAGTTTTGTTATTTAACATATTCGAAACAAATAAATTCCACAACCGATGATGAGATGTTATAATGATTGTTTCACAATTGATTGCAAGTTTTTTAACTATCGAATATTACATTAATTATTTATTTATATTATTTAGGTTTTATATTTATAAACACATTTTATGTCCTTTGTTACTTTTAATAATGATTTCTTTACAGTCAATGTAGTTTTCGTCAGTATTTGAAGACTATACCCCAAGTTACTCTCGTTTCAGCTAAATTAGTATGTATATATAAAAAGATGAAAATCACAGAAAAAGTATTTTACAAAAGTAATTAAATTCAAATAATAAAGAAAATAAATTGTTTTTTGCTTGTTTTAAATTTACACTTTATCTCTGGTTGTTTTCTTTGTTATACTTTTTTTTAAATTTTGTTTTGTTATTAAATTCTATATTTTATTATATAATATGTATATCATTTAAAATAAACCTTAATAGTATGTTTTGACTTTATTTTTTACTTATCTACAATAGCTGCCTTGTCCATGAGAATAGTTTCCGTTATTTTTTTTAGTAATTTTTTTATTTTGAATTTTTTCAATATTTTTTTATTACACATTTCGAGATTTTTTTATAATTTTATGTGTTTTCCCCTTTTTTTATTTTGATTGTTGACTTTGGCTCCTCGTATTATTTTGTAATGAGACAAAAAATACTTTTTAACGAAACTAAAAATTCTCTATCTTTAAAGATGAATTATATCTGTATATGCACATTCATAATTTATTTGTTTGAAGACGAATTTTGTTTAAACTGAAGAACATTATTGCCAAAAAATACTAATCAAAATATTTATGATTTTAGTGTGATGTTCAGTACGTCTATTTCTTATCTATTTTATCGAGCCTGTGTTGTGTGAGTGTGTGTCTTCATTCCTCTGTCAGACTAACATTCATTCGTGTTTGTATCTTATTAACTAAACTAATATTTTCTGTCTATATACTTTTTACAGTTTAATTTATAAATTACGTTTTGTTAAGAGTACATTTTATCATACCAGTCATTTCGCAGTTGTGAATTTTTTTTAGTTTCCTTAGTCTTTTAGGTGAATTTTAACGACCTCTTGCCCATCGCAGAAGTGCATCCGCTAACACGTCTAAGTGTGCTTTTGTCTGAAAGAAAATAAAAAATAATGTTAAGAGTGATATTACTATAAATTTATATAAATTATTATTAAAATCGCTTATAATGCTCAGAAATATAGTTACTATAAATTCTGGTAATTGCAATTTAAGACACAAAAGCAATGAAATTAACTTTAAATTTTTAAATTTCTTTACAAAGTTAAGTTTTTCTGCAAGCACAACTAAAGAGAAGTAGTTATTTAAGAGATCCTAACTATTGCAAATTTTTTTTAAGCAATTTGTTTTAAGCGATTTCTGTGCTATATAATCTCGAATTTACAATTCTTTAATTTAAAACAGCTGCTGTTTTCAACCATGTTTACATTTCACAGAGGGAGTAGGGAACGAAATGTTTACAAATATAAGATATAAGCAATTCGGAAAAGCTTATTGCTCCCTGCAGGAAACTGAAGAAAAAGTGTCCCTGGATACATTTCATCTCTATTCAAGGGAGTTTAAATGAATATATTCCAGCCTGTTATAATTATTTCGGATCATTCCGGCATATGCAAGTAAAAGAGGAAACCAACCCTCATTTCCCTTTAACTTCCCGCCTCTAATCAACCGCGTGAACCAGTATTTAGGCTCCTCATTTTTTAAGTAGTAAGCCGAAGTAAGTTTTATTGATGTCAGAGAACTAATTCCGTTTATTAGGAGCTCCAACTGGTTTTTAGGTATATGATAGGGTTGAGAATTTAGCTCCACTTTGGCCTAAGTGTGCATTCGACCAGGGCTAGCTGCCACTCTAACCTAAACTAACCCTATGCTAAGAAGGAAAAACTATGTTATAATTCGTTTTACGTTTACGTTAGAACACCACTTGTTAAATGTATTTATTTCAAAATTGCAGTATTTGAAAATGATTGGAAGTAATTTGGCATCGTAAGCATGTCAAAATTCTGGAATTAATAAAAAGTAGAAAAACATCGTTTATAGTAATAAAGAAAGGTAGTTCCGAGAGTATTGTCCTAGGGCACCCCGGTAAAGACAGAAAAAAGCTGCTACAATGCGCTAGACTAGAGAAAATGAAATGAGACGGAAATTTAAGTAGTACAAGTTTATGAATAAGGATTCGGTGATTAACTCTGTTAAAAGCTTTGCTGAAGTTAGTCAACAGCGGTCAACTTGTCACTACACTCGCTGGCTAGCAAATAAAAAAAATGGATGAATTCAAGCAGATTGCAGTAATACTAGTACTAAAGTCATAATTGAAAAAATCCATTAAATCCCGCGGGCCCGCGGGCATAGATTTGGACATTACTGATATATATACTACAAACCATTGTCCACCAGTGTTTCTGGCGCAACTTTAAAATCCACTGGCCGTAGGTCATTACCAACGTCAACCCACACAGGCTCACAGACGATCGCGCAACAAATTGGCGGAGCAGCGTTGGAGGCAGCAGTTTACCCAGAATTGGACCAGGTTTCATTTTGTTCTCTATAAAATCCTCTATCGTATGATGCCATGAGATTTTGATCGAAGAATTATGAGCTACTTTGCATGCGTTTTACCCGCTCGGTTTTCTGGATGCTTTTGTAAAAAAAAATTTCGAAAAACGCCCACGTCATACAATTTTTGTATGTATTTAAATTAAGAAAAAAATTCAACATTTTGAGCAATCACGAAAATCATTTTGGATGATCCTAAAGAGGCGCCTGCAAACGTCGTCGTCTAAATGAAAGCAATCATAGGAAATTGTAAAATATATGAAAATCCCAATAAAAAGAAAAAACCTCATACAATGATATCCTATAATTATCAAATAAATGTTATTTGAAAATCCCCTACTTTTCCAATGGATTTCCGAAAATCCACCCGTAATTGTTTTTAAAATAAAGAATGATTTAAATATTTATTTTATTATATGGGGCATTTCACGCGAAGCGGACAGCGAAAAAAATATCAGGTTCTGGATTTTGTTCATATTTGGTTTAATTGTACTTATATATGTCCTGAATGAATGTGTATTTTTATTTTTTTTCTATGAAGCCTAGTTGCCCTTTTCTAAGCCTTTAAAGAATTGACAAAATTTGAGGAGCGGGTTTTTTGAAAAAAAAATTTGCTATTATTCAAAGTGATAGAAAAAAAGTAAATAGTGTTATTTTAAAGACAAATAAATGTTTTTCTTGGCTGTTATTACAGAGTTGACAAAAAAATTTTTTTCGTATATAAAACCGGAAGTAAACATGTCAAATCGGATTTTACTTAACTTCGACATGTTTAAAAAATTTTGTCTTTATCTGAAAATGTAGCTTATAGTTCAAAAATAATATGTGTAAAATTTGAGAACGTGATCTGCATTCGTATCGGAGATAGAGAATTTAAACTTAAATTTTTTCATGTTTCCATACAAAACTATAGCATTGGCCAAACGCCGACTACGCGCAGCACTGTGTTCGAATGCAGATCACATTATGAAACTGAACAGGCATTTACTATACATTTTAAGTTATTTTTTGAGCTATTTAAAAAAAATTAAACATATCGAACTTTGTCAAAATTTAATTTTATTTATTTTATTAATTTTGGTTTTTTAACATGAAAAAAAAAATCCAATCCACGACTGTGAAGAGCATGCAATTTCCTATAAGAATCACTATTTTAATTATTTTTATATAAGTTTCTTAATATGATTAATTGCCTTTTAAACAGGTCATACATAACTTCTTCAAAATTGTTGGTTGTGCGCTTCGCGTGAAATGCCTCATATATTAAGCGAACATATTTTGGCAGTTACTCACCTTCCTTCGGAACGAGCAGAAAAGTCCTTTTATAACAAATATGAGTGGGATGATAGAACTCATCCAAACAAAAAATTTTATGGAAGGGGGAGGGGGGGGAGGCAATCTGAACCGTTTGGGAGTTACTACAGGGTGATTCATAAATTTCAGTTTTTCATGGTATGCACATTACTCTTTTAAATTTATTTTTTGATCTACTCAACATAGCGACACCAAAAAAACGCTAATAACTACTACCCTAATGGCCTTTCTAAAAATGTCAACAATGATGCAGGTACAGTCACGGCCAAAATTGAATAAAAAGTTTTGAAATAACCAAAATTTCAGCATATTCCCAAATTTTTTCGGAAATTTATGTAATTAGTATACCTCTTTTTATTTTTATTGGATTACCTGTCTTATTACCTTTCCAAAAAAGTGCAACATGTTCACGTAGAGAAAGTATTTAAAAATTTATAAGTAGAAATCCTATCGGAGAATATTATAAAAATCAACAAATTAAAAAAATTAAACTTAAATTAACTTAAAAATCATTTTTATTAATTTCAAAATGTATTACAATGACTCTTAATAACTTACAAAAGCTGCTAAAAATGTCCACTGTCACTTTGGATGCATGCCAACAATCTCCTTCTAAGTCCCAGTTTAAGGTGTATTGAAGCCAACATCTCCCGTATTTTCGTCGCTGCATTCCCAATACTGCTAACTAAATCCTCCCTAGTGTTAACAGGGCTTGAATAAACTTCATCCTTCATTGTTCCCCATAAGAAAAAGTCCAATGGGGTAAGGTATGGAGATCTAGCAGGCCAAGGAATCGATGCACCTCGTCCAATGCAGCGGTTTTAAAATTTTTGATTTAGTATATCCTTCACAATGTTAGCAGTATGCGCTGGTGCGCCATACTGTTGATGTATGTATGTATGATCGATTATACGCAGGGATGTCCTCTAATAAATCTGGCAGTGGATTCTCCAAAAACTCGCCATAAATTTCACTATTAAGCACTTGCGGCAAAATGAATGGTCCTAGCAAATGTTTGCCGATGATACCAGCCCAAACATTGACACTGCATCTCTGCTGGAATGAGGTCAACTTTACCCGGTGTGGGTCAGTTTTAGACCAGGTATGGAGGTTATGGAAGTCCGTGATATCATTCCTGCTGAATTGACATTCATCTGTCCACAGAATTCTGTAAAAGACGCTCTGTCGTCAATGTCGCGTTCCAGAAGCTAAGTGCTAAATTTCAGTTTTCTCTCAGAATCTCCTTCCAGTAGTCCTTGGGCTAGGTGATAATGATATGGACGTAATCGCCCTCGATGAATAACCCTCAAAACCTTAGATGACGACACTCCTAACCGCCTTGCGACTCGTTGCTGCTCGTCTCAGGGTCCTGTCGTGTCTCCATGTCGTCTAAAGTTACACTTCCTGTTTCTCTTAACCTTTGGAAAGTCCGTGTAAATACCCCTCTTTGGGGAGCTCACCGGATAGGGAATCTTCTTTGATATTTCAGTACAGCCGCTCTTTTTTTTAAGGTATACTAGACCATAAATGTAAATAATATCCGTAATATGTAAATTCTACAGTTTTTTAATAATTTTTGCTTAATAATAGGTATACAAGGGTGTGAATTCTGTCTAACACCAGCTAATATCGGCAATAAAACAAAATTACAGCAACATTTCTATAAATTTTTTGAAGCAATAATTAAAACGAATTACCTGTTAACCCAAAACCAACATTTTCGACCATTTATCATAAAAATGTTGTTTACTTAAAGAATTTGCTACCTAAAGTGCAATAAAATAATTAGGTAGTCAGAGATTTCTAAAAATGGGGTTTTTCTAATTATTTGTCTACCTTGCGATGTTGCATCTTTTTGAAAAGGTAATAAGACGGGCAATCTAATAAAAATAAAAAAGGGGTATACTAATTACATAAATTTCTGAGAAAATGTGGGAAAATGCTGAAATTTTGGTAATTTAAAAACATTTTTTCAATTTTGGCCGTGACTGTTCTTATAGTGTTGACATTTTTGGAAACGTCGTTGGGGTATTAGTTTTTTAGCGTTTGTTTGATGTCGCTATGTTAGGTAGATCAAATGATAGAAATAAAAGAGTAATGTGCATACCATGAAAAACTGAAATTTGTAACTCCCAAATGGTTGAGATTGCCCCCCCCCCCTGCCATACAATTTTTTGTTTGCTTAGGTGAGATATATCACCCCACTTATTTTGGCACGTCATATCTGAAACACCCTGTATAGCTCCAAACAAATTCTTCCCAGGGGCTCACTACAGATTAAGGCTACACAACTTTCTTCTTGAGATGTCAGAATAACTAGACGAAATGTTGTACTGACCCAAAAGAAGTACTTTGCAGTAAGGGGGCACCCTTTATAGCCCGAAGTATTGTATCTTAAGAAGGCAGAATAGAGTTTTAACAAGTTTAGTGCCAACCCTTCACATGCGGTCAGTCAAATTAATTTTTCATAGAATGATAATGACGATGAATGATTCATCATTTCCTTTAATTAGCAAATACGTAAACCATTAAACCCAGACAAATCACCCACTACATTTAACTACGAAAGAGGAAATTCAAGCATCTGAAAATATTCATTTGGCATATTGACACAACCGATTCTCAATAATCCCAAATTTCTTCTTCGGCTAGAGGTAGATGTAATATTTGCCTTTACAGTATTCAGGAAATCACAGGGCGTTATAGTTTTCGTTCTGTCATCTGCAGTATTTCAGTCTTCTTGGAAGTAGCAAAAAAAAATCTATAGCATATTATAACTGAAGGACACGAGCCCAATTAATATTTATCATTCAAGCCATCTACAGATACTGTGTAAAAGGAAAATATACTTTTATACAAACAGAAATAAAATCCACACACAGCTTTTCAGGTACAAAATGTTTCCTTTCTTTTCCATCCCTTACTTTTGTAAGAAATTACTTTCTTGCCAGCACATGTCAGACAGAGTAAGACAAATTAATCCTTTAACGATTAATTCTGGAATTCTTGTTGTTAAATTTCTGTGCACGTGATGTTATAGTCTGATATAATACAATACAATGTATTTCTTTCGCATTGTTTCAATAGGATTAATGCTTTCACACTTATTACAAACAAGAAAAGAATCGAGAACAACATGGAACTTATCTATGACTATTTTGGACACCCGCATAAATTTTTGATACTATCTTCGTTTGCGTTTATTGGAATTAGACTAATTATAGGCGATAGTACGAGTATAGTAAATAAAAAGATATTTGAAAAATTTAATTGGAGCTTTTTACAATTGCATAAAAGGACTGTTTATGAAATCACTGAGGTGTTTGTCTGTCTATCTGCCGGTCATAAGTAGATACGTATCTTGAGATCTACTGAATCGATTTTTATGGAACTTTCACCACTGCATAACCCTTTCTTTAAAATTTTTAAATGTGCCAATGTGTCATGATGTAATGTGATGCTGTTAATAGTTTTTGACATACAAAGAAAAGTTTCACATAAATGAAAAACGAAAATAGAAGAAAATAATAGTTCTTTCCTACTAATCTTCTCTATATTAATAAAATTGGAGTGTCTGATTGTGATTTAAAAATGATTGTTATTTTATCAGCTCATATGTTTATTTACATTAACATTCAAATATTTTTACAATATTTGTCTGTCTGTTCGTTCAAGTTAATCTCGGAAACAGCTAATCAGATTTCAATGGGTCTTTCGTGAAAAGATTCAGTATTTTAATAGGCATAGTTTAGGCTACTTATGGAAACAGGAGGGGAACAGGGGGTGGGGAAGGCAAGTAAAAATAATCGAAAACGGTCGATATCGGTCTTTCTTACGGAAGGGGAGGGCGGGGAGGAGGTTGAAACGCACAAATAATCGAAAACGACCCAGGCTAATCCGATTTCGATGGGACTTTCATGGGGGAAGGTTCAGTATTTTCCTAGGCATAGTTTAGGACGAACGTGGAGAGGGGAGTCACACCGAAATTAGTGCGAGAATCTATAGTTTTTGGTGTCGCTGATATAAATAATTACATTCTTGATGTCGTTAGACACTGCGGTAGTAAGACGTGGGGGTGGGAGGGAAGTAACAGAAAAAATAATCGAAATCGATCGATGTTAAGGAAGACTTCTACCTTAATACATCTGAAAAATAGATTTTTTTTTGCAAAATCTTAGTCTATATCTAGGTATAATTCATCTTTAAAAAAGATGTTTTGAAATTCAACATTTTAAAACCTTTTACATTCGGCACGGTCCCTTCTGAGTACACACGTTGCAGAACGTCAAACGCATTCTTCTCAAAAACACGTTTTCGAAAATATCTCACACTTTCCTGACCACTGAATTTGACCGATCGACTTGAAAATTTGTCCAGATACTCGGAAGAATTTTTTATTAATGTTTTAATGAGAACAAAATCGATTTTTTTTTCAAATCGCTGCCATTTTCTTAATTTTGCATTAACAAAAAAAAAATTGTATTCCATGGCCAAGGGGATTCTGATTAGTTACATGCATTTAATTTTTTTCAGGTCAACGGGGAGGGGGCAGCCATGTGAGCCATTTGCCCTTGAAAATTTGCAAACCGCTATTCGCAGAGCTCCAACGACCAACATTTTGAACTCTTTACTACAAAATACGCATACCATAAATAATTAATAATTATTATAAAAAAACCAAAGTCGTCTATATTTACTCGTTTTCCCAAAAAAAATAAAAAACATGAGCACTTGAAAAGGTTACTTTAAGGCAGAAGTCGCCGTTTATATCGAGTTCATAGTTTTCGGGATCACTGAGATGAAAAAGCACACTCTAAGTATAGTTGGATGCTATAAGGTTAAAGCACATCTAGCACCCCAAGAGGCAAGTGTGGGGAGGGAGTGACATGTAAAAATAATCAGAAGCGAAACTCACTTACCAAGAGTCCGAGTAATTAAGGGTAGTTAGGTGTGGGGGCGGAATTTGACTTCGTAATGCGTCGACCAAATTTGTTACGTTGCGTTACTAATATATAAAACCGAAATGTTATCGGTTTGTTTGTTAACTACTCAACCAATCAACTTAAAATTTTGTACACATAGTTCTTCTAGCCAAAACATAGGCTAAGTATCAGTATTTATGTACATAGATCAAAATGGGTGTGGTTTAGAATGTCGCATATAAAAATAATCGAAAAAAGGCGATATAAGTGTAGAATCCGTAGTTTTAATGGTACTTCTGATGCTATTATGGTATGGTAAGACAACCTTAGAAGTGCGAGTGGAAATAGAGTGATATGTAGAAACAATCGAAAACGATGCTTTCTAACTTGAATTGTGATAAAATAAAAAATTTTCATTTAAGAGAGGAAATACTTGCAGACGAAAAATATGGCCAGATTTGATCAGTTTTTTGAAGTAGGACAACAAGTTTTGCATTTATAAAATTGTGGGTTCTTATTACTCAATTAAACTGTTTAAATAATAATAATTTATTAAAAAGTACTGTAAAAACGCGACGTTATGGCCTGGTCTTTAAGGAAGACTTCTTGACGGAAAATAGGCACTTACAGCCTTTAAGTAACAAAGTTACCACAGCAAACGACAGGTATAACGGGAAGATGCATTACAACGACGATGTAAAGGAACGCAGCGAAGTCGAAATTGAAAACACGAAGGATGGTACCACTCAATCTGATGACATTAGTGACCAATCATAAGTCCGCACAGCCTACTCTAGATACAAGCCTAGAAGCTGACACAAACAGCTGAGCATTGGTGGTGTAAACAAACCAAAACTTGCTACAGTAAAGAATAGGAAAAGGTTGGGGAATTCTACTTTTTCGTAGTATTTCTCGCAGTATTTTTAAAGTATCAAGTTGGAATTTACTTGACGTGCGCCTACAAATCTTTTCAACATTGTGGTCACGATAAAAAATTGCCATTTGACAATTTTTCCGCGTTTTAATAGGAAGAATCTCTCTCTCTTGTGTTCGTTCTGTTGAAGTATTTAGATTAGAATGCGTCAACATCATTCGCATTTCCCTTACACAGTGTGCAGTTTTATATGTGTGCAAGAGTGATAAATCTGTGGTATAACAAAAATTAAATAATGACGAAACGTTTGGTGGTGAAATGGCCGAACTGTCATGTTTTCCGGGCTTGTATCTAGAGTAGGCTGTGAAGTACAACGTTTCAATAATGGTGATAACGACAAAGAACCACGCTGAAGACACTAATGAGGAGTGGACGACGAGGGCAATTAATGCAGAGGACGATGATGAAAATGACAAATGGCGACGAGGACGACGAACTCTTAGAATTGCCAAATGTGGGGTCCAGCCTAATTATTGAACGAACTCCGTAACTGCAGCAGACTACTCGACGTGCATCGGAAACGACAAAAAAGCAGTGTTCACCGTAACTTAAAACGAGTCGGGTGACCACGCTAAATCATGTTAAAAGATAATTAAAATATTATTGAATAGTTTTGCTCCCTTTTGCAAACATTTTATTACTCAAACTTCACACATGTATATTGTATAAAACCAAAGGCGTTAAAAATGTCCTCCCACTGCCGTACAATTTATGTTTATCTCAATTGCGGATCATGGTTGTCACTGAAAATTCAAAAGAAAGCTATTGTTGGAAGCATTCAGGTAACCTTTTACAGACTGATTTGAAATTTGTCAAAATTGGTATGTACCACTGTCATTCCTTATTTTTTCGTGAAATAAAACAATAAAAGCAAATACGGCCAAAATGCGAAAATATCTTTTTTTTAGAAAGCAACAACCATTTTTATATTTGCTTCATTTAAATATTTACGATCTACAACTCTCGCAGTCTGTCTCTGGCAAGAAGAAAGAAACTGGATCGCTAAAAATATTAGATACGCAACAATCCAAATCACTCCATCTTCGTTATATTACTTTAACTCCTAATTTAGTTGGTATTTTTCAATAACTGGAGATAAGTATAGTAGGCTGTTGTTTTTGTTTAACATATTTCCAGTCAGAAACACACATCCATTAGGGTTAAAAATGATTAATTATCGTTCACCTGACATAAACGTACAAGGCTAGGACAAATTTGCTATTATTAATTAACTTAATTGGAAAAGAAATAAATTGTGTCATTAAATCATAAACTCAAGTGTTACCTTCAAAGTTACCTCTTACAATATTATTTTGAAGCAAGTAATTGCTAATAGCCACTCACACGTCTTCCTGAGTAATTAGAGCGCTAAGATGGAAATTGGTGTTCATTTGTTAAATTTCTTGACGGCTCCTATTTGTCTTTGTCGAAGTTTTATTGATTTTGACAATAATGTGTTGCGCATGATGAAATATCATAATTATTTACAAATTAACTAAACATTTAAAGTGTTTTTATGTAAGCACGTCTTTATCGTAAAAAGAGTGGGGAAAAGAAATATGAAATTTCGTATTTTTCTAGAAACGTGTAAAAAACAAGTAAAACAAGTCTTCACCCAGTTCATTATGAAAAATCAACATCCGAAAAATGTCAGAAATAATTTAATCTTCTCTTCTCCAATATAATGGATGCTTGTGAAGGTACAACGGAAATAAGAATATTTTTGGAACCGATTAAGTATGCCTTTCTCAGAGCTAATTTGTTCCGTTTACATTCCTCTTGCTTTCGAAAGCTGTCAAAAATCGAATTACTCGCTACGAAAAACGACGACCTTTCAAACCCGGGTGGAAAAATAAATCTCCCAGAAGGACAACAAGTACATCAAGGCCATCCAAGATATGTCCTGAGATTGTTATTACTCTTATTTAGGAAACAACTTAAGCAATCAGATTTCGGGTGTGTTACGAAGCACTTTGCGAAGTAAATTTACTCGCCCTTTGTCGTCATAAGTCCTGTCCTTCACCATAAATAATTTATAAGTTGAAGTGTTGGCACTTTTCGACTATTGTCAGAATATTCGTTCTTCTTTATGTAAATGTAGTCAGAATCAAGAACACCACCTAAGGCACGGATGTGAAAGGATCAAAGCGGCTCAGGACATTCCGCTCACATACTGATTTTTAAAAATAAACTTATCAAAAAACAAGACATTGTGTTGGGCATACTACATAGGCATGAATTTGCGTCAACAAACAAGCTTTCCCTCGCAATCCAACTCAGTTAATTAAACTTTCATGAAAACATTTCCACGAAATGAGATTCAAGAAACATCTGGCTTTACACTGCCAGGGTGTAAGTCTCATAGCTATGTTTACTGGTATAGTATTACAATAAAGTTTCATTAAAATGGTTGTTGGCAAATGGACGGTGTTGAATGCAAATCCTGCCATTAATATGTAGTGCCATGTACACATTACAGGGGGGATTTATTAATAAGAGAACTATCGGCCGCTTAGGATCGTGGGAGCTTTTAAATTGTCAAAGGATTTTGAAAGTTATAATTGCCGCAGTGAATTGTTTAAAATTGCGCAATTGTTATTGCATAATTAATTACTGGACAGTTTCAAAAATTATTTTAATGCTTTTCAGGCTAACATCCTTTGTGTGGAAGCACTCCAAATTAGAATAGAAAATATAAAACCACGAATTTCATTATTTGCATTTAATTATCATAATGAAACCATAAGGTCTTTTAGAAAAGTTCTACAATTCTACGAAAAGAATTTGAGTAATTATCACACATTTGTTGACCAGGTATTTCACTCCTTTATTTTAGTTCTTTGGGAGGATATGAATATTTGTACAAATTCTCATTTAATATTTAATTTTTGATTTACCTAAGAAAACATCAGGGAAAAAAATGGTTGCAAATTTTATTATATCAACAAATAATATTTATCTGAGGAAGTCGTTCTCTTTTTAGAATAGTAAAGTTCTCATAAGCTCTCGAATGTAAACTGTATACTGTGATTTAATATTGAAAAGAAAAGTCCTTTTAAATAAGGTTTCTAGGACTCCACAGAATGCCCCTTTTTCCACTTTATGCACATTAAAGGAGTAAATATTTGTACGCACAGATTTTTGCTCCGTACCCAAATAGGTTATTTTAATTTTCCCTTCGTAAAAGGTCTAAACCCTATAAATCTTCCTAAGCCAAAGTGATAAAGAATTTGTGCTTGGGATTGAACTTGGAAAAAGTTCATCGGTTTAGTTAAATCCTTTGGCTGGGTTGTTTCGAGAACACTGGCTAATAGTTTGAAATATTTTAAAACTAATACCACCGTCGCGCGATAGTTGGAAGAAGAACTTATTACGTACTAGAAAGGAATATTAATGTTAGTACAGTGAGTAATTTGATGCAAGCTGGATGCAATTAAATTAGATACAGAAAAAATGTAAGAAAGAAGAGACATAATTCTCAAAATCTTAAAAAGCGAAACAATAACACCCTTTTTAAGATAGCTCCTATCACAAGTGCAAAAGCAAAAAGCTGATCTCTAAATAGGCTCTTGGCAGTTTATAAATTTAGCAGCCCTAGATTTATCAGGGGTTTTTTCTGTAGTTTTTATAATCACTTATAGCGGATGGGGCTGGGGAGGAATATCATTCACATCGATGACAAAGGTTGCAAGCGGATGTACAATTTAAGACGGATACCGAACCACCAACACCACTCTGCAACCTTCAATGCCTTTTTGGCGTGTTATGTTGTTAGCAAAAGACTATGAGTATCAGGTGCAAGGTCAGCACATTATTCTTTATATTACCGACGTCATGCTTTCGCGAAGTTTCAAGGAAACAGGTAAAAATTTGGTTATTGGAAAATTTTGTCGGTTTTTGGAAGCGAATAAAAATAGCACTTTTTATCTAAGCACTTGCTAAAAAAATACGCAATTTATTCACCCGGGACTGTTTTTACATAATGCCAAGAAAAGTTTATAGCTTACAACGAAATCAGCCGTGATGTTAAACGAAAAGTCTGTTTTTAAATTTTGTAGAAATCAGGGTGAGAATTCAAAGGATGGCAGCACTTATACTAACAACAGGTGCTCTTTTAACCACACCTTCTAAAGATCTCAATGCTATCCGCCACCTTCTACCGGTGGATCTTTTTGGCAAGAGAAACACATCTTCGTCTGCCATTGGGCTCAAATCTGTACAGACTTGGAAATGACTATGGATACTTCAAAATCCTGGACGGTAAAGTCGCAACAAACACTGAATATACCACATCCAAGCCTTCACATTCCTGTTTCCCTACCCGGTCGAAATGAGAGAAAGACTTTCCTTAATGGAGAGAGTCGGTGCATCTTTACTCTGAAGGTTCCAAATTGGTAGGAAGAGTGGGTGGGCTATCTTTTCGGAACACCTGGGATTTAGCTCGGCCCCCTAAAGAGATTTAGGCAAGCTTTTCTATCTCCGTAGGGGTTTATACACAGCCTTAACTGTGGTATTACAATGGGCCATTTTGGCCTAAGTGTGGCTTTTTAGGCAGCCACCTTAACTTAACCTAACCTAGGGTGATAATTAAAAGAAGTAAGAAAAGTGCTGTGAATTTTGAGTTTTGGATTAATGGCTTGATTTATAGAGGTACGTAATAGTTGTAACTATCATTAGTTCATGGAAATGTTGCAAAAAAAATGGCGAATACGATGGTGACAATAAGTTCCTAGCCAACCTTCTCGAACTACCCTAAAATACAACAAAAACACTCCTTTACCGATTTTTCGGACGTGGTTTACGAGGGCCTTGCGGATCGGGATTTTTTAAGGGAATGTCGATAAATTAAGTTAATACAGACCAGTGCAGAGCCAATCAATTCCCGAGAATTGAAACTACCCCCGTCCATAATAGTTAAATATCAAAAACATATCACCAATAGACCGAACATTATTTATCCTGGGTTTTTGTAGGGCGGGGATCACGATGTTGACAATATTTCTTTACTGAAAAATCAGAAAAAGGGTGTTTTTAAAATTTTGGGATAGCTCGAGAAGGAAGGCTATGAAGTTATTGTCACTATCATATTCCCAGCCCTCAGGAACGGCGAAGGAAACGTCTTGCGGTGCATTCGCAGAAAATTCAGGGTAAAAACAAATTGTAGTCCATATGTTGTTAATTTCTCCATAGAGATATATGTAGTTTAAACTACCTTACATTGTGTTGTACATGATAGGGTTGCGTAGAGCTATTACTAAATTTTTCATAAACTACATTTTTCGTTATTATATTCAGTAAAATAATTAACTAAAGACTGTACTTGTCTATGAGTTGCAAAGAGCTCTTTCCCAATTTGGGAAAAATACGACTTAAACATCTCGATGTAAATATCTTGTTGCGCTTCAAATGTCTCTTTAAATTTAAAATTTATTCTGGTAGAGCATATACTACTAACTAATGCAATTTCTTCCTCCCGGCGTGTGATAGTTTATGAATATGGTAATAATGTGTAAGCCACCTATGACTGATTGTCACATTAGATGGATGGATGCACAATACAAAAGCAGAAAATTTTTTGTCAATGTCAGAAGGCATTCGGAAGAGTTTGAGTGTCCAGCCGAATAGAATTTCTGAGCTACTACACATGGTAAAAGGGGATGTTATAGTCCTGGAGGTACCTAAACACGATTGGCTAGTAAAGTTAATTTTCAGAGACCACATAATACAACAAATATTGATTCGAAGGCAGTTATACGAGTGGGCTCAAGAGATTATCGAAAATATAGATTTGGGCTTTGTGTCTTTTGATGAGTATTACATGAAGAAAAAGTTATTAAGCATTAGATTTCAATCAGTGTCTCAGATTACAGGAACTCACAAAATACACTCTGTAATTCAAACGAGCGAAGGACTTTTTAAGGTTAAGTTTTTCTCTACCTCACTACAAAGAATTTATGTAGGTAACTATTCCAGGGGGTGTCTCAGAATCTGCGCGAGGATTTGTTCCTCTAACAGATTTCAGTATTTAGAAAAATCAATACTTAATAAATATTTCAGACAATCCAAATATTCTTCAAAAAATTTAATAAAAAGAAACAATACAACAGAAAGCCAAATAGATACAGTTGTAAAGAAATATGATGTGCTATGGCCGGATAAGGATTATATAGGCTATGGTCGCGTTTATTGTAAAGGACATACAAAGATACATTGGCAAATACTTACTTAGAAATCAATCAATCCCTGTCAAATGAAATTAATTGGTATCTACTTTTATAAAAACGCGCAAGCTTTTTGAAAACGAATAATTCAATATAAAATACGAAATAAGTTTCAGCGATAAAGATAGTAAGTATGTTTACTTTTATTAGGATCTACTAATGTCCACTTAAGCAAGTATGCCTAGCAATTGGCATTACATTACCTTAATAAAAACCTAAAGTTTTTTGTTTTAGTACATGGCTAAAAGCTTGTTTTTAAAAAGGTTTTTTATTTATTATTTTATTTATTATTAGATAGTTTTATTTAACTTTACTTTCGTTATCATGTACAAATAATCGAAACGAACGTTATTAGTGTCGAATCCACATTTTTCGGGGTCAGTAAGGTAAATAACCACTCCTACGTGGCGGTTAAATAATTTTTAGATAAGACGCCCCTAGGGATGGGGGTGGCAGGAGAGAGAGAGCTTTGGATGCCTTTCGATGCCATTAAATATTGCGGTAGTAAGACACCCCCAGGAGTGCTGGAAAGGGAAGGGATAGAAAAGAATCGAAATCTACTCATGTTAATGCCGAAGTCATAGTTTTCGGGATCACTTAGACGAACAATCACGTTCTAAATATGGTTAGATAAAATTGGGTTAAGACACATCTAAAACCCACACGGGTGGGGGTGTAAGAATAAAAAGTAGGTAAACAACTTTCAAGTTAGACGGTTCGAAAAATTGAGAGTTTTTTATTGCGTCATTCGAAAGTATATGCTTTCGAGAAATATGTCTTTAAATTTTCAGTCTAGAATTCCCAATATTGCGAAAGTTATAGACCTGAGAGCTTCCACAGAGCTAGAAGTTTGCTTTTATGACCCGGCTACCTATTGTTTTATTAGGACCCAGCCGATTGATGTCTAAATCGTTTCAGTTGTCCAGTATTTTCCTTGTTTCCTTCACACAAAATACGCAAAAAATAGAATTTTTCTGAATTTAATTTTTGAAGGTCCACATTTTGCAACTTTTCATGCAAACTTTTTTTCCGTGCTTTATACAATAGCGGTGGATACGCCAGTTAATATGTTTTTGTATTTCTTGGTCAGATCATTGCAACGAACACAATCGCTTCAGCCAGTGAGCGTGGCGTTCCTAGACACTCCAATCTCCGGCCCATTTGAGATACATACTTGGGAAAAAATATTGAAAAAATTCTCCTGACAAATTTCCTGGCGAGAACTAGGATGTCACCTTAAACTTAGATGATGAACTAGAAAATAAAATACATCACCAATGTGGGGCTTACCAGGATATAGGTACTTTTTTCTGGTAAGAAATCGCGCAGGACCAAGAGCAGTAACGTCCTCTAGTGTCGAAGGCCTAGATCCATTTCGAGAATAAATAAGTATTATATAAGTAATAAAGGGATTTGATCAGACTTAAGTAAAACCGCGAGGGGGTGGGGGGGGGGCTTAGGTGTGCAGATTCGCATTTGAATTATAAATTCTATCGACTCAACGCGGATGTTGCCCTCCGACACTAGAGGACGTCAGTGCTTTTGGTCCACGCGATTTATTACCAGTTGACACATCTACGTAAGTCCCACATTTGCGACTCATAATTATTTTCTAGCTTTTAGTACAAAATCTATGTTTTTTACCTATTTTTTTATCAAATAAATCCAAAAGCATTGTAATTAAGAGAACTGCTCGAAAAACGCTCTTGATTAGGCGAGATACGACATACAAAATTTATTTGGGACAAGACAGGTATGTCCTAAAAAGGGGAAAGAAAATTTAAAGAATATATCAAGAACTTATTAATGTTTTATACACCACAGATATGTAGGGTAATAAACAGAGGACGACAATATTACTACTTATATTAGAGAGTTACGCGAAGCATTAGCCTAGGATGTTAACATTGAATTTCGATACATATGTTGTTTTCTCATGTATCATAAAAATTTTAAAGTTATTGTCTACCCACCCAATGAAGAGGTTTTTTACGAATTTGCTTATAAATTTTTTGTTTTCATTGTGCAAGATTTTATCAACGAATATGAAATAGTTACTGATCGTCTTGATAATTTATTCAAGAAATCTTCATATATTACCTTTTCACAAACGTTATTCGCAAATGTGCTTATTTTCATTAGTCACACGCAAAAGTGGATGAATTTTTTGGTTCCAACGGCTGAACAGTACGAGAATTCATAGCTCTATGCGCGAGTGCTGTAGATGTGGACCCATACCCTTTGGTATCGAAAGCAACTTCTGTGTCAAGAAAAACACTTAATGCCATTTCTTTATGGTGAAGAGCTTTCTTGCTATGTAATAAGATTGTGTAAGGCAGTCTCTGTTGATTTACCTTTTGTATAGGCAAACTGATTAGAGTGAAGGGGAAATAGTTGGTCCAGTTTGCAGCTAATATAAAGGTCTATGGAATGACTATCCTTTTAAGAGATCATTCTGGTTTAGTCGCTCGAAAAAAGGCTATTTTTATGAATTTTTTTATGAAAAAACAATTACATATATTGATATAAGGTTTTTTCAGCTCAATAAATACAATTTTGAAAAACAAAAAATATCTGCTTTTATAGTTTGTTATACCTTTTATATACATAAACAACGGGTAAACGGAACTCCTCAAAAAGTTTGGCGACCTTGTTAACTTGATAACGGCTCATCTAAAACACAAAAACCAAAAATATTTAGGTTCAGTATATCAGTGGCTCTAGCACATTCTATGGAAATTAATATTCATAGATAAATAACAAAATTGTGGACATTTAAAGAAAAAAAAAAACAAAAAACTAAGGTTTTTTCGCTGTTTTTGGCCAAATAGTAGAAATCAAAAATTTGATTTGGTTGTAGAATGCGCTGAAGCTATTACTGTGTATAATATGTGGTTAACATATCCTGAAGATCGGTTTAGTAGTTCCGGAGAAATAATTGTCGCGGACCCGAAAAACATACACATTCTATGGAATGTTTTGAGAAAATCGCGTTTAAAGTTCCTTTAAGCGCGCTCAGGTCGTAGAAATAGCAACGTAAAGAACGCAAAATAATATAGTTAGACTGGTCCGATCACTCTAACACAATACTTTTAGATATGTAGGGAGGAGGGAGGATGTGAGACTGATTGGTATAAGCGATCTAGGTAGCCCCAAGGGCCTATTTTCTTCTTGAGAGTGGGATGTAGCCCCATTTAAAGCTGGTTTTAAACAAATTGACCAAAGGGACAAGGATGGCATCTAAACAGTTTTGGAGGAGGGTTGAAAGGAGACTACTGCCCACCTAACCTTGTCATTGTTAAAAATGACGCCAGACAAACTTGAGGCCCTACGGCGCATCATTATCACCGGCGAAGACGTAAGTCTGATCCTTAAGATGATCCAGGGAAGTGCAACGTGTATTCCAGTGTTTTCGTTTGGGCTTCTGTGCGGGTACCATCCTGCTTCTTGAGAAGCCCTACCCAATTTGAGGTGTCCATGGATAGTACCTTTGAGAAGCTGCCTCTGGCAAGGTTTCATCGATTTCGCATCGCCTCTTCTATTGTGGAGACCAACTCGTCAGCTTTCAAACAACAATAGTCCTGAAGGTATCCTAGTTTGTTTTCTTGAGGATAGCAGTACCTGAAATGATTTAAGAACGCTCCGGAATGTCGAATCGGATTTGCTGATGATACAACAGCGAAGCTTCATCTGAGACTTGCCAGTTTCTTATGAACTCAGGCAGGACCCTACTAGCTAGAGTCAGATCTAGTTCCACTTCTCTGGTTGCAGTGATGAAAATAAGGTTGCACTCTCTATTAATAATGTCAATATTTGTTTGATATTGTGTCCTTTTAAATGTTTATTTAACGTTTATTAATAGTTTTGGATAAATCACTATGTGACATTTACAAATATATAAAGTACTATTTTAGCAAAAAATCCCAAGACGCATTTACGTGGAAAGGTTTCTTTTGCAACAATAGTTTGTAAATTAGAGTATTAGAGTTAATGACTTTGATAGTTAATATCTCGTGACTGAAGGGTTAATCAAAAAAACATTTTTTGTTTCATTAAAGAGAATATACACGGAGCATCAATCCTTCAACTTTTGGGCCAGTTTTGAGGACATAGTTGAATTCTGATGTAGTGGGTGGAAGCACTGCAACATCGATACGAGAATTGTGTGTAGAAATTACTTTGAGAAATAAATCTGGCAATGTTTAAGATAAACGCTGATTTTTGCTGGCGGAGTCAAGTTGGATTTAAAACACGTTCACAAATGATATTATAACCCCCAGAAGGGCAGGCAACAGATAGACTTCATTAATATTCTTAGAGCAACACAGTCCTCTTTAAGTTCTGATAAGTTTTGCCTTTAAATATTACCTTAAGCCTTACCTCTTCTCTCTTTGAAATTGCACTTTAATTAAAGTTTCTTCAATATAAGAGAAGAGCACAGTGTAGACAAGGTAATTAATTATAAATTGGTGAATTTAATATTGTGTGTGCATCTTTAGGGCTTACAGCATCATTTCACTAGAATGCTATTACGAAAAAGTAAATGTTTTGTGTTATTAGACAATGCAAAAAGCTTTCAAATTTGAAGTCTTTATGATGTCGGTATTATTTTTGTAATGGTAATTACTGACGGGTGGACAGACGGGCAATTATATTTTTCTGGGTTGTTTAAGTCTGAAGGCTATAATCTACCTTTTAATACATTCCGCCATTGACAGCTGTCAATTAGGCTCGCAAACGTCGAGGTTAAAGGTACTTATCCCTTGTCAGTAATTTTAATTAATTTGCATACTGTGGCTTGTAAAAAAGTTAATTTTATTTTATGGAAAAAGTACTCACCGTTTTGTAAAACATACAGGCTTGTCTATCCTCGTCTTCGCCCTCCGGACAGTCTATGAATCCATCACAGAGTACGTGGTCATCTATACACCTATATCTGCCTTGTCGGTCAGGTGTAGGGCATGCAAACCTTTCCATGCCGTCCATCGCTGGAGGGCACTCTGAAAAGTAAACAAGAAAAGAAATTTATAAACTTGCCAACATGAATAAAATTAAGAAATTTTGATGTTTTTTTTATTATGGAAAGTTTATATACACCTTCTGTAAAATTGCTGTGGAGATAACAAGTTAAGTTAATAGTTTCAGAAGGACTTTGTGTATCAACTTAAACAACTTTCAATAATTAATGAGAGCAATGCCACACGATAATGGACTTTGAAACTTTTGGAAATTCAGACTTCAATCATGTTAAGGTTCTATTTCGAAATTTGTGCAACCAGATATGCGCTATTGCATTTACCTGTCACCTGTGGAGATTCTAACCTCACCTGCACAAGTAGTTAATGCCATGCTAAATGAACTAACTATCCTGTGGCAATTGCATTTAAAGGGGATTTGCTTTACGCTATAATTCGGAAGGATTATAGATGAAAGTGGATTTTGGTTTGTTGTCACCCAGGCTGCAGCAAAGGGTTATTATTTAGGAAAAGTTTTTGATTGCGCTGTGATGGGGCTTTGATTAAGTTTGCTACGTAATCGCTTTCCCACACTCTCATTTCGTGTTTTGGTTGAACAATTCCTTTAGAGTTAATCAAGTTTTATCTTCTTTGGACCAATAAAGTTTTGAAATACACGCACATACTATATATGTTAGCAGTTTGGCCAGAATAATTATTCTGTGAAAAGCTGATTTGCATAGAAAAATTAATCATTCTCGGTGTGGCCGTTGCACTGTTTATTTAAAGTGGGAGTTTTAATAATTTTGACCCTCACTTGATGGTTAGGAATAATGGGAGCTTTCAGTTAGCATATACCTTCATTGTAATAAATTTTACCGTTTTCCCTCGTTGTAACATATTTTAATAGAAATGTTAATATTTCTAACGTGCTTAGACACAAACTTCTTAAATCCAAAAGTTAGAAAGGCATGAGTAGATTTTAAACAAATATAATTTACACTTTTGTTTAACTTTTAAAATTCCAATTAAAACAGGAATCACCCTCCAGATTTAGTTTAAGCGAAAAACAAAATACTTTTGGACAAGCATTTTGAAACAATGAGTTTAAAGTTGTTATGTTGCAGGAACAATTTTTAAAGTCAAAAGATCAGAGGTTTAAAAGTAGCGCAATATAAATTGATGTTGTCGTCGTAAAAAAAGTACTAACATTTTATAGCACCAATCATAAGAATTTAGCGCATAATTAATACGTAATTTTCTTAATAAATTTATTCGGGTTAAGAGACCTATTTCAGTGCAGTAAGTGTCCCAGTGTTGTGGAGGCCCCAGTTTAAAGCCCCATCGGTGGCGGTCCATAGATTAATCAGAACGTTTCCTTTCGATTAACACTTGGAGGTATGTAGTCATTTAAAAAATGAAAAAAGTAAAAGCACTTGTTTTACTTTCACAAACTAGGAGGGACAATTTTTCTTTGGGATGGTGATCGCTCAAAAATATGAGCGCTCAAAGAAAATGATGGCCCATAGATGTTTTTTTTGTAAACAAACAGAATACGATAAAAATTCCAATGGCCGTATGCTCCACAAGGGGTTAAATACAGAGAGATCAAATGGACTAATTTATTAATATTTAAAATGTTGACATCATATTTACTAATTTGATGCTTTCCACTACGATCCAGGTTTGATCAAGAAATACTCAGAATTATTTAATTTCTTGTGTTTAAAGGCCAGTTGTCACATTGTTTGATGTTGTGTTGGTCCACTATATTAGATGCTTACTTAATTGTTGGCTGTCGAAAAGGTAACACGTGTTTTGGTGTGTTAGGTGATTTTTTAATTGTGGAACATATGGAACAAACAATTCACATTATACTTTCCTTTCAGAATGCATCACCAGTTATTATCCGTTCGAGCAGTTCTGGATCATCATTGACTTCATTTAGAAACTTACAAGAAATGTCAATTCAGCAGTGCTTTTCTCCAAGTGGTCACTAATTCGCGACTTGAAAAATTTATAATTAGTAAACAATTTTAATAGTTTGGAATTTATCTTGAGAATATTTTGTTGTCATACATTTTGGTAAAATGATAAAAAGAAATATTTTCTACGTCTACCCAGCAGAAATTCAGTCACGTGAAAAGTCGGTGAAAAGTGTATGTATTTATCTTCCATTTGGAGTTCATTGTAAACCAATATGAATAACTCCTAGGACATTAATATATAAAATTTTAACGTCGAATCTACGTGTATTACACGTGATCTCAACTCTGTAGCCATCGATATCCCTATGCAACCCACAATAACCTGCAGTCTGTGATATGGCTACTTGCACTTATGTCACCATCTTAAAACCAGCTAAGCTACATCGATGTGTTTATATGTCCCGGATCTATTCTGATACGACCGCGGATGAAGTCATTAATCACCTCTCGCCTTAGACTGACGCTACATAGGTTGCTACTTAAGTTTTGAGATATGTCAAATCTGACATTGTCATCGCAAAGTTTGACATTTTTAATGATAATCTTACTTAGAACGTTTTGTCATACGAGTGCTATTTGTGTTGCTTACAGGTGCTTGAAACATTCATCTTGGTCAAAAAAGTAGAATGAAATCGAGAACATTTTCGTGCGATGATTTTCTATGATTTTCGACGTGGATTAAACAACAAACAGTACGCCGATCAACTCGATTGGATCTCGATCCACCGTGTTTCCGAATTCAATCATTGTCGCACTTCGCTACGGGATGAATTTTCTGAAGGTCGTCCTAACTCGGTTGTTGTGCCAAAAAATATCGATGCTATGTGTAAACTGATATTGCAAGATCGTCATGTGATATTCCGTTAGATTGAGAAATGCTTGGGCATTAGTGCCACTCGGATACATTCAATATTGCATGTACATTTGGGCGTCAAAGATATTTATTTGCGTTGGATACCGCATAATTTGACAATCACTCAGAAAAAGGTTCGTGTCGATTGGTTCAAAGAAATGTTGAAAAATCGCGGTGCTTCAAAAGACGTCTATAAGATCGTGACAGGCGACGAATCATGGATCTATGCATATGAACCCGAAACTAAGCAACAATCGGTGGTATAGGTCTTTCAAGATGAGTCAAATCCAAATGGTCACCTGTTTTTTCGGAATAATTGGACATGTCGCCACCGTGCCATTACAGCAACGTAGAACGGTCAATTCTGAATGGTACACCACTATTTGTTTGCCAGGAGTGTTCGGACAAATAGGGGAAACCAATCGCAGAAGACGAATCATTCTCCACCACGATAATGCAAGCTCTCACACATCGGTAAACAAGTGAGTTTTCCGACGCCTGAAGAAGCGGTTGATGTGTTCAAATTACATGTTTTGGAGATACCTCAATCTGAGTGGAGAAAGTGCTTCGAAAATTAGTTCAAACGCAGGCAAAAGTGTATTGATCTTGATTGAGAATATTTTTAAAAATATTTCCGGAGGATCTGTTCTGGTTTGTTCTTTTTTTCTAAAGATCTTGACCTGCCACTCTATCGTTTCAGAGTTTGTTCCTTAAACTCGGATTGGCTTGGCTTGGCAAACGTAACTGGTCTACGCTCCAAGTAAACTTGCCTCTAGCTTCTGTTATATATTCCCCCATTGCTACTATAAGACAAGTGTGGAAGTAGAATGAGGATAGGAGAAGGGAAGCCTAAGTTTATAAAGGGTAAACCGATTTCGATAATTCTATTTTTGTTGTACATAAAGTATAATAACATGTCTAAAACGTTATGGCAGCATCATTCTAAAGTATGTTTTTGTTTTTTTTTTATACGATGTGGTCAGATCCTAGGGGACAACCCTTTGATGCGTTAGCATGGTTTTGGCCGGACGGGAATTAGGGGAAGGGAAGTGAGGAAACTTGAGTCTTGTTTTTGCATTGCTGCTCTATTGGCACCATATTAAAAAGTTGTGACCTTGGGTGGGGTGAACTGTGTGGGCGAATTTGAATGATTTGATTTCTTTTCTTTTGTTTTGATAATATTGCTCCATTGGTAGCATAATAACAATTTTTTTCTTAGGGTGGTTTGATGTTAAAATGGTTGTGTAATTAAAGTGGGGTGGGGTAGGGTAGTAAGTTACCTCATTGGTAATTTAATATTGCACCTTGGTGAGATTAGGCATGTAGCTAAACTTCATAAAGCGTGGGCTGATTTGCATTCCATTTTTATTATTTAAAATATGCTTTCAGTGTTACGACGAGAATAACTTTGCACCTAAGGTGGGGGTGAGGGAATTAAACACGTGGACCGATTTGGATAATTTGTTTATTTGTATAGAGTCTCTTGCTCAAATAGTGTTATGACAACAATGTAAGGGTGGTGGTGGGGGGAGGAGTCAGCGGCTACCTTCGTAACGCACGAACCGACTTTGATGATTTCAATTCTGTTGTTTTCATAAATAAGGTGAGGTATGTGGTCCATTATCAACTTACGCGCCAGCCTGTAGTTTTGATATAAAAGTAATAATAACTCGGGTAATTTTAAAAGTAATAAAGTTTTAATTATTTGCCTTTGAAATGGTCGCAATTCTTGACCGATTTTGGTGATTTTTCTTTCTGTCGATTGGTTTAGTATCAGAAAAGAGCCCTTTTGATTTTAGTAATTATTTGTCAAATAGTTTCATAAAAGAATTTTACAGAAACTCTCTTATTTTATGCTCAATGACTATTTTCGTCTTTCATTTTGTGCAAATTTTCTTACCTTATTTCTGGTGGAATGGACCATGCTGTACTTTATATCTTTTACATAAACTTATAGCTTCTCCGGTGTAACGATGACACAAGTGCTCATTTTGGCATTTTTGAGATAAATACGACAAAAAAGTACCAGCAAATTGTTAAACTTACATCTGAAGCAAACATTATTGTAGAGCAAAAGCGTTATTGTCGAAATTGTACATATCTTTGAACCGCGTGTTCAGAATAATAACGACTCAACATTCAAATATCAAATAGCAATTTCTGAAGATTTGAAAAATTTTCATTGCTACACCAAAGAAGCGATATGTGATGGAACAGTATCCCCTTAGTTCAAGGTTTAAAGGATTTCATGCAACGGCCTCTCTCTCTCTCTATAGTTCCCGTAACCCCTTGTGGAGTATGGGGCGGGAGAAGTACTTCACCCGCTTCGAGACACCGATTGCAAGTGGAATCCGAACCACTGGCATTTTCTCTGGACCCCAACGGCTTTTTTATCGTAATTTGTTGTCGGCAGAAAACAACCATGGGTGGCCGCCGGTGGGATTCGAACCTATTATCTCCGGATTGGTAGGGCGACATGGTATCACGTACTCCACCGACGACTTAATATTCGATATAATTGATTGAAAAGACACCGGGGTGTGCATAGTTTTACTTACAATTTTACTCCGCAACCCTTTAATGGATATGTCAGCAGAAAGCAACTACGGGTCGCCAACGGCGAGACTTGAACCTGAGACTCTTTTTCTGAAAGTCAACGCGTAAACCGTTACACTGGCAAAGACTTATTTTTCAATTTTGATTGATACATTAAAAAGTTTCAAACAACGAAAACTGTCGTAAAATAATTCTGTACATTAAGGCACGTCTACGCAGGACGTATAAGTCGTCTGCTGACTGCGAGTGGTCCGAATGTAACAAACAATATCCACACAAAACGTAGTAGCGTTGATTTTCGGCAAAAATCGATTAATTTTTTTAGATTAACAGTATATCATAACAAGGTAATCCGCTTACGTGGTATGATAACACGCGTCGAACATTATCCATAACCCTTAGTATTCTGATATTATAATAGTCAACTCAGAACTCACATCAATCTACATATTTCGATCGATAGAGTTTACTTTAAAGATTTACATTAGGTACTTTACTTTATTCACCGCCTTTGAACTATCCAATCCCCTTATTTGCATATTCAAACAACATTTTGGATTTATCTGGAAGCTTCTTGTCAGAGGATATGGTAAATTTTATTTTTTTTATTTTCTGTCTTTGCGGAAATGTGCAATTTTTTAAATCGAAGTATCTGTGATGAGTTTATTCGATTCGATCTGTAAACTTGAAATTGAGTAATCTTGTTTTAAGGGTACATAGAGGATGAATGTCTAGGTTTTAAAACTTTCTTATTGCAAATAAGCAAAGTAATTTATTTTGCAGATTTAATTTTTCCTAGTTAGGCCGCTCAGCTAGATTTTTCGTAGCTCCCTTAATTCAATTTCAAATATTATTGTAACTGATTTCAAATTGATGTATTCCAGAATTTTGTAACTTAAATGTAAGTAAAAAATAAACTTGGAACGACTGTAAAAAGCAGTAGAAGTGAAGATAATACCTAAAAAATTAATGCGTAGGAAGGAAATTTTGATGACATAATAGCCGCGATTTTGCGTTAATTATTCTTATGACTTCATAAATGAAAGAATTCTTACATTCTATTTGAGATAAGATCTATACATATTGTTTAATTTGTTCCTTATTGCAAATATTAATAGCTCAAACTCGATTCTAATGCTAAATTAAGAACGGAAGTGAATATGAAGTGGCTTTTGTGAAGTAAGGCATTAAAAATTTAAGATTATATTGAAATCCACGCGCCAAGTGCTTTCTGATAGAATCTATTTCACCAATACATTTTTTTGAGTTTGTTTAGCTCCTCGGATGAATACGGTAGTTGGGGAGAGGGTAAAGGGCACAACAATTATTGCCTTTACTTTGAACTTAAAATTTACTTTTAATCATTTCTAAAAATTGCAATTTTTTGAACAGTGCCGTGGTTTTTTCTTTCTGGTTTCTCTAACCCCTTGTGGTGCATACGGCGTCTACCAACTCCCCATCTGGTCCAATTTTTCGCCAACGCTTTCAACTGTTGCCACGCTTTGTTGATCTGAGTATCTTCTGTCTGCACGGCCGTCCAATTCGACATCATCTTTCGGTCCCGTGCAGGTTTCAATCTAGAGCCTGTTGAGCGATGTTGTTTGGTTATTATCTCAGTGTGTGCCCAATCCAGTGCCACTTTCGCCTTCGAACACTGGGTCTATTCCATCTTGGCCTATAAGTATGGGTAGGTCTTCGTTGGTAATGACCTTCGACCAATAGATATTAAGGATCCACCGCAAATACTGGGCGACAAAGGTTTGTAGCTTAGATGTTATTTCATACATCCCTTTCCATGTTGAATAGCCATGATTTTATGTTCAATTTGAAGGTGCGGATTATGGATGTTATTTCTGCCACATATCTCAAGAAGAGTATTAAATGCAACTCGGGCCTTATTTATGTGAGCCTGTACGTCGGCTTCACTTTCCGAGATAACAAAATATATCGTCTTGTTCTACTTGCTTCTTTTCAAGAAAATTTCATGTTGTCTACTGGAACTCAAGCATTGATCTTAAGCCCTGTTTTGTGACCTTTTATATTCAGGACTTCAGACATTTGGGCTTTATGACTTTGTTTGTTTGATAAGATACATACATCGTAGGCATAGCCTGGGTGTGTAAGGTGTTTAAAAAATTTTCATCTAATCCCTCATGATAGGTGGTCATCTAGGGCACTGTCCGCCTTAAGTAATTCTGCTGGTATTCCATCAACCCCTGGGGTCTTATCGAATTCCATCGCCGTAATTGCGTCCGCAAGTTTCACTTTTTTCGGAAGTCTGATCTAAAAGATGGCCACAGCCAGTGGTTCTTCAGCTTCGGCAGAAAAGGCATTGGATAGTCTAAAGGTGTTGTAGAAGATATCATCAAAATATTCTATCCACTTCCGCAGTTCATGCATTCCCTCGCCCTTTCCCATTTTTGGTCGATGGAGTCGTCGGTATTATATCTCAGTACATCAGCTTTTTTTTCGCAAAGCGGGGGAATATGCGCTTCGTATGTTCGGTGCTGTAAGCCTCTGAACATTTAGCCGTGATATATTAGATGTTTTATTACATTGGCTGTGACCCATGGTATTTTTCTACTGACAACAGATTACGACAGAAACGCCATGCGGAGAAAATGTGGGTGGTTCAGAATCAGCTTTAAATTGTAAGTACACTTGTAACCGTCAACATAATTCTCCGTTCTGCCGTCTGGGAAAACCGATGACAAATAACCGAGAGTTACAAGATTCACCGAGGAACTCCCCATTATATGTTCCAAGCCGATGTTGTTAGAGCCAATTTTAGCGTTGAAATCCCCCATATTATATTAAACCTGACTATGATACCTCGGTCGGAAATGTATTTGACATGCGGGGCGCTTCTGATTACTTCTAGCCAGAGTATAGCAACACGGTTTCCGGTTTTCACGTATCCACACCCGTCCCACAGAGTTTTCACGTGCCATAGCCCAATCGTACTAGACGTTTCGTGTGTATGGCCACTTGAGGCGTCGTGGAATCACAGATAGTGTATTTATATGGCGTGGCGGAAGATACTCTCTGCAAAGATGTTCTGGGTGGCGCGTTGGTTTTCTCTTCCTTTCTCAACCGGGCTTGGGACCGGCTACGGCGGAGTTAAAGTTGTTTAACTTGCTAGCAACATTATTCCGAGAAACACGAAGTTCCAAAAAAAATTTATATAGAAGCTTTATTGTGTAAAATAACAGGAGCTTTAATTTTGGATATAACTACTTTTGACCTAAAGTTGCAGAAAAGCCGAGAAATCGGCAAGAAACTGATTTTAAGGCCTCCTAAACCTCTCTACTTTTCTAATCTGAAGGCACACGCACACTTGGCTTAAAAACAATGTTAGGTTTTGTAGGGAAAGTATTTGTATTTTTATACGTTTTTCGTACCAACACAATAATCATTTTTTGCACTCAGTAACATCTGCACATTCTCCTCACCAAAAGCAGAAAGAAATGCTGATGTCATTGACGCTTTACAAGCTCACTAGTTCAACAAAACGAATACAAAATAAATTGTTCTACTTAAACCACATCTTGAATGAAAATTGTAAAGAAAATTATAATTAATTATTTATTAATAATTTATAGAAATATTTTACGAGTTTATCATTTATAGAAATATTTTACGTGAAAGCAGAATTTCTTAACCCATTTCGATGGTTTACTATGAGAAGTGCCCGACTATTTTACTTCCAGGTAGTGACAAAGACCTTGATTACACAATTAAAGAATTAATTAATTTTTACACATTAGAATATCGTCCCTAATTGCTCTATTCAATATTGAAGTACAATTAATAATACTTTAATCTGTAAGCAATTAGCTTTGACATCATAAAACCACAAATTTCGTATTGTGAAGTCAGTCATTGATAAACTAATTTATTAATATATCTCAATATACTTTTGTTGTCACCTGTTCTAATTCATATATACCTATATATATATATATATATATATATATATATATATATATATATATATATATATATATATATATATATATACACATCTATTTAAATCTCATAGCATGTACAAAACAATATAGATGCGCCTGAAACTAAATATATATCATAATTTCTTCAGTAAATCAGATTTTGAAAACAATACCACCCTATTCGCCTACACATTCCTGATAATTGTACAAATCAATACTTCGATTGACACGGAGGTGATAGACTGAGGTAATTTTAATTTGATTAGAATACCTTTTATTGCCAGACACAAGCATCATCATAAAGAATCGACCTAGAGACAAGAATTAAATTAACTATTCTTTCGTGTACTTTTTTATTTCAATAGTCGATAGGAAACCCATAACCAGTCATCCCAATAATAGCATTCGTTGTCATCTCTTTGCCAAGCCTCATGCATTACAAATCGCTACGATGTCATCTGAGGAATTGCTACCTTGGCAACAGTCTTGTTGTGCACGGGCTGTTGTACGTGAGCCACCCTCAACTCAATGCTTTAATATAATAAAAAGTAAATGTAAAAGTACAATCAATTGACATTTATATCTGTCTTTTGCCCCAATAGTATCCGGTTATATTATACCTAAATGCAACCATTGCCATTAATGATTTGGTTGCATCCCGTTCATAGCTATTTCGATTGACCTGAAGCTGTTTCATTTCAAAGTTATATACGTACAATGAATACCTGTGCATATGCCCTTAAGCTTTAACTTTCCTTTGTGCACTTTGAAAGAAGGATTGAAATTCCAGACATACTTCAAATAGCTGGCATAGACAGTTTACCTGCGCTATCCCCTTCTTCCCTGAAGGGAAACTTTGTCTTTATTGGGATTGTGTGTAAAGCACACATTTTATCGACAATACTTATAAAAAGGTATACTTTTACTCATCTGCATTTCTTTCGTTTGATGCTCCCATTTTGCTTGACTGACGAGACTGAATCAATTATAATTCAATTGACAGATATTCAGAAATTGTTGAAAAGTAAAATACATATATGCGTCGTAATACTAACTTAAATTCGAAAAAATAGTAATAATAACGTGAGAAGTGTAGTAAATAAAATGATTAAAATCAGGAAATGATATGTTGTACTTATCGATAGTTTTATTAGTCGACCGCCAAATTCAATTTAATTACATTGTTTGACCTCAATATATCGGAATCTCTTTCTTTAACTACGCTTTTAAAAACACTACCATCATGATGTACAGCCTTGGTCGGGATTGGAGGCTGCTTGAGGAGTAATGTATCAGACACAGCCCTTTTTCTAAACCTTTCTACAATTTAACATGTTGTACCTTTTTCGAAAGATAATACGGTCAGCAATTTAGTAAAAATAAACTTTCACAAGTGACTGTAACTGCAATGGTAGGCGTGATATCAACGTTGTTAAGAATTTTAGAAAAGTCATTAATATAGAAGTTTTATGATGTTTGTTTAATATCGCTGCGTTGAGTACATTCAAAGATAAAAATAAAATAATAATGCGCATACCATAAAAATTCCAAATTTATGAATCACCCTGTAGCTCCTAAACCGTCGAGATTGCTTTCCCCTGCAATACAAATTTTTGTTTTACTAGGTGAGATCTATCACCCCACTTATTTTAGCATATCTTTATGTGAAACACCCTATATATACTGGAGTGACTGATCAGACAAGTTGGATGACCGGTGGGAATCGGTTATTTGAGGTGAGTTTTTTTTTGTTTTTTGTTTTTTATACGAAGGTGCGAAATCCTAGGGGACAACCCTTTGCTGCGTTAGCATGGTTTTGGTTGGAAGGGAATTAGTGTAAGGGAAGCGAGGAAACTTGAATGTCTTGTTTTTTGCATTGCTGCGAGCTAGACAACAGCCCAGAGACGGAGTGGATCATTTTAATTTCTTAATAAAAACCCACGGGGAGATCTGGCCTCGAACCCGGGGCCCATGTCATGGTGGTCATGCGGCTCAACGAATTGATCCAACTCCGTCTCCTAAATTCAATTCATCACTGATTGATTATGGCTTCCTTGTAAGCACATCACAATGCGTGACACAAAGCTTCACGTCACATCCTACTCTTAAGGCGAAATTTGAAAGCATTGGAATTCTTCGTAAGCAGAACAACACGAATGAGGTACAGCTTACCATTTTTTTGTCCTTTCGCATTAAAGAACTTGTTTGGCACTATCATAAAAAACATTGCACTGCTTTCTTAGTCATAACATAGCACCCGTGGCTAGCCGAAACTCTCGCGGCCCGAGTAAAAAAAAATTTGCCCATTCCATGGTTAAAACAGGTGCGCACGGCGTCAAAACGAGTGAGTGGCACTCAAATGAGGCACGGTACGCCTGTGTAAAAATTATACTTTTTCAAATGCCCGCGCGCTGCAGGCACATAATAATCCAAACCTAGCACGGTACGCTAACACTTTTTGTAGACAAAAATTTTAACTGAAAAAAATAGGATTATTTTTAGCCAGTAACGTTTGAGAAGTTGAGTCTTATTTTTCTCGGGTTAATAAAGATTATAATTGCAACTGGAAAATATATAAGAATTAAAATAACAAATTTCAGGCAATTGTTATCATTATTACTGTCATGGTTCACCTTGTGAGTATTCAGGTTTTTTTAAGAGGAAGGGCTGGGGGCCCTGAAGGCCGCGAATCTCGTACGTCCTGCGCTTCTGATCAGGATCTATAATACTTACCTTACGACCGGTACATTCTGCCAACGATGGGAGATGGCCCGCTTTGTGCTGATCAGCGAAGGTAAGGGCGATGTGACGGCTCCGTCGTCACATTACCCCTTGTGCATGCTGGGCACGGCGGCAAGGTCCTGGAGAAGCTGGTCCGAACGACAGTACGTCTTAGGATGCTCCACTATAGGAGCAATAGAAGAGGTGCAACATGTGAACTGAGGCAGGCTGAGGAGGGAAACCACTAATGTCGCCGGTTGGTCCTTCCTACTGGAGGCACTTAAACCGTTCAGAGTTCCCGAATATACATTGCAAGTTATTATTATTATTATGAGACCGAAGATGGTCAGCGCAGGAGGCCGGTCAAGGCAGGGACAGACTAGGGGTTTATCCTAGGCCCTGACCTGTGGCATACGACGGACTGGTGCGACTGGAGATACCGGAGGAGGTGAGGTTGATTGGTTACGCAGAGTGTCTCCGAGCCGGCGGTCCTCGTGATCGTTGGAGTCATACCCATTCGACTCCTGGTGACGAAAGGGGGCTATCTTCAGGTGAAAGGCGGACATCAGGCGAGCGAGGGCTCCGAGGAGGAGAGAGATCGTACCAAGGGCTAGTGGCAGGAGTGATGGGTAAACGAATGGACCGCACGTTTCCTTCCGTGGGTCAATCGAAAGCACGAAGAGGTGAACTACTAGCTCTCACAGTTCGTTAGCTGATGTGGATGTTTCCGGTCGTACCTCCATATGGTAGAGAGAACCGAGACACTTGAGTGTCTGTACTGCGGGGATGGCAGGGATGATGCAGAACTCGCGCTCTTCCCTTTCGGCTGGTGGGTGTCTGTCTGCGGACAACGTAGTGGGGCATATGCTAGAAGGATAGATGTGGCACTCCAAGAGCCAGCAGGCTGAGAGGTCCTGCCGCGCTAGACGCCCCAGGAGCTAAGCGAAAAGGCCCAGCCCGAATTAATCTGGAAAACGGTCCCGGGCTGGTGTTCTTGGAGCTGGGAGGAGGGGTTTTAGCAATTAGTCCACCCGATATCGTCCGTAGATGGATTTCCCACGAACCCACGCGGTGAATCGTCGTCGGCAAATGAACTGGTTAAACGGGGCTCTTCTATAGTACTTACATATGTTTCACCAGCTTGTGTGCACTTTTTTATCCAGCATTGCTAAATGAACTATACAAAAACACAAACGCTTCTAGGATAATGTCTGTACCGAGTTCACTGTAAACAAAACTTCATGACTGAGTTGAGCTAAGGAGCTCCCTAAATTTGGAAAACCTGAGTTGAAACTGATCATTATTTTGACCATCGGTCACTGTCACCTAAGATAGCCCTTAACAAAAATTGAAAGAGCAACCAATACCAGCAAATTCTTTTTCGCACTATATTCGAGTGGCCAGCCAGCCAAGCACAGAATAACTATCTACGTTAAATTCCTATCGCCCCCCTGTTATATTTAATCATTTATGATGCTTGGCTTTCTTAAGGAGAATTTAAAAATATTTCATGAACTCCACACTCTGAAAATCCAATTTATTTCACTAATTAAACCTTGCGAAGTCGTACATTATGTGCAGCTGAGATATGTTTATACCCTGAGATAAATAAGTCCAAGGTACATTTGTCCTTTTACGTTTCTTTACACTATTAGGCAATTCGGCTGGGTAACCAGGCACAGCGGTATCAACTGAAATGAAAGAGCAGAAGTTCACGCTCAAAAAGGAGCTGCCATGAAAGCTCAGGAAGCGGAACAAATACTTCCCTCAAAACACGATGTTGTCAAGTCTCTCAATGATGGACTGTTAGATCTTTCGAAAAGAGGATGGGAAGAGACCACTATGTGTCCAATCGACATGCCATGGTTTCCGGGTTCGAGACCAGGTCCCCCCGTGAGTTCTTATTAAGAAATTAAAATAATCCACTCCGTCTCGGGGCAGTTTTCTAGCTCGTAGCAATGCAAAAAAACAAGACGTTCAAGTTTCCTGGGTGTCGGCTACAGCGCCTTTACGACCCCCTAATAAATAATAGTACATAATAATAATGTATCTGTAAAATAAATTACTTTAAAATATTTACGGAACGTGAACCATGGACGTTAATTGACATATCTCTGCGTAGAACAGAAAGTTAAGGATAAAAGTAACAGAACCTGTTAGTTCTGTGTGTTCTTAAAGCACATATGTATATCATTACACATCTGTGGCCACTGGTCAACTAGTGATAACTCCAAAATTTTAAATAATTAAAAATTTTTGTTATTCTATTTCTATTTATATTATTTCGTATACTTATTATAATAAAATTAAAAATTAAAACAATGACTGATGAGTGTTTTAACGTTATATTTGTAATTTTATATTTTAAAAGACTGTAATGAAAAATTCAAATTTGGAGTTATCACTATTTCACCGGTGGCCATATAAATATATCATTAAGGCTAAGAAATTGATATAAACCAATAAGTATGGATAACTTCACCATCTATAAAATATGCAGTTGACACATAAAGTATTATTATGCTTTTATCTCAACGAATAAGTTTATTGTCTGTCATGTTTCATACCTAGATCAGGTTTATTACCCACCTTAGTAATAAATTTTCATAATATATAGTATCTCAATAACCTGCTTACCTTAAACCCGAATAAAAGTGTTCATATACTGAAAGTAATACTTCCATTTATTTAACGTAAGTCTATATATCGTTAAGTAGGTATGTTATATGTGTTTATTATAAGAAATTTGAAGTGTGTAAGTAGTTTATTTTGAAAATTTGATTTATTTAATGACATGCTTTTCATATTTGACTTTATGTTTCGAAAGGAGCAACTCTTCCCATACTCGTGTTCTTACTTAATACATATAAAATGGCGCGACAGAACCGAGCTGTAGGTACTCGAAAATGCTCGCAAACCTCGCAATAAGTTTTCTCACTTAAACTCAAATTTAACGTTCAACACGGTTTTTCCATTATTTTATTAGATTTGAAGTATTATTTGCCGGAGGATTCATCTAGATGCACATTCCTCACTTTCCTTCCGTTTTCCTAGTAATAGTGACTTTCGAAAGCCACTTCGGAACTGGAAAAATATGTCGCGACTATGGAAATCAGATAAGTCCCGGCAGTGGGAGCGCGCATAATAGCACAAGCAAAAAACTCCATGAGATAAATTTTATACTCAAAAACAGACGATATAATTTGACTGGATTGCGAAATTACCAAAGAATCGTAAAGTTTGTCTACGCTAATAAAAACTTTTCCATTCAAGATAAATTCCAGGGTTGTAACAATCACTCAATGAACCATGTCTGAATCGCTTTTGACTCGCTCAAAAATCACATGAATGTTGATTCTGCTGATTTTTCTTGAACGGATTCCTTACTTCCATGTTCTGGGATCGCGTACTCAAGCTCTTCCGGACTATGCTACATTTCCTATCACAAGTATCCATCGTCTGCATTTTTCACTTTGACAATTTAATTTTTTTCTTTTATTTTATTGAATCAATGCACTTCGGGAAAACGCTCTCATTCAAAGCCCGAACTTTTCATTGTGCAAGCTAAATTACAGAACATACAATAAAATTCAAGTAGGTATCCATGAATGGTATAGACATGCAATTCATTGCCATATTGTTGCTCCTGGGTACACCCAATCGCTTGATTAACCACGAAAAGGAAATAAAGTGGTATTTTACACGTGAGGTACTATTACAGGTGTCATTTACACGGATTTACAGGATTTCTTGTTACATGTGAAGAATCAAACGATTTTTTATAGTACCTCTAAGAGTTGGGAAATGGGAGTGTCATATACATATGTACATGTGAGTTATTATGCTTTCTTATGTTTAGCGAGGAAAACAATTTCAGGAAATAATGAATTATGGAATTTTTAGAGTAATAACTTGAAAACACCGAAGTATAAACAATTTGATAGATTATCCAGGATGTTTATAACTCTACCATGCACATTTCAAAAAATATTTGTTTTGAATGGCAAGATGTAAGCTGGAAATATTAATCTGAATTTAGCCCCCTTTTGCCAAGTAACCAAAAAGACGGGAGTCTTGTTGTTTTAATGTACAACCCAGGCTGGGATGAGAGGATTGATTTTGGGTGATTAATTTCGTCTGTTCCACTCCTTTTTTGGGATTATGGCGTGAGGGGTGGGGGGGGGGAGAGATTGGACAGCCTAACTTTGTAACGCGTGGAACGATTTCGATGATTTTTTTCTATGTTGTGTAGAGTGCGTTCCTCCATTGCTACTATGCACTTAGGGTGCGGGTGGGGGTAAGAGAAGTGACTGAATGCATATTATCGCGAAAACTAATAAGGTGTTCCTTACAAAGCGAGGAGGATAATACTCTTAAGCTGTCCAAACAGGAAACAAAGTCAGAATACTCTGTTGGGTTCTTAGAACGCAAGTACTTTTTTGTTTGTTTGTTCGTTCTTCCTGTTCCTCAGGTTGCGAAGTTCGGAAGTGTGCCACTATGGGAGGAGTACTTATCCGTTACAATATAACAAAAGAATCAAACATACCATAAAAATAACATCAATATCATTACGGTACAGCAATGCCGAAAAATCAACCGAAATGCGATTAGAAATTAACTGAGAGGAGTTCGATCTCTTAAAGGCATAAGCATGGTGTTTTAAATTGGGATCCTCAATACTAGTGCCATCATAATAGAAAGGAACAAGATGGGCGGATGAAAAGTATCAATAGTGTATAACATTAGCTAATTTCAGTATGGTGTTGCTCGAATCTGAAGAAAACTTAAGATCCAACTACCCTCTCAAGAGTTTTTTTATATCCCTCATTTAGTGCCAACCAGAGAAATCAATGTCGTCAAAAAATTCAGGATCCCTAGCTGTGGGATAACATGAGGAAATTAAGTCATTCATTGTTGTTGGGTACCCAAAAACATTGGGTAAATTAAGTCACCAAAAAGGAGAATTTCATGTTTAGGGTTCATCGTATTATAGATAAAATCTATCCTAAGGGTTAGAATTCAAACAGAGTACGCCCTTCAGGATCAACACAGTTTGTCAGGATAGGGGAAAATAGAGCAAAAATATGCCAAAGCTTCGGGGAAACCCTATCATGTTAAAGAACGTCATTCGCTGGTACGTCCAAAGTTGACCTGCGGAGTAGGACGGATTTAAGGCTCTTGTATCGCACGTTGTGATGTATCTATCTGAAATCAGACTAACAATTTATTTAGAACAACGGCCGTAGAAATAGCGATAGCATCTTTAGCTTGAGATGACCAGCAGCTTTTTTTATGACATAGTTAAAGTCCCGGGACTTTAGGTGTGATGGGATAGCATGGCTATGACAGCAAGGGAACTAGGGTAAGAAGAGTGAGGAAAATTGAATGTATAGTTTTTGCATTGCTGCGAGCTAGATAAAATCCAAGAGAAGGAGTGAATTATTTATTTATTGCAACTGCAAATGAAGAACTCATATGCACTGAGTCAGACTTGCAGGTCGACTGCATATCTACTTATTTTAGTAAGGCCTTCAACAGAATTAACCACGGAATTCTCATTCTTAAGCTTCATCTGCTCGGGTTTCCGCCGCTTTTTCTTGATTGGGAGTCCTCCTACCTCAGAGTGTTTTATTCAGCGGTAGCCAATCCAATGAACTCTCTGTTTTCTCCGGGATATCTCACGGCAGTATTCTCGACCCTCTCCTGTTATTTTTATTAATGACATATTGTTGCTTCTGACTTGCTCCAAAATCGTATGTTATGCCGATGATGCCAAAGTAATCCGCGTCGTTTCTTGCGATGACGACTGCGCTTTGTTGAACTCCGACATTCATACCTTCTATGACTAGTGCTCCGGTAACCGCCTTACACTTAATGTTAGCAAATGCACTGTAATGACTCTTACTAATTTCCGTCTATTTTTCGAGGACCACGTGAATTTCGTGGTAGATACAGCTAATTCCATGCTCGGCTTTGTAGATAGGTGCGGGAGCGTGACGATCTCTACTTTACTAAGCTCCTCTTTCGTACGCTCGTTAGACCCATTCTTAAATACGGTTGTCCGGAATGGGATTCCTATTTCGCTGTTCACATCAACCGAATCGAGGCTGGCGGAATCCTTTTTTCCTTATATCTGATCCTGCTAGGCTCACTATAATTTCTCCCGACTCGCTTAAAAAAAACGCAGGATTTATAAGATAAACTTGTTTCTATGGATGATTGCGGGAGACGATCAACGTATCCGAATTGCTGAACGATTTTTTTTCATATTCCCTACTATCGAACGCTTTACGGAAAGCACGTGCCTATTGCTTTCATATCCCAACATTTTAATGATTACGCTACCTGCTTCGAGCTGGGTTGTTTTAGGCGGCAGCTGAAGAGCCAACTGAAGCTACTTATATGACTAAGTTAGATTTAGTCTTAGCGTTAGTCCTCTGCGTTTTTATTGTAGTAGCTAGTTTTTGCGAATCAGTTTTTTTAAATCATTCATAATCGTGCCACTCAACTATTGATCCAACTCCCTCTCCTTGGGATACTTATATTGTTTGGCTTGTTGTGCTGGGTCAAGACTTGTTAACCTTGATCACTTCATATACCTTTGCAGTTTGGAATATAGGTTTTATAAAGATCCGAATGTTGCAATCAGACACTCTACTCTCTTGTGATTTATTTGTCTAAAACTCGGCAAAAAGCGTAATTTCGTAGGTGTTTGCGCTTATGCATCAAACGCGGTCATCACTTCCTCGAGCCTTGCTGTTTTGCTAGCAAAGTATTTCGCGTCACGTCTATATTATGCTTCCAACGTTAACTATTTCTTACTTAAGCTGCTTGTTCGGCCGTTTCGTTATAACGTCACGCGGATTTAGTTAGCAGGATCTTCCGTGGAGCACTTCGACTTAACGAAAACTAAGGCCACAAATTCGTTTAAATTTGGGAAGTTCTTTAAGCTGTTAATAATTTTCAAACATTTTACGTCGGTTCGTTTCTGAGATAAAAAATATTGAGATTTGTCAGATCTAATAGAAATGTTATTTTAAAACTAAAAACTGACGATTTTACTAGCAAAAATTGCGAAGATTAAAGACTCCTTCCTTCGATGTGCCATTAACGACAAAATTATTCGAAAGTACCAAAAACCAGAAAAACATTTAAAGATTATTCCGAGATTTTGATAAAAAAGCGCAACATGCTTTATAGTATGTTCGCAAAAGAGCAAGAAAGTTCATCACCCCCACATGACATGAGAAGCAAATCTTGGAAGTTGGGTATCATCCATGGGCACATAAGACACCAGAAGCAAGAGCTCCCTGGTACATGTTAGAGGAGGGATCCGAAAACATATCCCTAGACATACGCTCACTCCTACTTGTAAAAATTGCATATGCATTGAAAAATAAGAAAGGGTTCGCATGGACCATAAAAGTTGTTCTTAAGCACATCGAAGTGAACGCGACAAAATGTAAGAGGATGCACTTGTACCCACACCTCTCCGACCAAAGGCATTGATAGACCCCCAACATCAAATTTACCTCGCGTACACACTTACATGTTAGAAAATTATGCAACTGAAGGAAAAATAAAAAGGATTTGTAGCTTTGTATGCGTAAACCGACAGGAGACTGACATTAAGTTCGACCTCTTAACTCCGAATCGAAGCTTTAGGATGAAGGAGTTTTGTGCCCAGGATCCAATCGGCGGCATATACCTCGAGTTTATCTAAAAAATTTCGAACTTCCCTGGACATGATGTCAATAGATTTGTCGATGTGTATATATATATATATATATATATATATATATGTATAGGTAACGGTATTAGTGTACAAATTTATTTTTCCGTGCAAAAGCTCGTCGAACAAATACACCAAAAACTCTCGGATTCAGGCGCCACAAGGTCCAGACATTCGGGGGTGGTTGTTTGTACAAAATCCATTCTTCACTTGCACAGTATCGCGCTTACAGACAAACAAGCAAACAAACTATACTATTACACTGAAATTTATGTCACTAAATCTACCCAGTAAAGAATCCCTTTACTCCCACGCAATATAAATGGTGGCGGTTGAATCCTTCTTGGCTTCAAGAATATTTGCCAAATTTATGTGAAGTGGCCCTTTTCCTAGGTGAGCTATTTCCTTTATCCATTTTTCCTTTAGTTTTAATTATCCATAAACACATTGTAGGCCAGAGCCAGAATTTTACGGCACAATGCACGTGCTGATGTTAATTAAACAAAAATTAGGATCAAGTGTTGTCGCATCCCCGCCGGAATGTCTGATAAATCCTGGTCGACTTCATATTAGTCGGTCAGAAGTTAGGTGTATTTTGTTCCAGGAACATCGTGTTAACCCCATATGAGGGTTTTGCAGATATGGAACAAGGAAGCTAATAAGGAAAATATTACTCAGCATCGATTGGACGAGTTAACAAATGGCCCCAAGAGAATTCCCACCCTTTCTCAGTGTACCATACCAGATCCTTAATGATAAATTTTTTTTCAGACTAATTTTGCCCTCATTTGACTTTTAGAAAGATGCGAGGAGGTTGAATTAATGAAACTAATTCCCTTTAGAATCTAGGGATGGCTATCTACACGCACTGCTTATGTAATTTGTAGGGTACAGCGTAATTTACGCAGTAAAGAAAATCATTCTGTGATGGTTTCGTTTCGTACAACGTCCTCCATTTTGGTAAACTTAAAGATATTTGTTAAAATTTTCTAATCCAATTGAAAAAGGCTTAAAGGAAAAGGTAGGATAAGAAAAGATTTAGAAATTTTCCATAAATTAAAAGTTGAATTCTTAATCATGTCAGAGGATTTTCCGGCATTTCAATTACTTTAATTGCTTGATATTAATTGAAATTAAGTATTGTTTATATTGCGTCACTTTCAAAAGTTACGATATTGACAATATTGTAAGAATTCGTGTAAACTGCCCTACTTTTATAAGCAATTTCTTAAGTTGTGTGGTTAACGGATACACTGACATGTTTTTGATTAATATTTTTACTTTGGTTTACATGTATCAATATATTAGAAATGTCCCCAACATTTATTTAAGATTTTTCTTATAAATATTGGATTGCATGGATAGGGAACATAATCATCTGCGCCTGCCTGATGCTCCTGTTGGTGGTCCTTTACGTTTTTTAGCTAGCCATAACCAGTTAAGTTATTTTGTATCGTCGGTGATTCTGCAGAAATGGATTATGGAAATGCCGATCTACTATGTAAAGGAAACTGGCCATCGTTTAAAGTGAGTTCTAGTCACTTTAGTGGGTGGCTTGTGCTACAACGTTCTTTATTTGACTGAATACCTATATTTCTCCTATCTCGTCTTCTGATGTGTATGAGCGATTTGTCTCCTGTCTGGACGATTGTTTGGGGCCCTGATGCCTTCCGATGGGCAATTCCTTTTCGGCGACTTTAACCTACCCGGAGTTGGCGGGGAGCTCTCTCAAATGACGGCTACTAACTAAATTATTTTATAGATAGCCTCACTATCTCTGTCTTGACGCAGATTTACATGATCATATAAGGTTTTTCCACCTCATCTCTTCTACTGATCCAGCGCGGCCACCTTTGCTCTTGAATCCAGTGATTATTCTGCGTTTTATACTATTCTGTTCCTGGGTCCGTTTGTAATGGTGCTGACCTTTTCTTGACATACAGTTGACTCTTGGGGTAACGTCCTCAACGAACACAATATAGATGAGGCCGTAAGATCTTTCTTTAATTTATTATCTATTCGGTTTGCTTACTGCGTCGTCCGTATTTCTAAGTCTAATAACGCCGGCCTTGGTTTAATTTCCCCTTAAACGTACAAAGAATGGTGAAAATAAGTAATGGGAGAGGTTTTCTTCTCTGATAGTGGCGCTGACTACTTAACTTTTGCCAATTTATGAACAAAATAAAAGCCTTTTTGTGCGTCAATTCCAAGCGGTTTTGTCGGTTTTAATGGATATCCAACTTTTATGCCTTTTGAAGATGGTGAACACAATAAGTCCACGGCGATAGCGAATTTATTTGCCGATGATCTGACAACTACTTTTTAAGACGAAATCTGTTTCCACCGACTTTTCTCGAATCTAAAGACCTCTTACATTACGAAGCTACTATTTTAAAGCAAATTTCTACCTTTACTGATAGCTTTACATAGATAAATCCATGATTCCCTCTCATTCAAATATTCACTGTGTCAGACATTACACGATTGCTTCATTTTAAATACTGACTTGAACGCCTTTCAAATCATTTTTTGGTTTCCTTAACCACCTTCTTTCCCTTATGTAACCAGATTATGTTGCTAGGCATAGACTGATGCATTTGGATAACATTGAAAAGAGGCACTGCAAGTCCAAGGTCCATTTTCCTTTCTAATGAATCCGGGGGTCTATCGTTTATCCTGTCAGCTTTATTGATTGTTATGTAGTCAGCTTTATTCTTTAAATTTATTCTTTCTTTATTGCTTTTATAAGAATTTATATTTTTATTATCTTAAATTTTTCTCCACTTTTATGATGCTATTGGCTTTGTATGCTCAGGAGATAGCAGCGATTATGTAGTTAAGTAATGATCGGCACCTTTCCTTCCGAAAGCGAAGCCTTTCTTTGATAACTTGGACGACATAGTTTAGATAGCACTGGTGGACCTCAGTAGATTTTAACAGAGATCCATATCAACTGTATTGGTCTTAAGGGTATTCACAATGTGCTTCATTCGCCTTCGAGTAAAATTGCTGCTCTTAGCAGCAAACAGCCTGACTAGCCAACCGACCAACGAAAACAGAACGTTGTAATCAGCATTGGCTAAAAAATTCTCTTCGCTACTATAATAACTTGAAAAGTACACCATGGAAGAATGCTTGAAGAGCGATTAGTATAACAAGGGTTATAGATTTAAGAAGTCAAAAATTAACAACTGATTAAAATTTTCTAAACACTGTATGTGTACGGACTTAAGTAAGACATTTGACTGATCTAATCATAAATTGCTCCTACATAAGCTGACTTTATTGGTTATTTTTAGTTTCATTTATCAACTGAATACTTTCCCGGGTCCCGGGTGCCGCAAGGTACTCATCTTGTGCCTCTATTGTTTATCGTTTACATTAGTTACTCCCTATACAAATATTTTATGTTAAGCTGAGGTTTCCTTTTACACCTTCCTGGACAGAGGACGACTATCATATCAATTTTCCATTTGAGTGGGGCCACTCTCTTCAACTTCTTCTATGATTCGTATTGAATACGGTATAATACCTTTTAGGGCATTTTCTTGACCATTAATTTCAACAATACAAATTTGTGTCCAAAAATATATCTGATTTCTGGACACTGATGATTTTTTCACCGTTCTTTATTTTTATTCTTTTAATTTCCTTATCATTAATGGTTAGATATGAATACTTTTCTTTAGGTGAGAAACATCGTTGATTTGGTGGCTTTGTTTACGTAGAAGTTCTACTTAGGCGCAATACGAAGAATCAGACACCCTTATAATATCATATGAATACATCGTAAATGTACAAATACAGACTTAATACTACAGAAAAAGAAGCAGAATCACTTGTTTTCTTCGGAAACTCTAAATGCCCCGATTTCTATATTAGATATTAAGCTTTCTATTTCAGATTTTTCATATTCAGATATTTCAGATTTTGGAAATGAGGGGGGGGGGGGGGGGGGGGGTAGCAAGTCTTTTAAAATGATACCCTACATGGTATACAAACAAACAACAAAAATTTTCTCAGCCTCCATAATATAGGGTTCTTTGACCTCATAGGAGGTACGGAACCCTAAAAACTGTTTAGTGTGAAGGATATTGATCACCGATGTTTATCATCGGTACTCTGATATTTAGTAGGTTTAGATTACAGCTTGTGGGCTGGCGTGCTGGATAATTCTAGCGATGTGAAGAATTTCACTGAGTACAACCTGCTACGCCGGCAAGCGCTCATCACAGAGTCTGTTGGTGGTGGCCTCTGCTGGTACACCTAAGCTCTAAAATTAAATTTTTTTTACCGCAACTTTATTCCTTGGTGCCAGAATATTTCTCTCGCAGAGCAATTCTTCATTGCTAAAATTCTCCAAAACATTTGGTAAAACACTGCCTATGAGATCTCCCGAGACTCACGTTGCGAAACTTACTGTAAAAATTATTATACTGCACCGAAGTGATGGAAGGAGTCCAATGCAGACTTAGAATTCGATGTTAGTTAGATCATATATTTGCAGTCGCTTGGCTTGGGTTTTCTACAGAGATGTAAGAAATACTTACTTCTACTGACTTTCTGAAGCATCGACGGAATGTCGGTTGTCTTTAACTCTTCTATCGTTCTATTGTCCTTCTGAAATTTTTAACCTATTTCTTTGTAGGCAAAATGAGCGATAGACAAGCTTAAAGTTGCTTCCACCCCTATACTCTAAAGGTCAAATTTGATCGTACTATCAAATTTCGGTATTCTTTCCTAAGTACTTGTGGAATAGTTATTATCTTCTGTTTTTCTCGCCTTATTAGCCCGATACTTACACCTCCTTCGCTCAAGAGCTATTAAGCTATTTCCCTAATCCTTAGTTCTTTGCCGTTATGAATAACAAAACTAAATATTATTTATAACGTAAACAAACAGCACGATAGTCTAATGCGGTAAAAAAAATCATAGATTCGCGTCTGATACTCGCAATACACAAATTACAAAATCAACAGATTGCTCCCCATCCCCCCACCCCGCCCCTGTTGTGAGCGAAAAATCTAGATCCGCGCCTGCCGTGAGTCAAGTTCAGAGACAGTTTCATTGTCCAATGAGTCACCAAGTTATCAAAGCACTTGAGTTGGCTACCACATTGTCTAAACTAATATAAGAGTGTCGCAGTAAACTTTCCTAATACGGAATCTGCCTTCAGATACCACTGCTGCGGTTGGGTACAGGACCATAGAAGGAAATTAACGAGAACACAAGCCTGCTAGGATAAGCACAACTCTCTCTTAAAAAGACGCTGGACGCTATTAATGGCCTCATTTTTTTACACAACGGCATTAATGGTGACTTTGATGACTTCAGGGTATGAGAGGCGAACCTTCAATAACCTATTAGCATTTTCTTAAGCAATAAATTATAGTGATGGTCCGGAACTCACCTTAAAATAAACATCCTCTTGCAATACTTATCATTTTATTGGATCACCAACAGTTTACAGAACTGGAGATATATCAAATCAGTAATCAAAACACAAGTTGTTGAAATGCGTAGGAATACATCCAAAAAAAGTCCTATGATAAATTTTTTCGCTGTGAATAGTGTTAATTTTGAGAACTTTTTGAGAATAAACTTTGGCTAAGTGACGTAAAACGGACTATAAGGTAACACTGAGCAAGTGTAGGTAACATATTTTAACGGCTGGAACTCACACAAATAGTTATAGAAAAATAATTAATATTGAAACATGAAAATGTGTTACATAATTTAATACCAAGAATATAATCTTATTTCTGCGTGTGATAGAAATTAACTGATTTAACAACGAACACTAATTTAAGTATGTAGTAATATCCTTTAAGCTTATCTACGTGCCACAAAATTATCTGGGCAGCTTTCAACGTATCGAATTTTGCGAAAGGACAAAAACACTATGTCTATAAACGTCACCGAGGGGATGACACATCGTGTCTAGTTCACACGAAACTGTCACGTAGTGAACGAATTGACCATAATAAAGAGAATATGCGGGAATTATAGCGAAACGCTGTCCCTCTATACCTTTTGGTCATAAACTTAATGTAGGTGTAAAAACTGTCATCCTTCCAATGGTGATTGTGGCAACGTCGTCCAAAGGCTTATATTTTACGGCACGGACACTAAATTTTATCCGCATATATTTTTTGATTAACATTTATGAAAAAAGTTCGTCCAAATGGGATGGGATACAAAGGCGGATTTCAAGTTCAGGACAATGATGCCATAAATTCAATTAATCACGTCCTTCCAATATCTTTCGATGCTTTTAATACTTTTCTCGAGGTATTTTAATATCCAATAAGGTATATGTGTTTCATAATAAATGATCATGTTCACATATTATAGTACATGGTTCTAGATTTTTCCTAGATGGAATGACTCCTACAGATTTGAACCCGTTCGACATAAAATGCTTACTAGAGAATAAATGCAATATTTATGATAAGGTTAATCCAAGATTATATCACAAAGTCCATATTTCATCTAGAAAGATTTTTGCCACAATCTGATTTATAACCACCTCCTAAAAGGATATTTCTTTTAAATTTTTCATTCCTGAAAGCACCTTGAAAAATAGGGTAGAGGCTTTGCGGAAAAACTCGGCATGCTTCTCCTCTTACATATTTTTTTTATCCTTTTTAGATTTATGACAAATGGTTGTTTTCAATTTTCTGGTGGTCGTACACGTGTTTTGATTTAGATTTCATAATGGATTGCCATTTACTTGCAAATGAGAAATCATTTTAACGGTTTTAAGTGCTTCAATTTAAATAAAATCAAACTGTTTTATAAATTTTATACCGGTGTATCTCATTAATATAACAAATTCTTGGCAGTTTCCTTAGTAATCGAATATCTATCTTTAGGTAAAATGCAGTAATTACTTTGAAACAATTTTGAAATTGAGTGGGCACGTGGATAAGCTCTATATATTAACAACAGCCCATTTGCATTAAAATTAAATTCCTTTAAATATTTGCTTGCGGCTTCGGAAAAAGGGCGTAACTGAGAATGCAAATCAAATGTTTTCTACAAGTTCATGAAATATTTTGTATTGATGTAGTACTAAATATTAGTGAATATCTTGCTCTAGACACAAAGGCTTATACTTAACTTGTTGCTTATCATCATCAAAGGCGCAACAGCAATAATGTTGATAAGATTATGTTAAGACATTACATTTTAGCAACTAAACGACCGTGTGCCCTAAGATTTAATTTTGTCTCCTTATAATTTTCTATATACTGAGGTAATATTTTTAAAATTTAATTAGTGCACATCCTTTTCTACTTTTATCGTTTAAGAATTGGAAGACACACATTTCTGAGAGTGAAGGTAAAACATATCGAAGTCAAGCACGTCAAGCAGGTATGGTTTCTATGGAAAATGCAGAACAGAAAAAGTGAATTAGAATAATTATAATCATGAATTAGGCTAGAGTTCTGAGAACCGACAACTTCCAATTAATTGATTGACAATTTTTTTTTACATGCTCTCTATTACTTCAAATAAAAGTAGTAAACGAAAATTTTAATTGTTCACAGAAAGTATGTTTTTAGGGAAATGAAAATTAACCAGTATGACAAATGAGAAGACCTCCTTCAGAGAGGAATAAACGAGAACATAAAATAGTTTTTAAAACAAGTTAAACGGACTTCACAAAAGTCGGTGCAAATCAAACAAACCAAACAACTACAACAAAAGTATTTAATCGTCCTTCCTTATGATCTCGTGAGCTGAAACGTTCAGGTAGTCTTAAGTATTATTTTCAATTCTGGTACTGTAGTTGTTTTATTTGTTTTATTTGCACCGACTTCAAAATGTAGTAATAGATATAAAATTAAAAATTATTTTATGCTATTTAGCGCTTTTTGTGAAGTCGGTTCAACTTTAAAAAAAAAAACTATTTTATTTTTCACTTTTTAGTGTCTTCTACTCTATACAACGAAGAAAGAACCATCCAAATCGGTCCCCGCGTTAAAAAGTTAGGTTTAACCCCCTACCCAACCTCCATTCCAGAAACATTTTTGTCTCATGTTATCAATCAAGGAACATACTCTGCTGAATAGAAAAGGAATCATCGAAATCGGTCCGCGCGTTATGAAGTTACTACCCCTCCTCCTCCCCCACCACCCCCATAGGACCACATTATTCTCCTATTAGCAATTGATCACACTCTATACAACAGCAAAAGAACCATCCAAATCGGTCCACGCGTTATGAAGTTGGACTACAAAGGATATTTATGTTTATTCATTTCAGACCCATCAAAACAGATTACAAAGTTAAATTATAAATTAATAGCGGGAATCAGTAGTCAACTCAACTCACAATCACCGCATCAGCCGAGATACCGCTTGAGTAGGCTCAGTCTGGAGAGATCCATATCAAAGTTGGCGAATGTTCGTTAAACAGGCGAGACATCGACGGGATGAGCTCGGTTATACCAGATTAGAGCTTCAGTTTCGGTTTCTGCAACTTGTGGGGCCGAATGGCAATGTTCACAGCCCACAGTAATTCGGGTAAATTTATCGTTTCCAGTAATAAATCGAACAAAAATACTAATTTGTAAATATTGCGCCTCTTTCCAAAGGAGTCAAGCAAAATGAGTCACAGTCGATCAGCACGAGAGGGAATTACCAAAGGATCATTCCTGGGAAGCCCGCGGAGACCAAACCTAAGAAATCTGCGATGCAATTGATAAGAACGGCCAAGTAGGGAAGTAGGGCTAGCGTATTCTAAAATTGGTCTAACGAAGGCGCAGTAAAAAAGCTTGGTTAGGTAGAGATCGTTAAGTTCCTTGCACCTTTTAACGAAGCCCAGCATTGAGTTATCCCTACCAACGATTGAGTCCACATGATCTTCGAAAGAAAAACCAGACCAAGTCTACAACCTTATCAAAACTGCAAAGTTAGACAGGAACTCGGCATAAGAATCCTGCAGCCGAGCAGAAAACCACAATGAGGGGATCCCGACCTAGAAGTGTCAATAGGAACATATTTGGTAAAACAGGCGTAAAAAACGTCATAAAAATCCAAATCTACATCGCACTAGAAAGTAATTGATTTACGAGGGGTCAGCCGTTCAAAGTTAAAGAAGTCGCCAAATACAGCAGGAAATGCGTCGGCGGTGTTGAACCGCATGACATCCAGAGGTTCACGGTGAGGACACGATTCAGAAACAGTGATGCCAATTCAGGGACAAATCTGGAGTTTTCGAATATCTTGCTAGTGACTGATTTTTTTTCTGCGACACTGTGATTTTGAACCTCTTTTGATGACACCAAATGTTCTCCGACTTTTTAACGTTGTAACGTAAATATTCGGCATTTCTCATTGTTTTTGACTATTTTTGTACATATTTGCTGGGTTACCACTTAATTCAGTTACAACCGGTGTTGCACCCAGGGCCGCCGAGAGGGAGGGGGCGAAGGGGGTAAACCCCCCGGGCCCAGGATTTCAAACGGGGTCCCGTCATCTAAGTCATCAACAATAATTTTTTCCATTTTAATTATATACATAAAAAAATGTTTAACGATCGAAAAAGTGTAATATACTACACAGATTTTAAATTGAAAGTCACTCATTTGGTTGTATGTGGGCCCGTAAACGCCCCCTCCCGAAAATCCTTTCGCGGGGGCCCGTACATGGTACCCCCGGGCCCGAATTTTGTCTCTACGGGCCTGGTTGCACCACACATTTAAGCGGGCTCATTTAATACTTCTGTTGCGAAGCGAAACGCATGTGTAAGACAACTCGAACAATTTCCTGCGAAAGTTCATAACCTTCTAGCATGACCCTTAAACTTTATACGGTACTCATTTTCTGTCACTTACGTTAAGAGGATCGCCCACAAAATTAGAACTTTATCACATTCTAATAGTCCTCTGTTTTTCCTCCTTTTCCTTTTACAAATTGAAAGGAAGAAATTACACGACGGTCAGGCATATTCATACAATCGTATCGTCTACCTCACAGAATCGTAGAAGTGGCCCTTCAATAAACAGAGAGCTTGCAGGGTACCGTTAGCGAAACAGCCGCAGACCAAACCGAAATGTCAAGCTTCATCTGCTTGCAATTACGGCGAATATCATCCACTACCGTAAATACATGGAAGCTCGATATAGTCACAGCCTTAACATTACAGGACAGCTCGTGCAACCACTCCAGCAGGGTGCTAGAGTTAGATTCTAGTACACTGATGATCTCCAACAGCCTGTCCACTTTAATGGTAAGAATATATGTGTATTTGAACAAGATCTAGAGATCGCACCAATAGGTGGAAGAGGAGGCGAATCTGTCCGCTAAGAGACAGTTACAACCGGTGTTGCACCCAGGGCCGCCGAGAGGGAGGGGGCGAAGGGGGTAAACCCCCCGGGCCCAGGATTTCAAACGGGGTCCCGTCATCTAAGTCATCAACAATAATTTTTTCCATTTTAATTATATACATAAAAAAATGTTTAACGATCGAAAAAGTGTAATATACTACACAGATTTTAAATTGAAAGTCACTCATTTGGTTGTATGTGGGCCCGTAAACGCCCCCTCCCGAAAATCCTTTCGCGGGGGCCCGTACATGGTACCCCCGGGCCCGAATTTTGTCTCTACGGGCCTGGTTGCACCACACATTTAAGCGGGCTCATTTAATACTTCTGTTGCGAAGCGAAACGCATGTGTAAGACAACTCGAACAATTTCCTGCGAAAGTTCATAACCTTCTAGCATGACCCTTAAACTTTATACGGTACTCATTTTCTGTCACTTACGTTAAGAGGATCGCCCACAAAATTAGAACTTTATCACATTCTAATAGTCCTCTGTTTTTCCTCCTTTTCCTTTTACAAATTGAAAGGAAGAAATTACACGACGGTCAGGCATATTCATACAATCGTATCGTCTACCTCACAGAATCGTAGAAGTGGCCCTTCAATAAACAGAGAGCTTGCAGGGTACCGTTGGCGAAACAGCCGCAGACCAAACCGAAATGTCAAGCTTCATCTGCTTGCAATTACGGCGAATATCATCCACTACCGTAAATACATGGAAGCTCGATATAGTCACAGCCTTAACATTACAGGACAGCTCGTGCAACCACTCCAGCAGGGTGCTAGAGTTAGATTCTAGTACACTGATGATCTCCAACAGCCTGTCCACTTTAATGGTAAGAATATATGTGTATTTGAACAAGATCTAGAGATCGCACCAATAGGTGGAAGAGGAGGCGAATCTGTCCGCTAAGAGACAGGCTATCGGAACGAGTATCCATCCTACACATCACCAATTGCCAGAACATGGCACGGCTTTTTACCAAAGCATTCGCCGCAGATGGAAGAGCTAGACGGTCTAGTATCACGCCTCATTCACGACGAATGAAATAGATTATCGCATACGCCGTCACAAGTGACCCCATCTCGGGTAATATCATCTGTGCAGGTCCTACACCTGGAAATATCGCACGATAAGCAAAAACAAAAAGGTAGAGTTGATCCAGAAGACGAATGGTCAAAAACGAAATCAAAGACAGATCCATAAGCAGCAGAAAAAGACCTCTCAGTGGAGCGCGGCAGCAACAATGCAACACCAACGCCAAAAACGAAAAGCGCATAAAATACGACAGTATAAAAACAATAAATAAAATTTGGAAAGCACAGCGAAATCACGCAAAGCAACAAACAACAAATACAAAAATAAATAAAAGCGAACACAGCGAACATGGTAAAAGCCACGAAAAATAGCATACTAGAAGCGAAACGAAATCAACTGGGCAACACTAAGTAGAACTCTGCAAATAATTCAAAAAATTCGGAAAACCTCAAGTTAGCCTCAATTGAAAATATTACCTCTTCTTGAAGGACCCTCTATGCATATGGCTTAATATCTTTAATTTTTTCACACATAACCATATTAAATAAACAATGTTAGAGAAGAGAATCCATTTCTAAGTTATCTATCATTCTTTCGGGTTTGCTTCTACCTTTTTGAAGCAAGTCCAAGCAAAGATGCCAAGTGATGCCTTCTACTCAGATACTATTAAATTAAAAGCTTCAGCTGCACGGAAACATACATATTGTATTCTCTCTACTTTCCATGTTGTTTTAGCTTGAAGCGATATATGACACTATAATTTAATCCTCCTACATCGTACGAAAGAGCTTTGAAAAATACGTGAGAGCTTCGAATTATCCACAACCTACACATTCTTTCCATTCTACTGGTCTAACAATAACAATTTAATAAAAGGTACTTCCACATAAATAGAATGCAATTTTCCTTTGCATTTTTAACTTTGCTTCTAAGAAGCTGCAGTTATTTGCAAAGTTTCGAAATAAATCTAAAAAAGTTGTTAATGAAGTGTGGACAATTTTGTTTTTCCTTTTTTTCATTTCAATTACAAAAGCAGAAAAGACAGGAAACTCGACAAAAGTTTAAATTACTTTCAAAAAGAAATAGACTTGATGTAAAAGTAAAGTTTCTCCGTGCCCGAACGACTTGGGATATAAAGAACTCATAATAAATTTTATTAGACACTTCCGAAGACATTCAGATTTATAATAATTACCTACCTATTCTCAAGAACGGGCACAATATCTTCCGACCTGGATATATATTATCCTTTCATTTCCTGATTCCTAAGGATAAATCACATCACATAAATAGCCTTGGAGGAAATTTTCAAACCATGTTAACAGCTCCCGGCAGAGGAAAACTGCATATTGTTTGATGAATTTCATCCTTTGACCTTTACGTGTTGACTGCAAACATTAGAATTTCTGGTGAATGTAACAAAATAAAGACAAAAGCGTAAAACCTTTTAGAATAAATAAATAAAAATAATGAGACTTCGTGTGCATCTATATGTACCTACACAGCAGCATTTCTTAGAAATAGGAGTATGTTGGTAAGCAATCATTATTTAGTCCTTTTTATCGTTTAAACTAAAGGTATTTCAACATGGGAATTATGTATGCATTTCTACAGAATATAAGTTTCTAGGAAAATACCTGTTAAGCATATCCAAATGAACAACTGACGTATATCTGTTTTTCTCGGAAAATTCCATGCAGTACGAGTTTGTAGAAGTTGCTCCTTGTTTTTTTATTTATACCACTATTTCTGGCAGTTTGCTGATGTGCACTCAGGAAAAACCAATATTTTTAGTAAAAATAATTTTGGAAATGATATTTATTTCCGTAATGGATGGTGTTATTTTTATCAAGCTATAAAAGAGTTTATGCAAACAAAATACATATACTAAAACCTGAACAAGACGGAACCTGTGTAAAGCGAACATGGAATTATCTATAAATAAATTTAATTGTAGAGTTAGAATATTCATATACATATATATGAGCAAAATAGTGAAAGCAATAATTCTTAGAATTTTTTTGCTATGTGCACTAAAATGATATGAAATCACTGGTACGTTCAGATGAATCTATATACATACCTTATTATACATACATATGAACATAGTGCTTAATTTCCCAGTGAGTTATTTGGTCAGGCTTTCCTAAGGAAGGCTGTTAGAATCAGTGAAGTTTATTCGCGAGGAAGTCAGACGAAGTGGAAGAAGCATTAACTGATTCCAAAGATCTAATTTAAGTTTTATTTTGCTGTATTGATTTTATAAGTAGCAAGTCGCGTGTGATAGTGCTATTGTAGTGCTGATCCATGAAATGTTAAAAATTTCATTTCAGATAATGTAGTAGGAACCAAAAAAAAAAAAACATCGAACAAGACTTTCATTATAGAACATTGGTATCTATTATTCTTCGCTTTCAGGTAATCTAGGAGGAAGCAACTTAAAAGCCCGAACTACTTCCTTCTGCGGACATGCATTGGTAAAGTAGAAATACAGTATCTAATAATAGCCGAATTGATCGTCAGCTTCCATGGGAGGCTTCTCGTATGGGTAGTAGAATGGTTACATTTCCCGCTGGGTTAGGATTGTGGCTATGTATTATTCTTTCACGTTGTTCGAGAGCACTTTATTGTTTTCGGGGATTGTACGAATAGGAAATATTCTTCTATGAAAACAGCAATTCCGATGAGAAACACAGTCTGTGTGACAACATCAGGCTACCTTATAAGCTGTAGCTTCAGTTTCATTGTTGTGAGTTCAAATTTCAATTTTTCGATGATTTAGCATAAAATACTTGTAATGCAACATCACTTTCGTTAATGGGCTACATCCAGCCAGATATCTTGAAAACTTCATGCTGATATCTAAAAACTCACGGAGTTACAAAGCGTTTCATCATGCTCTGCAGCTTATTTTGCATTGCAGTATCATTTTATCTCAGACCATAAACGTATTTTTCAAAACCGTGACCGTCATATCTCGAAAACGATCGACAGATTCTTTTGAAATTTAGCTCAGACACGCTTTAAGCCTTTAGTAACAAATTGGCAATTTTCAAAAATAACCAAAATTGTTTAAACAAATTACGATAATAATTAAGGTTTTTAACTGAATTTTCGTACCACAGATTCATGCACCGCTATTTTTTGTTTAAGAATAATTTTCCGAAATGAATCTGTTTTATATCATCAATCTGTTTTATATGTCAACTTTATGCTAGCTTTCTACCTTTAATTTCAGATGATCAGTTTTTGCAGAAGAAGGGTCACAGCAAACCAGGTCGCAAAATACACGCTCTTTATTTTCAATAAAAAAAATTTCTATTTATTATTAAGAAGTCGGTGGAGTAAGTGATAACGTGTCCGCCTACCAATCCGTAGGTACCAGCTTCGATTCGCACCAACGGCGTGCAATTGTTGTTTTCAGCTGACAACAGATTACGATACATAGGCCGTGCAGGTTACAGAGAAAATGTCATTGGTTCGGAAACCAGTTCAAATTGCAGGTCAACTTGCAAATCGTTTTCTCCAACCAGGTGAAGTTGTTCTCGCGCGCCATGCCGCACAAGGGGGGGAACTAGAGAGAATAGTTCTTAAGAAAATTCATCCCGAAGATCGAATATTTGTTGTTTAACTGGCACCGACTACAAAATGTCGTAACAAACATAAAATTAAATATTATTTTATGCTTTTTAGAGGTCTTTGTGATATCGGTTCAACTTTTTTTTTTAACTATTTTATTTTTCACCTTCTAGTGCCTTCACATATGCTACTTGATATGCTACACATTACGAACTTAGTCGGCGCCCTCTTTTCATCCCGTCACCCTTGGTACTAAATTTTTACCGTGGAGTTAGTCCCGCAACGCACTCCGTACAACAAGAAAAAATCATCAAATTCGGGGCAGGCGAGTGCTCCCTCCACTTCCCGTTCGCACTCTAAGGACACATTTATTTTATTATAGTATCATTCAGGAAACGTAATCTGCCTCATCCAAATCGGGCAATGCTTATGAAGCTAAGCACCATTACTTCTTTCCACTGAAATGAGCAAAGTTTTTCTCAAAGTGGTAATGGGGAACCACACTCTAGAAAAAAAAGTCCAAATCAGTGTACGCTTTACGAAGTTAGGTTCGCCCCCTCCCGGTCAGACCTTACTTTCTAAATTTTTAACATAGATATTAGATATCTTTTTTTATACAACAATAGAACCTTGACAGAACCTTATCCTAAGTGCAAGTTATCCTGCTACCAATTGGGCGATGTACCTTATACAACAGAAAAAGAACAGGGTTGTTGAATAGACAAGCTATGCCATTATCATTTTCGAAAAAAAAACCGGAAATTGAGCGAGACACCAATATCTTTAGTTTTGTCAATTCTAGAAAGAGGAAGAACCATCTAAGCAGAAGTTAACTACCCGAGGATTGCTGAAATAAATCCCATCAAGATTAAGTAAAACACAATCACTTTTGGTGGAAACAATACGAAAGGGCGTTGTCAACATAGCGAAGAATTTTAGATTTATTCAGAATAGGGAAAACATGGTTATGATAAAAAGCAGGGGACCAAGATGGCTATCTTGCGGTACATCTAAGTTATGGTATTGTAGAAGACAACAGTGAGTGTGCTGTGAACAATGGTTCGTTGTGTTCGGTTTGGATGGCAAGATCTCAACAAATTAACAAAATTATTAGGACATCTGAATATACACATTTTGTGTATTTGAAGACTATGGCTAATTATAAGCCGCTTCAATAGCTGAAATACGGAAGTAAGAGAATTCTAATAAGTTTGTAGTAGAACCCTCCTTCTTCAGTAAACTATGCTGAAAGAAGCCGAGGTAGGATTTACTATGAAGGTATAGGACGTCGGAAACGACACGGCAAGAAAAGCTCCGAAATATTTATATGAAAATTCCAGGAAGTATATGTCAGCTGCCTTAATTTTTACAGAACAGAACCGTCAAATATCCTGAATGATGCGCGTCGAGTATCAGAGCAGTGTGCAGGGAAAATTACGGTGGAGTACCATAATTTTTGTCGGGTATCCAGGAAAAAAATTTTTAATAGACGACCAATTTGTCCTAAGTCACATTATACTGTGCTGTTCTGTAAAAATTTCCTATGAATACATCACTGAAAGGTTCGTAAATTTTATAGTGCGGCAGATTGTGTTAGTTGCAACACGATTACTGTCGTTGTTGTTGTTGGATAGTTTAACTGCAAAATAAACATCTGTGGTTATAAGTTAAGTAAATAAATAAGTAACTGAAATGTAAGCACGTTATTCCTTACACTGATTTATATCGTAATTACATAAGGTAAAAATTAACTCTTTGTTGAAATTTAAAAGCGCGAATTTAAAATATTCTACGTGCAAGCTCTCTAGATGTTATTGTCGGTTTTATCGACTACATTAAGTAGGTATTTAAGGAAACTTTAAAAAACTGTGAATAAAATCAACAATTGCTTCGCTTAAATGTAACGAATCATTAACATCGTCATAATCAATGACGTAGCTAATCATGTCTTCTTGATAATTTCAACAAAACTCAAAGGACCTACACTTCAAATAAAATTTAATGTAAACTCCTTAATCAAGAATAACGACGTTGGAGATTTGTCTATGGTTTCTATTTTATTTATGCCGTTTGATTTCCCGTAAAAAGTAAGAAAAAGTCACGTCGACATTATTTTTCCCATCACGTATATAAATCTACTCCTGCACGATGAATTTAATTTACAATTTCTTTGCTACGCTTTACGTTTAGATGATGTCCTTCACGATTCAATTCAGTAAGCGTAAATAATAATTTGCGGTCCTGTGTGTATATAAAAGACAGAAATCGTCTATTTATATTTTGGCTAACTCAGTTCCACCTGGGCTTTCCCATAAAAATGTCAACAGTTATTGTCTTATCTGAATTAGATGAGGTACAGAGCTCGAAGTCTGCATTATAATGTCGTGGACTATTTCTTGCCCCGAGGGAAATTTGTTTCATTTCGTGGTAGATGCTATGTTTTCAACAAGTTCTGGGACTTAGCTGGCATTACATGGCGAGAGTTAGTTAAGAATTAATTAAGAAATTTAGCACCTGCCTTCATGTTTGCTTATCACAAAGCACTGGGTGAATATTAATTAGCTGGTTTCGTCTTAAAGATGTGGAAAAGTTTTTCTGCAGAAAGTTAAGCCTCCTCAAGGACACAAAAGAATGTAAAAATAGTTTAAGGGCCTTTGTCTTTCAAAACCCCAAGTAGATGTGTTTGTGTCTGCTCAAAAGCTTCGGAGTCTAAAATTAGGTTTTTTGTTTAATAAATAATATATGCTAAAAATAGAAACTTCAAAAGATGTCATGATTTAAAGTAATTTAAATACAGTAAAACACATCTTTGCATTGCTAGAGTGATAAGCTCTCCCAAAATGGCTCACGTCCTTTCCTTCGTATAGTAAAACTAGGGAGATCCTAAATATCGGCAGATCCGATGTTACAACACTGGCTGGCCTGATCATCGGTTATGGTCAGCTGATGCAACATCCACTTACGCTCAGTCGAGCCAACGAACCTAACATGCAACATCTGGAAAATTATGGGACACAGGCGATTTTGTACCTCTTAGAGTAGACAACGTTAAGAAAAATGAAATGGGAGGGTTAGCACAATTGTTTCAAACACAAATATTCGATTTGAACCTTGGTACCTTATGTTAGAAGGCCAACACGTAATCCTTTATTCCTCCAACCACTTCGAAAACCTTCCTTTATACAGTTAAAAAAGAAGTATGGGTCTACTCGATAAGGTCTGACACCACGATGTCGCCAGATATATGTATTAAAAGGACCTACTTTGCATTTATTAAATAAAGTGGTTTTTAGGATCTTTTTAAGAAAATGGCAAACATCTTTGAATGTTATTTAATTAGGAGGTATATATTAAGCAGATATTCATGGATCTAGAATAGATTATTTTTGTTAACAATATGGTGCGTGATTTTTGTAGACGACGTTTTTGCAGAGGCCAAGACGGCGTGCTGAATTTCCTCAAACCGGTTAAATCTAAAAAACTCAGTATCTACCGATGCTTCTTAGAACTCTCAACGAGGAAGAAGCTGACTTATCTCTCTCCAGGACTTCTGCAGGTGGCACTAACAAGGGCGTCAATTAAATACAGGTCCTTTTCTCGCCAAATAGAGGTACACGTTCGGCTTTGCTAGGGAAAAAGGAACTGAAAGCAAACCTTTGTTCTAATTACAGCAACAGCGACCAGATAGTTGCGCTATGTGCGTCTTGAGAATACGAGCGACATATATTCATAGCATCAGTCTACATGGCACACGTCAGAGAGTCGCCGCCGGAAGAGTTTAGATCACTAGCGCAAGAAGCGAAACAGGAAAAGCTCAACCTAGAGATTTTAGGAGACTCCAAAGCTCATACTGTAAAACAGTGATGTCCAAACCTATGCCCGCGGGCAAGTGAGCTTTTGAGCTTTTAAATTCGTATATGCACTTGTTTGGCTGTATTCGGTTTCCTCTCTTAGCGTTTTTTAATCATTAAAGGATACAAAAGTTAAAAAAAATCGTCATATTTAAGAAGTTTTGTAAGCAATTATACAATATCTTAAAATATATAACTTTTTGCAAACATTTTAAGGTTCTAAATTAAACAAACAGTACGAAATGCTTCTAAAGCTTTTAAGCATTCCTCACATTAAGTAGTGTGAGTTTGGCCATCACTGCTGTAAAATGTGGAAGCGCGGAGACCAACGAAAGAGTTAAGTCACTAATATACTATCCATATACCAACTACTAACATAGCCATTGGCAACTGGGTAGATGCGTAATAACGTACAGAGGCCCAACTAGTGAAAATGTTCTGTATGTTACGTTCTTGATAGGAATGGATAGATCTTTCATAGGGCTGAAAGGGTACTTGATAGACCCTCCCTTCCTGTTCACATTTACGTTAGGTCAAAACACGGGAGACAGAGAATTCAGGAACGTGGCAAGTTTTGGCTGGGAGAATTTAGACTATCCTGTCGGGGCTAATTTGAAACAAATCTTAACCACCCTGGTGGAATCTTGCTAGATACTCACTTCCCTGGATGTATGGATCCGGTAAGTTCCATAAGAAGTCCAGTATAATGTAAAAATTAAATATCGCAGGAATCATTTCCTAGGCCAGGGTCAGATGAGCCACAAACACTAGGTAAGTCCCCGGGGCCAGATGGGATAATGCCAGCCATGTTACAAAAAGTACTTGATCTCGGGCTGTTAGCGGTGATATTCAAAGAAATGACAAAGGTGGACAGAACCAGTGATGCCAGGTTATTTTTTCGAAAATCCGTAGATTACGGATTCTGGAGGAGGAAAAAATTTCGTAAAAATTCGTTGTTTCGTGTAATTACTCCAACTGGCTGAAAAGTTCGTAGACTACGTTTTTTTATGATGAACCCAGCCGGGATATTTGAAAATAAATAAGTGAAAGTAAATTTTAAAAGTTTCAAATAGTAAAAGTATACAAAGGGCATGAATTGAACTTAATTTAATTTTAATTTTTCTCAATACAAACTTGGAAAAGGACTTATTTTCTGTTATAGTTCTTAACATATCTTTGACAATAAATTTGCACTTGGGTGACGTAAAACTTCAAAATTATAAACACAGTCTCATAGTTATAAACATTATATGGTACATAATTACCATAAAAAACATCAACATTTTTAAACTCAGTAGTCAAAAAGAGGATAGAAGAAGTGGTCGACTTTCTGCCTTTAGCGGAAAATTAAAAAAAAATTATAATAAGAACCTAGTTGAAAATTATGAAAATAATAAAGAACCCGTTATTTCAGTAGAATTTTTGTATAAATTCGTGGAAATTCCGTAATGCAGTCAAATACTGTTCTAAAATCCGTTACCGGATCTGTACGCTAAGAACGCCGCAAGGAGGGTGATGCTGCGGCTTAAGTTATCAAAGTTCCTCAAGACGCGGTGGTCCGGGAGCAGCAACTTCAAAGAAAATCTCACTACTGGCACTGACTATCTACTATTGATTAGAGACTTATGTATATATTAAGTTTAGAGTAGTAATACGAGGCAAACCGTTCTGCAAAAGCTCTGCGAAAGCGAGCCCGTATCAGGACGTACAAAGAACATAGTGGATGCCTTATTCACGGCCTACTTATTAAGGATACAACAGGAGTACCCAGGACAAGAGCTCAAGGACGCCCCTAGATTCATACAGAACAACAAAGTCCCAGGCGGAAACGGAGTCCCAACAGAAGTTCTGAAGATCTAAGCCAACTCATACCCACAGTTACTACTGAAAATGTACAACAGCTACCTGAAGGAGGGAACATTTCCTAGGCAGTGGAAAGTGCAGAGGCTAGTACTAATCAGCAAAAGAAAAGGGGACTTAGCATTCAAACTCTTATGCATGCTGGGTACGGAAAGTAAACTGCTAAAAATACTGCTAAACCGCGCCTAGTACTCGCTGTCCCGAACAGCCTCGGCAGCCTCTCTGACAAGTAGTACGGTTTTCGTAAAATACATTGCTTAATAAAGAACGTCCTGCTGGCGGCGCTGGATGTAAACAACGCTTTCAACGCTGAAGTACACCTTCAGGATAACCAGGTATCGTCTGCAGATGCTGGAGGGATACCTACATGATAAGGTGCTACTTTATGACACCACGAAAAGACAGATAGGAAGGAAAATACGACGGGTGCAGCTCACGGGATGGAAGTGCGCAGTTGGCCACACGGGTGAAATCGTCGTAGTAATTGCGGCGTGAAACATCCAAACCGTGCAGCTAAGACTGAATCACGTAATGCGTCGAATGACCACCTGTATGGAGAAAGATGTCCTCAACAAATCTAAAATTGTCCTGCTCACTAGACGGCGGATATCGACGATCAGACAAGTCACAGTGGATGAGGACATTCGGATGAGCCAGGCAGCGAAATATCTGGGAATAAGGCTGGACCCAAAACTCCCATTTTGAAAATATATAAAGCACGCGGCGGACAGAACTACACAGACCGCAATACAACTGAGGAGACTCCAGGCCAGCGTGGGTGGTCCATCAGCGAGTAAGAGACGATTAATAATAACGATCACTCACTCGACCTTGGCAAATACAGTATCGGAGGAAGCGTTCGTATTAGTGGCTGTCGTAACCCCTATTGATCTCTTGGTGCAAGAACGAAAACGGCGAATCGTTTGACAGGCAGATAGCGGAAAGGAGGCGGCAAAAAACGAAGCCAAAGCCAGCAAACACGCCCTTATGCAATGGAAGTATCGCTGGGACAGAGAGTCCAGTGGGGGGGTGGACCGTTAGGCTATTACTCCGTTTGAGGAAGTGGCTAAAGAGAGAGCACGGAGATGCCAGATACTAACCTCACACAATGTCTGACCAGACACGGATACTTTAAGGCCTATCTCCATAAAATGGAAAAAACAGGAAGCCTAGCCTGCCAGTATGGCGACTCACTAAACGACGACGCCCAACACACCTTTTTTGAGTGCGGGAGGGGGGATCATGGAGAGACGAAGCTCGAAAAAGAGCTCGAGGGATTCACGCCAGATCAGATGGTAGACAGCATGCTCTAAAGCTAAACAGAAATGGGACCGAGTTTATCGAGAAGATTTTACAACCAAAAAAAGAAGCACCGAATGGGCAGTAGTAGAAAACGAGTTAGATCAGCAGAAGCCCAATGAGGGTGTAATAAGGGCCACTTTGAAGTTAATCTGAAATGATGATCAAATATACCTGGCGCGCGCTCACTATTGTGCAGATTGGGGTCGTAAATACTTCAAATTTTTCAATTACACCAACTGTTCCTTATTACTAAAACTCTACAAAATCATCACATCGAAGAAAAGACTCCATTTTTTGAAAATTTCATAGTTGTTTTCGAAAAGTTTATGACTACTTTGAAAGAATTCCGTTCATTAATTTCTGTGTACCTCGGTCGGACAAAGATAAGAATTTTTTCTTAAAAACTGCTACAAGCACCTAAACCGCTTAGGATTAGCGTGAAGACCTAATTTAGTTTTGCCTAGATAATCGTTGTAAAAAACTTCCAATGTATATAACGAGGTAAATAAAAAGTGCTTTCCCTCGTTAACACTTTTTAAATTGCAGTCACAAAACTGTATGGATTTCGGTTTCAATTTCTCATCATATCCATTACATTTCGCTGCCAGTACCTTTCCTCTTCTTCCAAACTTGACGAAATGCCCCTCTGAAAAGATATTTGGCTTTAAGAAGTATTTGAAAAACCTTGGCATATATTGTTGCAATATAAAGTGCAAAAACATATCGTTAACCGTTTCCTCTCTGTTAATAATTAATTGTACAATTACCAATATTTAACTTACAGTATGTCAGTATTGCTACAAAATACATTTGTCCAGTGACATCGTACAGAAATATCAAATATCTAAACGAAAATCCGAACTTTTTAATAACTCGGTTCAAAATTAGCTTTGTCATTTCGTTCCTAATATAGTTGAGTTAAAGCACTTGTTCACATAAAATAATAATTTTTGTTTAAAAATGTACAGAGTGCGACGCGTTTCGCCCTATTGAGGCATCCTCAGGTCGATAGCCTGGGGATGCCTCAATAGGGCGAAACGCGTCGCACTCTGTACATTTTTAAATAAAAATTATTATTATATGTGAACAAGTATCTTAACTCAACCATGGAAAAATTTGAACAAGTGCCATCAAGAAACTCTTTCAGTTCCTAATATAGCTACAATTGAATCGATTTCTCTCGATTTATAATTAATTAATCCAAGGATTTCTCTGTTAATCTAAGCTCTTGACTTATAAACGGATGCATTACTTTTTGAAACAACGTCATGGAAAGTTACTGGCTGTCCTTCGATAATATTTTCTACATTTCCTCAGGTCAAGAAATAAAACCGATCACCCCGCCCCCTTTACACAGAATCCTCGATTCTCTAGCCTTTTCGTTCTCCGTCATAACAATCGATAAATCTTGCATTTAACATTCCCTTAGAGACATCAATTTATTTTAAGCCATTAATTCCCTACGACCATCCCTATTTATCTAGAGTAGACAGCCCGGAAACTTCTCATCCGCTTTGCCGTTTCAGCTCTAAAAAGACATTCGTCAGAACATGGTGTCAATTCCATTATTAAATGGCTTTGAATTGCCACACTTTCGACAAAAGTACAAACACGAGCACACCCTGACAGTGGTACTACTCTTAAAAAAACTGAAACTCATTGCTAGCGATGGAAAAGCTTTCCCAATTTAATGGAACCAAAACTTTCAAGAGGTCTGCAAAATAACAGGGAAGGGTATGAAAGGACAAAAAGTTCCACCTGAGAGTTAAATGTTTCCACCCCCTCCGACTATCCAAGGTTAGTTTAGCTAAAAATAAAGCGCTTATTATTGCAACAGGTGGTGATACTTATTTTTGGAAATTTTTCATACACGCGAGACACGTCTCCCCAATACACTAAATCTTCCGCACCCTAATAGGCAGGTGCACATTTAACTGTTGCCCTCGAAATTTACTCGGATACCACTTTCTGGGATTAATTATCATGCCCACAACGTTGCGGTTGGGTGTGGAGGCTTTCGTGACATGGTTCGGTGAAAATTCCAAAAATTATGTACGAACCTAAAGTGCTTGGCCAAGTCATAGAATTTTCGGTTTTAACCTAGGTTTCCACGTTTCCATGCAAGGGTGTTTGTGAGTGAACTTTGGCCGTAAAAACGTACTATGGCCAGAGTAGAAATTAAAAGGTGCGAATGGTGTTGAACTTTAATTTAATCCCATTACGGGACGCGAACATCGTTAATTCATTGCTTTTGGGAGGCTTTTCAAGGCAACTACGGCCAAAGGAAACTGATCTTTTTTTCATTTCGATTAGGGGGAATGTAGTTATTCCAAGCAAAGTTTATTGCACGGATTTAATGCAGAAATGTAATTAAATGGAAATTGCATGAGCGCCACATTTATGTTTAAGGAATTAATATGGATTGTCGGCGGGATTTTATAGAATTGTTTATTGCAACTTCAATCGATAAACGTCATTTTTATTACCTGTATGTCTTTTTACGTAGAACAGTTTTAAACAATGTTAAAAATGCAAAAATTGATTTTTAATTTCCTACTATATAGGGAAATTATTGTAATGGGACCGAAAATCGAAAAGCGGGATCGTTAAGTCCAGCTTGGGGGGTCCACTAAATAAAGAGTTGTTACCAAAGGCACACCCCAAAGAAGTATCCTCTCACCGCTCTTTGGAATCTAACCCTCTGTGAACTACTGCTAGATCTTGAACACTCCTACACATGACATTGGCCTGGTTTGTTCTTCCTATCAACTGCCCAACACTAAATGGGGTCAGAATGAAAGTAGGTGACCAAGTTAAATATCTAGGCCTTGTTCTGGATAGGAAACCTAACGTGCAAAGATGCTGCAGGTAAAAAATTAGATATGAAGCCACACATTGTGTACTGACCCTACATTAGTGTTAAATGACTAATACTCACAAATGGTGTGGTTGCACGGTGACCTGCACTAACTATAACTATAAGTGACCCACAAGAAAGTACTAGGAAATGTTCAGAGTATCGCAGCACTACTGCTCACAGGTGTCCACGGCACCACACTCCCTAAAACCCTTAACACAATCCTTCACCTTTTTCCGGTGGATCTTTTCGGCAAGCAAACCGCATCCTCGTCTGCCATTAGGCGCAAATCAGTCCGACTACGGACACTTCAAAATTCTGGACAAAAAATACTGAATATACCATACCCAAGCCTCTTTTCAACTCTAAATTTGACTTCTCTAGCCCCACCTGGTCGGAATTGGAGGATAGTACCTCTCAATGCATCTATACTAGAGCTGAAAAATATATGTATCTTCTCAGATAGTCAAGCTGTTATTAAATCTAATACGGGAGTTACGACTTCCAGTACAAATATTATGCTGCTCAACTCTGAACGACATGGCAGAGCGTCTGAACATACGCCTATGTGTACCGGGATGTAGTAAAATCCGGGTAATTGTACAGCTGACGAGCAAGCGAGAATCGGAACTGCTTTTTCCGACACAGACACAAATCAACAGCTTGCAAGCCGCTACGCACATGCAAGCTGGAAATTACTCAAGCATTCCTTAGGATTACCTTACCACCCTAAGGCGGTCAAGAAAGGTTATCTTGCTCGGACGCAAAATTATAGGCGTTGTCGTGGCTATCCTTTCGGGCCATTGCCTTATAGCCAGACAAGATGATAGACTCGGCGTGCCATATAATTATTTCTGCAGAAATTTCCAAGTTAAGGAGGAAGAGGAAACCATGATCCACTTTCTCTGCAACTGCCCGGCTCTTTCCAACCGAAGGAGCCGGATTTTGGTCTCCCCTTTTTTCAAAGAGTTAACCGAATTAGGTTCTACTGATGTCAGGGACTTTGTACGGTTAAGCGTGACAGGGCTGTAAGCCTTCCCGCCTCGTGCTCTAGCCAACAATATTTTTGGGCTCTCCGACAACTAGTTTCTAATAGTGACAGTTCCTTATTCTCTTTTTGGTTTTAAATAGGATTGGGTGCAAAGCCTCAACTGTAGTATCACGATGTTTTAAGCTTTAACCAAATCTAACCTAAAATTACTGCAGTATTTTTATACTATTTATGGAAAAAAAAGTCTGTGGTGGGTACATGCACGTGCTCATTTATCGCGAACAAAAATTGACTTCTGAGGATGTCAATCGAAGTGTATTTACTTTAATATGATCTGAAAAGAATTAACTTTTCTAATAAGTTGTCGCACTGATTTCAAATATCGCGAAGCTATGAAATTGTGGTAACATTACAATATTCCGGTGTTGAACTTTGGTAGAATGGGGTGGTGGTGGTGAATTGCCGGAACCTAACTTTTTAACACGTGGACCGATTTGGGTCATAGAGTATGCTCCCCATTGCTATTATGAACGAAATTGGGCACCAGGGGGGGGGGGCTAAAATAATCTGAATTTAATATATAAAATGAACTGTTCATTAAGTTTATTATTTAAGTTGCTAAAGTAAAAGCAATATAGGGAACATAAAAAGACAAAATTTCTTCAGAAAGCAAAGTGGTTGAACAACGCCGAAGTCTCTGGATGCAGTGTACATCGCCAGTTCTCCGTCTCATCTAAAGTCTCTATCATTACTATGGCACTTGCAGTTTAAGGGGAGGAGGGGGTTGTCCTTGAATCTTGACTTTTTATTAAGGCCTTCTGGTGATGCAGAGGGTATTTGGTTTGGAATGGGTGTTTTTTAAGGCAATAAGGCCATGCTTGTGCAAGCCACACTCTTTTTTCTATGAGAGGTTGCCCGGTTTCAATACTCAGCGCTTTTATTGGTATTGTTGTTTTTCCATCTGCAGCTGTCCGTAGTACCTATAGTATTTGTCATTGTCTGTATCGCACCAGTAGAAAATCGTCATGTGTGTAAGTGACTGCTTGTATATCCTGTTTTTCTGGAGTAGATAATATTATGTTTTTCGGAATTAATATCAATTTTTAGGGCAATTATCAAAGCGAACGATTGTTTACCGAGTCCGTGGTTATGATAATTCCGTATTGGCCACAATTCAGCTTGACTAATTTATATCACTTCTTTTTGTTATAAGTGTGTACTAAATTTTTCAATAAACAATCTTTGCGTTCACAATTTAGTTTTGACTAATTATATTTAATCAGGATTCTCTCTAATGCTTTTTATCGAAATCTGTTTTCAGCAGAAAGCAACCATGGCTTGCTGCCGGTGCGGTTTGAACCTGATTTATCACTGTCGATTTTAACTAAAAAAATAGTTACACGAAAGCTCAATTTTGGCCGCTCATTGGTTTGAAGAAGTTGGTTCGTGGTTTCTTCAACTAGCACCCGAGAGCGGAAGCGTTACATATCTAGATTTATGATTTGCTGATTCAATTTCGGTGACGGCCTATGCCCCACAAGGGGTTAAAAGAACCAGAGAGATTCAATTTCGGGGGCCATCGAAACCTCACTACATTTTTAATTTGTATCCTATAAGATTTGATAAAAAACAAATTTACAATGCACTCTGGAACCATTTTTAAATCGCAATATTTCCAGGTGAATCTGTCAGATCTTATCACGAATAGGTTAAATTAGGTACTATATTATACATCTATTATTTCTTCACTAACTTATGGACTAACTAGTCCATTACCTGTTATTTGCGTAATCATTAAAGTTAATTGACGGAACTACAATGGGGCATTGATTTCTAAGCGAAGAGGTTGTCTGAATGTCCTATACATATACAAGAAATAGAACACAATTGTTGGGGATCATGGGGCCCGAAATTCCTGAAGTGTCCTCCAGCTGTTGCGAAATATTTATTGTTGATATGCGTCGTTCACACATTTTCGTACACGTCCACCATATCGATCGGAGAATGGCAAAAAGTACGTCTGAATCCAGGTGATGAAGAGAAGGCATTAAAGCTCTTAACAATAAATGAAGAGAACGACTTGTGTCACAAATGTTCATTTATCCTGAAATAATCCAGACAAATTTCCACAACATTTAATCAACAGGAAGCAGCGTGGTAATCATAAATAATGGCACTCAAATAATTAGAAGGCCATGCCTTGCCACTGCTCATTTAGCATCCTCTTTTACCATCGAAAATTTACGGCGTATTTTTGGGAATGCTATTTCCTTCTAGAAAACGAGGGAATAATGGAAAATTTGCCTCCAAAAGATACGCACATTGAGACTTACCGCACGAAATCATTCATCAAACAAGGGTTTATAGAAAATCCCAACCAAGAACCGCCCTTTAGTATTGTTACGATTGTTCTCAGGTCATTCTCTCGTTTTGTGAAATTTCATTCAAGGATGGATGTATTTAAATCAGAATGATTGTCAAAGTTTGACTATAGCCACGGTCTGTTGTTTAAAAGGAGGCCATTAATTACTTTTGGCATTTTGCTTAATTTTTACTTTCATTTTCACATTAAGACAAATGATGGAAAGAATGACGTCTGAATTCAAGTAATGTAACAATAACATTACTTAAGACCTTTTCTTAAGTAGAAATTCGAAGGCCACTAAGATCGTTGATAGTACCTTTCATCAAATATAATCGCTATCGGCACCATTAAATGCATCAAATATTTAAATTCCCATTTTAGTAAATTTGTGGACGGTGCACATCGACATCGATCGAAATTAAAATCCCATCGATATGGCAGTGATACATTCGTTTTGAGAAAATATACGTTCTGTCGCCATGTCCTTTGCTGACGCAGATTCCAATTGAATGAACAAAAGCCACCACATTGGCGTGTATTTTTTGGGATTTATTGATCTGACTTTGCTATGCACACAAATTCATGCAAATATAGCCAAAAGCAAACAAATGCTTCTATTGCCATTGTTGCTGATTGGGTATCGACGCTTTAAATTACAACAATTAAACCATTGGGGAAACTGTTCAAAAGTCAATGCGGCGCTTTATTGTCTTTGTTAAAGGGATCTGAAGGGAACATTTGGCGACCTCTTGTTTTTCGGTAAACCAGGCAAAACGAAGGACTTTAGGGACAATTCTCCGATGGACTGAGGCCGTTACCAAAACGACCGAAATTCGGCACATTTTCACTAAAAGTTCCCTTTTCTGTTTGCTACCAAGCAAAATTTAACCAATCGGAAGCCAATCAACAGAGAACTTTAGGTATAAATGGATATACACCACCTACGTATCTACCTGTCGAAATGTGTAACAAGTGCCAGTGGTTGAAAATTGGATTAGGCTCAATTAGTGAAGAACATTTACTGCCCTGCTGCGATGTGTTCGGTGGAACGACATTGAAGCTGAATTCGGAATATCTTTAGCATAGACTTTAAATTGTTTGGTGTCCAACAATGGTTTGAATCTCTTAAAATGGATTTAAGCTTTAAGTTTAAGCTCCACTCAAAACTCAACTCAAATTGCAAGTTAATATGAGTAAAAAAAATTCAGTTGGCTGAAAATTTCTTCTTTCAATAGTTGTTATTTCTCAAATGTTTATTAAATTTATAGAATGAAATAAGAAAGACTTATTTTATGTATCAGAATTTATTGTTTGTTTCGAGTTATTTTTTGAGTCTTAAAGTATTTGTTCTTTAAGGTAATGAAATATTAAGCAACCTGCCAAATGTGCGAGTTTTTCTGCATACCTTCAAAAGATCTTTCGAATCTACATTAAATTGATCAGATAATGTTAACGTGGAGACCCTATTTTCCGTTATGAGTGAAAATGCGACACAAAAATGAGCTCAAGAGGTGCTTACCAACGAGTAAGTAAAAACATATCGGCCATCCATCCCGGAGTTCCCAGGTTCGAAAGCCACCGTCGGCGACGAATAGTTTTCTTCTGACAACAAGTTATGGTAAAATGGCCATTGGGGAGGAAGGAGGCAGAGTAAGTCAGCGGTTCGGAATCTACCTTGAATTGTAGGTATACTTGCAATCGTTATCTCATATTGGGTGAATTTCTTCTTTTTGTTCAACGCTCTCCATTTACCTTGCCCCTTTTTCTTGGATGCTACTGCAGGTAACTTTCAAGGCCTGTAAAGGAATAACCCATATGCATTTTCTACGATATATGTACCATCCCACAATTGTCATGCTTTTGTGCAGTGTGTATGAAATCAGGTATATCCTCTCTCCCAGAGACTGCGGGGAAGTATGACAAATGTGGAACGTCACTATTAAAGAAAAATTACCTCTATGCAAAGTAGAAAATCATGGGATAAACAAGGTAGCCTTAGCTATTATTAAACGAAATAATTAATTGCACTTTTCTTAACACGTCTTTTGAAACCAAATTAAGAATCTTACTTTATATTCTAGTTTAGAGAACCTGGATTTTCTGAAGTTTTAGCAACAATCGTCAACAACAGGTTAACGGATTGAAAAATAAAACAGCTTTATGGGCCGCATGACAATGGGACCTAGATAACAAAGGAGAATGCGCGGTAAACACCAGATCAAGCAGTCTATTGCACTCGTTTCAACGCTTCATTTCAAGAAAGTAAGTACAAGCTGGTGATCGCTGCTAGAGACTAAATTAGTTAAGCAAACTCTAGCTCGGTCCTGGTCAAAGGTCCATTATGTAAGCGTAGCACAACTAGACTTTACTAATTAGTTTTTTGGATGGAAAATCTTTGGTAAAAAAGAGGAACGTGATCCAAACAAACAGAGCGAAGTTTAACGATTAGTTATGAGGAAGAAAAATTAATATTAGAAGAAAATGAGGTTAGCAGCAATATAAGACCATTCCAAACCCTGAAGCAGTAAATTCCACACATTTTGGGCCCGACTTGCGTTTTCAATCGCAGGTAGAAAGGTAGAAAAACCAATGCTCTAAAGAGTCACCATAGTAAGGTACGAACCTATGCGTATTTCTTTTAGAGAAAGACTATGCCAAAAATCACCAGAAGCATACAATTTAGCAGCACCAAAGCAAAGCCACCATAAAAAAAATTTCCTTATCAATATCCGTAACCGATATGTCAGATCCCTAAGGATCCCAACTTACAGATTCGTCGATAAGTCTAAAGGTTCTGACCTTGGTTTTTTGCAATAATTCTTGAGTGAAAATGGCCTCTAAGAAACAATTTTTTGATATCCATGTAGGAAGTAATCTAGAAGGCTGCAATCGCAGGATCGCAGAGACAACGAAATTGGTCCAACATCAACTTTATTCTATACTAGCTGCGTGTGTCAGGCGTTGCTCGGACTTTAAGTAAGTGAGCGTGGTTTTCGATTATTTTTACATTTTACTCCCTTCATAATCCCACTCCGGTATATGCTGACAATTATCCTGCTTCTATGCATGTCCTACTTTGGATCTGAAAAAAAATCATGCCGACATGTGTAACAAATTTTCTTTATTTCGTGAGAGTTCGTTGGCCCAGCCGATGTTGTTGCAAATTATTGGCCATTGACGTTGGACATATTATTGGCCATTTTTTTAGCCTTACGTAGTTGCTTGTGATTAACGGGGAGTCTATTTTTTACCACATTAATGGTATCTTTGGGTCCTGATGGCATCTCAACCGCAATGCTGAAGGCCTGTTTGGACGCTATAGTTGTCCCTTTGAGGAGTCTGTTCAATAAATTAATTTGCGTCCGACGTGCCGACTGATTGCATGTACACTGACGTCAATAAAGCTTTTTATTTGGTTTATTATACTTTCACCATTTTCAAGTTGCTTAAATTTGGGTTTCCCTCTACTCTCATCCGTTTATTTCAATTGTATTTGGCTGATAGACCGCGCCAGGTTTATTTTCGTAATTGTACCTCAAGGTTAATCAGGGTGACATCTGGTGTTCCACAGAGCAGTCACCTTAGCCCCTTGCTTTTAATTTTATGTGTTGATCACATTGGTTATTCTATAAAAAGATGTATGAGAGATGAGATTTTTCCAAGCACATAATTCACAATGTGACCATAACGTTAGGTATTTGCTACCGCTGCATTTACTTTGTCTAGGACTCATTACCGACATTTTGCTTTCCTTAGTCACATATGGAGATATACTAACGATTATGCTAATATCTTAAACCTGTTCTTTTATAAAGAATTACTTAAGAAACATTTGTTATGCTTTCTTGGTTGTATTGCGTCTTCTTCGGTTAATTTGCCTGTTTTTTGTCTTGATTTTTTACGAAAGATTTGTGCATGTTGGATTGTTAGCCGCATTTCAATAACTGTTTTAGTCTTGGAAAAGGTAAATGGATTCGCAGCCGGAAAGTGTGCATTTTGCCTTGAAAGGTTATAAACTCTACAAAACTCTTAATACTAAGCAATTCTAATTAAAAGTAGTAGGAACAACATTTTCCTTATTGGTTATATTTTTATTCTGCGCAGGGACGTCGCATGTTGAAGACTATTGAACTTAAAGTAATATTTTACCGATCAATCTGTATTTGTAGTGGGAAGTGGTTTTCGAGCCCTTAAGTTCTTTCTTCGTTACGAATAATTTTTATTAATTCATATTACATATGTTAATTATTAAAAAAAGTATATTTATAAATGAGTTAAAAATCTCGGGAGATGTATTTTCGTTAAAAATTGAAAGTTGTTTGGAATCGGGGGGCTGAAACCCTCCTTTTCTTTTAAATCCACTAAATAGTAGTTACGAATGTATGCAATAATCCTAGCTCTAATAGTACTACCTTCTTGGGTTCGAAACCACATCAGAAGTGATACAATCTTAACTAAAATTCTCTCGCTCCTCAGAAATGATATCTACCATGAATTTCAACTCAAGAATTTTCACCAATTTCGAACCACATTGCATAGCATGAGAACATGAAAACCACAGTGCAGTTTCATTGGCTAGAAATAAAATCTCAAAAAGGACGAATACATCAATGTGCTATGTTATTTTATTCAAACTGGTAACTGGAAACACTTTAATTTACATTTGGGATTGCATGACTTTCAGCATAAAGGTAAATGCAAACTTAAATGTAAGGTTTTCATTCATTTAATTGATTCAGTGTGGTCAAGGATTTGTGCCTTTGATTCGTTACGTAAATTATTTTGAATATTTTCTTGATTGCAGTTTTGGTTTAATTAGGAGTACGAATACCAGCTGACAAACAGCGATTGGACAAATTTATAGCAACAGTAATTTGTAGAAGCAATCCTTCTATATAATTGGTTGCAATTCTAACAAGACGACTAGTCTGTAATGTATCTTTCAGGCCTTATCATCACGCTGAAAGGTCTAATAAAGACCAGGTGACCAGATTCCTCCTATAGTTCAAATTAAAGATAACTCGATTTTCCAGCATAACAATAATAGATGAAGGTAAATGAAGTTCCGTTTCGCTTCAATGCCCAGCCTAATTGCTTTTCGTTAAACTTATAACCCTTAGCAAAGAGCGGCCAGACAGCGGTCCAGGCAACGATGCCTGCGGCAGTACTGCAGCTAAAAGTTCACCAGCTAGGAACGGTTTCGGCACCAGGAGTAGGCCGAGCTTCTCACTGACGGCCGCGAATGACCTGCAGCTGGTGGCCATAGACGCGAGCAGGGAATTGAGGATAGAGCCGACACAACTAGGAGCTTTCAAGAAGGGTCTGTTAAAGGCCTTCTGTTCTTGAAAACTACAGGAATATAGGGGTGAAATTGGTGACCTTGGAGGGTGGTCTGTTAACACTGAGATGTGCTAATAAACAACCCGAGGTCTGGGTATGCGAAACCGTCAAAAAGCTGATCATCATTTACGGTTGTAGAGATATGAGGATGAAACCTAAGGCAGAACCACTCTGATGATCTTGTCCTTCGCAACCGACGATTAACCGGGATCAGATGTAGAAACCTTCCGACAGAGTGTTTAGTAATAATGAGGACGTCAGGCTAAGATGGCTGGAAAAATGACTGATTGTGCTACCATAAGAGATATCGTTCACTTGGAGAAGGTAACCCTAAGATGGTTAACAGCACTGTTAACAGACCATTGTAACTTCGGCAATCATCTAAAGAAGCTATGCATTCCTGCTATAAGGAAAACATTTTACAAAGGCGGGGGTAGGGGAGGAGTATTCTAACTTCGCAACGCATTGACGGATTTGAATGATTCTGTTTTTGTTTTATAGAGTATGACCCCCATTACTACTCTAAGAAAAAATTTTGACTTAGGGTGGGTGTGAGGACATGGGTTAGTATAATATTTTACGCGTGGATCGATTTAGATAATTCTATTTTTGATGGTGTGGAACGATTTGGACGATTCACCAATTGGTGAATGGAGTTCTTTCATCGATTTACATAATGACTAAAATTGTGGCTTAGGGTGGGTGTGGGACTGGGGGAAGGGGGCTAGGAGTTTCGTAAGGTGTAGAACGATTTTTATGACTTTGAAGTTGATTTTTATGATTTTTGACGTGAATAGAAAAAGTTGCAGCTATAGTGACTACAGGAAGATAAGGGAGCAGTTCCCTTACTTCTAATGCATGCCCTACGTACTAGCGCCATTGTAAAAATTCTGTATCTCACACTAAACAACTACCTTACTACAATCGAAGAAACTATATAAAACTACCTAAATATTTCAGCTCACGAGATCATAAGGAAGAAGTATTAAATACTTTTGTTACTGTTGTCTTGTTTGTTTTATTTTCACCGACTTCAAAATGTCATAATAGATATAAATTTAAATATTACTTTATGCTTCTTAGAGCTTTATAAATGTTCAACTTTTTGTTTTTGAACTATGTTTTCAGCACGACAAACCCACTAAGGGAACCTACCGCAGTTTTGTGATGGAAATTCCATAGGAAATTGCTTGAAGATTTTAATTGTCTTCAGAAATAAGGACATCCGCGAAAGAGGAAACATAAACATAAAATATCTTGAGGTTCAAACGATAAATTCAGCAGTTCATCTTATAATTTAATTTTAATTTTAAGAGGTTACTAACTTCATACGGATTACCACTGCACGATATCAACTTGTACAGATTGTTTTTAACTAAATCCTATTTATTCGTCGCAATTTCGGAATGATATATTTCGATGCGGTTCAATTCAGATCCAGTGTAGCTACGTATGTAAATAGGATGATGTAGTAATTATAAACCCAGCATTCCCAAAGCAACTTCGCCGAACTTTTGGGTTTTGGATTATATTTGTCTAAAAATAATATTATTGATCTTCTTTTAAATTTGATATTAAGAATGTTGTTAATTGTTTATATACAAAATATCTTTATTTTATTGACAACTTTTGAATATTTTAAGATTGAATTCCATTTTCAGTTGATATCCTTTCTATTAATTACATGCTGGAAGGTTCGGTGGAGCAACAGCATGACTTTTTTATTAACTAACAAGATTTTGCCTCTCCAGCAAGTTAAGAGAAGGGACATTAACGTAAAATATACACAAAATTATAATCAATATTAATTAGTGCAGCAGTTTTTCCTTGAAAAGTAGTAAAAATCTCGTCAGTTGACTTTCGTAGGTAAAATGTTAAACTGTTTTCCTGGTTAAAATATTCAAAACAATGAATATCACAGAGAACTGGGAGTACGAATAACACGTAGGTATCACGGTCCGTCCATGTCTTAAATTAGCTAATATCAACCCCTAGTCGGTATGGACTCACCTCCAGATATGGCTGGGTAATGGAACCCTGACAAGTATTTTGTCCTGTCCTTGTAGTTTTGGACACACAAAAATCGTTTGCTCTGTTTGTCCTTTTAAAGTTTGTCTTTTCATTTACTTTATTTCTGTGCTTTTTATGTAAAGAGAGCAAGACATTCGACCTGGGTCATTCATTATCTTACAAAATGGTTGTCCTTGCCCTCAATGCACAATAAACTTAAACGGAATACATAAGAATTCACTTTATGTACGATAACATTGAGTAGAATGTACTGAATTTGTCCACATCTTTTTATTTCTTTATCCTTGTAACTTCTAACAATTTGCTATTTACTTAAATATTACAACATCCGGCTATATTCCGTACATCAATTTCGTATTTTATTTATTCATCCTCGGTATACTTGCGACTATGAAATTTATCAACCTTAAATAGCGTAATAAACAAGATTTCAAAACCAACTTTGAATCCTCAGCCTCGGGCAGACAATATACCAATTCACAGTTTATCACATCAACAGAAGTTACTATTCCTTTGGGTGTTACAACGTTGTAGTAATTTCGATGGAAGACTCAGAATAGAAGTACACATGGCTATACTTGTACCTATGCGCACGTATTGTATTCTTGAGGATATTCTAAGAGATGAAACATATACACGGAACTGTCTAACAAGATTAGTTCCGTTCAAGGGCACAATTTACAATTCCAGTCGACATTTCTTCGAAGGATTCTTAGACAATGTAACAAAATTAAGTTGGTTTTTTCTCAACACTAAATTCTTATAACATGTGCTACATTTTAAGAAGTGAAATGTCAAAAAATACGGAATCACATGAATCATGAAGATATGGCATCGGAGGGAGTTTTTGAAGCGCACACAAGTACGCAAAAATACCCCAAGAGTTGTGGTTTTTTTGAAAGCTCCTTTTAAGCTCCATATTTCACTGTTTACGGGAAGTTGCCCCCCAGAGTTATTTTTAGCCGTCGGTCGTATACAAACGTCATCTAACTTTGTTTGCCCGGCAACTTTGGGGCCCCATTCCACTGTTCCGGAAGTCTTTCTTCGCCTCTATTCGTTCTTGCGTTTTTACATTTTTTCCGTTTAGCTAAAGGTTTTGTATACTTCTGTAATTCCTTCCTTCCATAGTAGTTTGTTTGAATGGCTCGCTGGGGGTGGAAATTAAGGGTAAGAAAAAAAGCGAAAGAAAAAATAACATAAGCGCAACAGTGGAAAAATGTTAACCTGTCGCCTGTATCCCCTTTACTTTAGAATAAATATACACACGCTTATTTTGACTTCTATTATATGGGCACCACCCGACCGGTTATTGTTTTAACCCCCTGTTATGTATATTGAAACCAAGATTTTTTTTTATATATGTATACATATATGTTGTGTAAGAAATTTTATGAACGGTAAGAGAGAGCTTTGGATAATAGTATCTCCTACAGGGCTCCCATGTGTGCTTTGTTTGAATTAGAAAAAGTTTTACGGCAACACGTGTATATTCGAATTTCTGGTGGAATGCCTATCCTGCAGAAAAGTGTTGATTGGGAACGAGTTGTATTCTTTTCACACTAACTGGGCATAGCAAAACTGGCCTCTATGGAGGACTATAATATGTATTTGTATTTGACGGAATTGGATCAATTCGTTGAGCGGCACGACTACCATGCCATGGGCCCCGGGTTCGATACCAGGTCTCTCGAGAGCTTTTATTAAGGAATTAAAAAAATCCACTCCGTCTCTGGGCTGTTGTCTGGATCGCAGCAATGCAAAAAAAATAAGACATTCAAGTTTCCTCACTTCCTTTACCCTGATTCCCTTCCGGCCGAAACCAAAAAAACATTTGTTTTAGAATTATTAGATACAGATAAATGGAAACTTCTACAAAGGACAGACACAGAAGGCTATTAATTCAGAGACTGTTGGGCCGGATGATATACCTTCTAGTTTTAAATAAAAATCCTTCTGCCATGGATTGTACAACCCGGTTTGTATTGATGATTGTATTGATGGTACCTGTTGTAAACGCTATTAGGGCCCCAGCGTATTTCTGGTCCGACAGTCTATTATTTTTCTTGCTAAAGCAACGAAATAGTTGATGTATTCATAAATTGTGAAATGCGAACGTGCATCAATAAATACCCGTGCTGTTGTTGAAGGAAGTTGGTATTACAGCCATTAGTTTCAAACGAGTTTGCTGTTTTTCAATTAAAAGAAAAAGAGTAATATAGATCCGTAATTGGTGTTAATTTTCGAGTAGGAAGCGTGGGTGGGTCCCTTCATCATCTATTACAACTGCGAGATATTTGTTCAACGTGTTCAAGCGTGGCTTAAGATTTGTTTTCTTAGGAACGCCCATTCCGTCCGATAGACGCTGTTATTAGACAAAATGAATAAGCAAAACCTGTAGGAGTATCGTACGGAACGGAATCAATATTTTACGTAATAAGTTAGGAGTGAGATAGCTGCTAGCCTGAAAATGAATAAAAAGCAATCAGGGATGTCAATTTTGAAGCAGTGTTTGGACTACTTTAAGTGAAATTCCCCCAAAGGTAACACGATCATGTGGCAGTACCATAATAAAGTATTGAGCCAATTCAACGAGAAATTGCTGGCGAGATGGCCCAATTTGACAAAGCGTGATGCTGTTTCACCACGACAACACACCTCGTCTCGGCCAAATTTTGTGCATTGCAATGCAATCTGCTGCCGCACTAACCGTGTTCTCTCGACCTACCTATCTGTGACTACTTTCTGCTCTCCAAATGGCAAACGCGGCTCGCGGGAAAAATCAAGTGAAACGAAGAGGTTAATTTCGAGACAGACGCTTGTTTTGAAGAGTTTGAAAAATCATACTTTTAGAAGGATTAAAGAAATCGCAGGGATGTTGGGAAAAGCGTGTAGTACTAAACTGAGCTGACAAAAAATTAGAAAGGGTGTTGCGTTTTCATTCAGCAGCCGGGTGCTCATGTTCCTTTAGTGTTGCTTAAATCTTTTAAAACTGAAACAACTTTTCATAACGTTATTGCTGATTTTCCGAGGTCGCTATATAGTACAATTAAAAAGTGAAAAATATTTTAATAAAACACTTCTTTGGCGTGACGGTCATGGCAATTAAGTTTTTAGGTTAGCAACAAACTGTAATTTTCACTCGACCCTCAGCCGACTCTATAGTTATAGGCCTGGAAGCATATCCCAAGATCTGTCTATTGATTTTGTAAACAGATACTTCCTACAGTAAACAATACGAATGGGTGCGTAAATTCTACTTTCTCATCATATTTTTCTAAATATTATTTAAGTTTTAACCTGATATATGTTTAAGGTGAACCTATAATTATTCCGTGGCAAGAATATGAATCTTCTTTCTTGCAATTTTCATTTAAGGTGCCATGTTTTAAAGAGAACACTTTATTTCGTCTTCCATCTATTGAAGCACTGAGCTTGTGATGCATCAGTGACATCAGAATTTCTCTTTGGTTTAAGCTATAGTAGTGTGCAGTCTTATTTGCGTGCAAGGTTTGGATTTTCTGGGGTACAAGTGGTACAAAATGTAAAAAAGAGATAGTGACGACACGCTTAGCGCGTCCAGGTCTGTAATAACTTCCTGACTTGTATCTATAGTAGGCATTTCTCGAACTGAAATACTTAAAATGATTTTTTCTCATATAGCGTATAGTATTGAGAATATGGTTTATAAATACAAATGTACGGTGTCACAGCTGTGGCGCAGCGTCAAAAAAAAAAAACAACAACAATAGTCTTGCGAAAAATAATATTTTATAAAAATAACATCATATCTACCTTTACATAAACAATAGTAAGATTTATGAACAAGATTTCATTATTATTATTTAAGGTCACTAAGGTGGACACTTCGACTAAGAAGGTAGAATCGCGGTACAGCAAAAGACATCTTTAAGGGGGGAAGATCTAACTTCAACTAGGCTCGGAAATTTTCGAATGAAGATTCACCTTTTAAGCCATGCTTAGGCACTCACACTGTGCAGACCTATATGGTGTAGATGATATCTTACACACTGTGGCCAGATAGGCAGCCGGTGGCCAGATAGGCAGCCGGCAGCCTGATCGGAAGCAGACATTCGATAAATTGAAGGCGGTGGTATCATTGTCAGTACAGGGGGAGGGGGGGTCTAAAATGCGACTTGGGCTGAGTAAGCAAGGGGTTATTTTTTCATTATTCTCAGATGTTTTCTATCACAACTCTCGCCGAAGAACAGCTGAGGCTGCCATAAGGCTCAGGACCTTGGCTCATTAACCTCGATACCCAAGTCATTTGTGCGCGACCCTGTTGTAGGTGCTTATTTGTTGCCACCGCGGTCTAAGTCTGCTCGTTAAGGGAACCTAAACATCCTGCCAGGGTACCAATCGGCATTTAAGAGGTGAGCTGAATTCTCAAGGCGCTAATGGCGACAGACTTCATGAAGAGATATGCAGGGGAGTGGGTCCAATTACAGTTTTGAAGGCAGCGTAAGAAACCATTTTTCCACCATCTTCGGGGTAAAACCGCAGTCGCAAGAGTTTTTCACAGACCCATAGGACTCGTGTAGTCTGTTAACGGTGCAGTCAAGATGAGAGTTTCAATTCAGTTTTAAAAAATCATTTCAGGTAAGTAGGTTACCAAGACTCATGCTGTTCAAAAGTTATCCGATCTCATGTAGAGCCAAGCCGTTAACTATGCAAGACTTAACTGTACAAGCCATAATTCTACAAACCCTACATCTTGGGCAAAAAGTATGACTTGGTTGTTTCGCGGCCGTCGCATAGACTATCCCATGGATTTATGGTAAGCAATTAAGTCAGAAATTGAAGAATTAGGGGCTTGGCTTTGCTATTCTGATTTAAATCATAATGGATCGCTGCTAACTCCTCAATCGTGCCTTTCAACTATTTGAGATATTATGTATTTATCCTGTTGCTTAAACAATAAGGTTTAGATTTTCTTCTACGTGGGAAGGACTTGAGCATAGCTTGTCGTGATTACGTATTAGTGGAAAAAATATGTTGGGCTTAGGCGTCTTGATTTTGTTCAGAAATTTTGACTCCTAGAAATAACCGAGTCTGGTGTCATTGCTCCTTTCTAACTTAAAGAATAGCTGTACACTTCTTATTTGGTTTCTTTTTGCTTGGTGAAAGTAAAGAGAGAAGTCAAGTCATTTATTGACTGTAAACGAAAGCTGTGAGAAGAAATCCAGATACAGTAATGCGAGTGATAAAAAACACCTTTCTAGTGGTGCTACTTATTGATAAGCATGATTATGCAACCCCCACAAGAAAAGGCTTTTCTTAGATTTTCGTAACTTTCTTTGTAGAGGAAGGGTGGGGAGAAGGGAAAGGGGGGGGGGGGGGGGGGGGGTGCAAAAATTATAAGTAGAGGCCACAACTAAATGTAGATTAATTTATTCTAAAAAAACAGACACCATCGAAATTCAAACTACTGCTACTATGCCACCTTAACTAGTTATCTGATTATTCGTGACTTCATTCCTTTACCTGAAATGCATAGTTCTTAGTTGCCGACAATAAGAAATAAATTTAAAGCGATGGGTATTGCAGAGTAATATCCACATGTTCAAACTTAACCTTAAAGGATTCTACAACCACTTTTAAACATTTTGCAACATTATCTTCGAACGGCTCGAAACATACATCTGTTAAAATCTCTCATTTAAATTTGTAGACCCATTTGGATTGCTCTTTAGTAAGTAAGTAGGTTTTCCTTTGCGTTAGTATTGTTAATGTCAGAACAATTTTTTTCTAAAAATGTTACCCTTGCATTAGTAACTTCTCCCAATTCGTTTCAATTAATACTGCGTTCCAAATTTTCATTTCCATTATGACAAATATGCCACTTTTTCCATACATCTAAAGTGCATCCGGACAGGCTTTATTCTGTAATTAAAGGAACCTCTTCATCCCCAACTGTTCCATTGCAACCATGACGAGCCCTTATATGTATATGCTGTTACCTTTTATCATCGAATAATATACTCGGTCTGTAAAAAAGTTACAAAAATGTGGCTTTGATGTCAAGAATGGAGAGAAAACCAAAAAAAATTTCCCGGTAGCCTAACAATCCGTGTGTGTGGCTTTGACGTGAAATTAACACTCTTTGAAAGGGTGCATAGCATCGTTTACATATATATGTCGAGGGTTCTTGATTTTCAATTGCAGAGGAATGCAGAAAGACATCAGAATGTTTCTTTGAACTTCTGGAAGGTCTTCTTTTGTCTTTTGCCAGAAACGCGTTAATTAGTATTTCACATAAATGGTGTCTACAGATCTCATAAATTATGAAGAGTGCGCTAAATCACACAAAGTTAAGAGCCATTTAATTTCACCCAGGTACTGAGTTTCCCCTAAAAGGCTTGCAATTGAATCCATGTGTGCATATGTGGAAAGTAAGATTGAATTATGAATTTATATATTTTTTTTATATTTATTCCTTTTTGTCGCTTTTATTACTCATCAACGCGCTTACGTCTGCACCGTTAAAAAATATGTTCGCTCCAAGTACCCTAGAGCTCCATCTTGATACCATTCTTCGACTTGTCTGCGGCTGGTGTGAGAATGCACTACATCCTGTTTTTATGCTGTACAACGTATAAAGTGAGCATTTTCAACTTTGCGTTCTTATTCTACATAAGGAAGCCATAGAATCCTTTCAGCGAAAAGGGAAGGAAATATGCAATGACACGGATAGTCTGTAGGGTCAAACACGAACATATAATGATGGCAATTTTAGATGCAATACCTTATTTAGGTAAGTATGCTATTTATGGCTTACGATGCGAGCGATGGCTTTGTTCCTCTGTAACAATAGACTGCCTCAATTTTATTCTCGCATCAAGTTTTATAGAACTTTTTTTAGCTGAAAGATGTTTTGAGATGTATGTATCTTTCGGATGCAATTCAATGGTTTTTCAATTTTCTAGTATTATAGTATGAAAACCATGAAAAGTAGGAAATATTCTATAAAAAGGAAGCCATAATTTTTTTTTGAAAGTCTTATCAATTATTTTCTCGAGCAGTCGATGCCTTTGTTAATCAAAAGCTTATCAGGTTTGACGACTTTTGTCGGTAGAATTTAAGGAAGGTAATGAGCAAAGAATAAAAATAGCACTTGAACGTAAGTTGGACTTCCTGAGCATGACATGTTCATCTTACTCCAAGTTGGAATATATTGTTAAAAATATTCCGTTAAAATACAGCTTTAATAAAACTTTACGTAAGAACAAAATTCTGGATGAAATTAAAAATTCATAGTACTATACAGGATGTTTCACATAAGTTGTGCCAAAATAAGTTGGGTGATAGATCACATATACCCAAACAAAATTTTGAATAAAGGGGGGTTGCAGCGTCAACCGTGTGGGAATTACAGGGCGATTCATAAATTTAAAATTATCATGATACCCATATAAGTATTTTATTTTTGTCTTTTGATCTACTTAACGCAGCTATATCGAAGAAACGCCAAAATACTACTACCCCAGTGACTTTTCTAAGATTGTCAACCTAATTAATCCAACTTCTACCATTGCAGGTACAATCTCTTCCAAAATTAAAAAAAAATGTTTTGCGATTCCCGAAAATTCAGAATTTTCAGAATTTTCTCGGAAATGTATGAAATAAATACACCTTTTTTAATTTTATTAAAGTACCCATCTAATTACCTTTCCAAAAAGGTACAAAATGCCAAGATGGAGAAAGGATTAGAAAAACCGCTTCCATAGAAGTCCCTGACTGCCTAATTATTTTACTGCACTTAGTTCGGAAATTCCTTAAATAAACAATATTTCTAAGAGAACGGGTCGAAAATGTTTGTTTAGGGTACACAAAATTGACAGAATTTACTTTCGTGGAATACGCGAATATAATTTACGTTTATTGTGTAGTGGACTGAAACGAAAAAGCAGCTTCACTGAAATAAAAAAGGTTTTCTACCAATAAATTTTAACATCATATATCTACCTGAACACGTTGTTTCTTTTTGCAGAGGTAATAAGGTGGGCAATTTAATTTAAAAAACAGGGGTATTAATTACATCCATTTTAAAGAAAATTCTGAATTTTAGTTAATCGGAAAACATATTTTTTTTGCTTTTGGAAGTGACTGTACCTGTAATGGTAAAGTTAGATCAATATTGTTATCAATTTTGGAAATCGCATTTTGAAAGTAGTTTTTTGGCGTTTATTTGATGTCGCTGAGTTGAGTATATCAACAGATTAAATTAAATAGTGCTGTTCATAGCATTAAAATTGCAAATTTATGTATCACCCTGTAACTCCCAAATGGTTCAGATTGACCTACCCACCCCCCCTCCCTGGCATACAATTTTCTGTTTGGTGAGGTGACATCTGTCACCTGACAAAATAAAAACGGAGTCAAATCGAAAATGGCTTATCAAATAGTGATTTATTGGCTTATCGTATTCCATCAAGAAATCTAAGGTTTTGTAAACAGTAATAATGCTTCGATTTTACATTGGGATCAAAAAAAATTTAATCAATCATGATTGAAGAGATGAGTGCAATTATAAGTCTGGTGTTGTCCATGATAGGGAATTAATGTTTTATAGGTTGGTGAAGGTTCCATATCAATCGTGGATTGCGTTAGATTTGAAAGTTATACAAATTAAAAAAAAACCCAATGTCAATAGTAGAAATTGATATATCTTAATTTGGACGACCGAAAAGTGATTGGCCAGTAGTGACAGTTTTAGCAAGATTTAAAAAGAAGATTGGGAAATGTAAAAAAAATTTGCTAAACGTGGTATACGTCAACTGTTAGAAAATTGTGCCACTCATTAAAAACCAAGATAAGTGAAATTATATTTTAATGTAGACAAATACTACTGGAAATATTTGATAATGAGCACAACTCTTCTTTAATAGCCATGTTATACCTCGCGTAATTTGCACGGACATCGGGTTTTTTAATTTTTGTAATTTTCAGACGCCCCCTGCATCATTGAAATGGATCCTTCCTTTATTTATAATAATATTTTTAGAGTAGGGTATAATCTGCCCGAAGAACATTAATTCCTCCGCGGACAACGCCCGGATCATACACAGGAAAGAACCTGTCTGTCATAGTAGATCACTAAACTTTAAGGGGCCAATTACATTTATTTAATTTTGTCTAACCTTTCATGAAGAAATATATTTTTTGTACTTTCTAACAATTTATTTAAAGAGTTACGCAAAATAGAAGGATATTATCAAACCTTTGTATTATATTAATTTTCTTACTTTGTTTTCAGCCAATAATCAATTAATTAAATTTTATTACTTTTTCTAACTTAGTTGTTGCGTTAGAAATGGCTCTGGAGTTTAAAGGTGGGTCCACACGACACAGACTTGATATAGACTTCTATAAAGCAACAAAGCAGTACAGACAAATGTCGGTGCGTTAGAAAAGTCGGAGGTATGCATGAAAGTCGGAAGTAAGCATGTATGTCTGCGTAATAAAAATCCGTTAATAAAAGATGTCTAAAAAATAAAAGTCTAGTAATGAAAAGTCCGCACAGACATTCCGTCGACATGTCTGCGTGAACCTTTTTTAACTCAGACTTCATATTCTGTACAGATATCTGTACGAACAAAATTATGTATCGTGTGGACCCACCATAAGGCGAAAAATTTTCTTCATCCCATTAGTGAACCCATCGTCACACTTTTGCGTTTCCCTAACCCCTGGAGAGGCAGTATCACTCCGCCATAGCTGACCTCCAACCCGCTAAGAAAGACTTAAGTTCTTTAAGCGGCTAAATTTTTAGCGGAGGACCTTCTTTTCACGCTAAATTTTTGACAGCAACGTTATTTGTTTTGATCTATAGGTGGCTACTGTTGACAATCAGCTATAGTACATTTTTGTTTATATTTTGTGTTTCGCAGCTTCGTCAAATAAATTTGTGACCCGAAATGTGTGATGATTGTGATATGGACGAAGATATGGTCCTGGTCAAAGAAAACTGAAGCTAAAACAAACAACTGCCATCTGCATGTGAAAACTAAACACGCTTGTAGCTGCTAAAAACACAATACCGCGTTTTGGCTAAATATTTAGCGACGAAATTTCGCAGCTAAATTTCCATACAAAATTTAGCCGCTAAATGAACACAATACCGGGCTTAAGGAGGAATCTATGCTACATGCAAATGCACTTTTGGTGATTCCCCAGATCCCTTAAGTATTATCGCTCCTCCTGGGATGAGACAGGTAGGCTTGTAGGTCATTTTTCCGAAGAATCAACCCTAAATACAAAACGACCTCAAAGCACCAAGGTTTAGTTATTGGCACTTACAGTTTTATTTTTTCTCTAATTTTTTAATTATGTACAGTTCCTGAATTCCTTTCCTATGAACGTATTTTAAGTTTTACATGACTGAATGCAAGCAAATAAAGATCTTGACTTCGAGCTTTTAATAAATGCCGCTTTCAATGAAAGCTTTCTGTTTTTTCCGTGCATTTTCCATTCATTTGGATGGCGTATTAAAGCGACACTTCGAAAAGCTTTGTCGAACTAAAATAAATAAAAGCTAATTTGATCATCAAATTTAAAAAAAAACATCTTTGGGCACTTTTCGTTGATCTAAAATTTTGAAATTTAGCAAGAAGGAATAGTAAATTAAAAAATCACAAAATTATTAATTTAGTTAATTAATTACTTGACAAACTTAACTTGGATGTTTCGCCCCAAATCAATATCATACATTAAAATTTATAAAGCAGAAAAGTCTAGGTGCATCCAAAATACTGTTGCCAGATATATTTGATTACATCATCACCACTGGTATATTATCTGACGACGTCACAACAAAATCCAAAATGGCAGAAAAGTGAGGTTTGGGATCTCCATAAGAAAACCCATGGGAGTTTGGGCCACAACTTATTTGAGGCAAAACAAAAAAAAATAGTATTTGAAATGGTTTAAGTTCGATATCCTCGGTGCATTGACAACGTTCCTTTTTAGATTTCTCAAGGGTTTTAAAATTTGACAAAAATTCTTTATGGTTCACGCTTTAGGAATAGATCTGCTAAGGTTGTATCAAAAATTTATTAAGTAATAACAGAAGTATTGCGGTTAGTAATTTAAAAAATTAAGGAGAGAAAGTTGTGAGAAAACCACGTTAATTGTTTGCGGTATATGATGCCATTTGTATTTCTAAGGCTTTCCAAAGCTGTTTTCTTTGTCGATTTTTCGAATTTTAAAAAGTCGTGTTGCTTTTTTCGAAACGAAAAAATAATACTCCCTAAAAACAGATTAATACATTGAGTAGCTCAATGATAAATCTTTTAGCTAAGAGCAAAAATACAATTGGGATTCGACAGCCTATCTCGATTTCAACCTAACTTGCTTTCGAAACCAGTAGTATTCACGACTCGAAAGAAAGAAGGGGGGGGGGGGGGGTGGATTGGCTAATATAATTAATATACAAAAAAAAATAAGACTTTGATTAAAGGCGATTAAAAGTGCTCTCTGTCCGGCATATGAACGATCTAGATAACATAAGGTCTGTGTAGTAATTTCGGATGGTCGCCATGTTGCGCGCATCACTGTCATAATTGGCACAATTGGTTTGTCTTTTGATAAGTGAAAAGTAAATTTAAATATTTTAACTTAAAGGAGGATTAATTTTGCACGAACTAAGTTTTGCATTAAATTCCTTAATAAATAGTCTGGAATTTCACTACGTATAGTAATTAAAAGTTTTTAAATTTTACTTAAACCACACCTTTATTGAACTGCTCCTATCTATTTGAACAATAAAATTGTTCCTAATAATAAGGCTCTTAAAAACAATTATTTTATTTAAAAAGGTAAGATAAATTTTGTAATTTATTTAGACTGTCGTTTTTCATTTATTAAATATCGCCATATGTACGTATTTATCTTTCGACACGTTGTAACATTCCATATTAAATTGAAAATCAGCACGTCACTGATAACAAAACGGAAGTAAATTTTACTACAAGAATAATTCCTCCTTAGACAGATCACAAGACAAATTACCTGTCTGGATTAAAAGACAATTTCGCTTGTAGTTCCCAACATAGCCGTATTTATCTGATGTTTGATCTAAATAGAGTTCACAGGCTTACAAGTACGTCTTCGACCTACATTTTTGCTCCTGATTAATAGATATGGCAGACTGTATAAATCTACACCAATGACAGTGAACCGAGAAGTATATGTAGCGGCGCTTGTACTGCAAGTCTATCGACGACAATCTCACAGATCTATAGATTTCGTATATTTTGAACGTCCTCTCTGTGAGCCCGTCACACAGATTGCTGCCGAAGATTACACATGCCTACAACAATAATACTTACACTTAATCGCATCCGTGCTTAGGTTACTAGTGTACACGGTGCCGTTTTATAGGAGGGATATTACTCTTTTAGATTAAGGTTGAATCGCAATTTTTCCAGAATCAATTCATTAAGGGAAGGAAATCTTTGATTATTTCAACCCTTCAATGGTCTGCACAACCCCTCCCTTCACCCTTCCTCATAAATAGGATTTACCTGCAATTAATTGCCAAGGGATGTGGACTAGTTACCACCTGTTGATATTTATTGACAGCTTTATGGATATTGTGCTTGTGTATTAATACAACGTAAATTCCCAGGCAAGAATGAATTTTCTCGTATAATGAAGTCTTCATTGCATGGGAGAATCTATTAAAGGTCATCTACTATGCTGCCATAAGTGGGATTGCGAAATTTACGTTTCAGATTTTATCCTATAACCAGACAATTTTAGGAAAATTAATTATTACTTAGTTCGATATTTGTACCTGTTGTTTAACTAATTTGTGGCTTCCTTCAATAAATACACCGTCTTTTCTCTGTATTAATATATGGTACAAAAAATCGAACGACAAGGTAAAATTAATTTGTGTGCTTTAAAATTTCCATTGTCTTTTAGATTAGCAATGGTAGGATCCAGTAACACATTTCCTCAAGTGACTTTACGACTTTAACTTTTGATGTGCTTTAATTGCTTAGAAGTTGTGGACTTCAACCTGTACATTGGACCAGATCGAAAACATCGGATATCCCTTATAGATAAAAATCTTATTTCAATGCCCTAACTTCTGTCTCTCAAGTTCCCGGAACCACTTGTGGAGCATGAGACAGAAGAAATACTTCATCTAATTAGTAGTTAGTTTAAAGTGGAATTCGACCTTTTTACCTCAATCACGCACGTAGGTTGATGACACAAAAGTAGAAATTATAAGATTTTTAGAAAAATAATATCTTTGGACCCCATCATATAGAGTGGAAAGTGTACTCACAATTGTTTTCACCGCTTATTTGTCTTTAGATAGCTTTCGTATAATGCAACAAAAATGTGATTAGAACCTTGTGATTTTAACCCTTCAGTCACGAGATATTTACTTTCAAAATCGTCATCAAAGTATCCCTCTCTATTTACTAAATTATCGATGCAAAATATTTGAACAAGTTTCTGAATGTTAACGTAGACCTAGCTTACGTACCTTAGAAACAAACATATTTTCATCAAAAATTTGCAATAGTTTTGCAATTCATCGAAATACCCTTGTTGCCTATGGGCTAATAATAATGTAGCTGCAATTTCGAATTTGCATGTACCCAACCTATCACCCTAAATTTCAACACAAGCATAATTAGACTAGCATGATGAAAAATCAACTTTGGTTTCAAATTTTAATTTTAAGTATGTTTGCAAAAATGGATAATAATGCTTTGTTTATGTTGATGACTTCATGATAAGCTTTCTAGGTACACAGCATCGTTACACATTACAATCAGATAGTCTGACATGTCTCCTGGGAAGTGTTCAAATCAATCATATCGTCTGGTCAAGGTAATATTCGTTCCAAGGGCAGGTAGGTGAGATAAAGAAAGTTCCAAAAACTTCCGACCAATCGGTCAGTTAACTCCTTTATATTAAAAACCTTAGAGCGAGTCCCAGACATACATCTAAGACAAACTCTAGACAGAGGAATAAGTCCTTGCCTATTTCAAGGGAAAATCTGTAGAGACAGTTAAATACGGAGTAGTACGCATCGTTGAGTACTCAATCTACTACAAACAATGGATTCCGGCTGTCGTTATGGATTCAAATGTATTATGTAAGTTATACACAGGTCACGACTAGCCATGATGTTAGTCGAACTGTCAGGCATGCATGTAGAGGAACACCAAAGAGCGGAGTCCTCTGTCCTCTGGTTTGACGGTGTTGATGGTCATAAACAAAATCCTGCTAAAATTAGAGCAGAATATAATAAAACCGGTGCCTATGCAGATGATGTGTTGATCCTAGGTAAGGAAGCTTCCTGTCTGCGATCAGTGAGATCATAGAGAATGTTCTGAATGTGGAAAGGGGAACTTAGGTTTTATGGAATGCGAATGGTTGCAAACCAAGCGCAGAAAAGGGAAAAAAACGAATGCTTGAATCTGAACCTGACGAACTGAATTGTCTGTTGAAAAAAAAAATCATTGAAGCCCAACAACTTTCAGCAGGGTCTTATTCAATTGTTGGAACAACTCATTCGCAAGAGTGTCTGCGAAATCTCTTATTTCACGTTCCCTACATTTCTGCAGCTCGAAAAATGGCGTTAACTTTGTTACTTTTAAAGATTCCCCCTATCTATAAAATTTTGTGGATCCAAATTCTTGCACAGCATAATGATATATCATTTCTATCTTCTTCTTTCTGTTTTTTATTAAATTGCATGAATTCCGTTTCTTTACTTTCTTGGTTTTGAACAAGTTTCCCCCCTCCACGAAAATCGCAGGAACAGACCTAATATCAAGAATTATTGAGCTGTGGAAGAAGAGATTTTATCCTAAATATTCCTTAAAAAAATTAATTAAATGAAAATCAATATTGAGATATGGAGTTGTGCAGGTGGCGGCTTGTTCTCTAGTTTCTTTTTCATGTTGTGACTTTAAGACGTAAGGAATCGAATTATATGAACACCAAAGGTAGGGTATGTTGGTGCTGAGGGTTACATGTTTATTCCATTCTAATTAATAAATCACTTGACCGATTTTAGTAGATTAAATGTCATTGGCTTTGTTTTAGTAACAGGGAGGTTAAAAATTATAAAAAGCTTACATTCTAAAATAATATAAATTTTTTAGAAAGATGGCCTTTATGCCATTTGTGTGCATCCTTCTCAGTTGATTTTAATGTGAGTGAGCTTTAATTTTTGAACTTATTGTTGCTTTAGCCACGGCTATAAAATATTTCGAAGATTTTAGTTTAGCTATTTTGGTTCATCATATTATTTAGAATACCTCTATACCAAATCGCTTTCAGTTACAACATTCCAATAGGGTAACAGATCTGCGTTCAATTTGATTAAGTTATATATACCTTTTGATGAGCTTTTGGGCTTTATAGTATAGCTATTCTTCCCTCTCATTACAGGGCGCAAAATAAATATTTATAGCATTAATAAACGCAAGGAAAGTTAAAAAGTTAAATTAGTTATTATTACTTGTATACATTCAAAAGCAACGTTTTATATCACTGCCTGAGTTTTTATAATTACTATTTTCAATTATCTTCATAACTATGTAATTTTAGAAAAGCGAGATACGGAGCACATTGTAGACTAATTCCCTTTCGAATGTTTACAACTCCAGTAAAAGTCATTCGCTTTTCGACCGTGTCTTCTAACATCTCTCTCTATCTCTCTGGTTCTTGAAAACATAAGAAAGAAATGGTACTCTTCACAAGAAAAAACAAAATACATATTTGGAAATCACCAAAACTTAGAGGTACTGTTCACAAAATCTCTCCAAAAGCTAAGTATCTGATTCCAAACCAGTGTTGGGAAGTAGTTATGGCCAAAACTCCCCCAAAAGGAAATTTGCGGGCTTTTTTTCAAAGGATATGATGCAATACCCACACTACTTCGACCAGACGAAAACAAATTTATTTTTTTTTGAGAAAAATTTCAAATAAAATATGCTTTGCAACTAAGCATTTGAATGTGGCAAAAGCATAGCGAAATGTCCAATATTACTTAAATTTAGAAACACACTTAAATTCTTTTTGAAAATTTTTCATTCTTCCTATTTCTTTTTAAAATTCCTCCAACATCAAATTCATTAACCTCTGTCTTTTATCTTTCGAAAAAAGGACAGATAAATTGGACGTTATTATGCAAAAACGATCCAACCCACAAATCCAGGTACTCATATAAAATCAATAAATTTTTTTTTAATATGGGAGGTGGAAATATTCAGAAGACAAAAGGCCCGTTGAGGAAAGATTGTTTGTACTTTGGATGTCTAACTATTCCCATACTTTGCTCAAGGAGACAAAATTATTCCCTTTTTGAAATTTTAAGGGTGAAGATTCCCAATATATTTGAGAATTCAAAACGATCTCTCAACACTGCTCCAAACTGAATTAGAAACGAAGAAAGACTCAACGCATAATTTGCATGCAAAACATCCTTTGGTAAGAAATGTGGTATGAAACATCACATTGCATATTGGATGTATACAGCGATCGTCAGAATCATTCTTATATGTATCGAAAGTTTGGTGGGATGCGCTGAGCAAGCAAGCACGAACTAACGAAGGTGCAATGGGTAGCTTACTTGAGAATAACCAATGCGATCAAATCAACACAACAAACTGGTCTGGAAGATATTCCACACCTTCAACCTATAGAACTTTACATCAAAAGCATGGCAGCCTTAGCAGCTGTCAGACTAATAGAGAATAGCCAATGGTCACCACATAGCTTTGGATACGCGGTCATACAGGACCTCTGCAATCAAGCTACACCCCACAACAGATTATATGAAACTACCGTACGATTTTGGAAAACCCTTTTCTGTTATCATTCCTAGCAGAGAAGACTGGAAGCACCCTTATAAGATTATTAGGGCAACACCCATCTTCATAGGCGGATCAAAAACAGAAAAGTGCATCGAGGCTGGAGTCTTCTCGGAATTAGGTACTGCAAATGGAAAAGTTTTATAGACTCAGAAATGAATGCAGCGTCTTCTAAGCAGAAATATACGCTATCATGAAAGCTGCACTCGTTGTCCAACTCCAAGTAAAACAGATGTCAGGGACTGAGAGCACCCTACGTGGAGCAGCACTAAAAGCATTGAACTTCAATTGGATAAGTTCGAAATGTGGTAGGAACTATGGGCAAGGTTCTTCGATACCTTGGACGACTTAGTGGATACAGCACTAGCGGACCTCAATAGATTTTTACAAATGTCTGGGTCCAGCTATATTTGTTTTTATTTAAAGGGCACTCACAATGGACCTTATTGGCCTTCGAGTAAAATTGCTACCCTCAGTAGCAAATAGCCCGACTATCCAACTACCCAACCAACCAACCAAAAAAGGATAGTTACACTTACAAATCTAGTTTTGACCACAATAAATACTTCTAATCCCCTCTCAAGACCAGTTGTTATCTTGCACCGATCCTTACGATACACGTTATATTGATTTCCAGACGTCGGTACACATAATATTTTAAAATCTAATTAAACGATTTACTTAAATTTTTTAAGAAAAAATTCATGAAATATGCTGTTTATCGTTGCTTATGCCGCCCTTAAAGCGATAGTTTACAGTGTAATAAAATCAAAGTGACAAGTTTTCACAATAAAAATTACGAAGTAGGTATTGTGTTTAGGGTTAGAGAATAATCTGGGAAAGAAATATGTTCTGAAAAATTCTCCATCGACCCGAAGTTGCAAATAAAGCAAATTTTTGAGCGTACCCTATATTCTCTGTAGATCTGTTTGTGTCCTTTCTCATTTTATTTACTGTCGTACCAGGAAAATCGTTGTTACGTTACAATTTCCTTTCTTTCAAAATTTACAGGTTTTTCACGAGATTGTGCAATTTACATGAACTTTTATAAATTGTCAGATAAAACGTCACTTGTAGATAACATTCTAGACAATCTAGATTCTTGAATTTGCAAAACTGAAAACGAAAAATTTGACATTTTTCATTAGCGATTTTTCTCCGTGGTGAATTTACGGGCTATTAACAGCGTCACGACAAGTTAAAGGATTCTTAGAGGGAAAGTACGCAAACAAGGCTTATATGGTGCTGACACCTACCCGAATATGTTCCTATACTCATAGACAAATAAAGCAATCCCAGATTTATATTGTACCCTAGATTTTGATGAAGGTTCGTTTAACATTTAATAAAATTTTATTAAATAACCTTCAACTGAAATATCTTAGGAGTACTAATCTCTAATTAATTCGTGGAAATCTTATGTGAATTTCATTAAAAGTTGGAAAAGATTATATAACACATTTTATATAAACGCGACAGCGAAGAAATTTTCTGCAGCATGAATTTTAAAATATCAAGATTTCCTTCAGTCCTATCTACTGAAGTATCTCATAAGAAAAGCTAAACTAGACCTAAGTGCATGTATACCATCGCGGTATAATGCAAGCAATAGACTTCGAATAAACCGAGTGGAATTTTCAAAGTAATTAGAACGGAAACTTGAATGGTTTCAAAAGCGGGATATACGAACTTCTCTACTATATGCAAGATATACATCATATACAACCAGGCAAAAACGTACACCTGCAAAAAAAAAAAATAAGAGAAGCGGGAAAAAATCTTATTTTTGAAAGAACTATTAAGGAAATAAGTCATCTTAAACACTGGCATTTACCGGAGCTATTTTCAACTTTCCGTGGCTCGTGTATGAAAACAGATAAATAATTTAGAAGTTAGAGCATGACTTCCTTAGCAAGGAGCTGTACAGTTTCATGGCTTTTCCCATATGTCTGATTTTGGAATGTATCTCACATTTTTGTTGAAAGCAAAAAGTATCCTTTTCACACATTAGTAGTTTACTATAGTATGGGAAATAAATTGGCTTGGGATAGTTGACTTCTTGCATCATGTCACCAGTAAAGCTATGGAAATAACTGAGGATGCCAAAAAAGGTTACGCAAAAGGATAAATGTGTTACTCTCCAGGGGAGGGAAGTAAATAAAAGGAACATAAAACGAATAGTAAATGTAAGGTCCTTTTGTAGAACAGTAAATTTTATATCCTTCGAGGTTACAACATCAATATTCCAAACATGCTTTCCCAGGCTTTTATCTAATTGCTGTTCTCGTGAAACACGCTCAATTTAGTACGTTTTAAGAGGAAACAGTCTTGTACGTGTATAAGCGAGTACACTGAATGTTTTCCGCTTTCCAACCAGTGCCCATATAAATTTAAAGTCAAATTGTTTATTTATGTTCAGACCGCATAAAATGAATTTTATTGTTTTTATTCAGTTCTCTTATAGGTGACAGATACTCGCTACTGATGTAACCTGGTTTCAATTCTTTAAAGTTTTATTACTGCCGAATTCAACTAAGCTTCGAAATGCCTGTCTGTAATACTTAGGCCTTCACGGTCTGAAGACTAAAAATAGTCAGATCAATGGGAAAGCTCCTACGGAAAAGACAACTTTCTTTATTTGATGAAAGTCATTGACCTCAGGTATTCTGTGAATTTATTTGCTACATTTCGTGGGTGTACAACTCACTTTTATCAAGGTAAATATGCTTCTACTGTTTGCGCTAATCCAAGAGATTTTATTTAGAGTAATGGAGTACTTACGTAATGTCCTACATCCAATAAAGCTCTGAACGGAAAATAAATTATTTTCAGGTAACGTAACGATTAGGGGAAATACAAAGACCGAGCAGAAAAGCATCTGTGTTCTTGTAAGCTCTTGTAATTTTTTTCTTCAATTTACGACAATGAGGTTTGTTTCATTTAATATCCCTCTTGTTATAAGCAGTGACGACAATGTCTATGACGTAATCTTATTAAGAGTCTGTGAAGGAATCCAGTTTAGGTCAAAGGTGAACTCAGACCCAAATTGGTGCATTGAATTATACACTGCCATTGTCAGACCGATTCTTTGCTACGGCTTACTAGTCTGGTGAACAGAGGTTCAACCTAGAGATGCTGTCGAGATTATAGAGAGCGGTAGGTCTGGTAATAACTGGGTGTCTGAATGCAATGCCATTGCAAAAGAATGGCAGTAAGTGCAATAGATTGAAAGCTGTGGGGTGCTGGAAGGAGTGGTTGGATTGATATTCTAGCATCCTTCGGAAATCAGACTTCATCGATCGCAAGATCGACATGGACTTCCGCGTCCAATAAAAAACCTGCAGTAGGAACTTTAGTACAAACCTACCTGCTAGAGAGGAATGTGACAGGAATGAAGTAGTGTAAGCATCAGGGATCTCCATATAAACGGATAGATCTAAGATAACTGCGGGATAGGCGCACGAGTGAGTACACTCCATCAATTAGCATTGGAACAAATTGTACACATTGCCAGACAAGTGCAATGTTCCTTAGGGAGAAATTTCAGATACTGACCAAGCGGTTAGCTAGAATAGACTCATATTTTGTTATAAATGGAGCGAGCTGTTCAGCAGTATCTTCCTAACCTAACGCAACCTACGGGATGCAGTTAAACTGCTCCCGAGCAGTCTATGACCATGTTGACACAAAACATTTTCTTATATTGAGCCGCTGAAATGATTGAACCCGAAGGAGAGGTGCTAAGAGTCCTGTCATACTACTCTATACTTGGAGACAATTGTTATGATGACTATCCCACTCATCAATTGTACAAAGCAAAAAAAAAAGATTTTTTATATCAAAATTGAAGTGAGCATATTCCATGCAAAAGAAAACTTTCTGCTATCCAATCATCAAGCATTAATTAATCGAAATTCAAAACCATATGTAGTAAAATTGAGTTCGCAATTTTTGGTTTAAATAAATTTTTTCTTCTCCTTATGGTTGAATGTTAAAGAGGCATTTTCGTTTTCGGGATATTAAAATAAAATGTTTAATATACATATTTTGGGAACTAATTATTTCAAATGTAGACGGAATAGGATGTTGTAAAAAGCTGCTAGATTTAAAAAGAAAATGTAAAACGTTAAAAACCAAACTTATTGCCTCCCTTCGCTGAGTACTTTTCATTAATATTTGCAACTGACAATAATACTACTTTTTAAACCATAAATTTAGAGCCTTACTAAATATAGGTTAATTTATTGTTACAAATTCATTTTGTAACAAAAAGGAAGCTTGAAGGAAGTCTCCTTTACTCATAAATATAAAAATCGCGCAAATACTCAAAGAAGTTTATTTCATATAGTTTCCTTTGTGGTTCTTTATTCAAATATCAAAATTGGATTATCAAATTAATTTTGATTACTTTTAGTTTGGTAAAGCTTATCGAGGTGTCGCTTTAATACGACGTTTATTTATATCTTGCAAGAAATGCTTTGCTACATATTCCAAGTATGATTGTAAAGTTTGAAGTGTAGAGCGTTATTTTGAAGTGTTAGGCCGTAGTGAGCAAATGTATTCAATGGAAATCTTACCTTTTGCCTTGGTTCGGTTTTTTAATTAATAAGAAAAATTAAATTTATCCCGAGGCCTGAAAGCTTTTACTATAATGGATAACGTTAATACGTGAAAGCTTTCCGAAACATATTACCTTATAATATTTTTTATAACAATAAAAAAATCGCACGCTAGGATCTTAACGGCAGAAATTAAAGGCAAGCAGCTTTTCAGACTCTTTTGCTCATTAAGTATGCAAAAAAAAGGTATATTTTATCTATGGTCGTGAATTATATCATAAAAAATCTCTTTAAATAATTTGAGGTATTTAAAATACAGATCTACTGTTTTTGTATGTAAGCTTATTTGAATCGTTAAACGGAACAAACCATTTATACTCCGTTTAAGTTACAATACAGAGAATTACAAATGAACTTACAACAAATTCAAACTTTGAAATCTCCAGTTTATTTCTGACACAATCTGTAATCAACTAACCAGTCGGATCGAACCTGGAGTTCGTTCGAAAACACAACTATAGCTGACTATTGTCACATATAGCTAACTATTGCCGTTCGGAAATCAAAATAGCTGACTATTTTTGATAGCTATGACCGTTCGGAAACTCACAATAGTTAACTAAATAGTCAACTATTCTTGACTCTGCTAAAACGACGAGCTAATAGTAGCTATCACACATACATATAAAACACATGTAAATTCCCTTGAAAGTGACAGATAAAACAATTCTGACGGGTTTCTTACAAATTAAGAAAGTATGTAGTTTTAAATAAAATATTAATGGAATTAATAAAATATTGATGATGAATAAACAATTAATTTAATATTTAGCAGTACGTAAATGAACCTCGGTATAGAGAATACAATAAAACTCAAGAGTAATTCTCTAAGGTGGATAAATGGTTCCCTACAAATTGTTGATGTTTGCTATCGTTACCTGTCATTATATCGTAGGTGCAATTCAATACAATTGCAAGTGACAGTTCTGACTACTTGACAACTATATATCGTTCGGAAACGAGAACGTATATAGCTGACTTTGACACAACTATTGCAATAGTTAGAGCTGACTACGGCTACGACTATAGTTGTGTTACCGAACGTGCTCCTGTTATTCTCACTATGACATTTAAGCACGTTTTACTCTACACTGTTGATAAATTTATCAATATAAAGATAGTGCTTTGCTAGACAAGAATAACCCTATTTCCGCGGTGGTGATATATAGATTTCTTTATTTTTCCGGATAATAATACCATTAATATCACATCAATATTGATGATTCACTACTGACTATCACGTGATTTAACTAATTGACCACGGGATATTCTGAGGTGTTCTCATACTTATTACTCCCTTTTAAGTCACTTAGCTTCAAATTACATGAGAGATTCTTTTCCTATAACTTATGTAAACTAACTTCTTTTTAGTAAGATAAATGTGTGTCTAACGAGTTTTTTTTCAGTGTCCGTTTCGCTCTTATTTCGAATTTCACTTACTATATTTTCATGCAAGGTTGTAAGGTTGATTCGAGATCGAGTTGATTTTTCGACTCTTGTATTTAAGCACTCAGGGTTGAAAGGTTAAGTTGAGAGTGAGTTTAAATTTAGTTAAAGTGACAGCTAAGCATAACTTTACATATTATGATTTTTACGTTGTAATCACCGGATTTTGTTTAAAATATTACGTATGGAGGTATTTTAGCTGTGTACAAAAAAGAATCTTCAAGCAAATATTTTTGAAATCAACTCTACAGATTAGTGAGTTGTCGTACTAACTTCAAAAATAGTATATTGCAGAAATTAAAATTTATCATGGAAAGCCATATTTTCATCACATAAACTAAAAGCATTGTTATGTAAAAGATCGACTTATATGTAATCTGGATTGTTGCTTGAGAAAGGTAGTTATTTCGACGAAAATAGTAAAATATTTTCTAATTCCTTATCAACTATCTCTTTATCTCATACATGTAAATTCGAAAAATTACGGTTTCACTCACCGTAATCGTGTTTATGGGCAATTTTTACGGCACAGCACCGTAAAATTGATGTGACTCGTAAAATTTGCTGTGTGATTTAAGAAAACTTTATCGAGTAATACACAATTTTTCCTGGAATAATAGGCTTAGGTTTTCCAACGTATTTTACCCGTATTTTTACTCTTCGCTAATAATCGAGGCGTTCAGAAAATTTTACTGTGCTGCTCAGTAAAAATTAAGGTACTGTCAGTTTTAACATGATTACAGTTGAGAACCATAATTTCTTGTGGAATTATCGTATAAAAATTCCAAAAATTTTGTCTACGTATACTTACTAAATAAGCACAACACAAACTGATCAGATTGTAATTTTCACTTTAACAATATCTTATATTCACTGACTTTCTACCTTCAGTCTAGAGGTAGTATATTTAAACAATTATAAATGGTAGTTAGTGTATAGCCACAAAATACTATACCTTAACAAAATCGGATATTTTTGGTTCACCAACGTCTTATAAATTTGAAATTCTTGCTCTTCGAATTTTATTATGCTAGCATGTGTGTTGCATAGACCACTGTTTGACATTAAATAGAATACCTACTATTTGCTTTCTTCTGGCAGCTTTGACGTAAAACAAACCCAGATTCCTCTTTAATTCCCCTACTTGGAAAATAGTACCCAAGAAAATAATGAACAATTGTTGCGCAAGTCATTTAATTTGTAAGTTCATTTAAGAGAATATGAAAAGGATAAAGTTCATAATTGCCCGAAGTAATTGTAATCCCCCACAACATATGTGAAATTGTGAAATCCATTTACTCCTTTAAATATTAATTTCGTGTAAAACGTTACCATATAAGATACTTTATTACTTTTCAACACAAACAATACCATCTAATCTAGCGTTTAACCCTTGTAATCCTTAGACAAAGAACTTCTAAGATCTTTGGGTATACCTTAACTCTTAAAGGACTATAATTAAAATAATTTCATGAAGTTAATAATTCCTTGCTAGAGAAAACCAAAGGAAAAGTTTTGCCGTGCAACCAACGCAAAAATGGGGAAAGGAAACCTTGAAATTTTCTTTATTATTTTTTTGAAGTTTTGTGATTTCTTCAAATTATTCAGTTTTGAATATTCTGGTGAAATCTTTGTTTTCTTGGTTATTGTTGGGTTTGGACTGTTTTCTTAATTCTGTACGCTCGAAGTGATTTATTTTTGTGAAAAAGGAATTATTTTATGAACTTGAGGGGATACTTTTTTATCTTTTTTATATTTAGGGTTTGGGTTTTTCACCAGCACTCGTTTGAGCATCCGGTTGTCTCGTTTTTAAATAAATTGAAAATTGAAATTCAAATGGAGTTAAAACTACAATTATCCGCAATATTATAATACTTTAAAAAAATGAAAATAAATAATTGTTGGAATGTTTAAGAGCTGCTGGGAGTAATGTGGATCTCTGGTGTAAGTCTCGACATAAGATTTTAGAAAATCTCTACAGCAGTGTCTAGATGTACAAGAGACGGCAAGTGGACGACTGGTCGGGGTCCTCCTTACGCTTGCTTACCAAAACCAAGTGCGCCCCTTCCACAGTGAGCTGTAGACCGCCGATTGTAAGCCCGTCCGAGCCTGGTGCTTTCATGTGTTTTATGGTGACCTATCACCAATTCCTCCGAAGTGAATATCGGAAAATCTCCGACTGGTCACATGGTTGCGGTTTCCATCACACGCATTAATTTTAGAACTTTGCGTTTCTGGGTCACCAGTTTGTTGCGTTTAAAATATAAATCCAGTTCTATTGACCATTTCCATTATCTATTTGCCCTGGCAGTCAGGACTTGGCATACTCAACTCAAGTGCTCTTGCGTTAAAGTCTCCAGTCACTATCATGTGTCCGATTGTCTTCGTAGTTTCACTTTTCAGGCTGTTGATCTTTTCCAGTTACCTTTGCCTGCGCACTGCATTCAGCGTTGAGGATGGCAAGCGTGTTTGCCTTGTGCCCTGCCGCTCAAAAGTTATAAAACAGGACACCAATCCTTTGCAATCTCTGGCCACGTACCGACACTCAAGATACCAAGCATAGTTTCACGAATACTATTCTCCCCACTCTGTAGTTGACCCAGGCGATCTTGATACTCTGCCGTTCCAGCAGTTTCATCGCCGTTCCCTAGCCTAACTCAATGATGGCGACCCCTTGTTCTCTGGGGTTAACTGGAGTGAAATTCCATCATAACATTTTTGAGTTCTAAGATGTGCCGTTGGAGTTCTGCCCTCACTTCGGCCTCATCTGTGAGGCAATCAGGTCCCGGTTATTTATTGTGTTTGGACTCGAGGCTAGACACAATGGTCTTGTCTAAAAGAATGATCCGGAAGGCGCCATTCTCCCTCCGAGTCATCCGAGCTCTTCTATACTTGCTACTGAAGATTGACTAAAGAGAAATGTACTTTTAAAAATTTCAATACTCGGCATAATTTCCATAATACTCAGCATAATTCTTGATTCAAATTGATATAATCAACAAATTGTCTAACAAGATTATTAATTAGTCATCTAATGTTGAGTAAGGATTCTACGTGACTTTCTTCGGCATTGATTCAATTAGATTAGCAAAGAAAATGTTAAGACTTCTCACAAAAAAATTACATGAAAATCAAATTTGCAAAGTTTTTTTCTCGTTTGCCTTCTGTTAAAATAATGAAGGTTTGAAAAGGTTCTTTTCCACTTTAATGCATTTTATTGCCACAAAAACAGGACTAAACGATTATTAACAATATTACGAAAGGTTATAGTTTTAAAATATAAAAAATCCTTGAAATTCGATTTGAAGGGCAGAACTATTGGATCAAGTTAAGAAAAGTATTTGTTGTTATCATATAGTTATAATTGCCTTACTGGTGAAATACAACACCCTCATTTATAAGCTGACGAAAATAACTTTCATATTAATTTTCTAAAAACACGAAAATCTAATTATTGGGCTAATGATACCCGAATTACTCGCGACTCTTAAAACTTAATAATAACTTCTATTTCTAGCACTAATGAGACAAGATATCACCTTTGAAATCGATATAATAGCACTGATTGAATCTTTCTGTATAGTAATATGTCGATAAGTACCTTTAACATTAAATGCTGGACAATGCCGTAATTAGTTGTCAATATTTAAAATCACCGGATTCGATTAACGAGCATAAATCAGTCGTAATCAAGTTAAGGGTCGAATGAACTTGGGATAAATGCTCTTTTATATTGATGCTCAAGAAAAGAATTCCCTCGAACTTCTGTATAAATCTACAGACTTGAGACGCGATAGGTGCCTAAATCAATCAATCTTCGAAACGTGAAAACACACCACGATCTAATTTTTATTTATAAAAGAACGTAGATATTCTTTATTTTTTATTATTATTTTTATTTATTAAGAAACTATTTAATTAATCGCGATTATACTTTGCATAACCATCATGTCCTTATAATTTCTGTCTGGAACTGTCATTTGTCTAGCCTTTAAGGTAATTAAGGTTTTGTGGGATTATATCTTTTATTAATCTGAACACAATTTTTCAAGCACATAATATAAGTATTTCATGACACGTACTTAAACTTGATAACAAGCAAAATAGTGGAATTGACAGTAGTGTCTTATGTTAAGGTATGATATGTAGATTGCCGCATTATTCTGATGAAAGCACCAGAATCCATTGCAGAAAAGCTTGGCACAAACAAGATTCTTAGACGTTGTGGTATGAAACCTTCAAGATTTCCTTGGCAAATCCTTTTGGCCTTATTCTCACGCACGTAAGTGGTATGATAAAAAATAGTAATATAATTCAAACACAACTACAACTGGCTGGAAGGTCCACCAACGCGAGACAAATCTAAATTCTGTGCTATTAAAATTAACAAAGTTTAATCTTGGTGAAAAACTAATAATCACAGTACTCTTGGACTTATATCGGTATTCATGCTCAATACCCATTTCATGGTTCAATGAAAACTGAGCTGTAGTTAAGGTGGAACCAGGCTTCTTAGTGTGAACGTGGGATGAGGGCTCTCTGTTATAAAATAGATTATTACAAAAACTGGCTATACATTTCACCTTGCACCACCGATAATTTTTATTTTCAATCTTTCTTTTAAAAAACTTAAAAATAAAGGTATTAATATTTTCCACATCCCCAATTGATTCCATGAGCGCCGTCTATCCTTCAATATTTATGCTCCTTATATTGATGGACTTTAGTTCCATCCTGCTCCTGAAAAGCATGCTTTTTAATGACCGTATATCAGGCATGAGCACTTTATTTGGAGGCTATCCTAGGAGACGGAGTTGGAACAATTCGTTGAGCCGCACGACCACCATGCCATGGGCCCCGGGTTCGAGACCAGATCTCCCCGTGAGCTTTTATTAAGAAATTAAAACAATCCACTCTGTCTCTGGGCTTTTGTCTAGCTCGCAGCAATGCAAAAACAAGACTCAAGCTTCCTCACTCCCCTTACCGTAATCCCCTTCCGGCCAAAACCATGCTAACGCATTAAAGGGTTGTCGCCTAGGATTTGGCCACATCGTATAAAAAAAAACCACGAAAAAGTAATTGCCAAGCAATGTACTTTTCTGGTCATTCTGTTATTTCAATTTTGAGAAAGTTCTGCTCGGAAAAATATTATCTGCTGACCATGTAAATTATATGGAAATTATTCGTTATCACAATTTTATTCAAATTTTGAAAATTATAATTTAAAGTTTGTTAATAAAATAATTCGTATTTTTACAAAACCCTCTTTGGGGTAACTTTTTACGTGCTGCCAGTGCAAAATGTACGAAAACAGCTGGAAACTCGAGACTTTAAGTGACAGCATAGACCCGGTGCCCATATATAAAGCCTACTTCTTCAAGATAAAAATCGAACAAATTTGACAGCATAGACCTAGACGCAGAACAAAAGTTGGGAGGAGATCAATACTATGACTCAATTTCTCTGCCGGAGTATTGGTTTAGTGGTCGTATTTCCTTAGAGATTTCTGATTTCAAAATCCTCAGAAATCCATCTATCCATAATCCTACTGAACGACTTTTAAACAGGTTGTAATACCACATAACTTTCACTGCAGAAAAGCATAGAATGCTAAAGAAGATCTAAAGAAGAACCTAACCTTTTCAACTTACAACATTTATTTTGAATTAGTACAAATATTCAAAAACAAATAAATATAGTAGAATGAGTTGAGCCTGGTAAAAACAAAAGTGAACACAACCATACCTTTTCACTCGATTATGTTGAAATCTAATGCCGTCCAATAAAATCCTTTAAACTTTTGGAATAAGATGATACTGCTCCACAACACATGTACATCTAAGAAATCTAAGGTACAGGGTAGTTTAATCCATCTGTATCAAAGGAGCAGCAGGGTACAGAGATGATAATGTGCAGGATGTTTCGCCATGCATGAAAAAACGGAATTTTTGTACAAAATCGTTTATAAAAATTAAACAATTCGATATATCATTATGAAAATCAATAGGGTGCTATTTTGATAGTTAAGCAATTGATTGAAAGAAGAATTACCAAAATCAGTCAAGAATTGAGACTTGGGTCGGACACGCATGCAATTTTTCAAAGGCCACTTTACATATATAATATTATAAAGCACACATCTCAGTAGGGAAAATTGAGGTATATGATCATTGAGATTAAGGTACATATCAGCAGCAAATTAAAGTCGGAGTACAGTTTTTCTTCTACAAAAGGCTAGCCTTCGTCTTTTTTGATACCATCCTGTAAGTCGTGTATCGGGTTTTATTCAAATTCAGGGAATTTTAAATGCAGTTCGCTTCCCTTCTTAGCAAGAATATGTTCGTTCTCTTTAGATCGATCCTTTTGCTCTACCACCCTAAAGGTTTAATGAAAAAACAAAAATGAAAATAATGAGACTAGATCCAGTTTCTTAAGAACACTGTCATAAAATTTCCATTTTCCATTTCCATTTCTTGTCGCCTAGATTTTAAATTTCTACCTGATGATTTAAAGAAATATATAATATACCGACTAATATAGTAACTTCCCTCTTACCATTACCCTTGCCTTATTGCCTGCCAAGGCTGTGCTTATGCATCATAGCGCATCATCCGAGATTTGGGGTTAGCATAGAAAAAAAAACTTCAAACCTTTTTCGCCAACAAAATGTGTGATGAGAAGCAAAAATATCCAAACAACTAAGTCCTTGCCCATTTCAGGTAAAACCCAGTGGCTACAATTCTTCCCAGAACAATATATTTGGGAAATGTACCGATATGTGAAAACAAATAAATATCACCTCTCCATGTAGAACCCCTGCAAATACCTTTCCTTTTTACAATAGGTCCAAAATGCACAGAACTATTTTCAGAGATTAATCGAAGCAATTTCTCACGTCACATGGATGAATGAGCGCCATACGAAATGGCACAAGAACTACTATACGAACGTGCAGGCAGGAACTAAACTGCAATCGTTACTATACTGTATTGTACACTACTTATTGCTTCGTTCGTGATATCTGGCAGAAGATTGATATAACCTCGGGTTGTGACACCCAATAAAAAACAACTGAGTCCTTCTCATGCAATTCGCCTTTATTTAAACAGTTCTTTTGATATAGGACATGCCATGTAACTACAGACATCTGCATAGAATGCCTATAGTTTTGTAAAGGACATAAGTAAACAATACAAGCAGGACACGATCGAATCCAATTAAGATTTAATTGAACTGATTGGTTTTTAGACAAGGATTTTTTGTTCGATTAATGCCTTGACACAAATTCATGGTGTTTTAATAAATTTCCCTTAAATAGCTTAGTTTATGCGAGTACGAAGCAATATTATGTTATATGGTAATACAAGGATATTATGAGTTGATGATGAAAATACTTTAATACCTTGAGAAATCGTCAATCAATCTAGGGAACGTCAGCATTAACGAAAATATTTGACGTTTAAACAAAACATTTTACGTGATAAAATGGAGTTTTAAAACTGAACGTAAATATGAAGGGATTCAAAATATGTAAAAAAAATTTTTAAATAACATTTATATTTGGACCAATTTTTCGGATGTTGATTAAACACATAGAAAAAGTCTTACCGATTTTACTCACTTAACGTTATTTCCACCTACTGATCTTACTAATAAGGACCTTATACTTGACGATTCCACGATTCGAAGACTAATATCTAACCTGGTCGATGACTTCTTGTGAGCCCCGGACGGTATTCCTACTGCCTTCTTTAAAATATGTGGTTCGTCTATTGTGTCGATCCTCAGCTATCTCTAATTTATCTACTTGTTACGTCACTTTTCCGAAAGGGAAAGATTATTCACTAGAAACAGTGAATGTGCTTATCGAAACAGAAACAGAGCACTTGATGTTTTCATGAGATGCGTAAATGGTGATCTTTCCAAAATGTTAATTATACAAAAACCCCACACCCTTTCAGAAGCCTACCCTTCCTGCCTGGAAATCCAAAATTTAAATTTTAGAAATACAACTAAACGTAAACCCAACTTAAATAACTCAGTGACTGCGCCCATTAATCAATTTTTTTCTCCTGATTACTATTATATTATAATCACCCAAACCAAAAATACCCCCAAAACCAGCTCCACGAGCTCTACCAAGGAACTTACCATTTAATCAAAGAAACGAGGCTTATAATATACGACAAGAGAAACATTCTCAACCACCTCCAAGGCCTATTCAACAAAAACCCCCAGTCCCGATGGAAGTTGACCGATCCATTCAAGGCAAACAAATCGATTACATGAACCTTCCAGTAGGTAATTATTCAACTTACAAAAGATATTATAATTGCGAAAACTATCCTCGTAAACAACAGAAAGTTAATATCTTAGAAACGCAAGCTGGCCCATCTTACGAAGATTACATTGAAACCTGTGAGAATGAGTTTAATGAAGAATATCCTGTGGAAATCGACGAAGAGAATCCTGAACTAAATTTTATGAAGGAAGCCTCACTAGCCAGCCATACTTAGAATATAAACCGCGCGATGGTAAGATCCTCAAGTTCTTAATAGATACAGGAGCTTATCAAAATTTTGTCAAACGCGAGTTAGCAATAAAAACCAACAGAAAATCCTTTCACAATTCAGTCGGCTGCAGGAGAAATAGTGATAAAAGAGAAAATTTCGGGTAAATTCTTTGTAAGTATCGGCGTTAATACGTTAATAAATTTCTTTGTATTACCTGGACTAAAATCATTCGACGGAATTATTGGGGACGATACTCTAAAAGAAATGGAGGCAGTAATTGACAGAAAAATAATCTCATGATAATTAAACGAAATATCATATTACCTCTGAAAGAGAAACAATCCAACCACGTTAACAATCTAGAAATCAGGGATAAACATCTAGAACCACGAACTAGAGGAAAATTATACGACATAATAATAAAATACAAAAAGTTGTTCGAACCAATAAACGATCACGAAGCAGCAATTACAAAGCTGAAATCAAAACAACAACGGACGCACCAATTTACACTAAATCGTACCCTTATCCAGCCAATATGAGAGGCGACATGGAGCGTCAAATTAAGAAGCTTCTGCAGGACGGAATAATCAGGCCCTCTAAGAGTCCCTATAATTCACCGATCTGGATCGTTGAAAAGAAAATGGACGCTTCAGGAGAAAAAAAAATATAGAATGGTGATTGACTTCAAAAGATTAAACGCTGTAACAACATCTGATACCTATCCCATACCTGATATATCCAACACAATAGCTCGATTTAACATCGGGGTTTCACCAAATAAGAATGAAAAAGGAGGATATCCCAAAAATTGCGTTTTCCACTATGAATGGGAACTACGAATTTACAAGGCTGACTGAAAAAATGCACTGAATGGACTGAAAAATGCGCCCGCGATATTTCAGAGAATGTTTGACGATATTCTTAAGGAATACATCGGAAAAATATGTTATGTCTACATTGATGACATAATTATCTTTGGGAAATCTGAATCCAAACATCTACAAAACATCGAACAAATATTTGCGAAACTAAAAGAAGGTAATTTGAAGGTAAACTTGGACAAAACAGAGTTCCTAAAAACGGAAACAGAGTTTTTGGGGTTTATGATTACCAACAAGGAATTAAACCGGACGAAAAAAAGGTTTCAGCTATAAAAAGGATCAAACCACCAGACAACCTGAAGGATTTGAAAAGCTTCATCGGACTAACATCATGTTACCGACGTTTTGTTAAGGATTTTGGAAAAATCGCCAAACCACTGACCAACCTCACTCGAGGAGATAATGGACAAATCAAATCGAACCAATCTAAAAAAATCAAAATTCACATGGGAGAAAACGAACTGAAAGCGTTTAATGACTTGAAGCAACTTCTATCATCTTCGGAAATATTGACTTTCTCTGACTTCACAAGGCCATTCATTCTTACAACGGATGCCTCCGATCATGCGATTGGAGCAGTGCTCTCGCAGTTAGAGATTGGTAAGGGTAAACCTATTACCAAAGATTACTCTACTAGATAAACGGCTTCGAACAAACTAGTAAAAAAAATTTTGCTTGCTTTTTTATATTTCCCGCATCGGGCAACCCTGCAGTCAGAATTAAAAATTTGTTTTCCGGGAGAGTTTGTGGATAAGGGACAAGTATACTTTTCTTATGTTTGTTTACAAATGCCAAATGTTCTTCACTCATTAAAAGATCAGAATACATTGACGGTTTCAAAGTCTCTTACGCACACGAGTAACTAGCTCAGTCACGTGCTTCACATGAATTCTTTTTATTGGTGGTACTTTTTACTTCATTTCTCTCTTCGACAAGATTTAGCGGTACTTTTTTGACAGAAATATGTGATTCTCTCCGAATGAGAACAGAATTTTGACAGGAATAAGTGATTCTCTCAAATAATTTTGACAGGAATAAATGACTGCACACTACCTGTACTCTTTATTTGCATGTATATTCTTATGACTTTAAAATCTGAATATATTTCGTTTTACTGTGGTGCCAGTGTTACTTTTTCAAGATTAGCTGGGTATTTTAGGGAGCCGGTTATCTAGTAGTTAGTAATCTTTGCTATTACCTTCATATCCAGGTCCCTCAATAAAACGGAGGAGAATTACGCAACGAACGAGAAGGAGATGCTAGCTATAGTTTGGGCTCTAGATAACCTGCGAAATTACCTCTATGGAGCAAGAAAAATTAAAATTCTAACTGATCATCAACCACTAACGTTTAGCCTAAGTAATAGGAACAACAACGCTAAATTGAAAAGATGGAAATCGAGAATAGAGGAATATAACTACGAGCTTGCTATAAACCAGGTAAAACCAATCATGTCGCGGATGCACTATCTAGATTAAAGTCATATGCAAATGTTCTTACATCAGACCCGGACCAGACAATACACAGCGCAGAGGAGGATAGTTCCGTTCTGATTCCACACTGTGAAGCCCCCATAAATGCATTTAAAAATCAACTGATCATACAAGAAGAAAGAACTAATGTTCGCGCATATGAGGAACCCCATCCAGGATACCACCGACACTACATAAAGCTTGAAGAAATAAAGAAGGAAAATCTCACAGAGATATTACGAGAATTCCTTAATCCAAACATTCTCAACGGACTCAAAATTCCAGAACAGTATATTCAATTACTACAGGAAACCTATAAAGAACACTTTAGTAAATTTAGAATCCGCATAACACAAAAGGTCGTCAAAGATGTCACAAACCAGGAAAACAAATTCCGAATAATTGATGGAGAACATAGGAGAGCGCATAGGAATTTTGATGAAAATAAAAACCATATACTAGAGCAATACTACTTCCCCCATATGGCGAGCGAATTTAAAAAATATATAAAATCTTGATAACTTTTGTGGAGAGCTTTTCGAAAATAATTCAACCAGACACTTAAATGGCAGCTATGTTATACAATACCATAGTGAAACGGTGAAGATCAACAATAGAGAATTCATCAGCAATGAGATGAAATCATTTCAAGTCCTACCACCAATACTGAACTTGATTTCAAAATTTTCTTAAAACTAAGCTGCAAATCTGAGGTTTTGCTATTTGATATTCGTGGCATTTACCTTAAAAGTAAATTTCCACAATATCATTTTGCTGCATCGTCTACGCCAGCGGGGTGTATTTGGTGGGTGTCATGTGGCTATGTTGACTGAGTTAACTCCTCCCTACTGAAGTATCTGCGTCCCGCAGATTAAATGTTCACCCTAAGCGGTTGAACGTCCTGGATGCTGCCAGCTATTGTCATTGGAAATGGTGTGGGTGGAATGATCTCCAATTTGGCCTTTTTTCTTTTGAACTTGTAGGCTATAATAACGGTAAGTATTATTATTATTATTAGAACTGTTATTAAACTTATATCTGTTAAAAAGGATATGCCGTGATTAGTTAGGAGAGTTCGGAGCTGACGCCTATTTTCTAGGTGCAGGTCATGAAGGTAATCTTTAGACTTTTTTCGATCGGGCTGGTTTGCAGTATTGGTGGTAGGACTTAAAATGATTTCATCTCATTGCTGATGAATTCTCTATTGTTGATCTTCACCGTTTCATTATGGTATTGTATAACATAGCTGCCATTTAAGTGTCTGGTTGAATTATTTTCGAAAAGCTCTCCACAAAAGTAATCAAGTTCAGAATAAATCGGGAATTGTAACTAATCGGATTGTTTCATTTTTTTTCGTGAATAACAAATAAAATTTGTTAACTTATATGATTCTTTTTCTTTTTTTAATGTTCACCCACCTTAAAGTTGCTCTTTCTTAGCCTCAAAAAGCAAATCGCATTAAATTTAAGTCGATAATTGTTTTTATTGTTTCCATATAAATTAAACTCTTGGGTAAAAATTAGAATTTGCTACTACATATATAAGAAAACGACATATTTTGTTGCTTTTTAATAAGCACATACATTTAAATTTGCACAATTTAACTTGCAAATAATTGTTGTTGTTGAAACATCTGTATATACAAACATCACAAACAACTCAAATGTAAAATATAAACTGATTACAATTATGAAGCTTAAAACAAAATAAGTCTCGCATTTATGAAAGCGGAAACGACTTAAATTTTCTTTCAGCAAAACCCTCTCCTACCCGTATTACGTTTTATTCTGAGTTCGGTTTCTTATGAAATTTTCTTAAATTTTTTCCGAGTACATAATGAAGAGAGTTGTTTGGAAACATATTATTACGCATATGAACCCCTCAAGTGCATGCTAAATTTATGTGGGTACTTCAAGTTCAACACTTACCCGAACTTATATCTTCACCTGAAATATTCAGATATCAGGCACGAGTTACCTTCCATATTTTAGAAAATATGGAAAATTTTCACGTGAAAATGTAAATCCACAAAAGAGATGAAAAACCTTGTCACACGTGTACTCAATAACATTTCTAAGAAAACACATGGAACCGCATAAGCATATTTCAAATTAAGTTTAATTAGCTGCACAAGATTGAAAATTTTCATAATGCGTTCAAGAAACGCGGGCAGCCAAGGAGACAAATCATATGCCGTAAATTGTAATAAGTTTTGAGGTTCTTTTAAACACCCCACGTATGAAGTATTCAATAGCTTTGAAAAAACTGAAAAACTCCTAAAAATGGATTTTCCAGATAATCCTCGGTAGCAATATACAAGATTTGATGAAGATCAAGTCAAGGCAGGGGAAGATTCGTCTTGGGAATATGTGTGTGATAGGGAGCTTACCTTGTATAATCTAGGGCAATCTCCTTACCGTTCCTAGGGCAGAATCAAATTGTTATTATACATCCGTGCAAATCTCGCTGTAGATGTGTACGTGTGCTTGTGTGCATCTAAAGTGGGTTCATCCGATTTCATCTTGTCAATAGGTATACTGATAGAAGCAAGAAAGAGCTATGTACATCAGTATATTTAGCAGACCGATGTACATATACTTGAACTGTTGAGGGCTCCCGAAATTGAGGCAAAAATAGTGTCCTGGCTTAAATATTTTATCGAATTTCATGAGCCTTTTTCTAAGCAAGAAGCTCCGTAGAAGATATGAACCCCAAATTCAATGGGGGAATGATTTGTCTTGTGTCAATAAAACCAAGGCTCCTTTTGTATACTTTGCGAATTTTTGATAAATTTAATCTTACAAATAATTTTGTGGAAGATTGCAAAACTATAAATAGATCAAAACCAATTATAGGAAAACAGAAGTTATTTCACCGCCATAATCTTTGACAGGTTCTATAACGCTCGAATCGTGCTCGAAATTCAATAACGTAATCGTTTGACAACAAAAGATAAACTAGACTAGACATTCCACATCTAACTATATATGCAATAGGGGCTTATCTGACACTAAACAAATTTACAACAATTTGAATTTGAATAAAGTATTCAAATTCAGAGATTTCGTTTTCAATCATAAAACGAGATGTGAATTCGAAAATGTTTATATTTGCAATAGGCATTTTCCAATCGAGTAGATTTATTACTAAAATTGTTTTCCATTTGTCTTGTGCTCTCAAGTCATACACCTTCCACTGCTTTAACATCGACACCTGCTATAGATTTTCCTGGCAATGTATATAAACGCGTCTGTACTTAAAGTGAAAGAACAAAGGTCGATGCATAAGCAAAGTGTTAAATAAGTGCGTATTCGTGTACAACAATGCCTTATTATGTTGATTTGGCAAAGAAAACATTTATTACGTGTCACCAACAAATGATCAGAAATACAAAAGCGAATTACACTTCCAAATGACATAAAGCTCATAGCTGGTATTTATTAAAAGTTCCTTTTACGACGAAAACATCTGCATTTCTCTAGCCCAGAAGGTGCGAAAACTCTGCTGAATAAGAAGGACTCTTTAAAAACACATTATTCTGTTTTCTTGTTTTGCGTAATGACTGCAAGCCCTCTTAAAAGAGGATAAATGTAAAATAACGCTTTAGTACCATTTCTCAAGACAATTTCAATTTCAAACTACCCAACATGGTCCACATTTGCATAAAGCTACGAAATAATCTGGTACAGGCAGAGCAAACAATTCGCTCTTTTATGATATTAGATATTTGAATATTAGAAAAGAAAGAAAAAATTTAGGTTGTTTCATGGAAATTATTATTAAGGCCACATTTTTGGGTGTCTTTAACCAGATTTGATTCCATATTTTGTGGATTCCAGAGAAGGTAGGTATTAAGCCATTTTATTGCAAAGCGAAGAAGTTTTTTTTGTTTAAATTGCGAAATGTAAATTTTTTGAAAACGATTATTTCTTCTTATTTCCTTGAATCATAATATTTGGAGATATCTTAGAAACTATATTACCAATTCCACAATTTTCGCACGAAAGCACATTCTCGTGGTACGCAGCCTTCAGTTCAAATCGAGGTTGTGAAACGAAAAGACATTGCTGTAGACTCTTGAGCCTTTTGGATATCTGGCCAATCATAACCATGTCACGAAAGTTAGAATTATTAGTATTTTTGAGGTTTGAGAGGTTGCTAGTTATGTGTAGTCCCTCTGATAAAAATTTCATTGAGTTGGGAAGTTCCGTCTTTCATATAAGTATCATGCGTACCAGCTCAAAAAACACCCAATCTTCGTGCCATTGGCTGAAAGCCTTCTGACGCTGATGGCTTCACACCATAACTTATGGCTGCTCCACATCATGTTCTGTCCTTTCTGGACTCCGTTTTGTTATTGCCATTAAAGCTAGCAGATTTTTGGATCTGGTATTTTCGGCCGACCCCGATGGTATGTTAGTAAATAGATGTCTTATCTCGTTGATCTCGGAATCCTCTCATCATTCCGCTCTTGGTCATTACGTACTTCGATGTTCTGGACAGATCTTCCATTTTACTTCGTGGCTGCTTCTTCAACTTCAAACGGCTGACTCCTGACTTGTGGCTGGGACAATGAGTTTTGAGAGAATGATGTCAATCTGCTTCTGGTGATGATGTCCTTTTTGCATCTTTTGACCGATGTATCCCTATTTGTATAGTTCATCCCTGTCTTGTACCTCGAGGTATCTAAGAAACTTGATGGGCAAAACCTGGAGGAGATTCTGTGCCTTAGGAAGGGACGAGTATTACCTGTCTTAATCAGATCTTTGTCATCGGTTTTCCTCTCAGCAGCAGGTCTTTATGCCAAATTCTTGGCCAGCATGAAAACCAGGGCCGCCGAGAAGGGGGAGGCGAAGGGGGTAAACCCCCCCGTCCCGTCATCTAAGTCATCAACAGAAAAAATTTTCCATTTTAATTATATAAAAAAAATGTTTTACGGTCGAAAAAATGTAATATACTAGACAGATTTTAAATTGAAAGTCACTCATTCGATTGTATATGGGCCCGTAAATGTTTAGTCCTGGACCCGATATTCCTTTTGTGGGGGGACCGTATGTGGTACCCCCCGGGCCCGAATTTTGTTTTTGCGGGCCTGAGCTGACCCTAAGCAATTCTGGAAGTTTATTGACTCCGAGCGTAACTGCGATATCTATTCTTCCTCTTTAATTTATTATTATTGTTATTGCGATGATCCCTCTACAATTGCAAATTTCTTTCCAGGTTTTTCCCGCACTGCCTTCAGTGAATCAAACTGTGAAATTATCTCTACTGATTTTACCCATTCGACGAGGTTGCCGCCCTTTTTTCCACAGGTCTAGTGACCTAGAATTCGAGACGCATCTGTTGCTGAGTACCTGTATAATCTGTCGGATGGCTTCTCGGCGGGGAGCCGCCGTCAATCTTGGTTACTTTTTTAGAACATGTCAACGGCTGCTGTCGGCTTTCTTTCTTATTTATCAGCGACGTACTTCTCATTCACATATTTTCTGTCAGCAATTCTTTCAAATAGACAAATCAACTACAACCAACATTCTTGAATTCCTGAATTACATACTCTTTGCCGGCCATTGAATCAGGCAAACAGGTAGATTGTATATTTATAAATTTTAGCAGGACCTTCGATAGGATTGATCATAGTATTTTTGTTCATAAGCTATTCATGCTTGGGTTTCCTTCTCGTTTCTTCGAATAGTTATATCCTTATTTGTGTGGTCGCAAGCAGCGCATCCTGTTTCGAGGAGATCTTTCAGCTCATATCTTTGTCACTTCTGTGATGGCTCAGGACAGCATCCTTGGTCCCAAAGTTTTCCGTAATGTTTCTTATGACTATAACGGTGATTTACTGAACACTAATTTGGCCACACTTTGTGAACGATTTGTTCGCAATCTGTGGATGTTACTATCTTGGGCAGAGGCTAAGAATTTGGGTGTGGTTCTCAACTCTCGTCCTTTTCTTCGAGGATGATATGCCTCCAATCGTTATAAAGACCCATACACTGGAATGCTGGAATATGCCAGCCCTGTGTGGGCTCCCTATTTCGCTGCACATATTGACATTGAGGCGGTACAGAACGGATTTCTAAGGGTTGCAATCCGTGGTCTTTCCTGAAATGACCTTGTCGCGCTTTCCCCTTATCCTGATCGTCTAAAGCTCATTTCTCTGGAATTCCTTGAAAAGAGACTCAATATTGCCAAAATATCTTGAATTTACTGTAAAAATATATTTAATTTACTGCAGGGATCGATAAACTCATACAAATTACTGAAGGCACTGATCATCTCTATTCCGCCCTAGCTCCTGCTTTTCTTTCACCGTTAAATCTGGAGAGGGCCTAAAAGTTGGCTTCTTTGTCCTTTGATGTAAACGGTTTTGCATGGTTCGACGAGAAATTTTATATGCTTTAGCTGTCCCTTTTTTAGTTTCGCTTTTTGCAAATTGTCCTCAGAATATTTCTTTTTACCTCGCATTTCGTAACTGTAAATTGTCATGTTAATTAAACTAAAATTACATGCTCTTGACTTGGTTGACGTAATCATACAATGAAACCAAAGAACTTTTAGTGTTTCACACCCACTCTCTTTTCTGAAAACCATAAAACGTTCAGTCGTCGGTGGAGTATGTGATAAGGTATCGATCTTTCAATCCAAAGGTCATAGGTCCGAATCACACTGGCCGCGAACCATGGTTGTTTTCTACTGACAACAGATTAACATATAAAGGCCGTTGGAAGAAAAATTGCAGAAAAATATCAACCTTAAATTGTAAGTCCACTATAAATTTTCTCTTCATTCGGATGAAGCTCTTCTCCCTCCCCATGCCTCACAAGGGATTATGTGAACTAGAGTGGGAGATGTAACGTTACCTGTAAAATACCGCTATGTATCGGATATTGTAATAACTTTTACCAGTCTAACTAATTTAGCATCAAGAAAACGTACAAAATAAATACTATGTATGTTTATGTAGAGACACCTGTTATCAACGTCTTTGCAATTTTAAATGAATGCGTGGACTGAATAACTGGACATTAGAATCTTGTTAACAGTCTTATATTCAAACACAATAAAAGTATCAGTATATGTATTATCGTTTTCCTTGTTATTTCTAAGAATGTTGTTGCGGGCCTCGCCACTGGTGGGGAATTCGGGATTGAGAAGTTTATCCTATAATTTAATGGCTAAGAGTTGCCTGCTTAAACAGCAGATTAGTTTTCAAACGTCAGCTTATAGTCAACATAGACTTAATGCTCGAAATTATACTTGACGTTTAGTTGAAAAAATCCTTCCATCTGATGAAAAAAAATAAAATATCATGTTTGTGATTTCTTGATTTGGATTAACAATTGTTGTGGCAGCTGTTATTTGTTTTTAACGCAACTCATGGTTTTCTGTTATAACGTGTTTGCTTACTGTTCTTTTCCGCTTCGATGTGACGCGCATGATTTGTTTACTGTTTACATCTGATCTGTGCTGTGTTCGTTTTGCCTGTGTTTTTATTTGACTGCATCGGTCTGTGTTCTTGTTTAGTTAATTGCTTATTTTTTTTTCTTTTCTTGCGGGTTTCCTGTAATTTTTGAAACTTGAGTGAGTGATCATTTTTTTCCCTATTTTATTTCTTTTTCTTTTGATTGTATTTTTGTGGATGGTCGATTCTTTCTTTTTTCTTTTATTTATTTACTTTTATTTATTTATTTCGTCGATGCGCTCTCCGGTGACCTCTCTCTCGTTGCCGGTAAGGTTAACGGCTTCTCTTCTCGCTGAGCTGACCTTCATCTTCTGTCGGACGACACATACACCTTGTCCAATAAAATGGATAGGTTGTTGGCCATAGTTGACACTCTTGAGTCAAACTCTGGTGTCCTCTTGGCGAGGTCGCAGGAGATGTCCTCACGAATGTTGTCGCTGTCGGGCTCTCAGGACGATATTCATGCCTCTCTTGTTGGCCTCGACCCGAGCGTGTCTTCTTCAGCGGGTCCATCACTCATCCTCCCCATTGTCGACGACATCCCCCGCGGTGTAAAGCAGGTAAAATGTGACCTGAGTGCTTGCTCTGAGGCTGTATCCGCTAACTCCAAGGTGCTGGGCTCTATTGCTTCTGACCTAAGTGTCCTGTCCTCGCATCACTCGGCTTCTTCTCGAATGCAGCCTTCTGCTTCGCCGCCCTGCACCGAACCCCATCCTTCTTCTCCTTGTGCCACTTCTGCCTGCGAAAGTCTAGAAACTTCTTCCTCGGGGCTGGCGGTAGTTCCACCACCTTCTCGCTCTGTGGACAATGCTGCTCGTGTTCCCCCTGCATCGGACCCAGCTGGGAACATATCTCCTGGCCCCCCTCAGTCTGGCCCTCAGCCATCGCATGACACAATTAAGATCAATAAATGTTTATAGAAATGAGGGTTTCACCTTGAGGATTGCGCAACCACCGCGGTCCTTTTTTGTTTCCCGTCTTGATCCCTCGACTTCCGTTGACGACATTGTTGGTTACGTGAGGGAGAGGAGTGGTGGTGATGACTCAGCACTCCTCCGTTGTCAATTTCTAGGATCTCGCCATTCTCAAGGACTCATGTCGTCTTTTAAGTTGACATCGTCCCCAGAACTTTTTGAGATAATGTCTGCCCCCGATTTCTGGCCCGAGAATATCATTGCGCACGAATTTGTGCCCCGCCGTAGGGTCGCGGGGGACACTCAGAATAGAACTTCTACTACCAACCAAAAAAACTTGAAACGCTATCCCTTTACTACCAAAATGTAAGGCGACTAAGAACAAGATCCAGCCAGTTATTTCAGTCTTCTCTTGCCTGCTGTTACGACGTCATCGCTCTGACCGAAACCTGGCTTCATTGCGGTTTTACTGATGCTGAAATTCTTGAAGAGTCCTATCAGATTTTTCGTAAGGATAGATACTCTGATTCCATGGCACGTGGAGGTGGCGTGTTGGTTGCATGCAAATCGCACTTGGATTGCAGTTTGGTTGATATCCCTGCTTTATCCGTCACGCTCACAATCGAGCTCTTAGCTCTTAAGATAGCTCTGGGAAAGATGAATATATTCCTTCTAGATCAGTACGTTCTTGATTTTAAAAGGGCGGACTTCTCTGATCTTTCGAACAGGATTCTCTCAACTGATTTCCCATCTCTTTTTCATGAAAACGATATCGACGATTGCGTTTCCGTGTTTTATGATAGGATTTATGACCTGTTTAATACGTGTGTACCACTTAAACGGGTGAGATCATCCTCTCATTCTCCCCCGTGGTATACTAGGGAACTACGGAGTCTTAAGAATAAAAAAATCGGTTATGGAAAACCTACTTAAGCAGAAGCACGAATGCTTCTTAGCGTTATCGTCATCTTTATACAGTGAATACCTTGATAATGTTCGCAGTAGCTTGCACAATGATCCTCGTACCTTTTTGAAGTTTGTAAATCTGAAAAAGAAAACTGATAATTATCCATCTACAATGTGGTATAATGGATCCTCTAGTTGTAGCGCGCCTGATATAGCTGACAACTTTGCATTGTTTTTTGAGGGTGCCTTTTTATCAGGCAACTTTGTGCCTTCCCTGGAAGAGTTTGGTCATATCCAAAATTGTCCTTCTACCTCCATTTCTTTGCCCATTATATCTCGTGACATTATCATGAATGCTATCAAGGAACTCAAACTGGACTTTTCTTTTGGTCCTGATGGTGTTCCACCTGTATTGTTGAGATCCTGTTCTGATGCTTTACTCACTCCATTGGAACTCATCTTCAACAAATCTCTTCAGGCCGGCAGATTTCCTACCTTATGGAAGAACTCCTTTATAATTCCTGTTTATAAAAAGGGGCTTAAAAACTCCATAAAAAATTATAGGCCAATCGCGAAGCTTTCTTGCATACCCAAGTTGTTTGAATCTGTTATATACTCACAGCTTGTTGGGCAGTGTAAGGGGTTAATCTCATCTAATCAACATGGCTTTCTGCCTGGTAGATCGACAACAACCAACCTTCTTGAATTTACATCACACATTATCTCTGCCTTCCAACAGGGGCTCCAGACTGACTGTGTCTACACCGACTTTAGCCTTTATTGCGCGACTGGATCTGCTCCTACTTAAAAGATAGGACTTACCGTGTCTCTTTCCGTAATACTTTATCTAGAGTCGTTAGGGCTTCATCTGGTGTACCGCAAGGTAGCCATCTGGGGCCGCTGCTGTTTATTCTTGCCATTGACGACATTGTCCCTCTGATTAAGCACTCCAAAGTTTTAATCTATGCAGATGATATGAAGATTTTCTCATGCGTTAGAAACAGTTATGATTCTTCCTGCATTCAGGACGATTTGAATACCTTCAGGGGTTGGTGTGCCACAAATGGACTGCACCTTAACCTGGATAAATGTGAAGTTATGTCATTTTCTAGGAATATCAATCAGCTCGACTTTGATTATACCGTTGCGGAGTCCGTTACGGACCTCGGTGTAATGCTAGACAAGAAACTCGATTTCACTCTGCACATAAACCGTCTCGGAGTAATTCAGTCCTTGGCTTTGTTAAGCGGTGGTCAAGGGAGTTTTGTGATCGACAGACACTTATTCACTAATTTTTTTCTTTAGTTAGACCAATTCCTGAGTACGCATCTCAGGTTTGGTCTCCTTGCTATGCTTTTCATTCTAGACGCATTGAGTCGGTGCAGCGGAACTTTGTTAGGTTCGCTCTAAGGGACCTCCCATGGAATGATCCATTAAGGTTTCCTCCTTATGAGGATCGCCTCCGATTGCTTAATATGCACTCGTTAGAGGAACGTCGTAGAATTGCTGACCTAGTATTTATTCATCAGCTTTTGAACTTGAATATAGATTCTCTCACTCTTGCAAGTTTGGTTACTTTTAGGCAAACCCCGTATGGCTTAAGGAGATTGCCCTTACTACATGTTATCCATTCGTGCTCTTACTATGGTATGCATGAGCCTATTAACCGCATGTGTAGAGCCGTGAATTTGTGTCCTATTTTTGACCTGGCTCTTACTAAAGATTTGTTTAAACGATCTCTGTTGTCTTTGACGATCTCTGTTCTTTGTTCTTCGTGGGAGCCTCATTCATCTCAATATTTGTTATATTCTGGTGAATATGTCAATTGATTCCAGGCCTCTGCCTGTGAAGTGCGGCTTCTGAGTAAGAAGGGTTAATTCTTAAAAAAAATTAACAATACCTGGTGAGAATTAAAGTGACCGTCGATTTCCGTCAGGCAAACTTTTAGAAAGTGCCTTTAACATTCTTAAGATGTAACACATTTTTGAAAATAAAGCCAGGATTATTATATAAAAAACAATGGGAAAACTGATGTTGGTATGATTTAACCCTAAAGCGTGTGTATCATCAATAAATGTTAGACAAGGTAGCGTGGATCCTGTTAATAAATTTTTCACATGAAAACAAGGGTCCCATCAATGGACGTTCTCTTAATTGTCGCCATCACTAATTAAAGTTTCATTCAATTCTATCCAATTGCGTGAGTTAAAATTTGCCTTTTTTAAAATTACTTTTCAGATTTTTTAAGAACATTTTATGCCAATTTTATCACCCATCTCATCCTTTAAGCTTCAAAGTAAAAAGAAATTCTAAGTTCATTTTGCAACTTCATGAACTTGAACTTACCTATTACGATTGAATGAATTACAAATTACAAAGTATCGAAATTTAATGATTTGAATTTCAGCTCTAGGACGAATAGACTTATGTAATACTTTCCTTGTTTAATCCTCAGTTTGGGCTAATTAAATATGCAGCACGCGCCCTACGCGAAATGGAAAAAAGAAAAACCCGAGGAACTTTACTGGGTTTAATTCACATTTCAAAAAATGTAAGACAACTTGGTTGTCACTCTCTCTCTCTAAATTCGTAACCAAATTCCTCTGCTGCATTTAAATTACTCTCATTATACGGGAGAACATTAAATCTAGCACTGAAAGTATTGTGTATAACTCAAAGAACTATTCCTGTTCTTGTGCATTCTTTCAATTTTGTAGAACAACCTGCAGGAGAAGTCTCTACGTTACCAGAATTATCTTCCTTTTAATGGGACTATTTAACTTAGAAGAAAAAACTTGACCAGTAATAAGCCAAGGCAAATAGTCCCTGCGAATGACTGCAAGTTCTGGGAAAATTGTCATGTCCAGCAAAAATATTCTCTAATTGGACGGTTGCAGCTAATTACTTTGGTTCTACGATCACGTGCTTCCAATTATAATATGTCCAGCAATGGAATGTCATTGCAATGATAATTAAGTGGTTTTTCTTGCATGATTTAACTTTTAAATGTGGTGGGGATATGTTTTTTTAACAATGCATAACGATATAGAAAATGACCGTACTCATTGTGTTGACTAGGGACGAAAATCTAGTAAGAGATTATATCCAGTTTCGGTCAAAGTAATAAAGGAAATTTTCCCCGAACCCTGACGAATCCTGCAGCGTTTACAATTTAATTATTAAAAAGGGTTAAACAGGTCTGTATCCAATATGGTAAAGCGTTGTATGTTTACTCTGTTGGGTGGCTACGAGACGATATAATGGCCTCCATCAAATCATCCTCATTAGTGTAATTAGGTGCAATTCACTAAATTTTGTTTGCGTTAATCTATAAATCGGCTGAAAATTATAGTGAATGTTTATGCTAACGAGGTAACGTTTTAATGTGGGTGGAAATATATCATGGTTTACTGATTTTACAAATCAATAAATTTCTTTCCTTCTAATTACTTTGTGTAAATTTAGGATTAACTTCGATATCGTATACGAAATTACGTCCAATTTTCGGTGTCTTGTATAGGCTCCGGATGGAGATTTATGGTCGGAAAACTAATTAAATGATTTTCGTGTGCATGTGTGCCGTCGTCGAGAATTGAAGCTACAACCAAGGGCAATATATATTTCTTTGTCCTACCTGCTCCTGTTACCTCGATGCTAAAGATTTTATGAAAAAGCCTGCAATATTTTTATATTCGAATGATATGATGATGCAATACAGTTCGTTAATATCAAGAAATATCTACGCCTTTAACACCACTACTATTTATTACAGCTTTCCGAAGAGGTCTACTTTAAGGCAAAATCAGTTAACTTAACTTGTAATTGGGGTCTTCGAGTGTTCCTTGGGGATCCATGCCAAAGCTGCAATGAAAGCTAAGCTGCCGTCAAAATTTGCACAAGCAATCTTTACATTGCATCATGAAGATATATAATATGGAGGTTACTGGCAACAACTTAAAGTAATGTAATGGAATCGTCAGGAGATAATAGAGGTATTTTATAGATAGGGTGTTTTAAGTGGTGAAGAAAAACCTGCAATAGAGGTAGAGGAAGGGATAGCTGATTGTCATGAACAAAATCCTCTTAAAAGTAGACGAACAGGGTGAAGATAAGGTCGACGATGGGGTAAGTAGAGGAATGGATAGCTAATTGTCATGAACAATATCCTCTTAAAAGTCGAGCAGGGTGAAGATAAGGTCGACAATGCGGTATCGGTGAAATTCCCCTCCATGATCAGCGGGATTATGGCGATTGCCCTGAAAATGATAGGGATTGTGTCTGTTAATCAACTGAGGTTATGTTCTTCACCATAAAAATCAAAGTGCCATTCTTAAGCCTACTCAAACTAAACGGACAATTCTCAGTATCCTCCAATTTAGGGTATTTGTATTTAATCCTGGATACCAAATTTGAATTGAAAGCAAAACATAGAGAGCGGGTTAAGAAGGTGTGTGCATTTTATGCCTGTAGACACACTTTTGGAAAAACTTGGGGACTGCTAACCAACGTGCACGTGCTTATACATTGACTTCCCACTGATCTCCAAATCAAATTCTGGATGTTATGTAGTGTAGGAGAATCTTGGTGTTAGTAACCAAAATCCTATGGCTATAGTAACGTTCTCAGTTTCTCATCAAAAAAAGATGGCTGGCACCTCGGCTGACTACATTACACCCGTTCTTAATTTTAAGAAAGGATTCAGTATGAACATTTTATCCAAAGGGAGGTGAAAGTTGAGTAAACCCATTAACCAAATTTGACAAATTTCTCTGACAGTTCTAAGATGAAACAAGGCGTTGGTGCAGGTATGTTCTTTGAGGCACTCATAACAAAGTTTTATCGGCTACTGGACAGACCGAACGACTTCTTGGCGAAGAACCTGAAGGTTTCTCGCAGCTAAATTTAAAATGTTGCGTCTCTGCTTTTTCTAAACCTCTGTGTCGTTCATACATCTATCTCTTTCTCCGTTATCTTCAGTTCTGTAATGAATTTTCGTGGGAACTAGAATAGAAATCAACCCCCTCTCTAAACATTAGGTATTTAGATATGTATCCAGCAATCTTAGCGAGACCAACCATACATTTAGAAATATATATATATATATATATATATATATATATATATATATATATATATATATATATATATATATATATATATATATATATATATATATATATATATATATGTATAGAAAAGTATACCAGTTTGTGTTTTTCCCTCGTATTATGAGGCCGAAACTTACAAGCAAAGCGTACATTGTCACCTCCTTCACACAATCTCTTAACTCATTTCCCTTGCCCTTAATTCCTTCCCTTCCAAGACTGTATTTTAGCATCATAGGGCATCTCCTGAGCTTTGCATTATCATATAGAAATTAAAAAAATAAAGTCTATATTAAACGCTTTATATGCCCTCTTCACAAATGCGAGGCATTTTTAAACCTGTCATAATCGCTAACTTAAATTTGCTTTATTTTTGCTCCTATTTTAGGAAGTTTTATGCTCGAAGGCGTTAAAAGGAGTCATTTGTCTGAAAATGCTGAAAAAATAGCTGCGATCTCCATGGTGTTAAAATTAAACTAAACCCTAAGCGGAAAAATCTTCTTTACCCGCTAGGTGCACAATGTAAGAACAAGATCAATACAATAATTTTAGTGCAAGGTTTAAGTATGGGGTTGGTCATTGTTTATTGGTTTAGGTTATGAGATTACATATGATTTGCATTAATGAAATTGCTTACTTGATTTTAAGGGGGGGGGGGGGGGAGTGATCCTTGTGTTCCCGCCCCCAGTTCAGGCGCCCATGGTACTGTTAAAACTTACCAATTAATATAAGAGATGTATGTATAAATTGCACAAGAGTTGCCTAGAAAAGAGACAGATAACTTATTTTATCTCTCTCTATGATTCCCATAACTCCTTGGCATGAGGCTGAAGAAAAATGTATGCGATGATAAAAATTACATTAGACCTACAGCTAAAGCCACCAAAGTAATATTGAAATCTCCAATGACGTTTAAGTCCTTACTACAATACAGCACTTGATGTCAGCACCAGGAATCAGGAATATGCAGTTTCCGCCACTTGATGCCGATCGCAGGATAAGAATTTGTGCTGCACTGTATTAAGGCCTTTTATCGCATTTTTTTTTTAATTTTTAAATTTTTAAAAGTATATATTTCTTAAGAATTTCTGCTAAAAATTTTATTAAAAATTCGAATTATTTTAGATTCTACAACGCCCAATGGTCGGTAACTAACACAGTAGGTCAATTGTGTTTATTGTCGATGCAATTCTCCTTTTATCCTCTCTCCCTCTTATCTTTTTCTATACTTTTATATGTGATCTTCAGAGGCTCTAACATTAGTCTAATTGCTTCAACTATTACTATGTAATACATTTCGGAAACCGTCCAGTTCGTTTTCTTCTAGAAACACAGTACGTAGTGAAAAATCAGTTGAAGTTCAAACGCGTCTTTCTCCAAACAGTTTTCTTTTTCTAACGTAGATGATAAAATGACACCACTGCACCGATCTTCTCATATTTGCACACGATGTTTTACATATCAATAGCTATAGTCCGTAGTAATATCGTTATTAATTTTGAATTTTTTATTATTTATTGGGGTAAGATATCAATTTTTACTTTTTTAGGCAATTCTGATGGAGAGAAGTATGTTCTTTCAAATGAAACCATTCGCAGATTGGCTGGCTTCGCAAATTAGTGTCCTTAAAAATGACGAATCATTAAATGAATAAATAAAATGAAAAGTAAAAACATAAAAAACACAATGTTATATTCAAGTTGGCATAAGGTGATTAATAGTGGATTGATAAGGAGGCGAGAATCGATAAGGATAGTTGTACCCATATTAATATGTAAGTGTATTTATTTAATTAAGCTTAATACAAGCTATAACATAATAATAATACTAATACTTCAAGCTATACTAGATGATAAATGATGGAATAATAAATAAATTGACTCATTAAGGAACAAACTGGCTGGAAGGAAAACGAATTAAGAAATGCGATCAGGATGGACGTGGTCAAGATATAAAGATTTGTGAAGGGATGATTTACTCAGATGGAAGTCAAAGGAGGAAAGGTCTTTGACTTTTCGAAGCATCCTGGTAATTGTCTCGCTTTGACCGTAGTTTGTGCGATGGCGGTCGAGTCGGAAAAGGGGAGTGGACCTAAGGTTGCGGGGATTAGTATAGATGGGTAAAGATTGCAGGATTGAAGGGCAGTATATGGCTCCACTTAAAAGCTGATGAATGAAGAGAATGTCAGAAACATCACGACGTTTACTTAAGGGTTGTAAGTCAATCAGTTTCAGACGGTTTTCATAGGGTGGAAGGTTGAATCTGTCTGCCCACGGGAGATCACGTAGAGTGAAGCGAACGAACCTACGCTGGACGGATTCAATCCTATTGATATGGGTTGTTTGTGTAGGTGACCATACCTGGCTGGCATATTCAAGGAGAGGTCTAACGAAGGAGATATAGAGAGATTTGGAAACATATGGATTGGAGAACTCTCTAGACCAGCGCATCACAAACCCTAGCGCGGAGTTAGCTCTGTTAATTATGCTGTCAATATGAGAACGGAAGTTGAGTTCGCTATCACAGATTATTCCAAGGTCACACAAAGAGGTAACAATAGGGACCGGTACATCGGTTAGCATGTAAGATCTCGGGGTGGTGGTAAGACGCTTGCGGGATGAGATGGACTGGCATTTGGAGACATTGAGTTTAAGAAAGTTTTTCATGCACCACGTGGTGAAGGAATCGAGATATTTTTGCAGGAGAAGAGAGTCGGTTGTGGAGGAGATATGTTTAATTATTTTTATGTCATCAGCATAAATGGACAGCTCTGAGTGATTGATGACGCATTCAACATCATTTATTGTAAGGATGAAGATCAGTGGACCGAGGTGGCTACCCTGGGGGACGCCGGAACGAGCGAAAATAGGGTTAGAAATGGATGAGCTGAAAAGAACATTGTAGCGACGGTTGTTGAGGTAGGATTGAATCCAGGAGATGAATCGGGAGGGGAAGCCTAGGCGATCAAGTTTGAACAAGATAACATTATGGGAGATCCTGTCGAAGGCTTTACTAAAATCGGTGGCAATAACATCAACATCTTTACCGTTTTCCAGAGCACATAGTGTCTTGGAGACGAAGTCAGTAAGATTGGTGGTGGTAGATCTTCCTTTGAGAAAGCCATGCTGGGAGAGGGAGAAGATAGACTTACAGTGGAAGAATATGGAGTCATAGACCAATTTTTCGAATAAGAATTAGTTTTTATATTAAAATTTACTACGGATTATAGGGGTAACCTTACAGGTTAATAATCCACTGAATTTTTATATATAAGATTTTTCAATCCAGAATTATTATCTACGTCAGCTGCACGGACATTTTCTATCTATCCAGCGCCATCTATCGGCTTTTCCAATATTATTATTTTTATATTTTCTTTTCTTTTATGGCCATTTCTATAAATAAAAAAATTAACTTTATAGCGATTGTGCTTATATGAAAAAAGTTTCCAAAAATAATTTTTTAGCTCGCGCAACAACCACCCCCTTAAAATCAAATAAATCAACCACTAGTTGTATCGGAGGAATTTACCTAACCTTAACCTATTCCTTTAGTTTGCAAAAATCGTAGGGGTTTTGATGAAATATCATTAGTTAAGTTGTAGGTGGGCTATGCAAATTTTTCGTTATAAATCACACGTATTTATTCACGACTGTATGTAAGCACAACCTCATATTTGCTACAAAAATCTTTTCGATTTAACTTATCTTTCTCATTTTGATCTGTTAAATTCCAATAAGGACCAGATGTGTTCTATATGAAAAGTAAGATATATGTACCTACCAGTAGAAATGTACACCCAAAAGCTGCTTACACAGTAAATTGCCAATGATATAGGGTGTTTGATTGATTAATGATTAAGGTAATTGAGAGTCAACAGCTGATGCTCCTTACATGTTAATATATAATACAAGAACCGTATCAATAACAATTAATGTTTTTATTGAATTTCCAAGAACTTTTCGGTGTAAACGTGTGCCTATGTTTATCTAAATCTCAAATGTGTCCTATAGTTGCGGTAAGTTCAGAACTTGTTAACAACATTTACCTACCGCAAGGAGACCGAAATACCAATTACGTTTGCATGACATATGATCATAATAATACCATGAATACATAATAATTTCAGCACCTTACAAACAAAAGCTTATAATTTAACCGCACTCTGTCGCTTTTGCACACATCATAATCTTCCGGTGGGCTAAATGCAAACCTTACCCGGACGATTTGTAATTAACCTCCGACTTCTGGGGATATGTTGGTAAACGGCTTGAGAGAACTTCTAGTATGTACTTAGAACAATTGTGTTAAAGTGTTCAATTTCTCTAGCCCAGAAGAACAATACAAACTTCTTGGTTATTCTCTAAATGTCTACATGTGGTTTGTGCTCCTGTATGAAAAGGCGATGCTAAAATTATGCCTGGCTACAGTCGAGAGTTTAATTTTGTCGTATTCTTTTTGAAAATTTATGATATTTGTATAAAAAGAACACAAAACTGCAAGAATACATATTTGATTCAGAAATTCAGGGTTGGTTCAATAAACAGGTATATTTGAAAATTTTTTTAAGACAAATTTAAAGTGGAATCGAAAATGATAACTGCAATAATAAACATGTTTGTCTGTTCGCAAAAATTATCGTAACTGCCTGTTTTTTAGGGTTCCGTACCTCAAAACGAAAAACAGAATCACTTCGTTGCCCTATGCCTATAGGGTAGAATCATGAAAAAGTCAGAAAGTCGTTAATTTGTAGTTATATCCATCTGTTTGTCTGTCTGTCTGTCAAGACAGATTCTTTAATTTTCAGTGTTGTTGCTGTAAGGTTTTGGATTTTGCTGTTGTTGGGTTATGGCAACTTTTATGCCTCGGCACGAATAAAACTGGGGAGACAGTGTATATATTTGTAATTTGCTTTTATGTAATTCCAACAAAATATTAAAAAAATTTTGAAAATAACTTAAGTACGGAACCCTCGAAGCATGAACACCGTTCACATTTGACTTACATTTTATCATTTGCTACGTCAATGTAATCGTAAATTTTAACTCAAAAACGAAATTACAGGAACGTACTTAATATTCGCAAAAATTACGTTGAAAAGGACAGTAACACTGGCCATTTGAAGTTCATTAGATAAAAAGGAATGTCTGAAAAAACTCAGAAAGAATTTAACTTGTGTGTCTCCTTGTCTGTCAAGTTAAGATTAGTTTTGCTATCTGTACGACAGCGGCAAAATTAGCATTTCCATTTACGATCATATACAATTCATTGTAATAAACGGGTGTTGTCTCTCTAGGGTACTACACGCCAAAGGAGACCAAAACCAAGCATTAATCTAAATAATTATCAATGCAATTTAATCCGTCTGCAAAAATAGAAGTGGACTAAGTGCGCAATATATTTGATTAAGAGCAATTGTTTCAAAGCTAGCTTTCTTTCAAGTGGCTAAATATATGCAGACAAGGGAGTTTCGTTAAAGACAATACTTACAATACGATAACCAGTTTAAGGCGTTATGAAAAATAAAGAAACGGGAAAATTGGGAGATGTTAAAGACGCTAAAGCGTAGTATAATTTAGTAAGCGAGATTGAAGTCAAAAAATTCCTGAAAGGTATCTTAATTACACCCGATAACTTCAGCAGTTATTTTCAAAACATCCCAAACCCACAGGTTAGAGCAATGATAATCCAATAGGAAGTCCCGTATACCTATACAAGATACAGGCGCGAATTTAGGTGTTCGCTCAGGGGCAGTTTGTTGATTTTGTATGTTTGTCAGGCGGGCATTAAGGTTTGGTTGAAGGGCAGGGTGGGGGAGATTGTGTGTAAAACCAAAATTAAACCAAATTAAAATAATTTTATTGAAGTACTACACTAACAAGTTTACATAAGTTTAGGAATATATTAAGAGACAATAAGAACTAATCAAGAAGAATAGGCAAATTAATTAATTTTACGAAAGGCTTAAATTTAAACTTCGGATGAATATAAACAAATGAGACGGAGTTGGATTGAGTTGAGTGGCAAAATCACCACATGAGTTTTTAATAGGAAATTAAAAAAAATCCACTCGATCTCTAGCCTGTTGTCCAGCTCGCAGCAATGTAAAAACAAGACATTCAATTTACCTCATTACTCTAATTCTCTTCGCATCATAGGGTTATCCCTTGGGCTTTGGCTACATCATAAAAAAATAGAACATTTTAAATATTCTGTTTTATGTAGATTTTAAATATTCAAAAAGATTTTCTTGAAAATTACGGTCGCTGCTGCTCCTTCTCAGTTCGATTGAAAGAAGGTGAAGGTCTGATGAATTGAACGAAAAATTTGAGAGTTGAGAGGAATAACGAGGAATAATAAGTGAAAATCTTCTACTAGACTGAGTGAATTCTATACAAACAAGATGGCTCTTTAGTAACAATTAAATTGCGTAGTAACATTATCGCACGAAATTTCAATTGACAATCAAGAGGACAACCCAAAACGGACTTAGAGAAGGAAGATATATGATTCAATCGGCGTAGTTCAAAAATACACCGCACAGCGGAATTGAAAGTCACATTAAGCTAACGAGTTGATACTGAGTCCAATTAAATAAAAGCTTTACACCCATACAAAATCAACGGAATCAACAAGGATCTTAAGAGCAGAATTTGAGGCGTATAAGCTGCACATAAAGGCAGCTTCTCTAGGGTCCCATATACTTTACCAATGACACTCTTGACATAGTTTGACCAATCTTAAGACCTATTAAAAATAAAGCCAAGATTCTTAACTGAATCACTATAGGGATTTATACATTTAATTAAAATTAATGACTTATATTAATTATTAAAATAGCGTTTTATTTTGGGCATTAAGATTCAGGCAATTTCGACCAGTTCATTTGGACATATTCATCAGATTATTTAATCGGCAACTACCGTCTCCATGAGGGACAGAGATCCAGAAATATACATCCGTGTATCATCCTCGTAAAGATGATAGCTGCAATAGCGTATAACAGGTAACAGATCATTAATAAACATTGAAAATAAAAGAGGGCCGACAATAGATCCCCGAGGTATCCCGCGTAAGATAGGAAGATAATTTGATGACTTGTTATTGCAAATAACCTTTTGTTTACGGCCTCCCTACTATGAAGATCTTAAATTGAATGTGACATTACAAAAGTTAAATAATGAACCAAGTTTTCAAAAGAAGATCCTGTGATTAACTTTGTCAAAGGTCTTCGAGAAGTCAAGCAGTACCAACGCTGTAAATTAATCAGTGTCACAGAAAATTTTTATGTCGTCAGCAGTTTTGAGAAGGGCTGTGGTACAGCTGTACTTAGTTCGGAAGCTTGATTCCAAATCTGACAAAAGGTCCCTACTTTCTAGACAGTGTACAATCTGCATATGAAGTACTTTTTTAAAATCCTTTAAAAGAAACACTAGAAAAGATATCGGGCGACACTCCTCAGGGTTTGCAGGGGTAGGCATAATCTTTTGGATGCAGGGAACCTAATTCAATTGCATTAGATTTTACAGACATCACTGCAGAGCAGTTATCAATATCAGTAACTGGAATATACGAACTTTAAACGCATTATCAAGATTTCTATACGAATTCGCACCAGAAGATCCATTAGACGTGAAAATCCTATTCAAATAATTTGGATCTTTTTCTATTATGTAACTTTTTATCTTACCTATACCAATTGTTCACAAGTTATTCCACATAAGCAAAAATATGCCTAGTTTTGTCAAGAATTAATATCAAATTCCATTCTAAAAGATAATTCCAATCAATTTATTAATACAATAATTTATCATGATAGTACTTTATTATTCAGAAAAATATATTTCTTATAATGGAAATTTTTACCTTTTGTAGAAAAACTAAGAAATCTTATTCGTGAATCAAGTAAATTCTTTAATTGTACTGTACGGAATAAATCTTTTTTGACTCCCTTCGTCGTTCGGGTTCAGTATAGTAATTTTTATAGCGATTTCCGTCGTAATTTTTCCTATAGGGGTCTTTCCGTTTCTAATCGGTTGAATTAGCGATTTTTTTATGCAAGTTCTTGTGAACAGTAAAAAGTTCTGACGAGGCTTATGTATTTGGTCCGGCAGCAGAGAAATTTTCTCCCAAAAAGCTATAACATAATAAAAATACTACAAGCTATAAAAAATGATAAGACATAACAAATAATATAAGCTACAACATGAGCTATAATTATAGTAAATTTTTGGAAGGAAGACGAATTAAGAAAGGCGATCAAGGTGTGCGGGATCAAGATATAAGGCTTTCTGAAGGGATGATTTACTCAGATGGAAGTCATAGGAGGAAAGATCGTTGACTTTTCGTAGCATCCTGGTACTTGGTTCGGGTTGACCGTAGTTCGTGCGAAGGCGGTCGAGTCGGAAAAGGGGAGTGGACCTGAGGTTGCGGGGTAAAGATTGCAGGATTGAAGGCACCAGTTAATAACTGATAAGTGAAGAGTATGTCGGAAACATTACGAATTTACTTAGTGGTTGTAACTCGATCATTTTCAGACGGTTTTCATAAGGTGGAAGCTTGAATCTGTCTATCCATGGAAGATTCCCTTGAGCGAATCGAATGAACCTACGCTGGACAGAGATTCAATCCTGTTAATTTGAGTTATTTGTGTAGGTGACCATACCTGGCTGGCATATTCAAGGAGACGTCTAACGAAGGAGATATAGAGAGAGAGGATTGGAGAACTCTCTAGACCAGCGCTTCACAAACCCTAGCGCGGAGATAGCTCTGTTAATTATTCTGTCAGTGTGGGAACGGAAATTGAGTTCGCTATCACAGATTCCTAGGTCACACAAACAGCTAACGATAGGGACTGGTACTTTGGTTAACATGTAGACTCTCGAGGTGGTGGTAAGAGGATTCCGGAAATAAGAGATGGAGTGGAATTTGGATACATTGAGCTCAAGAAAGTTTCTCATGCACTGGTGAACGAATAGGTCTTTTTGCAGGAGAAGAGAGTCGTTTGTGGAGCAGATATGTATTAATTATTTTCATGTCATCAGCACATAAATGGACAGCCCTGAGTGTTTGATGACACATTCAACATCATTCATTGTAAGGATAAAAATCAATGGACCGAGGTGGCTGCCCTGAGGGACACCGGAACAAGCGACAGTGGGGTTAGAAATGGATGAGCTGAAAAGAACATTGTACTGACGGTTGTTGAGATACGATCGAATCCAGGAGATAAAACGGGGGGGGGGAGGGGGGGGCTTGGCCATCAAGTTTGAACAAGATAACGTTATGGGAGATCTTGTCGAAGGCTTTACTAAAATCGGTGGCTATAATTTCAACATCTTCATCTTTCAGTTTTCCAGGGCACAAAGTGTTTTAGAGACGAAGTTGGTAAGGTTAGGGGTTTTATATGTACCTTTGAGTAAGCCATGCTGGGACAGGGAGAAGATATACCTACAGTGGAAGAGCATTGAATCATAGACCAATTTTTCGAATAGTTTAGGTATGGATGATAATTTAGCAATAGATCTGTAGTTGGACACATGGTTCTTGCAGCCTTTTTTGAATATGGGAATAATATACGAGTTTTTCCATCCTTGAGAAAAAACCTCTTGAGTGACCGAGAGGCAGAAAAGCAAGTAAGGGTTTGAACTAGATGCATGGCACACTTTTTCAGAACGTTGGCCGGAATGCCATCTGGACCTGGGTGAAAGACGTCCTCAAGCCCATTAATATTGGCGGCGATTAGTTCGGGATCAGGGTCGAAAGATGTAAACTACGTTTGAGTACATTTGTCCATGAATGAAAAGTAGTTAAGTTCAGGTTGTAGGGAATTGTCGCTGAAAGATTTACGGAAGAAGTGTGCAAAGAGGTTGGCGATAATCTTAGCATCAGACGAAAAAGCATTCTCGAGCTTTAGGGTGAAGGGGTAACCATTGGATTTCTTTTTGGAATTAATAAAGTTATAAAAACGCTTGGGGTCTGATATGAGGCTAGTTTCCATCTGATCGAGGTACTAATAGTAGAGGGTATCACAACGTTCAGAAAAAGAGGTATAAGCAGATAGGTACGAAGAATAGTCAGACTCAGTTTGGGTTAGAAGAAAAGTTTGCCAACGAGCAAAAAACTATAGCTTTGAGGCTTGCACCTAGAGGCGCAGTCACAGAATTGTTGCAAAATATAGCGACAGACCAAAGTTATAATTATTTCTCGTGTACTTGCAAGAGGTTAACCATCGTCACCTACGTAGTAGAACGTTGCAGCAATTATGTACGGATAAGGAAAGGCTGACACATTTGACTGATGCCAATTTTGGCAAAAACCACGTCAACGAGGTGGCGAATTGCTTTCCAATAAAACTTGATAAAACCTACTTAAACACAAACAGTTTGAAGAAATAATTAAAAATTTAATATTTTCAAAGACCTGAAACATTTTAATTCGCATTCCAATTATTAAATTCGTTAAAAATTAAATTATGAAAGTATACTAAATTTCGTTAATACCTTTAAAAATCATAAATCAATACTCGATGAACTGAATTTTCTCTATAGGCACGTAAAAATTTTTAATTTCTGTATTATCGGCAACAAATATTTTTCCACAGAATTACCATATAAAAATAATTTATCTCAAGGTTAATATGTTTATTTCGTGAATTGAATTACAGTCAACGAGCATTCATCCAATCATGGAAAAATATATTTATCAGAAAACATATCGTACTGCTGTGCTTTTTGGATTCCATAAATAAATTTATAAATTCGTGAAATTTTTGTAGATTTATTTCTACAGATTTGCTTTTAATAATAAAATAATATAAATAGAGAGAAAACTTACTATGGTTTTTAATGATGGAGATATTTTCAGATACTTTAAGGTTTTATTAAAATTGTATTTACTATATTTAGAAATAATGAACGCTGTGCTGTTTTCTTGAATTTTAGAAGAAAGCAATCGAGCGTGAAAAGTATAGACGCTATAGAATGTGTTATTGTATAAAACGTCAACTACGTAGAAAATATCACATCACACTAACATTAGAAATGTTAAAGTGAGTTTGTTAAAAGAACATAGGATATGTGACGTCACTATAAATTCATCATACTAAATTCTCTTAGATGGCGGACTATTCTTTTATTATCTGATTTGGATATCAAATGGGAGAGATGGGCTAGTAGAATACTAAACAACTTCAGATGGAATGGTTGTGTCAAAGAGTATTTTTGGCACCGAGTAATAAAACTGTAGGACAAATAAATGAAAAACATATGTTGCAAGTAGAAGAAGTCAACTGGAACAAATTAAGGGAGCAGGGATTTTTTTCGAAAAGCCTCTATCTGAATAGTCCTGCAAATTTTCAAATCAATCCATCAAACCGTTTTTCCGGTCCAAGGGATTATAGTTTTAAAAAAGAGTTAAGAGAACAAGTATAATATTTCTGAACATTATCTAATGTTGAGTAAAAGATAAGGAAAATTAGGGTATGCGAAAGCTGAATCATCTGTATTACTCAATATAAATTTTCCAACAAAAAAAACATTACAAAGTTTTTCTCTCGCGCTATTTCTTATGCTTGAGCGAAAACGGTTTGTCATAAAATTTTTTCAAAAAAATCTTGAAACTACAAACTTTATGCTTTATGATTAAGATACAGTTTTTCAAAAAATTCGAAAAAATGCTCTGCTCCCCTAATTTCGTCCAATAGTGTAGTTAATTCTATTCGAGCCAGAAGTTTGCGAAAAAACAGAATCTGAATACGGGGATATTTTATTGCATACCGATGTAAGATGACTACGCCACAATTTTTTCAAAGATTTCAACGATTTCTTGCAAACCGGGAGGGGGGGGGGGGACAAAATACGGCAAATACATCAATTTCATTATTGTCCAACAATGGCCAAAAGTGAGCTGAAAGGAGTTAATAAGTAATTTGATCTCATAAATTCATAAGTTACGTGCTCCAAATTGGGATCCATAATACGAGTACCTTCATAGGGAAAGGAATTTCATCTTCAGGGTTCGTCAAATTATCAATGAAATCTAAGCTAAGGTATAGAATATCATACAGGCTACGCCCTTAAGTATAAATGCAGTTGGTCAGGTTAGGGGGAATGTAACAACAGAGCAGAAAAATATTAAGCTTTGCCAGCGATAGCTTAATGACTAAGAGTTCAATAGCGTATTTGAGAAGGCAGAACATCGACTAAGCTGCAGTTAAACTGCGACCTGCATGTAACCAACACTCCACTACCCTGACTCTCAGAGAGGAAGTATCTATCCCTGCAAAAAATCTGACAGGATTCATGACGAAACTCCGCATTACTAAAGCCAAGTTGAAGCCAAGCCTCAGTCAACATTAGAATGCCGTAATGGCGTAACGTGCTTGTACTAGTTCTTAACCACCTTACGTTTTGACAGTAAAGAGACAGCGTACTTTGGTTTTTGTGGGCATTGGTTATTGCTCTGCTATGGGTATCTCTGATAAACATACCTCAAGGCACAAAAAGAGAACCGAGGAAGTTGTCAACTTGAAAGACGATACAAAGCAATGAGAAGGCGAGAATAAAGACGCTGACAACGGAAGAGTACAGTCTTCAGCCTTGCTACTTATTCTTCTTTTTTTATAATATCACGAATCAGAAGGGAACCAATCCGGATGGAATGACGGCCAATTCCCTAGTCTCTGTTGTCACAGAAGAAATGAGCTCAGAGTCCCTGGAGACAGAGGGTGACCAGGACTCAAGGTCACCTCTTAGACTTTTGACAACCCGGCGGATGTCGCCCAGGGCTGGCATAATTGAAGTGTAGTTATTTATATGGGAAGAGGATGACTGGCCAGGATTGAGAGACATCAAGAGATAGACATGACAGGGCCTGGGAATTGTCGGAGGTTTCTTCCCACAAGCTGTGGTTAAAAGTCGGTGTACCAGTTCTGTTTATGTACCGAGACCGTACAATGGCACGCGGAATGGCCAGAGGAGGTAGTGCCTTAATTCCACGCATTCCGAATTCCGTTAATACCAACGGGTTTGCCAATTCAAAAGAGTGCAGGTTTTTATTATTTCTAAAAATTAGCAAGGTTCAAGGACACTCAAAGTTACAGGTGTGTATTTGGAAGAAAAAAACGTTGTTCATATGGCCAACTAGAATGTGATGTACCCACGTGTGTTCAGCTCACTTAACACAAAAGTAAAAAGAAATAAGACACTAAATGTAGTGGACAGAACTGTGTTTACATAGAGAAATCAGTTACTTTCGTCAGCATAGTACAACCAGCAATACATATATTTCAATTACTACCAACCAATCAAAGTTATCTACTCAATTTAAAAACCGATCCTATGTTAGCTAATATACACATAGGTTGCTTTATACCCCAAAAGTGTATTTCTACCCAGCGGAAAACCAAATATGGGAGACGTCATAAATTTGGAGCTGTTTAGATTTTTTGAAACCATAACCTTAAAAATCGGAAATATTCTCATAAATGTTCCTCTATGCCAATCAACATTCACTATTTATACTCAAATAAATTTCATAGGAAATAGTTTCCTGCATTAATACCTTAATTTTTCAATACACAATTTAAGAGGCCCAGATTGCCATTTGCCCTTTGGTCATATATGTAAGTATTCATATAAATATTTGCATCTCAAATATAATGCAATTACGAGTATGTTTTTATTCAATCAGTTTTGAAATGAAAATAAACATTACGGTGCCCTCCAATCAAATTCACATATGTATGTTGGCGTAATGGATAGCTTGTACGTATAAATGTGCAGGTATAACTAGATTAACTGTTGCTTGTGCATAACAGAAATCCTTTAAAAAATCGTTTCCATTTACGTGTATTACACTATACTTCAAACAAAAATAAAAAATCTTACGGATATGTGCATATATATTTATATCAACTTATATTTATCGATTTGTATCTCTATTTATAGAACGACGGATTCCACTGGTAATTTTTAATTAGTAACAATGGCTTGAATAAATAATGACTTTTGGTTAGGTATGTTAATTGAGCGACCTATCAATCCGTTCACAATTCGGCTGAACTAATTAAACTGATTTAGATTTTGAGGTAAATAGAAACCTAGTTTTCTTAACACTAATTTGACTTTAGCAAAAGGAATTTGTTAGTAGTGTTTCAATCCGTGGCTGGTAAATGAGCCTGTTGAAAATTACTAAAATAATTTGTTGATGTGAATGTTTTTTATAATTTATCCTTGAAACAAGGGCCTTGGAGTCCCTTTGAACGTATCTAGCATTTTATCAGACTAATGGAAATTGAAACGTGTGAAATACCTGAAAATTTTAGCCGAGCTTATTCTGCGCTTATTTTCAGAAAGTCTTAATCATAGCCGCTGGACTCTACTTTGATCTCGTGTGGGTTCGTAAAATTAAGCTTATCAAAAACCTGCTTTGATAACAAAAAGCAACATTACTTAAGGGGGGGACCAACAGGGGACGGTTAAAAAAAAATTTGAACCTATATGCAGCCGGCCGAAAATTTATGATCCATTCTTATCGTTTTCTAGGAAATGTTTTTAATTATAACTGGTAAAGTATTCTGTCCGTAGACAATGATAATAAAAAATTTGCATATTTAAGTAGTGGTTGAGAAGTTTAGTACATTCAGTTTTAACTTAAAGTGTAACCACGATTTCCCAAAACCCCATTTTGTGTATTGAAATTTAATTTTTTTCTTCACATGCTTGGAGAGCGAGAACCCGAGAGCGTCTTTTTTCGAGCAGACCTTCACGGTCCTCCCACCTTGCACCATTAAATTACAAATTTTATATTTAAAAAAAATGTTTTTTAATAGTTGAACATATTTATGTTAGTATGCAAAACCAAAAAGAAAGCATATCTATTACGGAAGTGTCTATTTACCACTCTCAAATTGCCGTGTAATTTCCGTGTACACGGAAATACACGGAACTATACGTAATTGCACGATAAGTGCAAATAGTCACTTCCATAATCATTTTACTGGTAATAGTTTATCACAACCTGTTCTAGATACAAACCTGGCGGAAGAAGGGGTCGGCACATCCTTCTTCCCCCCCTCCCCCCAAGTTAACAAAGCAACTAATAGCCTGATTAATACACCTCTTCCTCCCAGGAAGTCTAATAACAATTTGATGTACTTTCGGTGTACACGGAAATTACACGGCAATTTAAGGGCGGTAAAAAGACACTGCCATCTATTAAATGTTGCATCTTAGAATTTTTTCTCTTCTTACCCTGTGTCTACACTGTCCATAAAAGATGTTTTACCATATTTTATGGCAACGTTATCTTGGAAATAAAATTCTGTGTTCGGGCAAATTATGTTATGACATATCACTTTTCGCTAGACGATGGCATTGTCAAGGCCGAAACGGACTGTAATTAGAGGTTTGATTACATTAAAGAATTTGGAGCTCGCCGAGCTAGAAGAGATTAAGAAATTAAGAAAGCGAAAGTTATAGGTGAATCCTTTTCGCCCGAAAAAAAAAGTTATGATATGAAGAAAACCTTCTTAAAGAGCTCATGTGGAGGAATGGGGAAAATTATCGAAAATTCTGCCGTATGACAAGTACAAAATTTGGAAAAGTACCTTTATACATTTAAATGTTTTCGGTATAATTTTTTATATTTTATGTTGAGCAAGCAATTAAAATACAACGTACACAAATGAGATAAGCAATTGCTGCAAGGTTTCGCCTTGCTTTAATTTTATGTTATATTTCCACAGGACATTCTTATCGTTCATTGGAAAACTTTGCATGTGTCTCACGAAAAACAATAAATAGGTTCATCCCAGAAGTATTATCGGCTATATACGAAGCACTCCACCCGACATATTTATATCCGACACTTATATAGTTTCACAAACACTGTTTTTGTTTGTAAAAATTAATTAATTTAATAATTTCCGTATGCGTCAGTTTATTTAAGTTTAGCCATTTTGAATGATAAATGTCAACGTTCAGTTTTTGCTGGCAATTTTCTTTGCCATATATGGTAGGCAATATGGTCGGCCATATATGGCGAACCATATATGGCGAACCATGAATTATTGTCATGTCTACGCGGTCTACACTGGCGATTCCGTATCAATAGCATATGTTATGTCATCATTTATGGACAGTGTAGACAGGGGGTTACAGCATAAGGAAAGTTAAAGAAAATGTTAGATACATAAATTCTTATATGTCTCACGAGACTGCTGCTCTCTCTTTTCATAGAATAAGACTTATTAAGACTCTTTTGTGGGAAAGTGTTTATGTGTCACAAAATCAGAGAGGTTAATGTGATCAAATCTATTTCCCAATGACGACTTATATTACTGAGGACACTGTTTTGATAAAACTTCAATGGCTTATAAAAAGGATCTTATAGTTTACTAGAAATAGCGCCATGACGAAGGCTGCATGGCAGTGGGTAGCAAAAGCTTGTGGGACACAAAATCAACAAAAAATAGAAACTACAGACGAAAAGAGGGAGTTAACCAAGAGCTTGGGCACCTGAAAGCAACCTATGTTGTCCTCTGAGTCTTTTTCGGCTGACATGAACGTCGTAGTGGCAGGAGCTGCTAAGCTAAATGACAAACCTTTGCGGAGCTCTGTGGCACAAGGTAGAAAATGTGTGGCCCTACGGGCTATTGCTGCGTCTGCGCGCAAAACTTTCAGCTTCCCTCAACTTCTAGCCAGAAAGTGAAGGCCCTGGCAACTTTTGGGGACGACACAAAGAGTTCCGGCACAGGGCATCTTAGAGCAACCACGCGAAAGGTGCGTAGAGTTTCCAAGAAAAATAGAAATAAAAAGGTAGGACAAAACTCTCAACTCTGTTTAGTGATCAGGTTACTGGAATATCTACGGCTGAAATATTCAGCGAGTTTCCCTGAAATAGACTCATTGAGAGTTAGAATCACTCGAGAGTCATCCGCGAAATTGACAAGATAAAGAACAATGAAGCCAGCCTATGATGGCTGCCGAGAATGTGGCTGGAAAAGTTTGTACTAACCTGTAAAGGAGCTTCCATAGAGATAATTTAAAAAAAAGAAACTTCCTAAGAATAGTTGTATGGATTCCCCGGAAAAACCTGGGGAGAATTTCGAGAATATTTTGAAGGGAGACCGTTGACAACAAGCAAACCACTGCCCTGTCAATTGAAGAATAGTCTATGAGACATTTATGAAAGTTGCTGAAGAGACTCTCTTTCAGCATTTCCATCGTGTGCCCACAAGTAGGGATGAAGATCAACTGGAGAAAGATCTATCTTTGAGAGATCGATCTTTCACCTTTTTACGATCTTAAAGATCGATTAATCGGGTTGGAAAAATCTATAATCTATAAAAAATCTATATCGGTCTTCCATGTTTTATAGTATTTGTATTGTTGCTGTTCAAGTTAGTGTAACAGATAAATATTTAAAGTTTTCAAATAGCAAACACTTCAAATTTTTAAATCCCATTACAAACAGTAATAAGCAATTCTTTTAATGGAAAAAATTTTAGGCTAAAAATCATATTTTGTATATTTAAGTAAGTAGGATCTTTTGATTGTGTCGTAGGGCTGTATTAGAATTCTTTTGATACGCTACAAAAAAAAGTAGTTGCGACAAATGTTGTTTTGACATGTGATTTCTTTGTTCTGTAGTCACCAGTCCTGCTTTTGAAAAAAGCCACGCTTCTCATTGGAAACTGTGCACATTGTGTTAGGTCAACATGTTTAAACGCGCTGTAAAATAGGGCGGTATCATAAACCTTTTTAGGGTGTAAAATATTTTTCATTCTTTAAAATAAAAAGTTTTTAAAAATTCGGGAATCGGAGGCAAACGAAATGTGTTCGACTCAAAATTCGGAAGAATAAATAGCCAAAGTTCGATCTACCAAGATCGAATCGAAGATCGTCCATATCTACCCACAAGCGGATCGATGGGGGTTAAGCAGGAGGACGCAGGCGCCCCTGGCTGCCCAGACGTATACGAAAGTGGTCTAATCAAACCTGCAGCACAGTAGGTCGGCCTCGATTGTCCACCGTAAGGTGATGGCCACTTAAGCCGCCGATCTAACCATTATCCAGGAATTTTTAATCGGATTTCTGGCTTAATCGGGACTTGGTTTATGGGTCATTGGATCATTTATAACAATAAAAACAGATAGACAACAAAAAAAGCTGACAATAAATAATCAATATTAATAATTAATAAGGTCACGAATCAAATAATATTGATTTTTTATTATATGTATTGATAACAATAAATAATTTTTTTAATGATTAAAATGATTTATTTTCTATGTTATTATTTCATTTATTCAATATTCCCGACACTGGAAAGTTAGTCTGTGGACCTCCAAGGTCGCACTTTGGTCTACATCTAATTTTGTTTTTTTTATCAGGGTAATATACGATTATTGTGCAGTCTGTTACAGTTACTAACAATAATTCCGCAATACAAAATTTCGAGGCTTTTCCTTGCATCAAGCATATATTTGGTAAAGAAATAAAATTCACTATGGTGAAATCTAAAAACATTTTTACATAATAGTTTTGAAGTATTCCCACGAAATAATATGCAAAAAATAAAACGTTGCCAGAAAAAACAAAAAGGAATTTTAATAGATGGCATAGCGGAGGAGTTACTCTCAAAAAATTATGCATCGAAACCGTGATACCTGGAAATAACAAGGAAATTATTCATAAAATTCATGAAATGTTTTCTTATTAACCCTGTAAGCAATATCAGAATAACCTTTAAATTTTAATGCATTGCAACAAAAGTAGGTTAGAAGAAAATGGAATAATGGTAATCATATGCTAAATATCACAATAAAAAAAACAGAAATATTTTCTTGCTGTAATGTTGGAAACAATAATTCAACACTCCAAACTGTGCTCTTTTTATCTATGAGGAAAAACGTATTCGTCCAAGCCCATAATGCTCTGGTAGTTTTCTTATACACTGTAATTCAATTCTCTATAGTCCCCGTAACCATCGTGGGGCATGGACAATGACTTATAGTATTACTATGGACGGACGGTATGCTATTTCATTTGGAGACATCTTTTGTGACCAGTAGTGAAAAACATCGTTGCCTGAATTTCTATTTCCAGTATTTCGCTAATACTAATAAAAAGCCATTATTATATATGTACATACATATTAAATTGCCTTCTCTGAAATTATTTTATGAGATTTGAGAGCGGATGTATTTTCTTTTACGTTGGTCTATTTCTATTACAACTAACAACATAAGAACGCAATTGTAGTTGCTGGCGGCAATTTGAAATCTTCTAAAATCGAGATCGAAATTATCTTAAATCGGCGGGAACTCCTATGTCTTTAATTATGAATATATGTAAGAAATATTCTAGTGCCTTAACTAAGTATAAGATAGTGATAAAAATTAAAGAAGGGAAAATTCGCACTTTCAAACAGAAAGTTACGAAATTGACTTTAATGCGCTTATAGGGAGAAGGATGAATATACAAAAGTGTTTTACTTTGCGGCAAGTAATTTTGATGAATGGATAAACCTATTGGGGATGGAGCGGAAGAATAACTTTAACAGACTTGATAACATCGATTGTAAGTGGACCTTTAATTTAAGATGTTCGGAACCACCGATATTACTCTGCAAGTGTTTGAAGTCGCATGATAGAAGCCAGACACTCTACTGACACCTTAATAATGTGTGTTTAAAGAATAACTTTTAAATTCCTAAGATATGGTGAAAATGATCATTGAAGTAAAGTTTTGGAATACTGATACGTATCTCTAGAGGTCCTTTAATCGAATAAAATCAATACACATATTTACTTTTTAGCATAGTCAAGTAAGGTATTAAAGTTTTTTAACCATGAAGCTAAGTAGATTGCTTTTTAGAGAGAGTAGAGAATTACATAGACTTTAAGGGCGGGGAGAACCTTTGGAAAACCTGGCACAATTTTTAAAAGACCTACATATGGAAAAGACCGAGATAATTTTGATTACAGAGAGAATTGAATCAAATTACGCCGAACTGTTGTTATATTTTTTCCATTTGACTTGAAATCGCATATTCTCTAGCATAATGCACTTCATTCCCATCCCCACCACACTGCTAGATTTATAGCCTATTGGGGATATCCACACATCCAAAACCATATAGATAAGAAAAAGGTTTTGTTATTGAAAATAAAAACACCAAATATAGACAAAATATCATCGAATACAAGAAAAGTGGAAAATATGAGAAGTAAGTTCAGTTGAAAGTAAAGTTCTGTAACATATTAAAATTTGTAGTTGTATTAAAGTTCTCTAAAATATTAAAAATTTTTTATGAATTTAATTACCTTTTAATGGCACTATTATTACAATATACTTATATGTATTCAAACAACAACACGCAATACTGGTTTTCCTTGAACTCGATAAACTTTAAAAAGTTCTAATAATTCTGTAGTTGCAGAAAATGTGTACCTTATGAAACAAAGGAAACGGATTCCTTTACTATTTTTTTAATTTACGTGGATTACGTAAAAAGTACTTAAAATCAGTGAGCCGTAAAAATTACCCGGAAAAACAAAAGGAATGCACTTGAACTTGATGCTTTTGTGCACATTGCTACGGTTTTTGTTTGATTTGTGCTCACATGCCACTTCATGTTTCGAAATTGCTGAAGCGGTTTTTCGTTATTTACATGTATGTACATATGTTTTAAAAACAGCTTAAAAATAGGGTAATTTGAACGCATGGTTGGTTATTAAATCATTTCGTTAATCATTACAAAAAGATAATTGGCTGCAAACTAAATAATCTGTGATAACTTGAGTACAGTGTGCAAAATAAAAGGTTACCAAATGTTTCGAATAGTTATAAAGATCACAAATTTATTTTAGTACTTTATTAAAAAATAGCCCTCGGAGTAAGCAAAACAATAATCTCAATCACCGTTTTAGGTACTAAGATAATATAGGATTTACCTGTAAAAGACTGCTAAAAAATGATAAAAAAAATTAAGGGCCCAAAGAAACAATTAAACGACACATTGTTTAGAGTAAAATATTTTATAAATAAGCTATAACATACCCAGGTAGAGAAAGAGTGTAACAATTTATAAGTAGAAAACATATCGGGAAATTTATGAAAATCTGCAATTTAAAGAAACTAAGCTCATATTAACTCTAAAATCCTTCTTATTGAATTTAAAACGTATTACAATTAATCTTAGTAAATTACAAAAGCTGGTCAAAATGTCCACCGCCACTTAGGATGTATGCCAATAATCTCCTTCTAAGTCCCTGTTGTTTAAGGCGTATTGCAGCCAGCCTCTCCCGTATTTTCGTCGCTGCATTCCCAATTCTACTAACTGAATCCTCCCTAGTGTTAACAGGGCTGGTATAAACTTATTCCTTCATTCCTGATAAGAAAAAGTCCAATGGGGTAAGGACTGGAGATCTAACAGGCCAAGGAATCCGTGCATCTCGTCCAATCCAGCGGTTAGGAAATTTTTTACATAGTATTGCCTTCACAATGTTGGCAGTATGCGCTGGTGCTCCATCGTGTTGGTAAAACATGGCCGTACGATTATGCAAAAGGATCTCCTCTATTAGATCTGGCAGTGTATTGTCCAAATAGTCTGCATAAATTTGACTGTTGAGCACTTGCGGCAAAATCAATGGTCCTGCCAAATGGTTGCCGATGATAACAGCTCAAACTGACACTGAATATCTGCTGGATTGAGGTCACCCTCGTTCTGTGTCGGTTAGTTTCCGACTAGGTATGGGGGTTATTGAAGTTCGTGATACCATCCCTGATGAATTGGGATTCATTCGTCCACAAAATTCGGCCCAGAAACGCCCTGTCGTCAATCTAGCGTTCCAGAAGCGAAGTGCTAAATTCCAGTTTTCTCTCGGAATCTCCTTTGAGTAGTCTTTGAACTTGATGATGGTTGTATGGACGTAATCCCTCTCGATGAATAACCCTCCAAACCGTAAATGAAGGCACTCCTTATCGTTTTGCGACTCGTCTCAGAGTCTTGCCTTAGGATGGTGATTATTTGCTGCTCGACGTCGGCAGAAGTTCCCGAAGTTTCGGATCGTGTCTCCCTGTCATGTGCAGTTACACTTCCTGGTTCTCTTAACCATCGGAAAGTCCATGTAAATAGCCTTCTTTGGGGTGCTCACCGATTAGGGAATCTCCTTTGATATTCTAGTATAGCCGCTCTCTCGTTTGCGTCTACTACACCATACATGTAACTAATATCCGTGTATTCTTCATAAGTAAATTCTACCATTTTTTAACAATTTTTTGCTTAAAAACACTCGTATTTATTGATTTGTTTTTAAACTATGATAGGAATTCTTGCTGACTGACCTTTTTTATAGCAAAATTTTCATCAGGTACAAGTAACAGAACGCCAGGATACAAAGGTGTGAATTCTGGCTAACACTAGCTAATATCGGCAATTAAACAAACTCACACTAACATTTTTATAACTTTTTTGCAGCAATAATTAAAATTTATTACCTGTTAACCCAAAACAAACATTTTCGATCCATTATCTAAAAAATTTGTTTATTTAAATAATTTCCGAGCTTAAGTGCAATAAAATAATTAGGTAGTCAGGGATTTCTAAGGATGCGGTTTTTTTTAATCCTTTGTCTAACTTGCCAAGTTGCATCTTTTTAGGAAAGGTAATAAGATGGGCGGTGCAATAAAAATAAAAAAAGAGGTGTACAAGAATTTCGGAGAAAATTTGAGAAAATACTGAATTTTAGCTAATCACAAACCAATTTTTTCACTTTGGAAGTGCCTGTACCTGCAATGGTAGGAGTTAATCAATATTGTTGAAATTTTTTGGAAAGGTTATTGGAATAGTAGTTTCGTAGCGTTTTTCTGAGGTCGCTGTGTTGGGTAGATCAAAAGATAAAAATAAAAGAGTAAGTTGCATACTATGAAAAACTTAAATTTATGGTGGTCTAGAATTTTCAAAAAATCGATTTTTTTTCTTTAATATTTCGAAAGTATAATCTTTCGAGAATATACTGTTAAATTTTTATAATGATATTGACGGTATTTTAAGTTCTATAGCCTTTATAGCAGGTAGCAAACGGTTTTCCCGCCTCATGAATGGAAAACTTTAAACTCATTTATCTCGAAATTACTTTTGTCTGCACGGCGTAGAGCAAAAAAAAAAACTGTCCATCCGATTGGGCTAAATTTTGAATATGTTATTCAGTATGCCAGTGGCTATCGTCGAAACTAAAAAAAAAAATTTTATTTTAATAACTTTTTGTTTTTTTGTTAAAAAAGTATCGAAAAAAAGTCGTATTTTTGGTACCCAAAATTCAAAAGTGCCCCACTTCGTAAAAATTTTTTTTTTTTTAATTTATTTTAGTTCCAACGATAGAGACACTCATATAGATTAATAATCTTTTTTTGTTCTATTTTTCAAATGATTGACAGAGCTGAAATCATCAACGCCACCCAGGTCGATTTTTTTGAGGGTGTTATTTTCAGCTAAATTTTTTTTATAAAAAAAATTTTTTTTTATAATAAGTTTTTTTTGTATGAGTATTGAGTAGTTTATTAAATGTACATAGTTCAATTATCGTTTTTTTAATTGGTTTTACCTTGAAAAAATCCTGAAAATGCCTTAAATTTACGCGCGCTAAACCACCGGGTCCCCTTAAGATGGAGTGACTTAGCAGCTATCTGATTTGGGTACAATTTTACTTTCAGTGGAGGAAAACCATTTTCATGGGATATTGAGTTTGAAGCACCTGAGAGAAGAATAAAATAACCAAATATATACGAAATGACATAATTTAATTTTAATCTTTTATATTGTTGTAAGGAAAATGTGAAAATAATTGAAATTACTGTTCTAATCTGTAAAATGCTTACCCAGAAAGAGATATAAAATGATTGTGAATATTGTCATCTATTTCTATCACCTGCATTTAGTAGGCGACATGACGTCGACAATTAAGAAAAACGGGTTGAAGAAAAATATACTTACACAGAAAGGGACAACTAGCGAAAAGTGATCCCATTTTTAACCAACTTCACAAAAAACAAAATTGCCCTAGGGCGTGGGGAGGTTTAGTCTAGCTTCGTAACGCGTAGACCTATTTGGATAATTCTTTTTCTGTTGGGGAGAGTATGTTCCCTGATTGATACCACAAGAAAAACATTTTTTATGGGGTGGTTATTTGGTGTCTTTCTAGTGTTCCTTTTCCGTGCCTTGGGGACACCAATAAAATTGCATTACCTTTCAAGAGTTCTGAAGATTTTAAGAAAAGTGTTATTAATCAAATTTAAAGCATTTGAAACCTCGACTACATATGTGAGATAATCGATATTTTCAGAAATCCAGATTTAAATGAAATTTTTAACTTGCAAGAAACATAAAAGTAAAGCAGTTGTAGACTGTTTGCTGTAATTATTTTGACAATAAACTTATTGATTGCATTCGCAGCCTTTTAAATTATTTATTATATACATCTGAGTTCCGCAATATTCAATTCTGAAATATCTGTAAGGGAATACCTCATATATACATCAACATAAGTTGTTACTCAAAACTAAAATACCTAAAAAGGGTGCTCATATTAATAATAAATGACACGAAAATAAAACCCGTATCCGCAAAGTACACATAAATCAGGAAAATTGAAACCTTTTGCATCGGTTTCCTTAAATAAACCCTAACGTCGGCACATATAAATTTCCCAGCCAAGTCTCAATGAAACCTCTTTAAGGAAACTCATGAAGTATTCAAATATTTCGTCGAGTAGCCCTGTCAGTAACATTGGCTTCTTTAGCTCATCAAATATGTCGTATCCACGGGGAAGAGAAATAAATCAATTGGAAATTTATAACTCACTAATTTTATGTACTTTGACATAAAGTCGTATCTTCGTTCACACATGCGGCACAACAACTCATCAAATAGCGTTACACCTACTTATGATTTTATTACTGCTGGCTATTCGGATAAGACGATTTTTACAAAAATTAAGAAAACAATAAATTATTTTCTTACATTTTATCTCCAATATCATATTCGTCTTATACCTATCTTTCGCTCAAGGTAATTTAGTAAACATTGTATCAGTTTATTTCAAGTTATTTTAAGATATTTGCAAAGTATCAATGTCTACACATTTGCTAAGGCTTTCCATTGTTTTCTCTGGAAGCATAAGGTTACGTAAAAATGACCATCTTTCAGGTGGGTTGGATAAAGCATAATCTACCTTTAAAATCGGACTGCGTGCAATTTTAATGATATATCAGGCCATGCGACGACAAAGAAAGGTAATATTGAAAAAACAATGCTCCAATTAACATCGAATATTCTCTTGCTCTGCAAATTGGGTCACCCAACGATATTTCGTTCCGAATAAGTTGAGGTCCAACTGCTGTAAATAAACTTTTAAAGAAAATCGCGTACACGGGAAATAAAGGGAGGAAAATAGTGTCAGGTAGGCAAGGAAAAATTATTAGTGCAGAAGATGAGTTTCTAAGCCTTGTGTTGAAAAAAGATTATTTTTAAATCGAGATATAGAAAATACTTACTTAAAATAAAAACGTTTCTTTGGTTGCGTACCATCCGGAACTAGTTAGGCCCTGTGTACGCAACAATTTGAGAAATTAAGTATTATCTAAATTTGTAAGGATTCGGTTGCATTTCAAGGGATCTCAGTAGATGGAGAATGTTCAGACATTACAATCAGTTCGAATTTTAATCTGATGGTAAAGTGTTGCCTTCAATAGGAGAATTGGCATTTAGGCTGCAATGTCAGCGTCGGAAATCCAGGTAATTGATCACTTGGTCTATTGCGTTGGTTGCAGAAATTATAATTTCTTTGCAGGAAACTGCAGAATGTTGTTTCCGCAACCGATTTGATAGCAAAATTTGGCTAATTCCATAATTTCCGCTTTTGCAGGAAAGTTCGGAATTTTGCCATAGTTCTCACCGAACTCAATTTCCCTTCGTTTTCAAACGAGGGCTTTCATGCCGAATAATTATTATTTTCTGCTTGTTCTGGAATGGGAAGAAGTCTGGATTTATACGTTTATTTCCACGGAAAGTGAAAGAGTTAAAGAAATGAATTTATTAGTAGCATACCAAAAAATATATACGTAGGTTGCTATTTAAGTTTTGCGATATGGCAACACCAGTACGAATATGTCAAATTTGACATTGTTATCGAAAAGTTTGACTTTTTTAATCAGAATGTTTTATCGTACGAGTGCTATTTGTGTTGTTTACAGTTACTTGAAACATACATCTTGGTCAAAAAAGTGGAATTAAATCGTGATCGAATCTCGAGCCGTCGTGTTTCGCTGGTTGTCTGAATTCTATCGTTGTTGCACTTCGCTACAGGACGAATATTGTAAAGGTCGTCCTAAATCGGTTGTATTGCTAGAAAAAATCGATGCTGTGCGTGAACTGAAATTGCAAGATCATCATGTGTCATACCGTGAGATTGCGGCATGCTTGGGCATTAGTTCCACCTGCATGAACATTTGGCCGTCAAAAAGAAGGCTCCTGTCGATTGGTTCAAAGAAATTTAAAAAAAATTCGTCTATAAGATCGTGACAGGTGACGAATAATGGATCTATGCATATGAACCCGAAACTTAGTCGAGTCATCGGGAAGAGCCCAAAAAGCCACTTAAAATTTTCATATTTGCTTGAGAAAGGTGCTACTTTAGAACTCCTGCTATATGTATGAGTAGGAGCATTGTCTTGTTGTAAGGCAAAATCGTCCCTAACAAATCCTTTTCTTGGAGAATGATTACTTCTTGTAGGAGCTTTAGTTTGATATTAGCGTTTACTTTAATTAACCGACTTCCCAAAAACAAAGAGGTTATAAGTTCGACGTGCAGATTTTTTTTTTTAAGTCTGACCGGGCATAACTTTGTAAGGCGTTGACTGATTTTGATGGGTAGAGTATGTTCACCGATTGGTACCATGTCAAAAAAATTTTGGGTCGGATGGTGGGTGGGGGTGAATGATCCCACATTGCTAGTAGGAGAAAAAAATTGGCCTAGGGTGGGGGGAGGGGGAACGGGTAGTCTAACTTCGTAACGCGTGGACCGATTTGAATAATTATTTTTCTGTTGGGTAGAGTATGTTCCCTGGTTGATACCACGAGAAAAAAAATGTTGATCTGGTGGTGGTGGGGGGCAGGGGTGAAACCTAATTATGTAATGCGTGGACCGATTTCGATGATAATTTTTCTGTTCGGTTGAGTATGTTCCCTGACTGACCACGGGAAAAATAAATTTAGTGGGATGGAGGTGTGGAAAGGGGTTAAACCTATCTTTTTAACGCGTGGACCGATTTGGATGGTTCTTTTTTCATTGTATAGAGTAGAAGACACTAAAAAGTGAAAAATAAAATAGTTTTAAAAAAAAATTTGGACCGACTTTACAAAATTTCAATTCAATAGGCAGAAAATATCCCGCTATCATCAAGCATTTCACATCCGCATTTAAAGACAAAAGAGTTTTGGGGCATTTTAACAAAAGGAATTCACCTTTTTTTAACGTACGCAAACTTTGCTATGAGTGAAGAAAGGGACGGATCTAGGATTTAACGATAGGAGAAGGGTAGAGTATTTGAGGGGGGGGGGGGGGGTTTATTTATTAATTTAGCACATGAATTCGGCGCAAATTAAACGAAAAAGCAACTAGCTGCATACAATGAGAAACAAAATGAGAAATATTCAATTTATGCAAACATATATTAATCGTCCTTCCTTATGATCTGCGATTGTGTAATTATTTGTAGTGTTTTTGTTATTTATCAAATTCCCATCGACATCAAAATGTCGTAATAGGCACAAAATTAGGCATTCCTCACCGACACCCTATGTTTAATATTTTGAAATTATTATTACTCCCACTTTAACCCCATTCTCTACAGTACAAAATTTTTATTCTGCTACAAAAGGGGCAACATGCTCTATACAAAGCGAAAGAATCATCCAAATCAGTCCCCGCATTGGAAATAGGGCAATCTTGAATGTGATGCCTACGCCTTAATGGTTGCGGTTACATCAAAATATAAAATAATAAAAAAAATACACGCCGAATTTAGAACTTTCTCGTTTTTGGGAAGTCGGTTGAAAAAGGAAATCACTAAATATTTTAGGGAAAACAATGAAGTCCAACAAATTAATTAGTTTGAGATATACCAACACGTGATATACTACAACACGTGTACAACTTAAGGAGGAACAACACTTTAAAGCATGAAAAAGAAAGGTGTTCTTTGAGAAGTTTTTTTTTTATCGTGGTAATATAGATGATGAGTGATTGAAAAATATATTTAAGGAATTTTGTTATTGAAAAAAAAATAGTTCATATTATTTGTAGAGGTCGCTGCAAACGCCGAACAGGGGATTGACAGTCCTGCGTGGAGACTTTTTATCGGGAAATCAAATTGGGTTTATTTTCGTGAAATATACTGAAGTAGCTTTAGTTAAGCGGATATTCTTCATAATTCAAACTTTCGAAAAATGTTAAGAAAAAGATATTTATTAAAACCGTCAACGTGTTGTTCCGCTTTAAATAACACTACCCTGCAAGATTTTGCCCATGGACAATGAATGGTTGCTTCCGAAGTCATTTTTCAGGTGAAATCAAATCCGGGCCCAGGATTGCTCTATCACGTCAGGTTTTTGAGATATTCTTACCTAAAAGTGGAAAACCACTGTTTTTTGACATATTTGAGGTTATGTAGCACCGTGAATTTTTTTTGCAAGAAACCATGTGTGGGATCTTATAGTACAAGTCTTCCTCTTTCAATTATCGTTGAGTTTGCTCAAATATCTTTTTTCGCTGAGATATCGCGTTTTGAAATTTTTCATTGATGATATGTGACTTTAGTTTTAATTAAAAAAACATGATATTTGCAATAATTGTTTGAACAAATTGCTTGAACAATGGCATATTTAAATTAAAAAACATATTAAATCCTTCCAAGTTTATAAGATAATACAAAATTTTATTGTATTGAAAAGTGACCATAAAGTTTTCGTATACCGAGAAGTTCAGGAACATGAAAATTTCAAAATGCGATATCTCGGCGAAAAATAATATATTTAAGCAAACTCAACGGCATTTGAAAGAAGATCACATACCTGGTTTTTAGAAAACAAAAATTTCGGTGCTATATAACATCAAATATGTCAAAAAACAGTGTTTTTTGTGTTTTGTTTTGTTTTATGTTAAAGTGTCTTATAAACCTGACGTGAAAAGTTTTCTCGGAGCTGGAAAAGTTTTCTCGGAGACAAGTACTCATTGTTGTGGCACAAAATTTTTAAAATTTTGAAGGGTGGTGAATTAAAGTTAAGGGATCGTCTCAATGTGACCCTCCGAAAAATCACTGATTTTCGCGATTTTTTCTTTTAATGTTGAAATAAACTAATCGGTCCGGTTTTTTTTATAAATAAATATATTCATGACGAATACAAAATGATTTTTTTTATGTTTATTTATTGGGTGCATAATAGTTGAATAAATTTTTGAAATGACACGTAAAAAAAAGGTCCTGTACGATGTCCACGATTGCGGCCGCAATTTTGATCTCAAACAAAAATTTTAAAAAGATTATTAATCTGTAGGGAAGTCGCTATCGCGCTATGGAGGTTTTTTTTTTTAATTTGACAAAATGGCTTCGGTTTGAACAAAAAGTATCGAATTTGGCCCTTTTTTTCGACAGTTTTTCGTAAAAAAATAGGAAGATTTCAAAAAAAAAAAGCTTCCATAGCGCGATAAAGAATGACGTTAAAAATGTTCTTTCCAAATTGGAACTAGATATCTTCAAAACTCTTCCTTTGAGAGTGGAAACCGTTTTGAAAAACACCATTCTGAGAAAAACGCGTTTAAAGATTGAAGTTGGAAGTTGGTTTCACTGGTATGTCTATCCGTGGTTGATGTCGAAAACGAACTGAAATGCTTGGCTTGGATTTTTCGAAAATTTCACACTGAGACGATCCCTTAACTTTGACTTTGTTAATATTGGAGATAACGAGCTAAAGTTGAGGAAAACGACAAACTTTGGGCAATGAAAATTATTTTTTAATTCTCTATTATAATAAATTACTGTTATGGGCCCGAAAATCAAAATTGAAATGACATATTTTTATGTTTCAAGATTATTACACTATTTTTTTACACTAATTTCGAAAAAAAGTCTGAATTTGTGTGTCTTACCTGGACGAAATCTCGCGAACTTTGAAATAATATCGACTTCGTTAGAGTGCCAATTGTAACGGAATGACGTCGATTTAATTGAATTTACATGTATCTCACTAACAATTAAATCTTGTGATCGTGAACAATTCCCTTTCCTCCCTTTAATAATGGTTTTCTTTTTAAAGTTTTGCAATTGTGTGTCGGTAATGAGTAGATGGAACCTAGCCTCGTAACGGGTGGAACAATTTGGAAGGGGGATGAATCAAATAGTATTGATTTTTTATTATATGTATTGATAAATATAAATTAATATATTTAAGTGATTATAGTTTTTGTGGTATTATTATTATTAATATTAAATATCATAATATTGAATATTCTTTTTACTGGGAAGTTGATAATGTGATCCTCAATGTCTTCATCTAATTTTATTTTATGCTTACTACGCACCGAACTAAAAGATTCATTTTTACCAAACGCTCGTGACCCTGTCGTTACAATCAAGAGCCTTAGTACTTTTTTATTTTCGCTCTATTTGGTCCATGTTTATTAATTTAATTAATTATTATTCTTCGATCTCTTTACAACACTAATGCAATAATTTTTAAAATATCAAAAACCTATCGAACTATCCATAAATGGAGATTCATTCAGTGAGCTTTAGGTATTATTTCCTACCGTGTGTGTCAGGTATTAGCCAGCCGCACGAGGAGGAAGTTATTTTTACTTACTAACACCAATAATTTTTGTATCTCTGGTAAAATGTCGATTCAGGTTGGTGATGGTGGTTTCGTAGGAAAATTTTATTTAAATCAAATAATTTTAAGGAATGATTGAAAATTTATAAATAAATTATTTAAATAACAAAATATAAATATAATGCCTGATAAAAGTACAGAAACATTTGGGTCGCATTACTTGAATTCAATTAAATAAAAAATTTATAACTAAACCTAGTATTTTAACTTAATAATTCCCATTAAACATAGCGCCCTCCCTGAGTTTTGGTAGTAGCATGAAAAACACTTAACATCACAGTAAAGGAAATTAGACTACATAGAAGAAAGTAGGCGTTTTTAATTTGAAAGAATGAATGTAATCTGTCTAAAAATATCTTTCACTTCTGTGAAAAGTTAAATAAAGTTTGAAATTAAGATAAATTTATTCAAGAAATGTTGGCCTTAACTCCTATGAATGTTACATTACAGTAAAGTTGAACATATTATTCACAGAGAATTTCGAATTTAAAACTTTTTATACAGTACCTATAAAATTAGAGAAATTTGGATTTAGTAAATTTTGTTTTCTTAGCAAATCCGATAAGGTGAATTTTAGAATTAATACCGAACAGGAATAAATTGCAAATCAACTAAATGACTTTGTTTTTGGAAATAAATAAATATAAGATGTTTTGGTGAATCTGCAAAATTAGTGGTTGCGTCCGACGGAGCCAAGTTGTTTACCATAAAATTAGAAAGTGGCGGTAGTTTTGAGAAAAAGTTCGATTTTTATAAAAAAATTATTGAAAATGTTATTGGGCAAGTAGTACTTATGTTGCGAATATGGGTTTTCAACTAAATAATTAAGAGAGTACGGAATCATTGTCACCGTTTTAAAAAAACGTGTTTTCCAGAAAAACGCGTTTAAAGTTTTACAAGGAATATACTCGGAAGTTTTTATAATTCCCATTAATCTGAAATGCCAGGTCCGTAGAAGTATAAATGCTCTTCTTGGAACTGCTCGTGCTGAGACGATTTTTTCTCCCTCTTCTTACTCCTGAAAGATCGTCCTGCGACGAGGGTCAGCGCTAACTTTAAACGCGCCCAAAATACCGAAGATGATCGAATTTGACAAAATCCTTCGACAGAGTGAATTAGACGTATGTACATATATATTATATATAATAAACAACAAATCGATTTTCTCAAACCGGCCAAGGTAGATTTACTTTACAAAAGTAGTTAATTACTTCATAATAGTAGGAAACGGAGTTGGACCAGGACAACCATGCCATGGTTCCCTGGTTCAAGACCAGGTCTCATCGTGGGTTTTAAATAAATTTTAATTAAAAAATCCACTCCGTCGCTGGGATGTTGTCTAGTTCGACAAAACATTATAGCTTCCTCACTCCCCTTAACGTAATTCCGTTCCATTCAGAGCCATGCTAACGCATCAAAGGGTTGTCCCTAAGCTTTGACCATATCGTAAAAAGTAAAAAATCAAAAATAAATTAAAGTTTCGCTTCATTTACCCCATGGATTGTAAATATGTCGGCTACGTACCTATATATAAAAAGAAAATCGTTTTAGTTACTCTCCGATTTTCTTTTAATTCGTACGTTAAGTTATACCTTTGTGGGTAAGTACACCTATAATTACTATAAAGTTTTTTTTTTTTAATCTGCTAAAATACTATTATACAGCTAGGCATCTTGAAACTCACCTAGAGCGCCAGCCAGTAAAATAATAGGCTTTAATTACTTAACCACTCATATCTTATTTCTCGTTGCCTGCAACTAGTGGTAAAGTATTGATAAACTATAGATTTATTTATTAAACAAAAAGGCGAAATAAAGTATGCTCGTACATACGACGGTAATATTATCACGTTCTCATATGTTAAATGAATTTTCCCCAGCTATTTTATCAATCTGATTTAAGAGGGTGAAGCTGATGTATTGAATTTCAGTTAGAGCATTAGCTGCAGGCAGATTGGTAACATGATTCTAACAGATATTGTACTTATTATTCATTCCCCTAGGCTAAATGGTAGAGATAATGTACAGTACCTAATAAAGTACCTAAACATAATCTTTTTGAGAATGAAATTAGGTCTGGCCCTTCCAAAAGCCCAATTTTTTGATTATATGCATTTAATTTCTTATAATAATTTACAAATCTCGATTAATATCTCTCTATAAGCTTTTGACAAGAAAGGAAACGGCATTTTTTTGAAAATTACGTAGATATCAAATATCTGCTGTTTTTTTACTTAGATACCTTTGAATAATAAAATGTGAAATCGCCATTGTTGTTCACAGTAGCTTCACACTTTTTGACCGTAGTCGATGAGTTCTTTGGCGTATCTTTGGGAGTATCATTACTTCTGGATCACACTTGAAATAAAATTCAAATTGTAAACAGTCTAACTGATTGATTGAAAAAGAGGTGGGAGGAACACTTCACGAATGTAGACCACAACTAGGCTCTTTGTTCACCTTTCAGTAAGAAACCTTGTTAGCGGCGAGCCTAACAGCTCAACTTGCCCGTCCTCTTTGTTAATTTAAGGATAGCTTTCCACCCATTCACACCTTCTTCATATAGTTTGATAAATAAGAAGAATACTCCTAGGATTGGATGCTATTACACAGCAGAGACGTAAGAAATGCTTTACCGCTCGGTCTCAAAGGAATACAGGAACGTGACAAGGACCGATTGCAATAAATTCGATATGTTAGTGTATTAAAAACTGGAAAGGGGACACCCAGTTGTAACCTTGAGCACCCAATACCTTGAATCTATATAGTGAACTACGTTACTGAATGTTTAAATGGAGCCTTCCAACCAGCCTGCCCTGTGAGCAGGCCTCGGAAAAAATATAAGCCCTATTGGTCGGACAAGAGTTTAAATGAAACCCGGCACAGAGTCTGCGCCCCATTTAGGCTGGCAAAATGTCCAGTAAACAAGCAGCATTGATAAACTTAAGGGCGGTTCTAAAGGAGCTCAAGAAGAAGATCAGAGCAGCTAGGAGTAAGAGCTGGGTCTTTTTCTGTGAGGACCCGAAACGGCTAGGTTGTGGAAAGTGATTTCAAAAAGTTTTACACAACCTACGCTTCCTTGTAATAGTATCGGTATCTGGCCAAAGAACAGCGAGGAAATGCTGGATATCCTGCTGGATACTCACTTCCTGCCTGTAAAATACATTGACCACCCCAGGGGATAACGTTATTACAAACTGGAGAGACAGCTCCAAAATTATCACACAGGACAAAGTTAGATGGGCGACCAACTCCTCTGATCCAGTAAAGTCGCTATGTCAGCTATGCCAGCTATGTTGCAGAAGGTTCTTGAGCTGGTTACCCTCTGGTTGACGGCAATTTCCAAATGTTGCTTGTGACTAAATTATCTATCTTGGTCCTGGTATCTCTTGCGCGTAGTCTTCATCCCGGAAGCAGGTAAGTGTGATCACGCCAAGGCCTGTGAACACAGATCGATCAGTCTAAGTTCACTGCTATTTAAACCCTTGCAAAGTATTCTGGATCTATATGTCAGGGAAAATCTCGATGCTGACCTACTATCCGAGGTAAAGCCAGCAAAGGTAGATAAAGCCATCGGCAGATGGGTTTCTAGGCTGCTTCGTAGCAGAGTGAAAACGTTGGAGTGGGGCTGATGTAACTAGTTGACTGGAGCACACCACAGGGAGGAGTGCTATCGCCTCTATTGTGACTGCTGGTTATAAATGATATATTTCTGACACTTGAAAAGAGGGGTGTAAAGGTAGTCGCTTACGTTAATGAGGCAGTTATATTAGTGTCAAGGAAGTATTTTAATACCATCAGCAAAATCAAGAAGTTAAATTCGACTGCCGGAGAAGGCGCATCAGTCTGACAGGACAAGGCAATGGCACTCTTTGATTAATACACATGTCTCCTGACTGTAAGCACCAACTTCAAATTACAACTCTGCTTGATAACTGCTATTGCAAGAATAAGTACTTCCTCCAATATGTGGTATTATGAAATTTCTCGAGGATGGGCTATTAGATCTTGTGAAAAGATAGGAAGAGACCATAAGTTGTCGAATCGCGAAAATAATGTGGAAATCCAGTGATCAAAGGAAGACTAACTGCCTTTTCAACCAAAGTGGGGCTTAATGTAGAACTATTATCGGCATCTCCACCGCCCACTGCTTTACGAGGGTACATGCGCACATAATAGGTGTTTACGGCACTAATTTGTGCAGACATTGTGAGAAATCCAGAATAAAAGAAACTGTAGAACACTGCTTATGCAGTTGTCCGGAGCTCGCAAGGACTAGATTGAAGATACTAATAAACTTCTTCATTGAAGTATTAAAGTAAGCTTCGAACATCAGCATACGAAGCATTCGCAAAGGAGACTGACACTTTTGACATTAATTATTTTCGACGTTCACAAAACAGTATCTCTGAGACGTAGGGCATCAGACTATGGTAATGCTATGAACCTGGTGTGGTCTATATGGAGCTTTTTGGCCGCAACCGTAACCTAACCTAATCATCGGTTTCCTCACCGTAATCCTTGCATTTGGGGTTAGGTGATTTTTATTGTGGTTTTGTTTAAACGAAGGAGTTTTCAGTTGACCCTGGGTCCTCCCAAAGATTCCTTCGTAATACTTCCAAAGCGTTCGTTGCGCCTCAGGCGGCCAGCCCATAATGCGACACTCGAGGTTGTATATCTGGTAGAGAACCCCACCGGCAATGCCTGGGATCCTAAGTCCCGCTCGGCAGGAGGCAAGCTAGTCTGCCATTTCATTACCGCTGTCCGCAGCTGTGAAGGCTGCAGAAGGTCGTTTTTGCCTTTAGATTAGATTTCTAAAAATAACATTTTGAGTTCATAGAACAGAATTATACGTTTTAAGTTATACGCTTTCTGATCGTTTATGCTGGCGTTGGTTCATTTTCGAACAAGTTTCGCTTTCGCTTCGCGCAGTCGGGAAGCAGGTCGCAAGTGGCCTTAAAGACGCTTCGTACTACTTTGTTGAAGCTATCTTTCACCAAGTTCCGGAAGATCAACAAGTTTCTTTGATTGTTGGATTCAATACTCAAGCCTATCAAATTCATTTTAACAAAATCGGTCTACTGGTCTCGGCTGTAGGTACTAGAGAGTAAAAAAAGTCTAAAATATCAAGCAGATAAGAAGCTCTAGCCAAATGCAGGGCGTAATAATTGTCTGCCTCAATTATAACATGTATGTATGTAGTTGCCGAAAATTTTCACCGGATCTGTATCGAAATATCAAGAAAGATGAATGCAAAACTCTTTGGCAGTTACATGAAATGTGGCAATCATTTTTTTGCATTTATTATGAGAAAGTAAAACGTGAAAATACGTATTTCGTTCAAAATCGATTTGAGTTTATTTAATAAAAATTCAGGTTAACAAGTTTGGATGAATTTATAATACATCCAGGTGATTCCGACACAAACGTGACATTATAGGAAACATGAACGGCATGCTTTTGTTTTTAACTCTCAAAGAGCATACCAAATGTTTATATAAAAGGTTACTCCTTCATTACCCAAAAGTGCCAGGATTTACGTAGGCATTACGTAAAGTTTTACGTATCCGTTGCACAAAAACGTTTTTTGGTGGTTTCTGTCACGTCATGCATGTGACTGCTGTTGCTGTTGTGCGTGATAATGTTCAACATGCGTAATATTATATAGTTAAAAACTACATTTATCTAAGGGTGGCTATACTCACAAAGGCGTTGGTTAATATTTGCCGCACGTTTTTTGTTTCTTTTGGAAAACATATCAAGTTACCCATCCTTTCACCACATACTACGTCAAAATGTGAGTTAATTTTAAAGGTTTTAGTGCTTTTATCTCGTAAGGCTTTCATATAACATTTAGCGTAAGTGAAGAATTACAACTTTTCATGAGAGAGGAAATGCTCCTTTTTCCATTCCTTCTTGTCAGTATTGAAACTGTTAAGTTAATTTAAAGGTCCTGTATGTACTTTATTTTCACTTAGCAACAGTAGCACATTACCTAATTAATAATGTGTTAAAAAATCTGCCTTCGAAAAGGCAAAGCAAGATATTTAAAAATATATAAGGAATTTTTAATACATACAAACAACAATTACCTTTGTTTTTTCTAATATAGGTATATATATAGGATAGAAGGAAGCTATTTGATAATTTTTAAAGGCAGAAGCCTTTTTCCTAGGGATACAAAATTCTTCTCTTCAACTTTAAATTTCAGTTTAAAACAAAACTTTTTCTTTTGTTTTGTTTGACACTGTACTTTGTCTGTTTGCCTTGGATTCTAAATCTTTGCCATCCATTCTACCGGATTTTGCGATTTTGATGAAAGTTTATTTGTAAATTTGTCCTCAGGTAGAGGTAAATAAGTTGTGGATGGGGTAGTAGTATTTCAAAGGGAAATATATAATTCCTTTCAATTAATACTTTTACGTCACAATTAACTACTTTGTATAGTAATTTAAGCATGCGATTTTAATGTTATTAATTTAATTAATTTTTGAGAAAATGGGAAATAGGGCATATTTCATTTATAAGATAGAACGCAAATAACAGTTTGTGCACTGACTTGTAAAAATTAGTCAGAATAATAAGTAAAATATGCACAAAGTAATTTTGAATATTGTTTATATTTATAAAAGCGTTTGAGGATTGTTTATGATTCAGTTATTTCAATATCTTTCACAAAACACTCTTGCTGTAACGAGCGAAGTAATTTTCATTGTAAGTAGTAACTTAAACCTAAAATTGTGATATTTTACAGATTTTTGCATTGATATTTTAGAAATAAGGGGGGTTATGCTTTGAAAAATTCTTCTAAAGCGAATACCTGAAGGATTAACATTATAAGGTCAAACATGTTATTTTAGATTTGAGGAGACCTATCCCAGTGATATTTTTTGGTTATAAATGTACGTCTCTATACTAAGTTTTATCTTAATATATGAGCGAATCGGAGGGCTGTAATATTACATTCAGACGGAGAGATATACCAAAACTATAGGTATAAGGTATCCGCCGCCAGAAAACAACATGCGTCACCGACGTTGGGGTTCGAATCTCTAATCTTCAAAATGGACGGCCGGCACATTCTCACTTACTCCACCATCGACTTAATCCTCTAACATTAGTTCGACCCAAATTTATTATAAAAATTGGTTAAATATTAAAGAAAAACCAACGAACGCCATTTAAAAAAACTTTACTTCGGTCTTGATTTCAGCTCCATTTTATTACTGAACTACTACTGCCTGCTGCTATAATTAAATTTCTAAAATGTTCCTGACTGCTTTTAGAATTTCTTTCGAATACTTTTGAATATAGGTTTTGATGAGTTAGACGGTCAGTATCAAAATTTGTGACTTGCAAGATACGTCTTTTTATTGCATTAAGTAGGAAGTCTGACTATAGAATTTAGTACTATACCTATACAATAAACTAATCCTATAGAGATTCCGTTTTTTAATACTAAGGTACGGGATCATAAAAACTAACATTTGTGAAAAATAATGTTTGGGATTTTTTACATGATTTTATCTATTAAACTATACCCTATTCGCCTGGATTAAGCAAAGTTTTGTAGAACTCAACCAATGGCAAATAATTTTGTGATATCGGCCTTTGAACTATCTACGAATTATCAATTTCTAATAACTTACTTACTTTCAAGTTCTTAGCTTTAATAGCAAAGAAGTTATAGCACTGTAATGGACTAGACAAACTGCCAATGAAGTATCGCCATTATGCCTCCATGTTTTTCTTATGTTTAAAGTAAATAATAATAAAGTAGAAACGATGCCGATGGCTTTGCACTTGCTTAATGTCTCACACTCAGCGAGTAGTATTTCGCGAGTCTCTATCTAAAGGAATTCTCAATAATGCAGGCATACCCCAAGGAAGTTGTCTCGGTCCACTTTTGTTTGTAATTTACATTAACTATGTGTCTATGTCCATGCCGAATTCAAAAATTGTGTGTTGTGCTGGCGACGCCAAGACCTTTCCTGTTGTTAATTTTCTGCGTTGATGTGGACTTTCAAACTCTGACTATAGATGATGCTCTATTAACCGTCTCCCTTTTAATATTAATAAATATATGACAACGTTCCCGGAAGTGTACAATGCTTTATTTTAGCTATACCATCAACGACCTAACCAAAGCAAATTTCTTAGAGCAATTGTCGAGCATGCCTGTTTTGTTTTTTCTGCTTTTGAAAATATAGACATTAATCACGTCGAGGCAGTCCAACGTCGCTTCATACGGTTTGCTCTTAGTGGATTACTATGGGGCAACTCACTTCTACTACCATCTTATTCAGGCAGACTGAAACTTTTAATGCTCGAATCTCTAGAAACTCGACGAAACAACTCCAAACCCAATTTGGTTCTCCATTGTTTGCATGGTTAAGTTGATTCACCTTCTTTTTTGTTAACCTTTAAATTTTCTCCGAGTGGTTTTCGCACGAGTGGTTTGCCAAATCATAGAACTTCCTAAGTTCTACTAAGCGACGGAGCTAAAAACAAACCTTTAGAGTGGCTTTAGCTCACGCAGAATTTCTAGAAACTTTCTGCTTCTCAGAAGTATAATATTGTAAACAGTTCTTTAAGCAATGTATATCAAAATATCTCACTCCTGCTCGGGGGCAACACGTGTTCTGGCAGAACCCCATCTAGCAGGTTCATCCGCCTTTTCGTTTACAGAGAAACCCATATGCCTTGCTATAAAAACCAAGTTGGTTTGATTTGTTTTAGGTAGTGCTGCAGAGCTTGTTGCTATTCTCAGACCAATTTTTGACTTGGTTATCGGGTCCTCGATTGCTTTAATCGCCACCTAACCAACGTCTTTAGATTTTCATAGGCACATGCCAATGTGTCGTAAATCTCGACCTGGTAACCCGAAGCGTTAAGTCTAAGTAAATCCCTCCAAATAATTGACTTTAAACCGACTTCCTGCGGGAGTCTTTACTTTTCTCCACCGTTAAAGCAGTTGGCCGGCATGGACTCTGGCCGGTATGGAGTGTTAAGCCATGCTCAGTTATCTAAGATTTTTCGTAGTTCACGTCTCGAAATTCTGCCCCATTTAACCTGTTTTCCATTAACGTATTCTGTATTACATTTGTTCATCTAAAGATAATTACAATACTTTCTCAGAGATTTTGCATCTATAGTTTAGAAATTAAGGAGACGCTTTGAAAACGACTGAACATCTCGTGAGTGAAAGATTAATGTCAAAAGGTCCTTACACCCTACCCCAATCAATGGGGTAAGTGAGAAGATTTTGAGTACACTATGGGAAGGGGTTCAAAAACTCTTATAATTTATGGTTTTGGGTCATCAATGTCCATCCGTATATTTCAATTTAATCTTAGTATGTGGTTATATAAATAAGAGGATAGGCGGGCTGTAACATACAGGCAGATAGACGGATGGACGGACTGAAACTATGATGGTTCCTAGTTGAAACAGAAGTAGGTGTTACGGACCTCTAAAAACAACTATTTAGTGAATATCGTCTTTTTTTAAGTATAATTTTAATTTTCTTTTTTACTTTTTCAATTTTACTTTCACTCAAAATATACTAGCAGTAACAATTACCCATTTTCTTTGCTTGCTTTGCATTTCGTTTGGATTTGTTTGATTTCGGTTTTATGTATGTACCTTTGAAAATTTCTTCCCAAGTATAAGAAAATAGCGTATTAATTAAATCTAAAATTGGAATATATTAGAAATAACAATTTACCCTTTTTTTCGTTTTTGCTGTAAAGAATAAAAACAGTTAAAATGAGAATTAAAGCCTGTTTCAACAAAAAGAGAAAAGTAAGAAAGACTCAGAAAAAGGTATATGTATGTTAGATTTGTTACATCTTAGCAAAATAGTCAAAAAACGCCGTTTTAAAGCCCCTAGCCGATTGTAACGTGTGCATCGCAAGAGTTAAAATATTCCAGATTTTTACACCATAGACGAAAAAACATGTACTACTGAAGTAAGTATTGTGGCGATTAATTAGAAGTTTGCTTGTACGTCTCGAGGAGAAAGGAGTTATACAGATAAAAAAATTAACAGGACTTAAATAAATAACAATTTCAAACATTACCAATGTTATTCTAAACATTAAATAGTCATTTAATATGCACCCAAGAATAGTTGCAACGAATTTCGAAATATGATCAAAACGTCTCAGGCCATTTTGACATTTGAATTTGAATTGTACGCTACGTTAACTTTTGCTCGACACGATTAAGATAACAAAATATAACATCAGTATATTTAATTAAAGATAATATTAAGGATTTTATGAATCGCCCCGGACATCGCGAGGCGTATAAGCAGAATGTACCTACACATTTCTGAACCCATCCACCACGGAAACAACATATTTATTCCAAATAACATTTGTATCAAAAAGAACACCCCGGATTCGAGCGACCTCCGAATAAGCAGTAGGCAATTCACTGTAGATCACTTATCGTCCTTGTCAATAATTAATATTGTTTTACATAAAATTATAGCATGCGTCTTTTTAGGATTTAGCGGTAATTTGTTGTTAATGGCCCAGAGTGAGTGACCAAAAATAAGCCAGAACTGAACTTGCTGACCGCAGAGGAGTAGTAGAGGGCTCAAAATAGAACCTTGTCGAACTCCAGAAAGAGGTCGTCTACTCACAGACAGTAAATCTGGTTCGAATGGAGTGATTTTGTTTCTTCAAGGAGTTCATCTTGTTTTAAGATATCGAAAATATATCATGCTGGAATACCTATTTTTTTCGCAAGACGGAATTAGAAGTGCTGCAAAAATAGCTTGGTAGACAATTATACCAGATAGTGGCAATTGAGTCATACCGCTTAACAAATATATACGATCGGTTATTGTATAGTCCAGTTATGATTCTCCATTATCATTAAATCGGCTCATAATGTACTGTTTGCATTCCCAAATTATCAAGGCACATGATCAAGATTTTTCTCGCATTAGTATCGACTAACAGATGGGTGTTAAAATCACCCAAATAATATTGATATTTAGCCTATCAATATTATTTGGGTGATTTTAACACAATTGCATCAATGAATCATACAAAGGTTCTAAGCTATAAACTCCTGGAGGTTTATATACACAGCCGATTGATATTTTAGAATTTCCACAACTCAATTGCAAAAATAGATACCTAGGTACTCAACATTCCAGGATCGAAAATTAAAATTTTAAATTTTCTTGCAGGGAATATTGCACGAAAATTCAGCCACGCCACTTCCAGATGTAAACCCTTTGTCATTTCCAAACGACTGGTAACCGGATAGACAAACAGCAGAGCTATTTACATCGACGGTAAACATGATTCGGACACTACTACACTACATTACAAAGCAAACTTAAATTCGTCAGTATCAAAAAGCAAACTTCGTGCATTAATATGATAAATATTCATTTATGGTTGCACTTCCGCTATAAAAACACTTAAAACCCGATCTAGTAGCAACGGTCAAAAAAGTAGTATAATAAAAGTAAAAAAATAAAAATTCAGCCAATGAAATTCGAAAAGTAGCAACAAATATAGTAAGTTAATTAAGTTACTGTAAAGATCCATATAAATACCAAATTACTAGCAATATTTTACTGAATTAATATTTCTCTCACAGGATAGAAAACGCACAACATTTAAAGCTAATATTCCATAAAATCTTTTATTCAAGAGCAATGAAGATAGCTTCCCTTTAGAGGCAGGAGTTCACAAAATTATTGGTAGGGCAAGATGTTATGGTTATGAAGATAATTATTATTCTTAGTCCCATGATTATAATCATTATTTTGATTACTGCATAGATTACAGAGACTTTATCATAAATATGTATGTATTTACACACATAGATTAATTATTTATACATTTCATTCATTATCATTGTCAAGTAAAACGTAAGCGCCTATTACATATAAGATCAAAAGAATCAGTAATTTCATCAATATCTATCTCTATTTCTTGCTCTATTGCTACCAACTCAAGAGAAGATAATCTTTCTTGTCTAGTCATAAGCGTAATTATACAATATGTTTTAAGTCGTTTCAAGCATGACAAGAAACGCTCGCATTCATCGGAATCGCTTCATTGGAATGGTGAAAAATAATCTAAGCAACTCTAATATTAACGGAAATTCTTAGCTCTTTCTTCGATACAATTTGTTGCTTGACAATTATAGCTTGACTCAATTTTGTAAAAATAACGCAATTCAGCTATTAAATGTTCTCTGTCAAAGTTATGATAAAAATTACAGAAGGTTTTAACGTCATCAATCTCTAACTGCGACGATGATAACAAATTACTTAGGCTATTTAAGGCATCCAAATCGTTTTCAGAGAATTTTATAAAGGATCGAGTATCGGAAATTATATAAATATATAAAAGTTAAGTGTGTTTTCGTAAACATCCCGTTTTCTCCACAACAATCTACTACCCACCACTCACAATTATGTGGCAGATTTCTTTTTAACACATTGCTTTCTCATTAGAAGCCCGAAAATATTTCAGAATGTTTAAGAATATTTAGACTCACAAACGGAGTAGAGAAGTGTGCCGGTGGGCGGCAAAGAATATTCTAGAAAGTTATCAATTTTTTGAGAAACTTCTCGAATTTTTCAGAATTTCCTACGGTTTTCTAAAAAATTCCATATGTTCCAAAATTTTGTCGAAAATTCTAATATGCTTCAGAATGTGCTACTACTTTCTATAATGTCTCGAAATTCTTGCGAAATTTCTATAATGTTCGGAGTAATTTTGTATACACTATACTATATCTTACGCTTTATGGGACATGGGTCTTTGTTCTATTGAGCGTGCGATATATTCTTACTCGGGTAACGCCGCGTCTTACAGCTAGTTTTATAATAATCTTCAACAGTTTCGAAGGGTTTTCTTACATCACGTCCCTCTTAAAAACGTCCCGGTATTCTTCCAATTCTACATAATTCGGTTGCTTTGAACCAAATTGTTCCACTATTTCAGTACTCTCTTAAGGAGTACAATTCAGACAAATAGAGAGGAGAAAATATCAGGAAAGTGAAGCATAAGATACGCGTTCGCTATTCATATACAGCCACGCGACACATCTGCTATCAACTTTCTCTCGCTCTCTTCACTCCACAAAACTTCTCGAACTGGTTTGAGGATGTGAGCTAACATCATATTTTTCTCCGACTCATTATTATGTAAGCAAAGGGAGTCAGTTAGTATCGGTTTGATAGCTCAGAAGACGACGCTGTTCTGTAAATGTTCACTCTATACTTTTAGTGATGTTTGTGAAAAGTGAAAGAATATAACCCTTCTCTGCGATGCCTTACTCAAAAAACTGGTTTGAGTCAGATTGACGAGAAAAATGTGCATTGCTTGAATAGTCCCCCCACTCTAGATTCACAAGATCACAGCGGGGATTTCCGTCTTCTTGATGTTCCACATTTTTATTGTTGCTCGCTCATTAAGTTGTAATATAAAGATCCCAACAGTTTGACAACATCTAAGTGGGTCGAATCGCTTTGGCACCAGCCATACCTCGTTCAGGTTGGTATGGCCCTAATTGGCCATTCCAAAATCCCGCACTGCTACCCTTCTCGTTCGATCGCCTATCACATTTCAGGTAATGAAGAAGTACGCTACAAAACAGTACCTTCTACTACACCAATTGTCAATCCCTACAAAATTTCTTGTGTATCCTTAGCCTTAGATTCTGCGAGCAGGAGATATTCGATTGCGATATTACTGTATTGAAAAACATTTTTTTTTTCATCGCGGGAATTCAAAAATCAGTTTTAGGACATTAATATGGTCCTATCAAAGTCTCTTACTAGTTTTCAATTATAATTTTGGTTGTATACCACCCTAATTTTTAGACATCCGTACCTACAAGGTCAAAAGAACCCTTATGGTGATACCTCGGTGTCTGCCTCTCTGTTAGTCTGTCTGTGTGCACACGACCGTTTTGTTTAGTAATAACTGTTGCACAGTTATATAAAGCATTTGCCCGCATCTGTTCCCGGTGAAGAATACGGGAAATATATATACATTTTTTAATTTAAAAAGGGGGTGGGGGAAATAGATTTTTTATATATATCGTGTGAGGTAATAATTGAAAAGTCTTGCTTCAAGAATTCTAAACAAATATTTTTTTAATTTTAAGCCGCATTGGTTTTTTACTTTGGCCTAAAAATTTTACGAAAAATATCACACCCTTCCCCCGCTTTTCACCGACGTGTAAAAACCAAAAAATCTGAAGTAATTCGCACTAACAAAAAGTATGCTGTATATCACAAAAACCATAAATCCAAGTTTCAGCCATTTCTAGTTTCCGACCAACAATAATAAATCTGTTCATTTGTTATTCATATTGTACGGAACCATCGATGCGGGAATCTGACCGGGAAAAGTAAATAGTATAGTCTTATACTGTATCTCTTATTATGTCCCGTTGCACCTCTGAATAGTAACATTATATTTAAAAAAATATCGGTCATTTAGAACAAGTCTAGTTAGTGACAGGCCTCTGCCAAAGCGATTTGTAAAATACCATTAATGGCTAAATTGCTTGTAAAGTATTCTTCGCCAGAATAATTAAGGGAAGCGAAAATTATAAACAAAATAGTGTAATAACCACAGGAAAGTTTTTAAATTCAGGAAAACATAAATAACAAAACCTGTAAGTTTTCTCAAATTTTTTCAAAATTAAAAATAATCCTTTGACCTATTCCATTTCTTCTTAAGTCTGTTTATCATTCATTTAAAGTCAATTAATTTGTAACAGTTTTGGCAACTATTTTTACAGGCAAAAACTGTTGCTTATATAATAACCAACTAATTAGTTTTGAAAATGTTTATGACTGAAAACGGTGCTTTACGGACTTTTGATTCTCCGTATTTGTTCTGTTATTGTTACGAAACCAATTGGATTAGAAGCTGTTGTAGCTTTTGTTGGAAGGTCCAGACAAAATAATCATGGCGTAGAAAACCACCCTCAAAATTCCTATTGACGTAATTCTATTGTCTATTTATTTTTATGTGGGAGCATGTGGTACAATTACTAGTCAGGGGTAATATTAACCTCATAGTTGATTTAATTAGTTAAAGATTACGTTGAGTAAGCAAGACAATCGAATTTGAACAGCTTGCCTAATCTGATTGTCACACTAGGTTTTCTTATTTCCTGATGTCATAATGAGATTGAGATTATGATGACAAATTGTATGAAGTTTTACATATTATCCTTCCTCCGTTATAATTCCCATGATATCTGCACCATACAATCCTTGTAGTAGGTTCAACCTACTTTTGTGTAATTAGTTCTTATTTTCAGAAATAAATCTGACTCTGTTAGACGCAATGGGAATTTCTCGCCTGTCATCTTGAACTCGTGAAAGATTTCCTTCATTATTTATGCGTTTAAATTAAAAATTAAAATAAAAGTGTAAATTAATGTGTTTGTAGGCATTACCGGATATTTATTTAAATTTGTAAAATAATTATTTGTTAAGATCACGAAGTAAACTTTTATTATTGATTGTTTAAATAAATAAGTTGTTCAGAATAACTTATTAGGAAATGCAATAGAAACTCTTACGATTTGTTAATCATATCCTGAAAAAGTTTAAGTGTCAATAAACATCAATCTGTGCTTACTTCTCCAAACAAGTAAGCGCTTCGAAACTCGTGAATTCAATAGCTTCAATCTGAAGTTGTATTTGGTAAAGTTTTCAATAGTTTTGTAGAAAACTCGTCATTACTGAGATAAACAAGTTTTGTACTGGCAGAGAATTCATTAAACTGAAGTGTCCTTGAAGATGCTCCAACTATCTTTAGAACACCTTTTGCTTCATCGATTCTACTGACAATGACTATTTCAATATCGCAGTATTGTGCAACTGAAGATTTGAACTACTCTTAAGATATGTAAATTAGATACGATGACGCCTTAATATGCATAATAATTCAAAGTTTCTCATCGAAAATTCATGGATTCCTTAAATGTAAAGGAGAGCCAAAGACAATTTCTTAAAAAGTAAGTAAAAAGTTTGCTGAATACCTCATAAATATGTGTTATTTTCATAAAAACGTTTAAAAATTATTGTATTGGGTTTTGTAACGATGTATTTGTAAGTCTTGCGAAAATCTTTCGAATTTCTTGCCAACTTCTTGGGTAGAACACGTCGTGAACAATGAGGAAATAGCCATTAAAGAGGATTTAGGGTCAAACTTTCAATTTCAGCACAATTTCATCATGATTTCATCAGAAATGGCGAACTTAAAAACTAGGACTTACCGATTTGTGGAACGTCATACTGGCGCTGTCCTCTCGCACTCCGTAGCATTAGTTGACTTGCGATACTATGCGGTGGGATGTTTGGAGGACTGTTGTTTCCGTTTACTACACCACCTCCCATTCCTGATGTTGAAGATCTTTTATTCTGATGCATCTGTTGTTGCTGTTGCTGCTGCTGCTGTTGTTGTTTCCGTTTTTTATGTTGTTTTTGTTGAATTCGAATATCTAGCGGCGGTCGATTTACCATCTCTTCATGTTGACTTCCTTGAAACAGTTCCTGTAGCGCTATAGGTGTCTCAGGATCAGGTCTCCTATAGATAATGTCGTCGGTATCGGTTGGGCTTTCAGGTGGTTCAGAGTCATCATCCAGTAAATAAGGTCGATTTAAATGGTTTGGGATTCCATTGTTATGCAAAGCAGATATCGACGCTAAATTGCCAGGACTTTCAACATTGCTACCCACACTGTTCCTGGCCAGTTTGACATCCGATTTTGTTAGAAGATTTAGTTGTGCTGCTGAAGCTCTATTTCGGCCGATTATGCTATCACCAATAATCGGATTAATTCTACTTTCGTCTAATTCACCTACATCTAGACTAGCCAGTCCCCGGTGATGTGTATCTCTGACAATATGTATTGAGTAAGTGCTGCTAACTAGCAGACTCAGGCATGCTAAGGTATGGACAATTTCACGGAACATTTTATGCTTTATCTGGAGCCTGTTTATTGTACCTGAACAAGAAGTTCTAAGAATTCAGCTGTGATTTAAGAGTTCTTTTCCGTGAAGATTAGCAACTTCAGTTCCTTCTTCCTTAAAAGCTTGCCGGGCAAAAATGTTTTTGTTCGACTCTAGCAGGAAGTTTCAGCTAAAGACAGTACATATACCATGTGAACTCGTTTTTCCTTAGCTAACATGTGAAGTTAAACTGAGAGAACAGAATATACACAAAAATATAAATGTGAATACACAAATAGTCTACTTTTCAGAGTAATTTTGTATGAAGTGCTGATGTGGAAGTAGTTTTCTGTAAAACTGCCAAAAATTGCAAGTTTTCCTTCGAGAGCACTCGTATGATTTCTCAGAAATCTTGTGGGAGGTTGTATATACTCCAGAGGATCCACCTGTTTTTTTTCTTCCCTTTTTTCGTGTTTTTCCTGTTTGAGGAGCCTTTCCTTTCGGGATTTATGGATTACTTATTAGGCTAATAGGCTATGACATTAAGTTGATGTTGGTGGAAAACGTAAATTGAGAATTTCGGAAGGAGCTCAAAAACAGTTTTCTTTGGCAGTAAGGAATCTTTTGTTTTTTTGAAAGTTTTGATTTTTCCTACCTTTGTGCAACAATTGTTCGTGATTGTTTCTAGTCCAGATTATTAAATCTACATTACAATATATCAATGACAAAATCACCAAAATACCTTTAAACTTTCTCATAAACAAAGGAACTTTTACCACGATATATGAATGGTTTTTTTTTTTTTAATTAACGGAAAACTAATCACTTTAGGTACTTTTCGCGCACCACTGTATTTATTATATTTAATTTTTAAATATTCACTCGTACAGCAACTATGCAATAACTATGGTTAACTATTGTATTATAACTGAACTTTTATCTCTCACGACTAACTCTCGAATAAGAATGGACCGACAAAAACTCACTTTCAACTTGACTTGAATAAACAGTTTTTCTTCAGTTTCGTAATGTCTTAGCCACCTTACTACTAGAACTGTACTGAATTTACTGAACTGCTTCTTAAAAAACTGATTTTATATTTGAAATTTAATGTTAAATTCACTTTTAGTAGCGGTCAGTTGTTACTACTTCCTTTTGTTTTTCTACACAATCAAAAGGGGGTAAAAGTGACCACCCTGAGGGGCCGTTTGGGCCATGACGCGGCTCAGCAACGGTCTTTCTTAACTTAAATTAATATTGCCTTGCTAAGGGATGAAACGCGAATGATTTAACGATAACTTGGCGAAGTTATCTCGAAACTGTAGACCCAACTTACTATAGGACATGCTTAGAACTTTGTGTGTAGATATCAGGAGAGCTTAAATTGTGACTTCACAGACTATGGATGTAGTGAACCCTTGCGTCCTGGTATCCTAAGGAGCAATGAGGATATTATAAGCTTTTCTCTATTAGGAACGGGAGTAAAGCTTTCTTGAAAAGCGCATGACTTCATTTTGGCATTCCGACATACACTGAATGTATCCTATTCTACGTGAAATGCTCGAGTAAGATGAAATCATTTTTAAGGGGAAACACTATAATATTCCGAAAGAAAGAAAACAAAGAAAGTAGTTATAAGCCACAAGGTAAAGTTAACCTAAAACTTCTTAATTAGTAATGTAAAATTCACCTGAGTTCCAGAGAAATCCTATTTTACTTTACTTTGATGCATTTCATCTTAACCAGCAAAGTCGGCAAAGTTTCATTTCTCCTATGGGTGCGCCAGCTAACACCCACGCATAACTGTGACGTAAGCAAAGATCGACATCTATCGACTTAGCTGCAAATGAGAAATAGAAGAAAAAACGTGGATAAATACAAATCCACATACCTACATAGACTACGCGCATATATACGTAAATATAGTTGAATACCATAATATCAAAGACATTTTCATATTTAGATACAGAAGGATACAGTATTCGAACCACACAGGGATACACAATGAAATTTATGTTTTGAAGGACCAATATTAAGAGAGTGTAGAACGAGAAAAGTGCTCTGGATGGTGACTGTAGCTCATTGCGTTTTTTTGTATTTTACCCGTAGAAGTACATTCAGTTCTTCTGGAGTTGCCACCTTTTGTTGTTGCTCTGTTGTTGCCGTACCCTTTTTTGTTGTTGTCAGTGCTTTCAACAGGACTATGCTTGAAAAATTTCCATTTACAAAATATAGGTGAAGTAAAAAATGAAGAGTGATTTTAGCCAGATAGGTGAATTTTGATCAGTTTGCTCTTACTTTTTACTTTAACAGTTTTTTTATAAATTCAAAATATATTTTATTTCTAGATTGGTAAAATAGGCTTAAATTTACCTTAAATTGATTTTTAAAGTACGGCACTATTTATATTATACAATGTCAAAGAATAGAGTTTAAAATTCAAACTCGTATCGGCAATTACACTACTTAATTACTTAAGTAATTACAAGATGATATCATTCTCTTGGGTTGAGGTTTTATAAGATTAAGTTTCAAGGAAGTCGAAGTTTGTCTACAGGGCACTTACCTGATGTAAGTAAGACGAATTGTAAGAGGAATTAATTTAAAAATCTTAATAAAACCGATATTGACGGTTTCACAATATTTTTAAAATATTCATAGTTCGCTCCAGTACCCTCCAGTAACGCATTACAGCTATTGCAGCCAAAAGTACCTCCCTGTAAAATAGAGTAATGATATTAATTTTAAGACGTTCAAAAATAGATCCTACAATTTATATCAAACAGGTTGCGAAGCAGGTGCGAACTTAAACTGGAAGGTCCCACCAAGCACTGCCGATAAAAGCCCTCTTTGTGGTGTGACGAATATATTGAAAAATGAAGTATTGACATAATAACCTACTTGCTTTTAAGGAAATTTTTTGAAGAGTGTGGAAATCTTCAAAAGCGACTCAGATGCTCACACTCCTGGCCTTGTGGGATTTTTCTCATTAAAACTCCTCAAAACATACCGTCATTGGGTCGCTTTTCGCCACTTACCGAAGCCATGGTTTGGCAAGATTTCTCCAGTTCTCTCAAGCAAACTTGAAAACTACAAAATAAGTCATTGGTTGGCTTTGGTTACATTAGAATGGCGGCCACTGGTCCACGAGGATCAGCCTCCCATAGACGTTAAAACTAGACTTTTGACTCAAACCGATTTGCCAGTAGTTGTCACGATGTCGGAGCAACAGATGCATCCTTTCGTTGCGCAATGAGTTATTATAAAATTTCTTTCAAGAAAAGTAAAACCAATTGAAATTTTGAAAAGATTAACTACACAGCTTGGTGATCAAATACTGTCAAGGGCTTGCGTCTTTTTTGGAATAAGGAGTTCAAGGATGGACCTAAACAGATTATCGTCGGAACCGACGTGACTAACCAATTCGAAACGTTATTCTCCTCTACGACATCGCTCGGTCCAATACTGCACGTTTAACTAGTCAAAAATTAGAGGAAATGAGATGGACTCTACTTGAGCTTTCCCCTATAGCCCTGACTTATCGTACTGCGATTTCCATCTGAAACAAGCACTCGGAGAACAGGGATTCCAGGACGATGCAGAAGTGGAGACCTTCGTGCGCAATGATCTCGAAAACACAACCCTCTTCATTTTACGATGGCGGGTTAAAATCCTCCCAAACCGATGGGAAAAATGCGTTTCCTAAGCAGGAGAAATTGTTGAAAAATGGTGAGTGTTTGGCTATTGTATTAAACCAAATTACAATTTTTAATAAATAAAGTCTAGTATGTATTTGATTAACGCTCGTATTAAGAAACACGCACATTTTTAATATAAGGTATCCAGTACATAGTTGGGGTAGTTTGATGGTTTGGTAGTGGGTGCTGAGTAGAAGTGGGTGATCAGTAGGTGCGGTGGTCGTTGGTGCGGTGGTCGTTGGTGCGGTGGTGTGGGTGGGTTCTGGGTGAGGGTCGGAAATTTTCATCACCCACCCCCTCGCAACTTGCTTTTAACTCAACCGTAATTTGCATTAAAAAAAACTAACAGCATTTCGAAGTCAACCCAACCTCATCAATGCTGCTAAAACACTATAAAAAAAAGGATTAAGGTAACCTCATAATGCGATTAAGATACTCCAGAAAGTGTTGTTGATGTGCAAACATTTTCGTTTAAGTAACAGCAGGTAACGGTTAAAAACGCAGCAAAAGTGCGGTTTTAAATTCCATGTCCATGAAATTAAGAATATTGAGGTACAACACAATAACGCGGGTAAGAAAACTGCAGAAGCAGCTAAATATGACATATGTGTTATTATTTTAAGTAGCAGCAACATAGCTTATTGCGTTTCTTACAGCAGTATGATCTCACTTAGGAAAGGAAAATGTTGCACTTTTATAAATTACTTACCCCTTAAATCAACTCGAGATATAACAGAATTTGTTAAGCATGTGAATTTAAGTATTTAAGTAGCTCATAAACGAAACCCATTCTAAATTAAAATACACTGTTTTTGTTATTTAAGGTGAAATTTATAATAATAATTCATAATAAATATATATAAATAACAAAAAAGTTGCTTTGAAAATCCTCTAGAAAAACGCAACGAGTTAGCTGGATTTCTTGTTTATTATAATAATTTAGTTGAGGAAATTAAACAAGACATTGTAATAAAGTTTTTGAGAATTTCTAAAAAAGTAGTGAGAACTTAAAAAATGTTACAACTAATTGCCCGTTTTACATTACATATGGAGATTATATGGAGGTCTATGAATATGATTTAAATTAAACATGACTGTTATAACAAAGAATTTTTCTTTTTTACATTCTTCAATTTCAAATAAGCGAATACAATCACCATATTTTTCTGCCACAAAGTACGATTATTTTATAAATAATACCTATGTACAAAACTGTCTCAGAAAAATTTTGTAATCTCTTTCTTAAGGTAATATCTGTACAAATTGAGTTAAAAAATCGAATTTTTAGTAATTAGCTCATTTAAATCCACGCACTTTCCCTTTTCCGAATATATATATATATATATATATATATATATATATATATATATATATATATATATATATAGGGTGCGCCATCTAAATGTGGTCGATGGAAATATTGAATAACTTGAACAATTCTCAATCGATTTTGGAAAACTATTTATTCTTATAAAATTTGAAGCTTTACAAATTTTTCCATTCAGTTTCCAAAAACAACGTCGATCAGATGACCACCTTCATTGCGGATACAAAATTCAGCTCTTTTTCTGGCATTTTCCATGACATTTGCCAGCATCTCGGGTGATATCGCAGTGATTTCGGCTCGAATATTGTCCTTAAGCTCGTCTAAAGTCTTCGGTTTGTTGGCATACACTTTGCTTTTTAAAAATCCCCACAAAAAAAAAGTCCGGTGCCGTTAAATCGGGCGATCTCGGTGGCCAGTCAATATCCCCCCTTTCGATACCACACGTCCTGGGAACTTTTGACGCAAGAAGTTCATCGTTGATTTCGCGGTGTGACAGGTCGCGCCGTCTTGTTGAAACCAAAAGCCTTTAAGACCTTTTTCACGCATTTCTGGTAAAACAGAGTGTGCCAACATCCATCGATACCGATCCCCATTGACCGTTTCCCCAACTCTGAAGAAGAACGGACCAATGATGGTTTTTGAGCAGACACCGGCCCAAACAGTCACTTTCTGTTCATGCAGTGGAGTTTGATGTATAGCATGAGGATTTTCTTTCCCCCAAGTGCGACAGTTTTGTTTATTTACAGTGCCAGATAGCGTGAAATGGGCCTCATCAGTCATTAAAATTCGCTCCCAAAAATCGGGCTCCGATTCACTCACTCGAATAACGTTATTGGCGTAAGCCACGTGTCGCGGATTGTCTGTTTCCAATAATCTTTGGGTTAACTGCACTTTATATGGAAACATATCCAGGTCATCTTTCAGAATCCTCCTCAAAGTAGTTCCACTGATGTTTAGTTACTGAGACCGGCGGCGGTACGAGACAGAAGGATCCTCTGCAACACTCCGTTGAACAGCTTCAATATTTTCATTTGATCGTCGAGGACGTGGTCGATTTGAATGTGGACGGTCCGCTACAGACCCGTGATTCTCGAAATTCGAAGCTAAGCGACGAATAGTGTCATTTTTAGGCGCAGAACGACCGCGATACTTTTGACGATACGCACGCTGTGTTGCAACAACTGAACGATTACGTTTAATGAACATTGTTACTATTTCCGCGCATTCTTTGGGCGTGAATCGATTCATGGTTAAAATTGTACTGCAATAACCTTTCCGAAATGTGTTCGACGACGTCAATCGGTGTAAATCTGTCAAAGTTATTCAATATCTCCATCGACCACATTTAGATGGCGCACCCTGTATATATATATATATATATATATATATATATATATATATATATATATCACATGTTATTTATAATAGCAACTTTCAAATATGGCGGCGCATCGTCTGTTTGGCCAACAATGTGTCAAGGTCCGCTTTTTTCTATGTTGAAATGGTTTTATGCGAATTTTCAGGTGCTGTGTTTTAGGACAGTTTAGGCATGGCCACATTTACGCTAGCTATTAGCAGCCTATGGGACCGCACCACAAAGGGCCCGCACTATAAATTGTTCAAAAATCTTAGTTTTGAATAGGCACAGGCAACATGTTTTTGTTTAAAATTTAATAGTAAAATCAATACAAATTTTTCGGAAAGCTTGAAAAGTCTTCGTTTTTCTTCCGCTGTATTGTATTGCACACATTTTTGAAGCGTTGATTTGCACCACCCTCTACTTCCACTGCAAACCATTGTTGGTTTCTTTCCAGCATGGTTTTATTGAGGGTAAGTCGACTACCATAAACTTTTTTTTTTTATACGATGTGGCAAAATCCTAGGAGACAACTCTTTGAAGCGTTAGCATTGTTTTGGCCGGAGGGGAACTAGGCTAAGGGAAGTGAGGAAATTTATTTATTTTTTTATTTATTTACAATGTTTCATCAAAATGCTGATTACTACAAGAGAAAAAAAAGAGAAAAAAATAAGAACAATACAATAAAAAACTAAATAAGAACAATATAATAAACTATATAAAATTAAAGATAACGAGAGAATATATGAATAGAATATGAAAATACTAAAGTGTATAAAAGATATATTAAAAGCACAAAGTAGATAAATTGAAAAGCAAAAAGTGAAAAGAAGAATTAAAAAATCGCGACATCCACGTGATAGGCTCATTTAATCCATAATTCGTGCGATGAAAAGGTACTTGAAGAAAGTCGTGATTCCTCAAGGAGCGAGTCGGAACCGACAATCCAAAACAAGCTAAGAGAACAGAAGAGTCTATAGACCCCCTAATGCAGTCGACAGCAAAAAGGATCCTTGCGTTACGTCGTCTCCTTTCAAGTGTATCCAAGTGCAGGAGTTCAAGTCTATCAACATAAGGAGGCAATATACGGGAGTTATTCCAAGGAAGGCCACGAAAAGCGAACCTAACAAACCTCCGTTGAACAGCTTCAATGCGATTGATATGTGTCTCATATAACGGCGACCAGACTGGAGAGGCATATTCCAGGATAGGCCTGACAAAAGTGCAATATAAGAGCTTTGTAATGTAAGGGTCATCAAATTCCTTTGACCACCTCTTCACGAAACCAAGAGTCATATTAGCCTTGTTGACTATGGCATCAAAATGATCCTCGAAAGAAAAATGGGAATTGAGCCAGACACCTAGGTCCTTAGACTTAGTAACTTAGTTAAAGGACAGTCCTCTATGGAAAAGTTAAATTGAAAGGGAGACCCTTTTCGTGAGAAAGACATAGATGTACACTTTCCGATGTTTAGGGGAAGGTCATTAATGGAACACCAGTTCTGAAAGGCGTCCAAGTAAGAATTTAAAAGAAGGCAGTCAGCATTGCCAGACACAATGCGAAATAACTTAGAGTCGTCGGCATAACAAAGAATATTTGAGTGAGACATAATCGTAGATACGTCATTGATAAAAATTATAAATAACAATGGCCCGAGGTGGAAGCCCTGCGGTACACCGGAAGTGTTGAAAATAATATCAGACAGAGCTCCACGAAAAGAAACCTGCTGAGTGCGTTCAGATAAGTACGAGTGAATCCAATTTATAAAAACTTGTGGAAACCCGAGAAGAGAGAGTTTGAGAATTAGAATTCTGTGATTAATTCTATCGAAAGCCTTGCTGAAATCAGTAAAAATACAAAAACTTGAAAGTCTTGTTTTTGCATTGCTGCGAGCTAGACAACAGCCCAGAGGCGGAGTGGATTGTTTTAATTTCCTAATAAAAGCTCACGGGGAGACCTCGTCTTGAACCCGGGATCCATAGCATGGTGGTTGTGCGGCTCAACGAATTGATCCAACTCCGTCTCCAAACTTGTTAGATTCCTCAATTTTCTGCATTTCCGTTATTATAATTAGTATAATTACTGACTTCAGCAAAGTCTTCGACTGGTTTGACCATAGTATCCATCTTCATAAACTAATGCTTCTTAGTTTACCCACTAATTTTGTCAACTGGGTGAAATTCTACTTACGCCATCGCATTCAATGGGTTCGCTTTCGTGATGATTCATACTCGGATATTATCGAAATTACGTCTGATGTAGCGCACACGGCACACCGCCCCACCACATAAATTCTTATCGTGGCACCAGTGGGGCAATATTTTCTACACATCAAAAGAAGAATCATCCAAATCGGTCCACATGTTACAAAGTTAACCTACCTTCTTTCACACCCCACCCTAGTGAAAAATTTATCCTACTATTAGCAATGGGGGATTATACTCTATGTAACATAAAAAGAATCATTAAAATCGGTGTACGCGTTAACAAGTTGAAATTCAAACCCTCTACTACTACAACCCCACCGTTTAAAATTGTGTCGCGGTACCAATAGGGGAACACACTATATAGATCAGAAAAAGAATCATCCAACTCTGTCCACGCGTTACGAAGTTAAACTACCCCTTATCTTCCCACCCCACTCTAGGAATATTTTTTTTATTATTATCCACGTGGAATCATATTCTACATATATAACAAAAAAAGAATTATCCGAATCGGTCCACGTTTTACGAAGGTACGAGAATTGCTTCTCATGGTTGGAATGTGTAAACCTTCCATAATGTAGCTTGAGAAGATTTAGGTAAGTTTATTAGGTAACGTCTCCGGGGTGCCCTTTTTTAAGTATTTTGCGGGTTGAAACAACAACTGGTAAAGCAGAGTTATCTTAGGGTAATAAAGCTACCAAGGGTTAAATGTAAGTTGAAAATTACTTAGTTTACAGGAAAAAAAACGCGATAAATGTTCCTTCGTCCATAGCCTCTTCCCGCTTCACTTTCGTTAATAATTGGGTTAAAAATAATCTTACTGTTCTTTATTGCTTCTAGAAGTTTTATTGTTTAATTTGAAAAATATATACGTTTTCTCTGAATACTCTATAAATTGCTATGTATGAAGTATTGAGATGAACATAAAAACGTCTTTCTATGTTGTAGTTAAGATTACCCGGGCTAAGATGCTTTTTTAAAACCTATAAATACTTAATAGAAAGATGTCTACTCTTGATCTCAATCACAACATTGTGTCTTAGAAACACTAACTTGCGTAGACTTTTAAATAAATCATAAATTAGCAAACACTTACCTGTGGATACAAGAATCAATTTGCAAAATGTCTTGTAACGTGACAAGTAAACTTCCAAAATGTCAGGTATTTCTTATTGGCTGGTTATGATTCACAAAGAAATTTGGTACGTATCAAGAAATTGAGCGACGTATAAGAAATGTGCTTTGTGAAAAAGGCTTGTATTCAAATTTAAGTCAATGAACTCCTGTAGTTCCCTTAGATTCTTCTCAGGTATCTAATTGTTCTATTAAAGTGGATTTTTTCAATTTTAAAACATTTGTGAACTAAAGTAATATGAACTTAATAAAATTGTAAGGTTTATGATTACAGGTAAAGCATATACTGAAGAAAAACAAAGGTGTTTATGATTTGTCTTAAACAAATTTTGAAAGCTACAAAGTAATTAAACAACATTTTTGCAATGCTTATTAGTAAATAATTATTTTAAGAGTAAGAAGATTCTGTTACGAATTATGTTCGGGGCTAGTAGAGGATTAATTTTTTCCTTTTTGTTAATTTTTAAAGTGACTTAAGGGAGGAAACCAGTTTGGGTGAATAAAAAAATCTAATTTTTTTATTCCATAAATTGTTAGTAAAACTATACAAATTTCAATTCGTTCTGATGCTATGAGCCAATTGAGATCAATTTGCAAAATGTCTTGTAACGTGACAAGTAAACTTCCAAAATGTCAGGTATTTCTTATTGGCTGGTTATGATTCACAAAGAAATTTGGTACGTATCAAGAAATTGAGCGACGTATAAGAAATGTGCTTTGTGAAAAAGGCTTGTATTCAAATTTAAGTCAATGAACTCCTGTAGTTCCCTTAGATTCTTCTCAGGTATCTAATTGTTCTATTAAAGTGGATTTTTTCAATTTTAAAACATTTGTGAACTAAAGTAATATGAACTTAATAAAATTGTAAGGTTTATGATTACAGGTAAAGCATATACTGAAGAAAAACAAAGGTGTTTATGATTTGTCTTAAACAAATTTTGAAAGCTACAAAGTAATTAAACAACATTTTTGCAATGCTTATTAGTAAATAATTATTTTAAGAGTAAGAAGATTCTGTTACGAATTATGTTCGGGGCTAGTAGAGGATTAATTTTTTCCTTTTTGTTAATTTTTAAAGTGACTTAAGGGAGGAAACCAGTTTAGGTGAATAAAAAAATCTAATTTTTTTATTCCATAAATTGTTAGTAAAACTATACAAATTTCAATTCGTTCTGATGCTATGAGCCAATTGAGATCAATTTGCAAAATGTCTTGTAACGTGACAAGTAAACTTCCAAAATGTCAGGTATTTCTTATTGGCTGGTTATGATTCACAAAGAAATTTGGTACGTATCAAGAAATTGAGCGACGTATAAGAAATGTGCTTTGTGAAAAAGGCTTGTATTCAAATTTAAGTCAATGAACTCCTGTAGTTCCCTTAGTAACATCACGTGCAACACGTGAATACACCAAACAGTTTGATGTAGATTCTTCTCAGGTATCTAATTGTTCTATTAAAGTGGATTTTTTCAATTTTAAAACATTTGTGAACTAAAGTAATATGAACTTAATAAAATTGTAAGGTTTATGATTACAGGTAAAGCATATACTGAAGAAAAACAAAGGTGTTTATGATTTGTCTTAAACAAATTTTGAAAGCTACAAAGTAATTAAACAACATTTTTGCAATGCTTATTAGTAAATAATTATTTTAAGAGTAAGAAGATTCTGTTACGAATTATGTTCGGGGCTAGTAGAGGATTAATTTTTTCCTTTTTGTTAATTTTTAAAGTGACTTAAGGGAGGAAACCAGTTTAGGTGAATAAAAAAATCTAATTTTTTTATTCCATAAATTGTTAGTAAAACTATACAAATTTCAATTCGTTCTGATGCTATGAGCCAATTGAGATCAATTTGCAAAATGTCTTGTAACGTGACAAGTAAACTTCTAAAATGTCAGGTATTTCTTATTGGCTGGTTATGATTCACAAAGAAATTTGGTACGTATCAAGAAATTGAGCGACGTATAAGAAATGTGCTTTGTGAAAAAGGCTTGTATTCAAATTTAAGTCAATGAACTCCTGTAGTTCCCTTAGATTCTTCTCAGGTATCTAATTGTTCTATTAAAGTGGATTTTTTCAATTTTAAAACATTTGTGAACTAAAGTAATATGAACTTAATAAAATTGTAAGGTTTATGATTACAGGTAAAGCATATACTGAAGAAAAACAAAGGTGTTTATGATTTGTCTTAAACAAATTTTGAAAGCTACAAAGTAATTAAACAACATTTTTGCAATGCTTATTAGTAAATAATTATTTTAAGAGTAAGAAGATTCTGTTACGAATTATGTTCGGGGCTAGTAGAGGATTAATTTTTTCCTTTTTGTTAATTTTTAAAGTGACTTAAGGGAGGAAACCAGTTTAGGTGAATAAAAAAATCTAATTTTTTTATTCCATAAATTGTTAGTAAAACTATACAAATTTCAATTCGTTCTGATGCTATGAGCCAATTGAGATCAATTTGCAAAATGTCTTGTAACGTGACAAGTAAACTTCCAAAATGTCAGGTATTTCTTATTGGCTGGTTATGATTCACAAAGAAATTTGGTACGTATCAAGAAATTGAGCGACGTATAAGAAATGTGCTTTGTGAAAAAGGCTTGTATTCAAATTTAAGTCAATGAACTCCTGTAGTTCCCTTAGTAACATCACGTGCAACACGTGAATACACCAAACAGTTTGATGTAGATTCTTCTCAGGTATCTAATTGTTCTATTAAAGTGGATTTTTTCAATTTTAAAACATTTGTGAACTAAAGTAATATGAACTTAATAAAATTGTAAGGTTTATGATTACAGGTAAAGCATATACTGAAGAAAAACAAAGGTGTTTATGATTTGTCTTAAACAAATTTTGAAAGCTACAAAGTAATTAAACAACATTTTTGCAATGCTTATTAGTAAATAATTATTTTAAGAGTAAGAAGATTCTGTTACGAATTATGTTCGGGGCTAGTAGAGGATTAATTTTTTCCTTTTTGTTAATTTTTAAAGTGACTTAAGGGAGGAAACCAGTTTAGGTGAATAAAAAAATCTAATTTTTTTATTCCATAAATTGTTAGTAAAACTATACAAATTTCAATTCGTTCTGATGCTATGAGCCGGTCAGTGAGCGTCCTTCGTTCATAACGAGCAGGTACATGTCTTGACTTCGTTGTTTTTTCAAATACGTTTTTCTCGACACAAATTTTGTTCAACTTGCGGGGTGGGGGTACAGGTTGAAACTAACTGTACTCTATAAATTGGGCAGGTAAAGAAAATAGAAAATGCAAAGATTAACGACTCAATACAATAATTCATTTCACGAATTCATCTCACAATTTTAAAAACAGTTCAATATAAAAATTTCTTAAAAATAATTTAGATAATTCAATTTATCTAAAAATAAAACTATAACTATAATATAAACTGTAAAATTTAATCTTACAATTCAACTACTGAAAGATTTATAGGAGAATAGAATATAATCCGTTAATTCTCCATTTGAAAACACCTTGTTTGTAAAAGAAATTACCACAATTAATGTGTTTTTCTTTTTCACAATTACCAAGTTGAAATTTTTACAGAATTTTCACCAATTATACTTATAACAATTAAAAGGATTTTTGAAATTGCAAAGGAAAAGCAAATTACGAATAATTGGGAAATTACGAAGTAAGGAATGCAAATACTTGGCTAAGTTCGTGAACAACACAAATTAAATTTGCGGAAAGATAGAAACCGTAGTCGCGAGAAACGAAGACACAATAAATGAGTTGTTCCGTTTCAAAACTCGTCTTATCCACCCTATGACACGAACTGAGTTGATAATGAGAAATCGTTGTTTGTGGTATACTTCGTGAGTCTTTCAAATCTGTTTATCAAAACTTGCCTAATGTCAAAGTTATATCACGGCAAAAAGTAGCTTCCGTTGCAAAACTAACGTTCTCCTCTCATAGTGTCAATTCAAAACTCGCCATATCCATAAAATTAACTTGTCTTATTCATAGTGACGTTACACAACTTGTCTTATCCAAATTATTTTCTATTACATCTCTCTTATTTTTTTATAGGCTTTGGCAATAAAAACTACTTATTTTACTACTTTACTTTGTAAATAAATATCCACTTTTCCTACTTATACTAATTAAAACAAAAAAAAAATTAATATCTTAATATTTAATTCGAGGGATAAGACAACTTTTGAAAAGGAACGACTGAAGTATTAAATCTATTTGGAACAATGGAAAAATTTACCACAAAATATGTATTTTTTCCACTTTATCCAAATTCAAACCCTTTTAACCGACTTCCCAAAAACAAAGAGGTTATAAGTTCGACGTGTATTTTTTTTATGTTTGACCGGTCATAACTTCGTAACGCGTGGACCGATTTAGATAATTCTTTTTCTGCTGGGTAGAGTATGTTCCCTGTTTGATACCACGAGAAAAAAGTTTTGTGGAGGGGGGGGGGGGGGTGTGGCTGGAACCTAAATTTGTTACGCGTGGTCCGATTTCAAAGTTTCTTTTTTTGTTTTGTACAGGGTGTTTAAGATCTGACGTGCCAAAATGAATGGGGGGGGGGGGGGGCAATCTCAACCGTTTGTGAGTTACAGGGTGAATCATAAATTTCAGTTTTTCGTGGTATGCACATTACTCACATTACTTATTTTTATCTCTTGATCTATCCAACACAGCCACATTAAAAAAACGCTAAAAAACAACTATCGTAATGACCTTTCCAAAAATGTCAACAATGTTGATCTCACTTCTACCACTGCAGGTTCAGTCACGGCCAAAATTGAAAATAATGTTTTTAAATTTCCAAAATTTCAGCATTTTCCCAAATTTTCTCCGAAATTTATGTAATTAGTATACCTCTTTTTTATTTTTATTGGATTGCACGTCTTATTACATTTCCAAAACGGTGCAACATGTCCACGTAGACAAAATATGTAGAAATTTACACGTAGAAATCCTATTGGAGTATATTATAAAAATCAACAAATTAAAGAAATTAAACTCAAATTCACTCTATAATGCCTTTTATTGAATTTAAAAATAATTATAATTATCCTGATAAGTAACAAAAGCCGTTTTAAATGTCCACCGCCACTTTCCATTTCAACAATCTCCTTCTAAGTCCCTGTTTAAGGCGTATTGCAGCCGACCTCTCCCGTATTTTCGTCGCTGCACTCCCAATTCGGCTAACTAATTCCTCAGTATTGTTAACTGGGCTTGAATATACTTCATCCTTTATTGTTCCCAGTAAGAAAAAGTCCAATGGGGTAAGGTCTGGAGATCTAGCAGGCCAAGGAATCGGTGCACCTCCTCCAATCCAGCGGTTAGAAAATATTTCACTTAGTATTTCCTGCACAATGTTAGTAGTATGCGCTGGTACTCCATCGTATTGGTGAAACATTCCCCTAAGATTATTCATTGGGTATTCCCCTATTAGATCTGGAAGGATACTTCTCAAATAATCCGCGTAAATTTCACTATTAAGCATTTGCGGCAAAATGAAAGGTCCTAACAAATGGTTGCCGATGATACCAGCCCAAACATTGACACTGAATCTCTGCTCGAATGAGGTCACCTTTACCCTGTGTGGGTTAGTTTCTGACCAGGTATGGAGGTTATGGAAGTTCGTGATATCAACCCTGCTAAATTCAGATTCATCCGTCCACAAAATTCGGTCCAGACACGCCCTGTCGTCAATGTCGCGTTCCAGAAGCCAAGTGCTAAATTTCAGTCTCCTCTCGGAATCTCCTTCCAGTAGTCCTTGGACTGGGTGATCGTGATTGGGATGTACTCGCTTTCGATGAATAACCCTTAAATTAAGACATCGCATTGCGACTCGTCTCGTGCTTGTTTCAGGCTTTTGCCTAACGATGGTGATGATTTGCTGCTCGACTTCCGCAGAAGTTCCCGAAGTTTCTGGTCGTGTCTCCCTGTCTTGTGAAGTTGCACTTCCTCTTTCTCTTAATCTTTGGAAAGTCCGTGTTAATACCCCTATTTGTGGTGCTCGCTGATAAGGGAATCCCCTTTGATATTCCACTACAGCCGCTCTCTCGATTCCGTCTACTACACCATAAATGTAAATAATATCCGCGTATTCCTCGAAACTAAATTTTACTACTAATTACTAATTTTTGCTTACAAACACCCGCACTTATTTATTTTTTTCAACTACGATAGGTATTCTTGTTTACTGACCCTTTTTTATAGCAAAATTTTCATCAAGTACAAGTAAAAAAACGCCGGGATACAAGGGTATGAATTCTGGTTAACACAAGCTAATATCGGCAATTAAACAAAATTACACTAACATGTATATAACTTTTCTGCAGCAATAAAAAAAAACTAAGTATCTGTTAACCAGGTAACAATATTTTCGACCATTTATCATAAAAATGTTGTTTACTTAAAGAATTTGCTACCTAAAGTGCAATAAAATAATTGGATAGTCAGAGATTTCTAAAAATGCGGTTTTTCTAATTCTTTGTTCACCTTGCCATATTGCACCTTTTTGGAAAGGTAATAAATCTAATAAAAATAAAAAAGAGGCATACCAATTACATAAATTTTGGAGAAAATTTGGAAAAATGCTGAAATTTTGGTAATTTCAAAACATTTTTTTAAATTTTGGCAGTGACTGTACGTGCAATGGTAAGAGTTAGATCAGTAGTGTTAACATTTTTGGAAAGGTCAGTAAGATAGTTGTTTTTTAGGGTTTGTTTTATATGGCTGTGTTGTGTAGATCAAGAGATAAAAATAAAAGAGCAATGTGCAAAGCATGAAAAACTGAAATTTATGAATCACCCTGTAACTCCCTAACGGTTGAGATTGCCCCCCCCCCCCCCCGTACAATTTTTTGTTTGGCTAAGTAAGATCTATCTCACTCACTCATTTTGGCACGTCACATCTGAAACACCCCCATTGCTAATAGGAGAATAATTTGATCCTATGGTGAGGGGTGGGGGTGGTTAGTAGGAGTAGTCTAACTTTTTAACGCGTGGTCCGATTTGGATAATTCTTTTTTCGTTGGGTAGAGTATACTCCCTGGTTGATCCCAAGAGAAAAAGATATTGGTGGGGGGGGGGGGGGTTATCCTAACTTTGTAACGCGTATATATCAGGTGTTTCTATCTTATAATAAGAACTCTTTTCTTGGGGGTAAATTTCCTTTCCTTTCTTTTTCAGGTTCATTGGGATCAGGACGACGAGGGATAGGTTGACTCCAACATATCTTTTGTAACGCGTGGACCAATTTGGCTGTTTTTTTTATGGTATAGGATATTGCTAATAGGGCAACAAATTGTTGGCCTAGGGCGGGGTATGGGGAAGCGGTAGCCTAGCTTTATAATGTTTGCACAGATTTGGATAATTCCTTTTGTGATGAATAGAGTATGTTTGCACATTAGTACCACAATAAAAGTGCATTAGGTGGGTAAGAGTGGGAAAAAGGGCGGAACTCAACTGCTTAACGCGTAGACCGATTTGAATGATTCCTTTTTAGAGTGTGATCCCTCATTGCTACTGTGAGGAGAAAAATTGACAAAAGGTATCAGTGGGGGGAGAGGTAGGTAACTTCGTAACACGTGGACCGATTTGGATGTATAAAGTGTGATGTATAAAGTATGTTCCCCCATTGATACCACGACAAAAATTTATAGGGTGGGGAGCCTAAGGATTAGACCGATTTTGATGATTTTCATTCGGTTGTACAGAATACGTTTCCTTATTGGTAAATCATAAAAAATATTGTATCTAGAATCACTACGGAAAGAGGATGGAGCAGTTCCCTTACTTCGGAATGCATGTCCCAATTTTTACGATTCTGTCTTTCGGTACAGGGTACGTTGGTGTACTAACGCCATGGTAGGAATTTTTTATCTGACGTGAGGTTATCTGGGATTAACTTCGGAATACGTTGCCGGATTTGGATGTTTATGTTTCCTTTCTATATAGCAGGTACCTCTGCATATATTGAAACTGCTTTCTTATATGAGCAGCTTTTTCGAGTAGTATATCCGAAGACACTAAAAGGTGAGAAATAAAATAGTTTTGTATAAAAAAAGTTGAACCGACTTAACAAAAAGCGGTAAAATCATAAAATAATATTTACTCATTTATGACATTTTGAAGTCGGTGCAAATTAAACAAACCTACTAAACCACACGTGAAGATACTATATAAAACTACCTAAATATTTCAGTCCACGAGATCATAAAAAGGTAGTTGTTGTTGTTTTGTTTGTTTGTTGTTGTTGTTGTTTTATTTGTTCAATTTGCACCGGTAACATGTTACTAATAGGACAAGGGCAACCTCATTTTAGCTCAAATTCTGTGCCGATGTTTGGATGGTGTCATCAGCAGCCATTTAATAGCATTTATTGTGCCGCAAGTACTTAATAGCTAAATTTATGCGGACTTTTTACAGATCTTCTAGAGGGCATCCCTCTTGAACGTCTTACGGCAATATTTTCCCAACACGATGGAGTCGTAGCGCGTATTAACAACCTTGTTAAAGCAATATTAAATCAAAAAAAATATCCTTACTGCTGGATTGGACTAGTTGCTCCGATTCCTTGTCTTGCTAGATCTCCAAATCTTATTCCATTGAACTTTTTTTAGGTGCTAGCTACAATACACCTTAAAGACTGAATTAGAAGGAGGCTATTGGTATGCATGGAAATTCGCAGAGGATATTGCAAGCAGCTTTCGTAACATAATAACATTAAATGTAATGTTGAATTCAATAAAAACATTTTATGGTTAGTATAAATTTAATTTCTTTAAATAGCAGTTCTGTATACTATTCCGTAAAAGGTTTTATATTTTATACCTTCTTGGAAAGGTAATCAAGTGGGCAATTAAATAAAAATAAAAATCAGATATATTTATTAGTTACATGAATGTCGGAGAAAATTTGGCAAAATTCTGAATTTAAGGTAATCGCAAAACAAATTCTTAAATTTTACAAGCGACTGTACCTCTAATTGTAGCAGCTAGATCAACTTTGTTGACAATTTTGGGAAGGTAGTTGTCTCGCGTTTGTTCGATGTTGCAGCGTTGAATAGATCAAAAGATAAAAATAAAATAGTGATGTGCATATCTTGAAAATTGCATATTTATGAATCACTCTGTAACTCCTTAACGGTCCAGTAATTGACTTAAAAAGATTCGTGAGAAAAAGAGCTGTTCTGTTCATTCAAAATGACTAAGGAAATTTTGAATATATTTTAACTAATTAATTATTCACTGCTCAATTATGCACTCCCGCACATTGAATGGGATAAGCAGGTCAAATGCGTGTTTACCGATTTCAATAAGGCTTTCGACAGGACAACCATGGAATCCTGGTTTATAAGCTATCTATTCTTGATCTTCCTGCTCGCTTTATTAATTGGCTGTCCTCCTACGAGACGGGTCGTACACAGTGGGTCCTATTCCGAGGAGCACTTTCCGACCGTATCTTTGTCACATCAGGGGCGCCCCATGGCAGCATCCTTGGCCCGCTCATTTTCAGACTGTACATTAATGGTGTCTCGCTTCTTCTGGTTAGCGCTAAAATTCTTACTTACGCTGATGATGCGAAAATATTTCGAACTGTCACTCATAACTCTAATTGTAGTCTTCACAACTCCGATTTTGCTACTTTTTGTAATTGGTGCTCTTGCTATCGCCTTCCCTTAAATGCCGGTATGTGCACGGCCATGAATTTCTCCCGTAAAAGATGTTACATCGTCTTCGACTGCTCCATCGCTGGTATAACCTTGAGCAGAGTTGGCACGGTTAAAGATCTGGGTGTGGATCTGAAGTTTCGCCTTTCTTTCGAGGACCATATCAATTCAATCGTTGGCAGGGCTTATTCGGTGTTGGGCTTCGTGATAAGATGGTCCAAGGAACTTGGCGATCCTAACCTGACTAAGATCCTTTACTGCACCTTCGTCAGACCAATTCTGATATACGCTAGCCCTGTTTGGGCTCCCTACTTCGCTGTTCACATCAACCACATCCAGGCAGTGCAGCGCATATTTATTCCGTTCACACTGCGTGGACTTCCTTGGGAAGGTCCTTTGGTGCTTCCCTCCTATAATGACCCAATAAGACTGATTTCATTTGACGCAATATATCAAGAATATTATTTATCTTTGAATTGATGCAGGTGGGATTCGAAGCTTCGACCTCCGTATTCGTAGACCGACATGTTATCATAAATTCATCTTATAAAGAGAAAGTAAATCTTACGCAGGAAAGAATAAAATTGGTTCAATTAAAGAGTTATAACAAATTCTACTAATCATATCAAACATAAATTTTTTTTTATTGGGGAAAACTTCAAAAGAAAAGAGGTCCATAAAGAAAGGAATTTTTATACTTTGGACGTACATTTTTTCCATATTCTGCTTGAGGAGACTAAATTATTCCCTTTTCCAATTTTCTACGTTGAAAATTACTACAATATGGAAGAATTTCAACGATCTCCCAGCACTGTTAGTGACCGGAAGATATTTATGGTCGATGCCACTGGTTGGGCGCATGCTGGGTGTGCCAAAATTTCTTTAGGAAGTTATGCGTTTATGAAGTTTTCTTACCTGAAAGCTCACCTTGCGTGATTTAACATATAAAAAAAACAATTATCCAAAATTGTTTATGGAGGTAATGCAATTGATAAATTAATCGGCCAAGTCATAAAGAAAGCGAGAGCGGTGATGAGAGTCATTAGATTTTTCGAAAGTGCTAGATTTTTTTTAAGTCTTAATAAAATTTATAAAACCTTAATAAGACCTTTATTTTAAAATTCGTCTTCTTAACGTAACTGACAAAATAAATTTCAGATCTCTTTAGTCAGACTTTACACTTCAGTTGATATTGAGTAATATTAAATTTAAAGACTTTGAAAATTAAAATAAACTTTTAATCATACTCACATAATTCTGCACCAAGGTGGATATTCCTCTTCTCGTAATCCAGGTATGTTGGAAAACCGGATTCGAACCTGGGGCCTCCGGATTGCTAAGCCGATACTTTATCGGTTCCTCCACCGACGACCAACAGCTGTCTCTAAACTGATGGCAGAAATCATGTTAATGCGAATAGCGCACTCTTAACGACCTTACCCACTTCTATCCAACAAAGAAAGTAATGTAGCCAAATTGTTGCAGCACTGAGTAGAGAACAAAGGAGGAAAGAAAGAATACACTGAGAAAATAGCTAAATAAAATCGCTCAACAGCCTTAAGATTGGGACCTACGACGCTGAATACGGCGACCGTGTAACACATGGAGAGATCCGTAGGTTTCCTGATAAAGAAATCATGGCAGAGGTTTTGAGCGTTACCGCAGAACCGGGCCAGGAGACAGAGTTGTATCAATGGCAGGCTTGCATATGAGTTTTTCAGAAGAGAACAAACCACTCCATCATTCACATTCGATTTACCTCGGGTTGCTTCCTGTTCTTTGGCTACATAAAAGTGGAAAGTAGGTCAAAAAGATTCCCTATGCCTCACAAGGGGTAAACGAGAGTAGGCGTAACGTAGGGATCGGTAATTAATTTGTTATATGGTAAGTTAAAAGAGGGAAAGCTGTGGGTCCAATGGGTGCCATGTTTGTTCACGGTTGACAACAAGTGCATACCGAAGTTAATTTCGATGCTGAGTTGACTCAGTGGTTGAGTGGTAGGATCCCACGCCATGGATGCAGGAGACTCTCGGCCGGCCTGTGAGTTTTTCAGTTGTAATTGCAATAAATTAAAAAATCCACTCCATCTCTAAGATGGATGATCAGTGGTTGAGTGGAAGGATCCCACGCCATGGATGCAGGAGACTCTCGGCCTGCCTGTGAATTTTTCAGCTGTAATTGCAATAAATTAAAAAATCCACTCCATCTCTAAGATTTTGTCTACCTGGTAAAAATGAAAGATCAAGATATTGAATTTCCGTTATTCCCCTTACCCTAATTCCCTTCCGGCCATAGAGATACCAACGCATCATTGGGATACATCATAAAAAAGAGTAGTGATTGGACGTTTTTATGAAAAATTCGCAGAAGTTTTTGCGTCGAGTTGTTACTTTTGATAAAACTTGGATTATACGGCAGAGACCAGGCAGCAGTCAAAACCAAAACCAGAACGTAAAGATCGACTTTTTGAAGAAAGGGGCGCGGTCACGGATCAGTATTTCAGTGAATTATAAGAATGATTTACTTTATTCCCCCCCCCCCCACCCATCACAACCACCACCCCAAATTCAATCGGTGAACATGACAACATAAAGGAATCATCAAAATAGGTCAACGCGTTACGAAGTTATGCCCAGTCAGACAAAAAAAAAATTACGTGTCGAATTTATAACCTCTTTGTTTTTGGGAAGTCTGTAAAAATCAAATCTTATCATCCCGTTGAAACCCCTGTAATATCATTGGTATTAATAGTGTCAGTTCACACATAACACCATACATGGAAATCTTTTAAGACATGTTGGGTATCAGTAAAGTTGTCGTCTTCGCCTCAAAGCAAAAATGGTATTTTTGCAATAAAAAAAAGGAATATGTGAAGCCCGGTGGGCGTCTTGTAGCACAATGCTTGTACATAATGGCGTAAATCTTTTTCTTTCGACATTTTTTTATATGGAACAATACAAAAAGTGTTTACCATTGTTAAGATACCTTTAATTTTTTGTAAAGACATAGAATTTGTGTTGCAGGTTAGGAAATCAAACTCACAAACATCATGTCTTTATATATTCACTTATAATCTATAAACGGATATTGAACAACATTAACCTTTAACATCCTCCCATACAAATTTGTCGCCTAGAGCTATAACGAGCTCAATTTAATTTTTGCTTCGACTATATTCCAGGAATTGATTTGTCCTAACCTGGCATTTTTGCCTGTTATTGACACGACACTAATTTGGTCTAAAGTTGACACGTAGTGAAATGTTGGGTACCAATCAGGAACTTCCTTGCCGTCGACCCGTCATCATTGTTAATAGTTAACACCCCATTGAGGGTGAACTTATCGAAAAAAATCCAAAACGTGCCCAGGTTGCCAATTCTTTAAAAAGGATCAACTTGGCCGCTATCACCTTATTCAAATTTTAGGCAGGCAGTTAACAACGAATGGATACAGGCATAGAAGAGGATTTCTGTTCCCTTTACAAAATGAATATATCCAGAAGTTTGTGTAATTTTCGAAGATGTCTCGGGAATACATAGCAGACATATTTCTCATCTTTATGCAGACCAGTTCGTGTTTGAGGTTAGGAAAATGTTGTCATGTTAATAGTGGCTATATTTAGGTGTAAACTTTTCCACACAAACGTATTTACATTTTAATTTACATAAGTGACCTATGTATCAAATCCGGTTAAGCAATTCTAGTTAAAGTGGAAGGACAAGGGAAATGATTGACTTTTAGTGTGGCAATGAAATAATATTTTAGTTTTTTAGAAGTAAACATTTTCTGTCCTCATTCTTTATTATATCGTTTAAGGGCTTAATGCGAAATTGACAGGGGAAAATAAATGCTCACTTCACACCACAATGTCGTTCGTTCGCCTGTTTCCTTTGTAAGAAATTACAGTGCGTGAAATAACACCTTAATGTAAAATAAAAAAGGGGAAAATTGAAAACGGAAAGAAAGAAGAGTGGGGGAAAACGTTAAAGAATTTTCTGAATGAAGTGAAATCTTGAAATCATTTGGTTGAACTTTCTTTAAAGTTTGTAAAAATAAATCAAATTATTTTTATGTTGCGTTTTGAAAAAGGGTCTTGTTATCTGATAACACAATCAAATAGACCTTGAAGTAAACCGACCTTGTAAATTGGTTTTATTACACACTTAACGTAAGTGGGAATTTAAGTCAGTCTAGTCCAAATCTAGGAATTTCTTTCAATCTTCAGGCTGCGTACACGTACATGTCAGTTCGTTTGTCAGATAAGAAGGATTACTAGCAAAAATTCCTAGACGTGCATTCAGTAGTAAGTGGGCGAGCTGAAACCAATAAACTCATGGCGTCCAAATATTCAGGGAAACTAAGCACACACTTCAGAAACGACTATAAGTGGGTTTCGTCTGTTCATAAAAAATTAAACTACGTCAACTTGCATACGAAGACTGTCGGGTAGGATTGGTGTAGGGAAGGCAGTGTAAAGCAAATCTTTTGGAAGCCAACTAGAAAGACAAGACAAATTGCTTTAAGTTCAATAATTTTGTAATTAAAAGAAATAAATAAATCAATATACTTCAAGTAATAAATGCAAAAATAACATTTCAAAATACAATAAAATAAAGTATAATAAGAAGAAAAAGGGAAGTTATCACCAGGATTTTCTGCAAGAGAGAAGAAGAAAGCGAAATTTGTTAACAGTTATTATACTAGGGCTGAAAACAGCATGACAACAGCGCGAATATTTGATAAGGACAAAGGAAAAGAATTATTGCAGAAAACTGCGAAAATTCTTGGGGGATTACACAAAGAAACATAAGAGATTCGGAAATTTATAAATTAGTTGAGAAATCTCAAAAACCTTATCCGAAAGCAGTTCAAGCCTAACGCTTGAGTTTTGAAAGCCGAATAAATTGTTTGATCGCGGTCAACTTATGCCGTCCGAAAAGCATTAATTAAATGCAGAAGACGGACTTTATGTGTGAATGGGTGAAACAGCTGATAGCTATGTTTGACAGCTATCAGCTGTTTCACCTATTCACATATAAATTGCGATGTTATTGGGAATGTGGAGTTATGGTGAAGTGGGGGGTTGAATAAGGCTTCGTAAACCGTGGACCAGCTTGAATGTTTTTTTTATATAGAATATGATCCTCCATTGCTAGTATGGGATAAAAGTTGATTAAAGGGCGGGGAGGGGTATAAAGGAGGGGGGAGGGGTAGGAAGAAAAACTTCGTATCGTGTGGACTGATTTGGATGATTATTTTGTGATGTATAGAGTATGTTCACCCATTGATACCACGACAAAAGTTTATTGGTTCGTGTGGGGTGTGCAGTGGCTATTGAACCTAATATCGTAACGCGGACCAATTTGGATGGTTCTTTTTTTTGTATAAGATGTGTGATACTATGAGAATAAATTTTGAACTAGAGTGAAGAGAGTGAAGAGAGACTAGGTTAGATTAAGGTGGCGGCCCAAATAGCTTCGCACAGCCCACACCGGGTCCATAGCGTTATCACGTTTGGATGTACTTTATCCCAGAGATGTTGTCCTACGACCGTCGAGGCGCTGAGTTTGTTTAAATTAAAGGTACCCGACTCTGTTAGGAATTTCAGAATTCTTTTAATATCGTACCCAAAGGCCTCATCTATGTCCTTGAAGAAGTATCTGCCTAACGATTTCTGTCTTGCCTTAGCCAGCGCAGAGTAAAGAGGGAGGAGTAGTCTAACTTCTACCGTAACGTGTAAACTGATTTTGTTATTGAATAGAGCATAATCCGCCATTGCTGCTATGAGGTAAAATTTATTCCTTGAATGTGCGTGCGTGGTTTCAGTTTGTATCGCGGGGCCGATTTACATGATTCTGTTTTGGTGCCATTTTAAAAAGGTTGTGAGGTGTGAAGTGGGAAGGGAGGACGGAGCTAACTTCGTAACGCGTAGACCGACTAAGATTATTCTTTTTTTTCATAGAGTATTCTCAGTTTGTTACTGTAGAATTCATCGCGAAATGATTTGTATTTTGATAAATTGTCGAAGCTTTTTCTTCAGAATGTTGAAAAAAAAATATAGAGCCTACTTACCGACAGACGGCCTCGATGCCAGTGTCAAAGTTTATTGTTATAGAATTTTCTTTTCCTTTATTTGAACATTGAATTGCATTATTTATTAGGTATTGAGGTAAAAGACAAGTACTTTGTAAACAGAATTGTGATTAAACTGTTATTATTATTATTATATAGTATTCCCCACGCTCTTTGTGAATAAATTTGAATCTAGGGTAGAGGGCAGGAGCGGGCTAACTTTTTAGCGTGTGGATCGGTTTTGTCGACCCGTTTATTGCATCTAACTTTGTTTGTCGACAGAAATTGTGGCTTAGGGTGAGAGTAAGAGGAGCGGCGGCACACTTCTGTAGGCGTAGACCGATTTTGATGGTTTTCACTCGGGAAACGTATTCCCTTACTATGGACATCCCCTTTCGCCCAGCCACCCTTTACCACCTTTACCTTAATACGCCAATGAACTGTTTACAACAAGAGAGAATCATCAAAATCGGGGCACACATTACAAAGTAAAGGGACTATTCCCTCCTTTTCCCTTAAGGTGCAACATTTTTTATTACTTACCAATAAAGCCCTTAAGATGCAATATTTTTTATTACTTACCAATAAGGCCCTTTTTTACATTTTTTTTATTTGATAGTACAACTCTTCAAGACTATGTAGTTAAAGTTTGAGGTCGATTGCAGCAAAACTGCCGGAAATACAGTGCCTGGTCTCCCTACATTCGATACATCCCATATACAAAAGAGCAGTGTTAAAACTTTAAACGCGTTTTTCTCAGATTTAGTTTTTCAAAGCCGGTGATCACTGTAACTCAAAACCTACTCATCCGATCCTTCTCAAATTTTGCACATTAGTTTTATACATAAATTACGAGGTAACAACGTCGAGATTTTGTATTTTTTATTATTATAATTAATTTTACAACAACAAATTCTAAACAAATTCTAAACAAAATCTCGACGTTGTTACCTCGAAAAACTCATAAACTAACGAAATCTTCTTGGTTTTTTGTCAACATATGATCCAGTAATGAGTTATGATGATCACCGCAAAGCAATATTTTTTTTGTGTATACGAAGATTTCCCGTCAGTCGCTCAATTCACAATATTTTTACCCAAAAATTTAACAGAAGATTCTTAAAATGTCGTACTATTATGTTCTTAACTTAAAATTAAATTTATATTCTTGGAACTTTATAAGTGTTTCTTCCTTATAACAGTGTTGTTTCTTTTCGAATTTCGCGCCATTTTTAGAGTTTTTGGAATGTTGATTTGAATAAGGTTAAAGCGGTAGCAAAAGCCTCCACTTTAAGAATCTGAACGATTTTTTCATTTCAGATATCTGGAAAGGATGATACACTGCACGCCATGCAGCACCGTTTTTTGTTGGAGGCAGGTTCAACCCCTTACAGTGCCCAATGTTAGGGATTTTTTAAAAGAAAAAAACCTGTTTTTTCGTATCTTCTATCCTAAATAAAAAGACAGACAAAGTCTCTTAATAATAATTTCTTCCAGATAAAATTCGCGAAATTTAGTATCAATAAAAGAGTTTGTTTTAAAAAAGTTGATCCGACTTCACAAAAAGCGCTAAAAATCACGAGATCATAAGGAAATGTCAAAATGTCGTAATAGTTATAAAATGAAAAATTATTTTATGCGTTTTAGTGCTTTTTGTGAAGTTTGCTAAACTTGCTAAAAACTACTTAATTTTTCACTCGAAAGATGCTGTTCATACGAACAAACCAATTTCAACAGTTGCAGAGGTAATGCATTCTATAGAAAGGAAATCTGGCGTCTGAAATCGAAATACGGCAACATATTACGAAATTTGTCACGGTCACCCTTTCATAACCTTTCCTTAGATACAACATTTTTACCATCGCGCTAGCCACCGTACCTACTCTATGAAGCAAGAGAGTATCATCTTAGTCAGAGAATCCTCGTACTCCCTCTAGGTAGAAAATTTTTATCATTTACCAAGCATTAAGCGTGTTCTGTACAAAAGAGTCAAGATCATCGAAATCGGTCTATGCCTTATGAAGCTAGGTGCCGCCCCTGCTTCAACTCTTACCATAAGCGAAATTTTTTGTCATGACACAAATTGTTACTCTATGCATTCAGAATCGTCTAAATCAGTCCACGCGTTACAAAGTTAGACTACGCCCACCCTTGGTCAACATTTGGCCTTATAGTTGCAATGTATACAACAAAAATAGTTTTTAAAAAAAAAGTTGAACCGACTTCACAAAAAGCGCTAAAAAGCATAAAATAATTTTTAATTTTATATCTATTACGACATTTTGAAGTCGGTGCAAATCAAACAAACCAAACAACTACAACAAAAGTATTTAATCGTCCTTCCTTTTGATCCCGTGAGCTGAAACGTTCAGGTAGAATTACGTAAATTTTCAATTGTGGTTCTGTAATTGTTTTATTTGTTAAATTTGCACCGACTTCAAAATGTCGTAATAGATATAAAATTAAAAATTATTTTATGCTTTTTAGCGCTTTTTGTGAAGTCGGTTCAACTTTTTTTTTAAAAACTATTTTATTTTTCACTTTTTAGTGTCTTCGACTCTATACAATAAAAAGAACCATCCAAATCGGTCCACGCGTTAAAATTTAGTTATAACCCCCTACCCCACCCCCATTCCAATAAACTTTTTGCTCATGTTATCAATCAAGGAACATACTCTACTGAACAGAAAAGGATTCATCGAAATCGGTCCATGCGTTACAAAGTTAGGTTCCACTCTCCCTCTCTATCACACTATACAACAGCAAAAGAACAATCCAAACCGGTCCACGCCTTACAAAGTTAGGTTCCACCCCCCTTCTCCCACCCCAACCACACTTACAATTTTTTTTCTCGTGGTATCAACCAGCGAGCATACTCTACCCAAAAGAAACAGAAATATCCAAATCGGTCCACGCGTTACGAAGTTAGACTACTCCTCCCCTCGCCCAACCCCCCACCATATGCCAAATTATTCTCCTATTAGCAATGGGGGATCATACTCTATAGAACAGAAAAAGAACCATCGAAATCGGACCACGCGTTACAAAGTTAGGTTCCACCCCCACCCCCCACCCCCATCCCTCCTTCTCTATACAACGAAGAAAGAACCATCCAAATCGGTCCACGCGTTAAAAGTTAGTTTTAACCCCCTACCTCACCCCTATTCCACTAAACTTTTTTTCTCATGGTATCAATCAAAGAACATACTCTACCGCACATAAAAGGAATCATCCCAATCGGACAACGCGTTACAAAGTTAGGTTTCACCCCCACCCCCCACCCCCACCCATTTTTTTGACATGGTACCAATCGGTGAACATACTCTACCCAACAAAAAAAGAATCATCAAAATCGGTCGGCGCGTTACGAAGTTATGCCCGGTCAGACATAAAAATAAAAAAAAATAAAAAAAAAATAAAAATACGCGTCGAACTTAGAACGTCTGTGTTTTTGGGAAGTCGGTTAAAAAAGAATCACCCAAATAGATCTATGTGTTAAGATGTTAGGTATCGACCCCTTACCTCCCGGTATCCGTAATAATGTATACAACTTAGAGCTTGTTACATAATGCGATTTTTGTGATATACTCTTTAAGAAAATATGCCTAAACATCATGCTTTTGATAGCAACCCAAAGCGTTATTTGAAATCGAAAAATTAAAAAAAATATATTTATGCTCTGCTAGGAAAGCTCTTTACAACGATAAATTTCCATTAATTTTGATTTTTAAATACGATTTTGGTCTGTTATTAAATAAAATAAAGTTAATTATATTTAATAGATGATTCTACAAATAAAATAAATAAATAAAATTAAGTATGATTCCACATCAATGTTGTATCGAAGAAATGAGGTTTTTAATGTAATCTTTCCTAATTTCTTTCCAAGCTGGATGTATTGAATTACGTAAATCGTGAATTGTTTTGCGATTTTTTCGTTCTAGGTTATCCTTCATAGCAGACATTGACATTGTTTATTCAAATAAAACAAATAAAAAATAAAATAAATTGAAAAATCGAATAAAAATGAATATGAATAGTTGTTTTATTCGCAAATAAATATTTGTTATATGACCCTCATTATCGAGTATTATTTGATAGTTAAGATCAATTTGATCATCAAATAATTATTTTTTATTCGATTATCAAATAAATGGCGCTTAAGTACACACAAATCTTTTATTCAGGAGTTCTAGAAATGAAGTCACTTTAAAACAATGATAATCCTATTTGCGTTGCACGCAAATTAATAATTATCCTACCTAACAACAACAAACAAACAAATTATTTGAGAATAATAATTCACATAACAAATAATTATTTGATTATCGACGTGACCGAATAATAAAGAAGTATTTACGAATAATTCATGAAATAACGAATAATCGTTTGAATATCAAATAACGTGTGATCGAATAATAAATAATTATTTGCGAATAATTCATCAAATAACGAATAATTATTTGATTAGTGAATAACGTACAATCGCATAAAAATTAATTATTTGATATTCAAATAAGGTTTAAGAAGGGATTTTAGTAAAGGAGATTTATGCAATATCGTGTGGATTAGTTGTCATCCATTTATTAGGATTAAGTCCTGCGTAGATTACATTTATCTGAATCCTGCTTATATTAATTCTAGCAGCTGGGAAAATGATTTTGATTCTCTTATTAATTCTGTAGATGATTTAAAAAGTTATATATAAATTTGGGTGACTTTAATTTTAGAATTGCAGATCATAAGAGTTGGAAGTGGATCTGGACTTAGACTGCAAGATAAAAAGTATTCGATGTTCCCAAAATTATTTCGGAATCATCAAATGCTGATTACATGAATTAACTAATAGTCAAACTTATAGCTAAATACAAAATAGAATAGTCCTTTGCAAGTGAAATTCCATATGATCATAAACCGAGTTGAAGATACGGGACAATACTGCAACTGGCTCATTCAGTCCATAGTTAGTACGGTGATGCGAAACATGGAGGAAGTCGTGACTCCTCAAGGAGCGTGACGGTACGGATATGTTAAAACATTAAAGCAATTGACGAGAGTCAATAGCCCCCAAGACATTCGAGCGAAAAAACAGCTCTGGGCTTATTTCGTCTAGTTTACAGGGAGTCGAACAGAGATCGGATAACAAACTAAGTCTGTTAGCGTAAGGAGGAAAAAGACGATCATTGTTTCACGGACGATTACGTTGAGCAAACCTTAAAAATTTTCGCTGGACGGACTCAACGCGCTTAACATAGACCGCGTAAAAAGGAGACCACACTGGGCTAGTATATTTAAGAATTGGGATAACAAATGTACAATATAGAATTCTAGTGACATAGGGATCATTAAACTCCTTAGACTACCTCTTTATGAAACCCACGGTAGCATTAGCCTTATCAAGAATCAACATCTTCTGAAGGAGAAGTTTATGATTAATTCGATCAAAAGCTTTACTGAAGTTGGAGAAAATGCAATCGACTTCTTTAGCTTGTTCAATAGAAGATAGGCAGAAATTTGACAATTCCAATACGTTAATTCTTGTTATTTACCCTTTATAAACCCAAGGAAAGGAAAATAGAGAACGTCGCATACCGGGGTTTCAAAGATCTTAGCCAGGCAAGGAAGTTTAGCGATGGGACTTGAATTAGAAATATCGGATTTAGTACTCTTTTTATGCGTTGGAATGGTAATAGAAAGTTTCCAAAACTTAGGGAAAACGCCACTATGAATGGATAAGTTTAATTAGGAGGAGAGGACAGAGACAAACGACATACCTCATCGTTTTATGATAGTCCTAGGAATGCCATTAGGACCACTCGAAAAACGATCAGTTAGGTTTTATATATGTTAAGCTACCATAGCGCCGTCAAATATAAGACCCTTGAATTGAAGAGAAGTCAGCGAAAGCTTCGTCATATAAGTAAAATCATATGCATCCTTGGGGCCAGACTAGAACCATAGCGCAAGATAGAGGGTTACGTCAGAGTTACGCTTAGAGTTCACAAATCTCCAGATTTGCTTAGTGTTACTACGCAAAGATTTTTTGATGCTACCTAAATAGTCATTGTACGATGCATTGACGAATGACATTTATTTGTTTCGCAAAATCGAATAGGACAGATAATCAGAGTCACTCCTTCAGGAGCAGAACCTCCTCCAAGCTTTGTCTTTTACAAAGGTCTTAAAGACCTATTAACCCATAGTTGTGAAGAACAGGGAACTTTATACCTAGTGATAGGGACACATTAAGCAAAACAAGATGCAAGGATATTATAAAATGAAGTTACAGCGGCATCAATATCAGTTTCATTAAGGATACTATGCCAGTTGCAAGTTGAAAACCAATCATTTAGGAGGGATGACTCAGGATGATGGAAAGACTCAGGCAGCAAAGGATAATAACATCGCCTCACATGAGTGCCCGCAGGATCAGAAGGAAAAATAAGATCCAAGAAACTGCCTGCACACTGCACACCACAAGTCTGAGCCAGGATCGATAAAAGCAGTAACAATAAAGATGTTCTTAAGCGGAAGCCGCAGGACACAGCAAATCAGCCCCAAATCTTCGAAGGAGGCCACATCAATGACATCCAGAGGAATATCATGACGCACAAAACCACTCCACCAACCAGGGCACTAAATGCAGGGTGACGATCATGACGAACGACCACGTAACCAGGACCAGAAATCTCAGCATGCGCTATACCACCACACAGCCAAGTTTTCGTCGAACTGATCACGTCAAAACAAGAGTCAGTCGTGCCCATATAAAGGCGAGTCATCTTAGATCTCAATCTGGTTACATTGACGTAGTAGATAAATATCTCATTGATAAGTTTTTTTGACGAAGCGGATCTAACAGAGGCTGCCATAGGAATGTACTCACGCACAATGGTATTAGTTGCCCAGATAGCAGGAGAGCAAATAGCTGCAAACATGTCCTCCGGAGTAAAGATCTTGAACTTGGGAATTGATGGCAGCATATTAAGCCGACTCGACAAAACCTAAGATTTTGGCGTAGTAATTACCATTTGTTTTTGTTCGAGACACCTATGAACAATATCATGAGAAACTACTTACCCATATGTAACTAAGCTCCTCCATTGTACCATTATGGAGTATTCCAGCCTAGTCACCTTTCTATTAAGTACTTGTTAATCGCATAGGGGCTGTCCAAAGTAGGTTTGTTAGAAACGAAAAAGTAAAAGCACTTGTTTTACCTTCCACAAAATAGGAATAAAAATTTTTTTCTTTGGGATGGTGATTGCTCAAAAAATATGAGCGCTCAAAGAAAAGATGGATGTTTCGACCGAAAGTGCAAGCTGGTCATCATCAGCGTGGTACTTGCACTTTCCACCACGGACATCCATGACGGAAGGTACCACGCTGATGATGACCAGCTTGCACTTTCGGTCGAAACATCCATCTTTTCTTTGAGCGCTCATATTTTTTGAGCAATCACCATCCCAAAGAAAAAAATTTTTATTCCTATTTTGTGGAAGGTAAAACAAGTGCTTTTACTTTTTCGTTTTTAAATAAATGACTTCCACCAAGTGTTTACTGAAAGGAAACTTTCTAGGTTTGTTAGGTTCACACGTCGCGTCCTGCCATGGATTTACCCCTATGTCTGCCTCGGTATCTTGATCATCTAAACCATATATTATCCTTCCATACTCTCAAATCAAGGCCTGGCACCGCCAGGATTACTGTTGCTTTTGATAGGTTACGGAGGGTTACTGAATCCCCTGCGTTGCAGGGTGCTTTGAATATATCTATTCCAACTCGCTTTTTTTGGAGTTACAACGTTCTTCAAAAACTACAACACTGCATTAAATACGTGATGCTCGGGCCACTTAGATCAATCACTCGTCTCTTCAATAGCCATTCCGATTCTCTTGACTTCTATTTGTCTAAAAGTTAATTAAACGCTCAGCTTTGTTAAGGTTAATTTTTCCTTAATATTATGTTACAAACTTTGTAGTATTCAGATTGGATTGAAATTAGCAATTTTAATTCAACACCCAAATTGATAAATATTCGACTTTTCACTTCCACCCCCACTCCCAAACATCTAGACATTAACTAAAAGTTTATGTCATCTTCCAGACATTTACTAAAAGTTTATGTCGTAGCATGGCAAACCCAAAGAAGTATCATGTATTAAAAGTGCATTATCCCATCGACTCACAGTAGACAGTGGACCAGTCAGTTGAGTTTTTGTGCATCGAGATCTGCACAAATAATGATAGGTGCATAATAACCTCTCCGTACTGTCCTCCTAGTTGTTTTGATCTCGGCAGCGCCCGTGAATTTGAGAATGAAATGTCCCGCTTAACTCAACGCTATTCAAATGTTATCGTGGGTTAGGACTTTAACGTTAACCTATGTAAACGTGACAGCTCAGCGCATAATTTTCTAGATTTTCTCCAGTCCATTAATCTCACCGTAGTCAACCACTATCCGACATATTTTAATTCAGAGAATCCCTAGCTTCTTGATTTAATTCTTGTGTCAGACCACGATAAGGTTCTAGCCCACAACCAGATCACTCCACTCAGCACTCTCGATCACGATCTCACGTTTTTAGCCTATGATCTTGCTGTAAACTCTAGTCCACCTCCTATAAGCTTTACGTACCGTGATTTTAGCAACATCGACCTGCCTTCCTTGTTTGATGAATGTCTACTTCTGCCCTGGGAAAATATACTCCGTTTTACCTCAGTTGACGACCAGGTCGACCTCTTTACGTCATTAGCGTTGTATTTATTTGACAAGTATGTCCCCTTGAGATCGAAATGTGTTGCTGCAACTCGATGCCTATGGTTCTCGGCTAGGGTCAAGTCCCTTATCGCCGAGCGGGAATATTTATATCAGCGCTGGAGAAGGGTTAGAACTGATGAGTCGAGGTCGTTATACAAATTCGTTCGCAACAGGAGTAATACGGCGATACGTCGTGCCAAACAACAATTCTTTAGCACCAAACTGAGCACGGATCTTGACTCTAGTACGTTATGGCGCAATTTACGGTAGGCCGGAGTATACGGCAAGGACCGAATTCCATGCACCTTTAAACCTGATGATCTTAATACTTTTTTCACTTCCGTAAATTATGTCCCTTCTGTAGCTCCAAGTCAGGCCGCCGTTTTTGATAACCCAACCAGTCCTCCGGTGATTAGTCATTCTACCAATTTGTTTTCTTTCCGTGCGGTCGATCTTGATGAAGTCGTAACTGCTATTAGCTCAATCAAGTCAGGCGCAACAGGTCCAGACAATCTTTCACCTCGCTTTATCAAACTTCTATTCCCTATAATCGGTAGGTATATTCACCATATATTAAATTCCTGTCTCACTAGATCTACGTTTCCCACTACCTGGAAGACTGCTATAGTTCTACCCATACCTAAGAAGTCCTGTCCAGAATCACCTTCGGACCTTCGCCCTATTAGCCTACTAAGCTTTTTGTCTAAAGTTCTGGAGAAGCTTATGTATATGCAAATACTGGAATATTTGGAGAAATATAACTTGTTAACATGTTGGCAGTCTGGCTTCCGAGCCTATCACTCCCGCGAAACTGCCATTCTTAAAGTCTCTTCTGACGTAAGAAGCGCCCTTGATAGGAATGAATTAACCACCTTAATTCTTCTTGATTTCTCTAAGGCTTTTGATTGTGTTGATCATTGTATTCTCATCCGCAAACTTTCTTCTTATTTTATGTTTGATACACTGGCAGTTCAAATGATTATTAGTTTCCTCTCGGGCCGTTCTCATCAGGTTAAGGTTGACAACACATTCTCCTCGCGGCTATATCTGGGGCAAGGCGTGCCTCAGGGATCAATTTTGGGTCCGTTACTGTTCAGTTTATTTATTAATGATCTGCCGTCGGTGATCCGCGACTCAACAATTCATCTCTATGCGGACGACGTACAATTATATTTAAGCCGGCCGATAGGTCTCATTGAGGACTCTATAGCTCGCATTAATTCTGACCTTGAAAGTATATGCATATGGTCCGATTATAACCATTTGCAGCTAAACCCTAGAAAATCGCAGTTTATCATTTTCTCCAACAGCGTAATTGATCAGTCTAATATTCCGTCGGTGGTTTTAAACGGGTATTCGCTACCAGTTCTAGATAAAGTTAAGAATCTTGGGACTACTATGAATCAGCAAATGAAATGCTGCGACAATACAAAGGGGAAGCTTGGCGTGATTTATGGTGGCCTTCGTAGGCTGTGGCTCTCGGCGCGTATCTTACCCGTCAGTACGCGTCTAAGATTAGTTAAGGCGTTAATAATGCCCCATTTTACCTTCGGTAGTATGATCTACCCGAAGCTAGATAGCACCTGTGCGCGTAAAATGGACGTTGCTTTCAACGACTGCATACGTTTTGTTTACGGACTACGGAGGTACGACCATGTTTCACCGTTCCGGTTGAGAATGCTTGGGTGTACATTGTCATCTTATCTAAAGCAAAGGGCTCTTGCTTTCTTGTACAATCTTCTTCAATCTAATAAACCGGAATACGGAGTTTTATTTAACTTCACAACATCTCAACGTAACAGAAATCTTTTAATGCCACGCTTCTACAAATCGGCCATGGAAGATTCCTATCCTGTCCAAATTATTCGCCTATGGAACACTCTTCCTCTTAATATCCAAACATCGGGCACCATCAGTAACTTCAAGGCACTCGTTAAAGATCACTTATTATAATTCTTATCATTTGTTCTTTGTCTGGAATCATCAGTAGGTAACTGTTCAGTATTAAATTAATTTTTCTTAATAATTCAATCTAATTTTAATATTATTTTATTTGCATACTCTTGTTAACTAAATTCAATACCGTCTATAACCTGTTTTGAGTTAGTACGTAGAAAAGATTGTCAATCTTGTGTACTGTAACCAGCAATAAAGATTATTATTATTATTACATTGTAACTTATTTAGAAGATAATTGTATCTTGTTTAAACACTCAATTTATTGATCCAATTTACTGACAGATGGATTCATCAGCCTATCTGCATAAATTTACATTTACAAAAGTAACGATTTTATATATTACACCGAAAATCGTCAGCAGAATGTACTTGTGGTTCGTACTTTAATTCTTTACAATTGTGTAAAGAACTCCTTTGGAATTTATTAAGTCAGAAACAAAATATTTTATTTTCTTAAAAATTGTAAATTTCTCGACTTTAAAGTTAGCACCATCATGTCTGTAACAAAACATTCAAGTCATTACGCAGTTGAGATATGTCTGAGAGTTAAGCACCTCCAGACGACAGGATGCTTATTTATTATTCACAAAAGTAATTCTTTTAAGTGACTTTGCAAATTGACGGGCAAGTTTAAATGAGTTTAACGACCTCTAAATGAAAAGTTAAACCTTTTGGGAATCTCTTTTGTTACCACTTTTTATGCAATATTAATCAGACCATTACCTAAAATATTAGAAATATATTTCGTTTAGCCAGTTTAGCAAATCTTCTCTAAGAAACAAAAACTAAACCTTAAGACAGATTGCCATTCAGCAATTTTAAACTAAGAATTTCATTTTGCTTATATTAGCCAAGAAAAAGTAGGTACGTTTCAAAGAGAAAAGATATTCGATTTGCTGTGAAGCTTTCAGTGTATTTAGTAAGCAATCCAGAGGATGGAGATTGTTTTCAATTGTTCATATCCGGCTCGAAGGACCAATGTTTGGAAGTAAAATAAATCAAATTCATGGTGAGTTCCTTCGTTTAATTTGCAACACCCAAAAAGAGATAAATATAGCTTTTTAAAAATAAAGCAAAGAAACAAAATTAATAGTAAGGGTACCAGCATAAACATTGACACTAAATTTCTGCTGGAATGAGGTCACCTTTGTTAGGTGTGGGTTACTCTTGTGGCGACAGTCAATAATTCACTAATTTTGAGAAATACTGAAACGAAGTTAGCAACATTTCATTACTATAATTTTAACTTGTTAGTTTGTTTTATGTTCACAATCACAGTAAGCCTTTCAGGCGAATTTTTTGTATAAAAGGAGCAGGGAAAGCTAGGTAGAGCTCAGTTCGTCTTTAGCGTCCAACATAAGGACTTGTTAATTTTAAATATAACTTATGTTCAATATTAAAAATAAATTTGAAGAAACTTAATTTTTTTGGATTTGATGTCGGAAACATCAATTATATTTTTTTATTCTTTTGTCGATTTTTTGACTATTAGAAGTCTATCGGAATAGCTAACAAGTTTTAGGAGCCACAAGAAGAGGTCTTTACATCACGCATTTGGACATTTCCACTTGCGGAATAAGTTTCAAGAAGAGGACTTTACATCACGCATTTGGAAATTTCCACTTGCGGAATAATTTTCAAGAAGACGTCTTTTCAGCACGCATTTTTGGACATTTCCACTTGCGGAATAAGTTTCAAGAAGAGGTCTTTTCATCACGCATTTTGGACATTTCCACTTGCGGAATAACTTTCAAGAAGAAATCTCCACGCAGTTGTGACATTTTCGCCTGCGGAATAATCAAGAACAAAGTAGACTTCTACACTCTCCGACCAGGTATGGAGCTAATAGAAGTTCGTAATATCATCCCTGGTGAATTGCAATTCAGCCGTCCTCAGAATTCGGTTCACCAACGTCCTGTTGTCAATTACCTTGGATTGGATAATGGTGATGTGGACGCAATTGCTTTCGATGAATAACCCTCCAAACTTTAGCTGAAGGCACTCCTTATCGTTTTGCGACTCGTCTCGTGCTCGTCTCAGGGTCTTGCCTTACGATGGTGATTATTTGCTGCTCGACATCGGCAGAAGTTCCCGAAGTTTCGGATCGTTTCTCCCAGTCGTGTGCAGTTACACTTCCTGGTTCTCTTAACCATCGGAAAGTCCGTGTAAATACCCCTCTCTCATATTAGGGAATCTCCTTTGATATTCCAGTACAGCCTCAAAAGTAAATTCTACAATTTTTTAACAATTTTTACTTAAAAACACCCATATTTTTGATTTGTTTTTCGACTATGATAGGCATTCCTGCTGAGTGACCCATGTAACATTTCCATCAGTTACGAGTAACCGAACGCCAGGACGCAAGGGTGTGAATTCTGACTAACACTAGCTAATAGCGGTAATAAAAGAAATTGCACTAACATTTTACAACTTTTTTGCAGTAATAATTAAAATTAATTACTTGTTAACCCTAAACAAACTTTTTCGACCCTTTGTCTTAAAAAATTAGTTTATTTAAAGAACTTCCAACCTTAAGTGCAATAAAATAATTTGGTAGTCAGGAATTACTAACTATGCAGTTTTTCTTTTGCTGATTTTTTCCAATCAGTTTATTGTACTCCTGAACATTTTAATAGTGACGAAATTAGCAGTCGGCTTATCAGCCAAAGTTTGAATATTGGAATTTTACAGTTCTCAGGTGTAGATGTAGTTGCTGCAATCAAGAATCTTGATAATACTTGCAAGCAAGACTTGGAGGGTTTTCCGAATTTCTTTCTAAAAGGCTGCATTGAAACAATTCCAGTTCCTTTGGCTATACTGTTAAACTTCTCTGTATGCTCGGGTGTATTCTTGGATTTATCGAAAATTTCTTGCATTGTTTCGATCTATAAGGCTAGTGATAAAAGCGACATTAAGAATTACCGCGGAGTATCGATCATGAATGTTGTACCTAAACGTTGCTCGACGCTATGGCAACCTCTACGGTTACATCGTTTGTTAAAAACATAATTGTGGAGGAACAACTTGGGTTCTTTGTTGAGAGATCCACTGTTTCGAACTTGTTTACTAACTTTTGTGTACAAAATATGGAAATGGGTAATCAAGTTGATATAACGATTTCTCAACAGCTTTTGACAGCGTATCAATTGCAATTTTCTTAGAAAAACTACAACGATTAGGGTTTCATTGTCCTGCTCTCAGTTGGCTTCAGTCTTATTTTACTAATCGCAAGCAATGTGCAAGAATAGGTAACATGCATTCTAATGATATATTCGCATTTTCGGGAGTTCCGAAGGGTAGCGATCTTGGCCCGGTATTATTTACAGTTTTCATCAATGATATTGTTAATGTGCTATCGTTTGCTAAATGCTTAATTTATAGATGACATTCTTGGGTACCTCTACTATTTTATACCCAGGACCAACATTTGGTGAAAACTCATGGAGTGTATGGCCTTGATAGATGCTGATGAAAGAGCCACAAATGATGCTGCAATCGATTCTTATGGCATTAACATTGATGATGTTAACAGGCAACTCGGAAACATGTATAATATTAGCAGAAAGTTTCCTTTTACCAAATTCCAATAGTTCACCAATTTATCTTTCTGTATTAAAAAATACATCATGTGTTGTTTTAATCTCACTTTTTAAGGTATTATTGTTGGCTTTGATTGATACCATCATCTTCTTACCACTTTTCTCTATATATATTTGAACAAAGGTGCATCGTCAATATGCAGCAAATTGTTGTTTAAATCAATGTTTGGAATAGAGTTGTACGTTTGAAAATCAACAAGTCCACACACATAATCTTCATGTAGCTAAAATGGTGGAAAATATTCTGCCGTTAGAATGGAAGAGTTACATTTAAATGACAAGGTCACAAACATAAGTGATTGCAGTTTTACAAATTTCAAAGTCAAGGTTACTATGACTGATGAAGATTATACAAAAATTTTAAACACAGATGACCACAATTCGTTGAACTATAATTTTGATAAGACTCGTAGTTGTATGTCACGTTTTGGCCCAAATATCTGACGACTTCCGTTGGCGGCTGGAGATTACCAAAGCTGTCAAAATATTCATCGCCTTTTCTGCAGTACGCTACACAATGAGTACCTTGACCCGAGAAATTGTCCAAGTTGATAATTCCACACACATATCTCCAGGGAATTTGAGGATCTTGCATGAAAACACCTCTAAAGTTTGGCAGATGTTACGAATATGTTTGCATGTCAAGCTCGTTTAATGCCCTCTTAGATAGCGTCCTTAGTAGTTTTTTGGGGCAGGTTGTAAATAAAGACCCAATCCTTTTCTATACGGTTTGAGAAATAGCCCCTTTCGAGCTTTTTACTGTTATGGCCTAAATTGTATCATTATGTCGTTTACTTTCATCTAATTGTGATTTTGCCTTATTAGCAGAATTTACTGCTTTAGCTATTCCTGCTGCTCCTCCTGATAAAGCTCCAATAGCAGACAGTCCGGCAAAGAGACGAAAGGATAGAACACCACCAACTTTCGGTAGTGGAACCACAAGTGGTCTAATGATGGATTTATTTTTGCCTTTTATCACATCTTTGGCTGCATTAAGAGCCACTGTAATAGATTCCATCAAATCTTTTGGGTTTTTAAGTTTTAAAACTTTTCGTGCGTTTTTAACTGCTTCTCCAAAAGTGGGATGCTTCTTTATTTTCTTATTGTTTGTATTGATTTTCACCTTGGCACCCATTCCTAATTTTAGCTTAGCTTTCATGGCGCTTGTAACTAATAATGCGCTTGTTCGTTCTCCAAAACTAGCGTCTTTGGATTTTACCCGTTGCCAGGCTTTCTTTGCTAATACGCGATCTGCTTGGCGACGATCACTGGATGTGCGGATCTTTGAATATGCAATGTCGTGTTCTTTGCAAGCTGCATCAAGTGGATTAATCCCTGCATCACCTCTATCTAATCTTTTCTGTAGTTTAGTTCCAGGACCACAGTACTGATACCCAGGTAGATGTAGCTCCACTGGTAAATTATTGATTAGCGAATTTACTAGGCCATTCCCTCTGAAGGTCTTGAAACGACTGACGTGCGTTTTAGCGTGATCATTTTACAATGTTCAGGTGATACTGAAGATGTGCTAAAATGCTCAAAATGCGCTTGATTAAACAACAAGTAACTCCAACTGCAAAGAAAAGAAAGCATGGAAGTTTATGACCAGACAACATTAGAGGGATTATTATTGGACCATCCAATTGTGGAAAGACAAACGTTATCATTAGTTTATTGGAGCACGCAAATGGTTTGAAATTTAAAAATGTACATATATTGCAAGTCGCTGCATCAACCAAAGTATGAGTATCTGAAGAAATTACTAAAGCCTATTTCTGGGCTAGGATTCTACACGTTTTCAAATAATTGTGATGTTATACCACCAGAAGATGCAAAACAGCATTCCGTGTTTATCTTTGACGATGTAGCATTTTTTCAAAGCCAGAATAACATACGATCATATTTCTGTATGGGGAGACATAGGGCTATAGACAGCTATTATCTCTGCCAAACTTAAACGCATATACCTAAGCATTTAATACGAGACAATGCAAATTTTATCATACTTTTTAAGCAGGATGACCTTAATCTTAAACATACATATATTTAATGATCATGTGGGTACAGATATGAAGTTTGAAAAATTTCGTGATGTCTGTGCTGAATGTTGGAGGGATAAGTATGAATTTCTGGTGATTGATAAAGATAGCTCAATGTGTAAAGGTCGCTACCGAAAGGGTTTTAATATATTCATAATACTATAAAAGGAAAAGGATGAGCAATCATTTATTAGTTAATATCAACACTTTGGTGGAAGCGGTTCAGAGGATACTTCCTATAAGTAATTATTTCTTTTGTAAATAGCTTATCTGCTTCGCCAGCTGTTTACCTTATACTGTGAGCTGTTTTTGTAAACAGCTAGCTGTTCCCACAGTTGTTTTTTAAACTACTAGCTGTTACCCCCAGCTATTTATTTAAACGGCTTGTTTTTTCAGATTTGGTTCAACTAAGATTAATATGGATGAGAAGCTTACTAAGCAAATAATGAGGATGCGAAATACCATCAGAAAAAAGGTTGAAGCTCTTAAGATGGGGCAAATTGAAACGGAAACTCAGTGTTATATAATTAAAAAATGAACCGAAGAGTGATGCTTCGATGATCTCATATAAACGTAAACTCTTGAAAATGAATCCTGAGATTAATAAATGCAATAACAGTGAAATTTTAACACCCCAACTTAAACATAAATACTTCAAGGCAGGATCATGTAAACTTGGGGATTATTCGGGAATTTCCAATGATCCTAATATTGATGGTGATGATGATGAAGAATTCGCTACACCTACACATTCATCAACATTAACAAGGACACGTTCTATCGATGGTTCCACCAATAACCCTAAAATTTCAAAATACATGAAATTATATGAAAACAAGAGCAAAAATATTGATAAATCCTTTGGGGTTTACTTTGATGGTAACAAATGGAAAATTGGCAACGCGATTCTTCAAGTTGATGGAAAAGTTGTTAATGAAAAAAGATTTAACATTACTCCAGGTCTTCTCGAATTGCTTTTCATAAAAACCCCTGAAAAACTATACATATCAGATGATATGAACTACTACAGAACCATTATGAATGATACTAACCTTCATAAACACAATTATAAGGATGACGGACAAATAAAGGGAAACAGAAGCAAAAAGTATAAAACCATCGTTAAGAAGATCACCTTCCCAGAAGGTCGAGGCTTAATGCAAATACCAAAGACTAATATTGACAATACTTACAGGACCATCTGGATCACCTGGATCTTAAGGACCACCTGGTGAAGGATTTACCGTAACATCAAATGGAAACTATGACTTGAACTTTGAACCAATAAAACGAGTCGATCGCGATCGTGAAAATGATGATGCTGTTACTAAGGGATATAGTGATGAACTATATGAACAATCAGTAACGTTAAGTAATTCCCATTCAAGTCTGAAAACTCAGTTAGTCAACGTTGATCTCTCTAAGAGTGTACAAAAGCTCACTTCCAATCTAAAAGATGAAGTCAGAGAAATACATGACATAATAAATAAAGCGTCGGAAAAGAGAAAAACCGAAACCGTTGAGAAATTTCAAGCATTAGTAAAAGTTGAATCGCTTATAATTGAAAAAGATGCCAAAAATAACTAAAAAAACATGTTGATGAATTACATAAACCAGCTCGAAGAAATTTTAAACGGAGACGCGTCATCATCAAAGGCTTGGATGATTTGTGGCAAGCTGATTTATTTGAGATGGTTACCTATAAACATGTTAACAACGGATATCGCTTCCTCCTAACAATTATCGATACCTTCTCCAAATACGCATGGACATTTCCAGTCAAAGCTAAAACTGGTATTCAAATTCCTGAGACTATGACATCTATATTAAATGAAGGACGGGTACCTAAGAATATACAAACTGATGTTGGAAAAGCGTTTCACAACAGTCAATTCCAAAAAGTAATGTCTCTTCACGAAATAAATCATTATTCTACGTATAGTTCAATGAAGGCGTCCATAGTCGAACGATTTAATCGAACTCTGAAGAGTATGATGTGGAAGGAGTTTAGGTTTAGGAGTTTGAAAAATTAAATCACTTGCTCCTCAATTCCAACATTGGCACTATCCCTCAACATCTTCCAGTTGACTTTGCTGTAGAGACGTTTTATTTGGAAATACACGCTTGTCTTACACAATCTATCCCTCTTCTTACTCGTAAAAACTACTCCTCATCCCCCGTTTGGTACGACAAAGAATTACGCTCTCTCCGCAACAGGAGAAATAAACGTTGGCAAACTTTTCTTCTAATCCAGACTGACTCTGACTATTCTTCCTACTTGTCTTCTTACACCTCTTTTTCTGAACATTGTGATACCCTCCAACGGATGGAAACAAGCCTCATATCCGACCCCAAGCGTTTTTATAGCTTTATTAAATCCAAGAAGAAATCCAATGGTTACCCCTCCACCATAACGCTCGAAAATACCTCTTCGTCTGATCCTCAGGTTATCGCCAAACTCTTTGCACACTTCTTCAGTAAATATTTCAGCGACAATTCCCTACAACCTGACCTTAACTACTTTTCATTCTTGGACAAATCAGGGCTTGAGGACGACTTTGACGGCTTTCAAGGCTGCAAGAACGATGTATCCAACTACAGACCCATTGGTAAATTATCATCCTTTAGGTATGGATGATAATTCGAAAAAAATTGGTCTATTATTCCATGTTCTTCCACTGTAAGTCTATCTTCTCCCTCTCCCAGCATGGCTTCCTCAAAGGAAGATCAACAACTACCAACCTTACCGAATTCGTCTCCAAAACACTATGTGCCCTGGAAAACGGTAAAGATGTTGATGTTAACGCCCCCGATTTTAGTAAAGCCTTTCACAAGATCTCTCATAACGTTATCCTGTTTAAACTTGATCGCCAAGGCTTCCATCCTCGATTCATCTCCAGGATTCAATCCTACCTCAACAACCTGGCCCTCCTCTAGAAATGTCGCTGTGTTACTACTGCCATGACGAAAACAAACACAACTCAACGATTCAACTACATTAAGAAAAGTGCCGAGGTTTTTCGGCTTCAGAGCCTCTCCTTATAGTTCTAGAGTATAAAAATTCGGAACAGATGTCTACACATGGCAGCCTCACTTTTTTCTAATTTTTTAAATTTGGGTTTTGTTTTACTTTTGCTAGAAAATTTTCAACAGAACACGTACAGTACAAAAACGTTGGTATTAAAATCGAAACTAACACAACCTCTTCCAACTTCCTACGTATTTTTTAAAACTGAAAATAATTCAGAAAATATCTGAAATTTGCAGACGACCTTGTATTTACAAGAAAAACAAAACGATAAATTCGAAGCCTGTGTAAACTCTAATTTCGTACTCGCATATTAAATAACGACTTTGCCGCCTTCAACGAATTGCCACCTACTTAATAACTTAGCAATTGATTAAGTTAAGAACGATAATTTTGTAATTTAGGGACACATATTATGTACAATTCCCACAGGATAGATAAACTTAGCAACATTATTTAAAAAATTAAAAAGATTTCCATATTAGATATGCCGCAAATTTTTGGATCTCTTTACGCTTTCGTAGCTCTTACCCAACGCCCTATATTCGCTTTGCACACTCCTATCGTGGGTGGAAATAAATCCTTTAGATTCGAATTTATCTCTTTCGTAAGGCACGTCGGATTGCTGTTAACAAGTGTGTATAATTCATCTGGCAAGGTTAGGTCGCGAAATTTTCTTCTGTAGAGTGTAGACCCTGCTGAATATAAATTTTTGTTTAAAACGTCTTGTTTCCGCCTTGCTTCGTGCACAATAAAATATGAGTAATGTAGAAATCTTTTTACGACTTAAGATCCATTATGATTTTCTGCTTAGTGTTATTGCCTTATAAATTCTAATGAGATAAATGGCCCCAAGACAAGATAAAAGCTATAAACCCGACAAGTAATGTGTTAATCCAAATTTACCTGTCTCTGTATATCCGCAAGGAAGAAAAAAGTTCAAACTCTTAACACGGAGTTGCTCTTCCAGAAAATTAAATTGGCGCAAAGTTGAAGGGAATTGGGTCCACAGGCGAAAGACAATTTCTACATATTCAAGAAAATTGAAAATGTAGATGTAAGAACGTCACGATTGTCCTGAAATTGTCAAATATATAAATAGCAAGGTGTGCGCCAAAAATTATATAGTACAGCCTGACAGAAACGGAAATTCAAATACTTTGCGCAATAAAATAGCTTAAAATTGGCACGAGCAGCTAAATTTCTTCTATAGGATTATTATCGTACTTTTCGGTAGATATTTCCATCCCCTACACGCAATTTATCATTAAGGGAATCCTTGCTTTAAACGATAATCAGAACAACACCATTAGGAAAAGTGAGAATGCTTTCTCATAGAAGAAACGTAGTAACCTTGCTTTACATTATTTTTAAAAGGATGAAGAAATTAGAATATTCGAATAAGTTAGTCATCGCTGATCAACCCGTTTTTGTAACTACGCTGAAATGAGCTTTAAAAAGATTTAAAATGATAATAAAGTACATGTAATACAAGAGCTTCAAAATTCTTAGCAACACAATCTAGGTTAGCAAGCGGTCGATAATTCACTACATCGCATTTCATATGAAGAGGAATAATAAGGGACAATTTCCAGGCTTAAGGGAAGAAGAAATGGATAAGTTAAATAAATACACAGAACAGAGACTAGTATTTTCACAGATAGTCAGGCCGCTATTAAATCTCTCACGGGAGTATATACTACCTCCAAAACGGTTGTAACATGTCGCTCAGCTCTGAATGACATAACTAAACACCTGAAAGTACGGCTCATCTGGGTGCCAGGACATAGTGATATTCCGGGGGCAATTGCAGGGCCGACGAAATAGCGAGAATCGGTACCACACGTCCTGATTCGGACATTAACCACCAGCTGGGTGAACCGCTAGCTACATGCAAACTGGAACTCTCACAGGAGGCTCTCAAGATTGCTAACACTAACTGGCAAGAGGAACACACCTGCCTGATTACCCGACAGATATGGCCAAAGCTTGACCCTAAGCGGTCAAGAGGGCTGATCCCACTCGGACGCAAAATAATTAGCAGTACAGTAGCCGTAATCACGGGTCACTGCCTCATAAGTAAACACGCCGATAGGCTGGGCGTGCCTTCAAACGACTTCTGTAGGAGTTGCCACGACGAAGAGGAAGAGGAAACCATACTTCACCACCTCGGTAACTATCCGGACCTAGCCAACCGTAGGAACCGGTTTTTGGGCTCCTTCTTCTTTGAAGAGTTCACCGAGCTAGGCTCCACGGATGTCAGAGACCTGACTCGATTTATCAGGAGTTCAAAATGGTTCCCGACGACGAGTTAAGGCTAAACACCCTTCACAGCCCAGTCAAAATTAATTTGACTTCCCGTGAACTGGTTCCACTGGATACATGAAACTGGTTCGGTGCACAGGGGGCAACATGTTAACCCTCCTATTCCTTAGGTAATTCTATGGGGTTTGTTAAATTCAAGCCTCAACATGATAGCACAAAGGGCCTCTATGGCCTAAGTGTGCCGTCTTAGGCAGCCACTTTAACCTAACCTAACCTAGATGATTTAATAAGTGATCAACCCAAGGTAGACCAGAAGAAATAGGAAGACATTGCAAAGTATAAGCAAACAAATTATTATAAAAGACTTCCCTGCCACATCAATGTCTCTGGCGTGAAAAACATTAGTCCAATTATAATTTAATGATAAGTAATTTAGTATGGAATAATCAGCCTTTCTAAAATTTAAACAATAGTTACTGTGGATGGGAGATGCTACAGTTAGAGGAGTCATTGATTATACCCGAACACTGTGTCAGCCCAGAAGAAGCATGTAGGATGCAAAGGAGTGGATGCATAAGAAGGAATTAAATCGCCTTCTTCCGAAGACACTCAACTGACAGTGGGCAAATTAAGACCGCCATAAAGCATCATTTCGTCGCAAGGCATTGGATAGTTCGTCAATGTTGATTTCTTCAGATTCATCATATAGATTACTACAATATAGATATAAATCATAAAAATTAAGAGCTAAAAATAAACGTGGGACTACAGTCAACCAGATCATGATCCCCGCATCAGACAAGATCCGTCTGAACAGCCCCTTCAAACATATGTCACTTTCTTTAACTAAAAAATCAGTTTATAAAAGTGACCGAAAAGATTGGCAAAAACCAGGGAGTAACCACTCTCATAGCTCTCTAGGTTCAGCGTAGAAGGGTATCCACCATTGTACCAAAATTGCCTTGGCCCACTGCTCACAGTAGACCTAATTTATCCAAGTAAATATGGTATGACGACTCTAAACAATCTGTTAATTGATTGCCTAAATGTGAGTAAGATAATTAATCAGCATCACTCCAAGAGAAGCAGAATCTCTTCCAACACTTATATTTTAAGTTCTTGATATGTTTAACAGAGATATGAAGCCATAGTTGAAAAGTATGCTGACTTTAAGATTTAGAAATATATACAGACTGAGAACAGCAAAATGCCAAATTGTCATAAAAATTAAACACTGCTAAAATTGCGTTCCTCAAGGACGATTGTCCAGTTCAAGGTAGAGATCTTTTTAAAGTTATAACAGTAATTTGCGGAATCACAAGAATTAACAATTACAAGATCAAAACAGAAAGTAAGATGAAGCGCAGGAAGATGACCAGTTTCAGCAACAATGGGCAATAAGCATCTTCTAACGACTGTACAACAGGAAGCAGTAAAGTAAACTAGATCCAGGAGGGTCATTCTTATTCTTAGTCGCATAAAAATTCTATGATCGTGACTCCTATGGTTGTGACTATTTTGAACCGTGGCTCACATAACCTTTAATCCGTTTGGTCTATATATAGGACAAAAGATAGTGTTACTAGACCTAAAATAAAAGCTAGTGATACCAACGTCAAATAATAAAATTTAGATTAGTCAATTAAAGCATTAGCAAGTAAAGAACGAGCCATGGTCGTGACAGAAAAAACGATCACAACTTTTACAGCATTTATTCATAAACGAAATAACGAGCAACACTTTTTAAAAAATTAAGAAGGTCTGCATTAACATCCAAAAAATTAATAATTCGTGAAAATATACCTATAAAGTAGATACTTTTAGTGTGGAAAATAAATTACGACACAATGACACAAATTTCACAAGCCACGGCGCGTGACTTTTCTTTATATTTAATTTAATTATCAATTTATTAAGGTTATATGTTACTTATATTAATACGGTATTTAAAGAATTCAGTGATATCTTTAATCTTGCATAATTAGAAGGCCCAGAAGTTTACGTGAGTCATTCGCAATATTGTTGCACTGAGGCAAACTAGAAGCCGCAATGCAATTAATGAAGGACGAGCAAGATTGAGGAAAAGTCGACAGAGAAAGCATCATGCCGTCGTCGTCGTCAACTGTAGGCATATTTAAGTCACCCAGAAGCAAAGCGTTGACAGGAAAGGTCAAAAACTGTTTACGAAGTCGTGAATTCACTTTTCTCAGAACCTTGTTTTTCCACGTATGATACTTCTCCTTCAAAGGATTGCAACAATACTTTATATTTTTCAACTTGTCTGGCATTTTGACTATTTGTGGCGATATCTGACTGTATACTGACTGTGAGAAAAAACAAAAACCTTTCAAAAATCAAAAATTTACACTTAACATTCTTTTGAGTATGTAGATGCATGATTTTAAAGCTAAGGGATGACACTTTCATTTGAAAAAAAAATGAAAAAAATTCATGATCAAATACTTTTTAAAAACCAAAAAATATTCTTTTTCGAAAAATTGTATTTTTATTCGGAAGGCAGGTATGATCACGATAAAAAGTGCAAAAATGGAAAGTTTACCACCCTGTAACTTCTACACAACATTTTTTTGAACATCCTTTAGCACGATAATTACTTATCTCAGTAACAATAATTTGGTGAAGTTTGAACAAAATCGGAAACATCGAATTTTTTGACCTGGTAAACTTGAAGAATTTTGCTCCATATACGGGTCGAACTTAGAACCTCTCGTTTATAGGAAGTCGGTTAGAAAAGAGTGAATATGGCACATATTCCCCATTATATGTACCAATCAAAAATATATTTTTGATTATAAAAAAATGTTTTTGAAAAAACAATATAAAAACACATCCTTCGAAGTAAACAAATAAATAAATTTCTGTACGCTTTTTATATATTTAATAATTTTTTAAATTTGAAAATGAACGTTCAAAATAATAAAATAACAAAACATGAAAAAGGTAATAAAAAGTAATTCTTGTACTCATTGTATAATTTAAATCTGAAATAAGTGATATGGGAGCTATAAATTTTTTTGAGTTATAGGTTGTCATAAATGTCACAATTTTTTGAAAAATTGGAAAAAATGAATTTGAAGCTGTTTTTGGCCGTGGCAACTAAATTAGTGGTGCTATTGTGATATATAATACCTAATGAAAATAATATTTGTGTTGATCTCTACTTTAAGAGTGTTTGCACTTCCCGTCAGAATTTATTTATTTATTTATTTATTCATTACAGATTCATCAAATACATAGAGTTGACTGGACTTTCTGTCAATAAAGTCTTTTTCGAGTTCAGCGACACTTCTGTTATATAATGAATAGCATCAACTTACACACTTAAATATATTATAACTATAGTTTACAAATATAGTTGAATAGCAACTACTATCGTAGAAAACGTACTCTCACACAAACTATGTATTACTCTAGTATCACAGACAGTCAGTATCACAGAGAAACTAGTCTGAAAATGTAACTCAAGCAATATTGACATTTAATAAAGTATTAAGTAGACTATCCGCTTGTCTGTTCAATTAAATTAAATTTAAACTATAACACTTAACTTTCACGGTTTCATCGTGCCCGCTCACCGAAGGATTTTTTAGTCACGAGCTCTCGTACTATGTGTATCAACTTCAGACCACTACTTGCTGTTACTATACTTCCGAGATAGCAAAATTTGTCTACATTGACTACCAATCTCATAAGTTAGGTTTTAGCAGCATTGATCTTAAGCCCTTCTCTGTGACCTTCTGTACTCAGGGCATCGGACATTTGGGCTACATGACGTACATCGTCGGTAGAGTCCAGGTGCGTAAGGTTTTTAAAAAGTTTTTATCTAACCCTTGCGATGAATGATTACCTATTCTGTGCAATATGCTATGAGGGATAATCAAGAATAGTAAAGGTTACAATATGCATCCTTGTCGAACTTCATTCAGCAGTGGGAAGAACTCTGATAGTTTGAAATGAAAGAGATGATGTTAAGCTCCTGAGTAGAACTCTTTAATAATGGTAATAATTTTTTCTGATCAACATTGTGAAACGCCGTTTCATAAGTGGCAAAAAACGTAAAGAGGACTCCAATCGGCGCTTTGTTTGATTATATTGAGGAGGGTCTCAATGTAATCAAAACCTTCCAAAGTCTGTCTGTTCATCGTTAAAAGTGGGTTCAATGTTTGCCTGTTTCACATTAAAATATTTTTTTCTTCTATTTTGTATTCTATTTGTTTTTAGATCGTGATCTCTGCTAAAATCTGCATAGCGTTTGGGCCTTACAGCGAGAAGACACTTTCCCTAACTTTTAAACAGCAATATTGTCGATTATTGAATGTATTTCAGTCAATATTGTCGTTAAACCCAAGCATCCCCTCCACGCACCATCATTATTTTTATATCAACTTTAGAAACCTTATTACTAAAGGTGTCACCAAGTAGTTGGTTACTCGTTTTGAGCATAGCACAGAATTATTGAGATATTGCGCATTATGGTCGGAAACTTAGCAACAATAATTCGTTTCGATATTGGTGACCGATGATCGTAGGTCAAGCTTTGTAAGCATCAACCCTGCACCTGCCATACATTTCGTCTGACCAATCACGGTTTCAGATTCAGAGACATTTCTCGCTTCAAGCTTATTCACACTAGTCACACAGGGTTCTATCGTTTCACAGCCCGTTCGTAGTTCGATATTTATAATCTAAAGTCATCGTTTAGACGTACCAGACATAGTGCGTAGTGGTTGATTTTCAGAAAATTGGGTCTACCTATCCCATTAGGAAGGCTGTTGATTGGAGAAATTTTGGAATCAATGAGAGGGAATTTATATAACACATAGATTCCGTCTAAACCGTGCGTGAGTTTATTTTCTTTTTCTGAACAGGACTTGGGACCGACTACGGCGGTGTATTTTTAATCCACATACATATAATAATAAATAGTGTGAATATGATGCTATTATTTTAAATTCCCATTCGTAGTCTTTTTATGGACTGAGAATTCATATTTGGAAAGCTATACACTTCTGTGAATGCGTTGAAGACTCTGGTTATCCAAAGGATTAAGGAGTAACATTGGGCCGCCTTTAAACTCCGGAGAAAAGCAATTTTAAGATTCCATTTTCCTATAACTCTTGCAAGTTATAAATAAAATTGTTCTGTTCTTCTATGAGTGGACTACTATTGCTAGGTTAAATTATTTGTCAAACATTTTCTTGATAATCGATTAGCTTTCTGGCTGCGGTGCGGAAAGAATGTTTTACCACGTCGGATATCGTACGAAAGAAAACTGTGGAGTGGGTTTATAGCTATAGGGCAGTCTTCCAATACTGAATTGATTTCCTTTTCTTAAGATTAAGATTTTCTGAAGGCGGAAAATTAAACTGCAAATTTGCTCAGCTGCAATTAAAATGCACACCTACGTATGACCTGCACTCTGAATGTCTGCAATAAATGGCTAAACACTGACTCCCACTCTTAATAGTTAACGGACATTTACATATTTAAAAGTAAAATTTCAAAATTTTAATCTTTGGTTTATGTTTCTTACAAGGGCTAAAATTAAGAAAGCTTCTTTTATTTTTGCACTTAAAATTTAAATTTAAAAATATTTTATTTGGTTTATAAAAACGTTTCTAGTTCGAGCACGAGAAATTACAGAAGTTGTTTCACTGTCATTTCAAAAATTTATTATAGTTTAATAATGCTGCCAAAACTCAGGTTGGAAATATGAAATTCAAGAGTTGAGTGTACAAAGTAACTACACAGGTTCTGCTTAAATATCCAGGGCTCATAGATTGAAGGGAAAGCGAAGCAGGTTAGACAAGGTTTCCGGGAATTGAAAAGTGCGACAAAAATTGACTTGTAAAGTTAGTATCAGAATGATTTGTAGCTCGCGTCTTTCTTAAATGAAGGTCCCTTACAAAGAATTAGCTAAGAGGTTTTGTTAAAACTGTGCCACTGAAAGTAAATATTATAGAAATCCGACGTAACATATCGGTATGTTTCCATGGATTACGATATATGTATGTATAGTCGAAAGAGTATGTAAAAGGTAAAAAGTGCTATCATTTGCATAGATATTAAAAGAAATGAAGGCTAAAGATAAAATGTCATTAGTAAAAGAGAAAGAGAATAGGTAAAAGAACTGAACCTTTCGGTACACCGGTTTTTTATTATAAGATGTGGCCAAATCCTAGGGGACAACCCTTTGATGCGTTAGCATGGTTTTGGCTGGAAAGCAATTACGGTAAGGGAAGTAAGGAAACTTGAAAGTCTTGTTTTTGCATTGCAGCGAGCTAGACAACAGCCCAGAGACGAAGTGGATTATTTTAATTTCTTAATAAAAGCTCACGGGGAAATCTGGTCTCGAACCCGGGGCTCATGGCATGATGGTCGTGTAACTCAACGAATTGATCCAACTCCGTCTCCGGTTTTACATTATATCAAACACATTAAGGACTCAGAAAAAAATTGTTGCATATGTTTCAGAAAGATACGATTGATTGAATGATTGAAGCTTCGTTTAAAAAGTTTGGTGCTAGATTCCCATTTCATTGAAAATAATCTAACAACTTTTATGGCGTTTGGCTTTATACTTTCTAAATTCTGAAAATTTAGTGTAAGGCAATTTGGCAATGTACTTTCAGACAACATTTTCTTACCTTCTTTTATGCAGGAGGAGAATTTCCAATTATTGGTGAAAGCCCGGAAAGATAAGGAGAGGTTGAAGAACCGACACAACATTTCTTTGATGGAATTAGCAAAATAATCCAAGGGAGAGGCAGTCATATCGTCACGACCATAACAGAAGCTATTACGTATTTTAAACTGTGATGAAAAGTCGTGTCACAATTAAACATCATTACACGAGCAAAACACATCTAGCATCTGAATGCGCTTAGACAAGATAATGACATTATAATTCGAGTCATAAGAAGCAGTACAGATAAGTGAACTCTTACGGTTTTGAAGATCCTTTTGAAGAAAAGGAAATCTTCGAGAAAGACGTCCTCAATAGTCTAGAGATCAGGTGAAACAATACCATGTACTGAAGTTAAGTTAGATTAGGGTGGCTGCCATTAGCATGCCATACTTGAGCCATGATGGTCCTTTGTGATACCACTTCGGGGCTAGATTTCCGTCCCCTAGAGTAGACACTTAAACCTATTTAAAGCTCCTAAGGAATTAAACTAAGTCCCAGACATCGGCAGATCTCAAGTAGTATCCTATATATCGCCTTCAGCGATTTGTTAGGACAGAACAGTTGTAGAGAAAGTGAGGATCGGTTTCCTGTTCTTCATCATTTTGGTAACTCCCACAGAAGTCATTCGAGGACACTTAGGTAAACATGGAAATATCCCGGAATTGCTGGGTCAAATCGAAAGGTTCTAAACATTTTTGTTGCATTTTAGTGACACTCCACTCATTGGGGTAAGTAAAAAAAATTTCAGTACACTTTGCACTCTATGAGATTAAGTTCAAAAATGTATTTACTGAACTCTTTACCAGAAACTACTGTTGTGTCATAAATTAACGTCCGTATATTAAATTGCATCTTAATAGACGGACGGACAGACCGAAACAATAATGCTTCTTAGTTGCTACGGAACCCCGAAAAGGTGTGTTCCTCACGTGCATCAGAGCACGAATGAAGTGTCAATTAATAAATTTAAATTAAGGAGGTGGAAAAGTGTAATGAAAAACATTAAGCTTTAACATTTACAGCAGTAACTAAAGAGTGAAATGAAAATATGTGCACTTACTGTTTGTAAATATCTGGGAAAAACAGCATATATATCCAGAGTATTGCTTATTATCACCATGTCTTTGCTTTTATCTTGTGCGAAATTCTCGATTACATTCCGTTGATAATTCATTTTATAAGGTAGACAATCAGTGTGTTAATCAAGTGCACGTAAAATATGATGGCTTTCTTGGAAGATAGATAAATTTAGAAATCCCCCCCCCCCCCCCCCCCCTCCATCCCAGCGACTTATTGAACCCCGCTGTTAAATATCCCGGAAAGTAAATATCAATCAGTAGCTCAGGGGTTTCTAGACTCAATGAGGTCTACAGTCGGTCTTCTTTAAAAATGAGGCTGGAATTGCTGGTTAATGCTAAATATATTAATTTTAATGTCATGCTGTATATTTTTCGACTTCTTCTTCTTGTTTGCAACTATCTCTCTCTTACTACCTATATATTATCATAATACTTGCCCTGACGGCTCTGACAGCAATTTTCACGAATTTTTTTAAGGGTTAAAAAACAATCGAATCATTTGTGGTTTTATGCTATATTATTGCATGTATTTTCATCTGTATTACACAATTTCTTCGAATAGAAATAATAATATTTGAAGCGGTGGTAGCCTTAGGCGTCACAAATGTCCAAAAAAAAGGCACCTCGAATAGTGCCAGGCGCGATCAGTCCTGAAATGAGGTAGAACCAAATATTTTAGAATTCCTTAAACTATATTAGACTGGCTAACGTGTAGCATAGGATTTTTTGAAAATTCAAAAAATAAAAAAAAGGCGACAGTTTGAAAGAAAGTTCCCTTTTTAGTGAAAAAAATGTTAAAAAATTGTTTATAAAAAATCGAAAAATTCAAGTTTCAAAAAAATGCTGTGCAATTCGATAGAGATAACAGTTTTACACATTTTCGAAAAAGATTGAATCGATTTCATTGAATGGTTCCCGAGAAAAACTGGAACTCATTTTGAAAAATATGGTGTCCCCAAAAAACATTTTTGGTACGTTTTTTTTTCTATGATATCTTCCGCCACCGGCCCACAATTCTTCTTTTATCTTTGCAATGACTTCGAATATTAAAAACTCTTTTAGAGGGTTATTCTAGACACTATATTGAACAGATTTATGCAAAAAAAAAGATTTTTTCAAACCTTCAGGGTGAGGTCCTCTCTTAAACGGTCTGGCTCCTAGTTAAACAACCGAATTATTGTCTGGCAAATTAATTTTACATCTTTTGAAAAAAAAAATAATGCACCTAAAATGATTTTAAAATTAATATATTTACCTGTATTAGTGTTACGCTCCTAGGTAAACACAACGTCTCCCGCCTGCCAGACTGTCCCCATGCCTACCGTGATAGTGAAAGAGAGCGGATATCAAAAAACCAGCCGACCTGGAATTCTTGTTTTGCCGATGTTGCTAGCTCTCGTACTTAATAAAAATTTGGTGACATTTTTCAGATTTTGATTGACGGCAAAAATTTTTATGAAATTTTCAGGTGTGCCAAACTGGTTAGTTTAGTCGCGATTGAGACCGTGAATAGTTTGCATGCGATTGATTCTGTGAAGAGCTAGTTTTGATTCAATCAGTGAAGATAAAAGTCCTAATAAGTAAAGTTAAGTTCCATTGCGAAGACAAATTGTAGGAGAATATTGAAACTTCACCAGAAGAAAATCCTGAATGGAAGAAGACCTAACGGTAGGAACTGTTAACCTGAATCGTACCGGGTGAGATAAGATTCTTCAACTTCGACAGAAATTAAAGGACGCAGAAGAATGTATTATTAATGGAAAGTATGCGTTCCCAGGAGGAATGGCTTTCGTGGTGTTACAGAGATTCACTAACATAACAGTCAGCTAGAGGAGAAATGTCCAAGCTGAATGTGAAGAGAGGACCAAGGCTCTAGAAGATGTACCTGTATTCCGGTGGGAAACTATTCTTGACGAACAGTTCTAAGTGGAGGGGGGGGGGGGGGGCAATGTAACGTGGACAAGGTTACCATGAAAACGGAAATAGTGAGGTGCGTAGCAGTCTAGTTAGTTTTAGTCGTGATTGAGACTTGATACTGTGAAAGTTAGTTGTTATTTAACCAGTGAAGCGATAAGTTAACATAAGTAAAGTTAAACATGATATTGTAAAGGAACTTATGAAACGTATTGGCAAGTGAAGCGAATAAAGACTTTAAATAAGTGTAATTGAAAATAAGTATTTTAATTAATCTGCTGAGCCCGAAGAGCCCCAACGACGTTACACTATTTTACTAAAAGGGTTATTTTTATATATTATAACAAAATAATTTCATTTATTTTCATTTCATTAAGTGTTTACTGTTGCATATATAGAATTGAACTGACTCACTACTATACCAATTCCTGTCTGAAAAATAAAATATTACATGCAAGGAATTCGTGATTTTGTATTAATTTGTGGGTATTGTGAATGTTTGATTGGAGAAATATTTTTCGTTTTTCAAATGTTTGTTTTGAATACTAATTAAAATTCGGCTTACAGGCTATGTACACATTTGACGTTTACATTATTAATGAATCATATTATAAATTACAGCTTGTTATAACATTTTATAATAAGAAACATTTATGAAAGCATCTTTATTTTTTTATTTACAGATAATATTAATTAGATTAAATTATATAAAATTATTAATTGTAGCAACTGCTACAACGTTCTTAACGCTATTCCAAACAGCTTAGATGCAATTAGTGCCGAGGGGTTAAGTTGTTCTCCCGCCCCATGCCCCACAATGGGTCACGGGAACTAGAGAGAGCAAGAAGAGTACACATGACTTATCTACAAGGTCTGAGCAGAAATGACTTAGCAAATCGTACGCGCAAAAACGGATAATTTGAGATTCCAGGCAAAAACGAAGTAGATAAAACTCCGTGCAAAAACGACTTAACTACAAAAAGTAATGCAAAGTTAAGTAGTTAAGTCGTTTTTCCCGGATTTTTTCTCTGATTCATTTCTGCCTGGAACCTCACGCGGTTCGTTTTTGCGCGGAACCTTTGCTAAGCAACTGTTGCTCGGACCTTGTAAAAAGGTCGTCTTTCCTCTCAGCCTGTCAAATAACTTTAACGAATTTAGAGTGTCCTGAAGTCAATTTTATCTGGAATATTTCAATGACCGCAGAAAGAATAATTAGAAAATTTTCCAGTAATGGTGGTAAATTATCCTCGTTAGGAAGCGTAAACAAATTTTAAAACGAATCAGGTTCTGCGAAATACTCCTGAAAGCTCATGAATAATAGATCAAGCAAGAAGATGCATATTGAATTTCTCCTCGAATTACATTTATTGTTGAGGGTTCAAAATTAGGGAAAATTTGCAAGTAAATCCTAAGTCGCAGCTGTGGCAAAGTAGAGAATAGCATGCGGTAACACCAAAGCAAACGGGAATGAATATCTCAGATTATGCCGAAAAGGTATGAATGGATAAGCTTATATCAACCAGATGGATTTTAGGGTGGCTCCTGACTCCTCAAGGAGACGAATCACTCGAAGTTTCTACCTGAATTGAATTATGAATGCGGCACTTTTGTACTGAATGAAAAGGAAGCGTCATAGTTACTTCCGAGTGTCCTCCGTATAAGATGTTTTCGATGTTTTTTTAATGTACGCTGTTAAATTAAATCAAATCCAGACATGAAGCTTTTGTTTTCATGACCATGACCTTTCTGATGGCGCTCAGCCATATGAGAACTCGCAGACTCCTGCCGACGAGTCACACAATCACCCCGAATCCGAAGCTCATTCAAAATTTACTGAAAGTTGCTCTAAGAAAATGTAGGACCCCCATACTGGTGTGTGTAAGCAGCATTTCACCGACCGTATTAAAACACAATGAAATTGTTCATCTGCATACATGGAAACACTGGCGGCAAATGGAAAACACGCATATGCCGGGCGCACAACACAACAGGGGAGGTAAAAGCTTTCGGCAGTGTCAAGCGATAATTTATCCCCAAAAAAGTTAGAGAAGGATGTCTTGAAAAGGCAAAGTCAGGCGTATATCATCAAGGAAGCAAGCAAGAATGGCACGGAAACTGGAGTGGAAGTGGGCCTAACGGGCGCCGGTAGAAGCAACACCGCAAGCTCGTACAATTATGACCTCCAAGCGCAATTTACGTCATCAGATTACACTGTGACAAAATATCGCAACGGTCGCGTTTGTCGCCTGCGTCAGACCACGTCAGACATTTTGGAGCTCTCTGTGATGTTTCTAAAAATTCAGTTACTGCTGAAGGTTCCTTCTATCCGCTCGAACGACCCGACACCCAGCCGATTTTCGTCCTGGCAGAGAAGGGGCGAACTGCCCAATAATGTGTGTGAAGGTCACTTCCGACTGGCATAAAAGGAGAAAACGAAAAAATGAGAAACGGAAGCTACATCCATTTGATTCCATTGTGGAAAATACATATATCCAGATTCGGAGAGTTTTATAATCCATCCGTGATAGAATCGAAATGAAAAAGTTGGGGCTCCAGTAAAATGACTACGGCCAGAGAATTGCTTATCCTGCCAGGCACAGAACTTTTCTGATTGATTTCTCAGCTAAAACCAAAATAGATTTTTTATCGTGAGCACTCAAGCCATTTTGGGAAAATTAGTGTTCGCAACAGGTGGCAGCCTGAATTATGGGGCGCTGTTGTAATAACGATGCCCATCAAAGGGTCATGGAGGGAGGTGCTTGAATTGAGCCCCAACTAAATGAGGAAAAGAATCCTTCAGCTGTTCTGCTCGAACGTGAGGATTTTCCTGACTCGCATTGAATAACGAATGTATCTTCAGCACCAGCAAATGAAGTCATTTCAAGGCTTGTTTAGAAAAGTAATTGTTTCTCCGCAACAAAATGGACTTACGAAAGGTTTAGCCAAGATTCTTATTGATTTGCGCCTAAAGGAGGTGCAAATTGTTAATTGGGTAAATAACAGATTTCCGTAATAAACTTTCAGAAAAGAAGAATTATAGATTGTAGTTAATGTTAGGCGTAAATAAACCGATATGTTTAATTTTAGCACTCAACACTCACGCAAAAATGGACTTTAATTATGAAAAAACATATGTGACGTCAGAAACTCTATGGCTAATATTACTTTTCATAAGCGCTATTACGTCGAGCTGACCATCAGAATCCTTTTCTTCTCCAAATCGATAGAAATTAAGCTAACTTTTTATTGTCTTCAAAATGAATGCAGTAAAAACCATTTCAAGATAGGCGTTAAATCGATATCACTAGGATAAAATTCGTTACGGTATGTAATGTATACGCATTTTTAAATAAAACTATTTTTTTATGATAATATCAAAGCGAACCCTACACGGATAGAAAAGTATTCGCATTTTTATAAGAGAGTTCCAGTAAGAATTCATCTTCTCAACTATAATCTTCTTACTCGGACACCATAAAATTTTCCAAACGATGAGCCCCAGGTATCTGTTTAGTTATTCTTTAGGATATTCTGAGCATATAATTCAAAAGGCTTAAAAGTAATGAAGTTAATTCCCATAAAGGACAAATAGAAAATGTGAGAGATTTGAATCATATTCCTCAACAACCCATTCCAACTTGTTCACCACTAAGCCAAACTTCACTTTGAACCATGCAAATTAAAAGGGCTGCCTTTATATAAATTCTCTATTTATTGGCACTTGCAATAGTTAACAATTTGACTTATTTTACGATGTGGCCAAAGCCTAGGAGACAACCCTTTGATGCGTGGGCATGGCTTTGGACGGAAGGAAATTAATGTAAAATAGTGAGAAATCTCGAATATCTTGTTTTTGCATTGCTGCGAGATAGACAACAGTCGTGCCGCTCAACCAATTGTGAATACCTACTTACTTGAAAGTAAGTAGGTATTCACATCACATCGAAACTCAGAAATCTAAAAAACTAAGTTCGATTCAAATTCAGAAACACAGAAAACTAAGTCTGACATAACGAAGAAAATTATTTCGGGTTTGTTTGAATTTGCCTTAATTCAACATCAGTATCAGCAAATTAGGTTGAAGAACCACAAAATTTGCCAATTATTGTTCGAAAAATTGCGTATTAGGCATTCACTTCTTCCTAAATAACACAGGAAATTATACTAGTCACGCAAATTTTACGGTGCTGTTCTGTAAAAAGTGCATATGAAGACATCAAAAATTACTGGAAGGATCGTAAATTTTATTGTGCGGCTGCTTAAATTTGGGCAGTATGCGTTCCTTGCAAAACGATTACGGTGAGTGGAACTATAATTTTTTCTGGAATTTTCTCTCCGTATATGATGGAGGAAGGAAAATGGGTTAAGGATTTGAGGGAAGGAGAAGACGATGAAAGCATACATTTGACCAAAGACTTTAGTGTGAAATTAACTTATGATCTCTACAGGGAATCACGCTAGTAAGTAAGCGGCAGAACAGTAAGAGACAGCCGATATTCCGTGAATGCTTCAAATAATGAATACTCTTAGCGATTGTGGAATCGCCAATACGTATTAAAGTAATTTTTAAAGCCCTTGTTTGAACTTTGTCTAACGTGGACAGTGCGAAATGTTTATCCGACCCATGCCCTTCTATGAAAAGTATATTCGAGTCTATGCCTGATGTTTGATTTATAGATCAGCACGAAGTCAGATGAAGTGAAGTATTTCTAGCAAATCGGCCCAGCTAAGATAACTTCCTATCTGAATACCAAGAAGTAAAGAAAGTGTATTGTTTGGCAACCGGTTGAGGGTGGGATGAGTGCGTTTAAGGAACATTAAACAGCACTGAGTTTTACATACGTTAAACACGATTTGCCGAAGCCAAAATGTAGAAATATTATTATTTGACGATGCAAACATGTGGGAGTTAGAGAACTATAGGTAAAACGTGTTTAACCCCTTTGCTTCAACCCTTTTGATTTTTCCCACAATGATTTCCTCGTCAGGGTTAATTTTCAAGGGGTGAATAAACGGGATCATGTAAGGTAAAATCTTCTAGAGATACGTTCATAATTGATAGCACGTTTTCCACCCCCCCTCGATTGTTCGCACTTTGTGAAGTTCGCCCGGATTCCCGTGGTAATTCTAGGGTAGGCGTGGCGGGGGGGAGGGGTATGCAATCTTCTAGGGGTCCATTTAGAACGGGTAAAATGTTTTGAAACCCTAAAGATCAACACCTTCGATTTTACTGTCTTTGTGAAGTAAGCCCAGATTTTGAAAGTATGTCAGTCTATTCCGCTGGCTTAGGGGGTTGTAAAACTTGCCGACAAAATGTTTTTTCGCTAAAGTCGATCGTACTTCAACTATATAAACCCTTAAAAGCTTTCCTTCGTCATATAACAGTGACTTATGGTATTTTTAAAAAAAAAACTTTGTTTCTAAATAACTCATTCTTGGAGGGGGTAAAATGAAATGAATTGTGGGAAAAACATGGGCTAACGAAGGCGTATAGGTAGGTAAGTTGACTAGCGATTGTAACGTTTTACCATCCGGTCCGGATATTGTTCCGGCCAACTTTACGCGCTTCTTATTTTGTATAAATATTAATAACAATCTGAAACAAGATATTTTGGTAGTTTGGTCCATAGTAATGGATTCAATGGATCCAATGTAAAGTAAAGATCAATTTGGATGATTATTTTTGTCTGTTATTAGTAGGTTTCCCTATTGCTACTAGGATAAATGTGTAGGACGCTAGGGGAGGGGGAGCCTGATTGCCTATTTGCAAGACAGAGGTGGCATTATTGTCTGGGGAGGAATTGAATATCGTTAATGGATTAATATTCGTTTTGTTAGTGGTCGCATGAAAAGCGATGATACCTACCTTAAACTTGTAAATGAAGAGGTTGCCTATTTCAAAAACAACATATTCAGTGAGCACTATATTTTTACCCAAGACAGCGCCGCAGTTCACACTGCTTGAAAAGTTAGGAAATATTTCAAGTACAACAGTGATGTCCAAACATATGCCCGCGGGCAAGTGAGCTTTTGAGCTTTTAAATTCGTATACGCCCTTGTTTGGCTGTATTCGATTTCTTCTTTTTACGTTTTTTCATCAATAAAGCATACAAAAGTTAAACAAAATCGTAATATTTAAGTAGTTTTGTAAGCGATTATACAATGCCTTAAGATATAAAACCTTTTGCAAATATTTTAAGATTCTAAATTAATCAAGCAGTACGAAATGCTTCTAAAGCTTTTAAGCTTTTTTCACATAAAGTAGTGCGAGTTTGGCCATCACTGATGTATAAGCTTTACTGGGCAGCACTTTCCCCCGACTTGAATATAATTTAAAACGTGAGGGGCATCTTTTACGAATGGTCCATCAAGAAGGACGCCAATATACCAACGTTGAAGAACTTAAGAATGCCATCATGACTGCGTGGGACAGATTTCCAAAAAAAGTACATAAAACAGCTCTTGAAGTCATTAAGGTTAAGGATGTTGGAAGTTGTTGAAAAGATGGGTAGTAATATACATTATTAAAATAAAAAAGTAATATTTTCCATTATTAATATATAATTATTTTTTTTAAAATCGCTGCCCTGGAAGTAAGGAAGTAAATGCTTTCAAATTGTTTTGAGACAATAAAGAGAATCTATTACAGCAAACACTGGAGTACTCTCCTGTAGAAAAGTACTCCGCGATCGTGTTTTTGAAGGGTGTGCTATCCACTTGTCGGGGGATGAAGTGGGCAGGGCTTAACTTCTTAATGCTTAGATCGATTTGGATACTTCTCTTTTTGTTGTATACAGTATGTTGTCGCATTGGTACTATAAACAAGGAGGGGGGGGGGGCTAACTTTGAAATGCGTTTACCAATTTAGATGATTCTTTCTCTGTCATATTATATTGCTCCTGTGATAGCAATATAAAAATTTTGTACTTATGGTAGGATGGTAAAAAGGAGGAGAGGAGTCTATCTGCATACTTTATCTACTGATTCGGTTAAAAAGAATTTCCAAAAACGAGCCGTAGGGTGCCGTTGGGAGGGAAGCCTAATTTCGTAATGCGTAGACCAATTTCGATGAATCTGTTTTTTATTTATTTAAGCTTAATACAAGCTATAACATAATAATATATACAAGCTATAATATAATATAATACAAGCTATAATATAATATAATACTAATGTTTTTGTCGTATAGAGTATGTTCCCTCATTGCTACTTAGAGAAAAATATTGCACCAATTTTAGGATGGAGGGCGAGGTAGAGACTAATTCGTAACACGTGACCCGATTTTGGCTATTTTGTTGTAATATCAAAAATTTTATGGGTAAGATGGGGAAGGTGTTTAACTTTAACTTTGTACCTAGGGTGAGGGTAAGGGAGGAATAGAGCTATAGGAGTCTGAAATTTTTTGCGATGAATTTAACCAGTCTTACATTTTACTTTGTTTTTTATAGATTTAGTGTTTTAGACGTGTTAAATACCGTATATTTTTTTTGTTACTGCTAATTGATTTAAAAAAAAAATATTTTCAATATTTAGGGAAAACAATCAATTTTTCATTTCAAACGGAAACGTTTTGAAAATTTTCCGTTTTTTTTTTAATTTTCGGGTTAAAAATACGGGCTAATGTGTTCTCTTTCAAAAGCATAGAATTGATTGAGTAGATTTGGAGGTGTGAGGTTCTCAAGCGCCGCGGCCACTGGGGCCTATTGTGCTAACCCTCTCAACTCCTTATAGTAAGCCGGTCCCTCCGAAGAAGTTCAACAGCTCCCGCAGTTAGCAGTCATTCAGCCCGCTCGGTACCAGGGTTGGTTTCCCGAATAGGCTAAATCTGCTCGATGGCTCTGCCTATCCTCACCAGGTGCTTCCTTAGCTGACAGTGGCCGGTAAGTAGGCCTGCCAGAGTTCTAACAGCCGACCTGCTCAGCTTGAGGAGCTCCCTGGATCTACCCGGCGACGGTGAGGGCATAAGGCTTCTTGAGTGAGCGTGCCCCTCAATATTGTTCCAATACAGCCTATGCCCCTCATTTGCGCGGTTTGCTATTAGCCTCTTAGCCGTGCAGAGAGGTGTTCCACAGACCGCCTCCGGCCCTATAAAAGGGGTGTTAGACCCCTTCCTAGCAAGTTCGTCTGCTTTTTCATTTCCCGTGTAGCCCTGATGTCCCGGTATCCAGATCAAGCTTACTTGATTAGTTCTACACAGTGCGTCTAGGCTCCTTTGGCATTACCACATCAGATTTGATCTGGTGGTAGATGAAGCAATTGCTTTGATTGCAGCTTGACTATCCGAGAAGATTGAGATCCTTTTGTTTTTATAGGCTCTTCTTAGGTTCTCGTAGGTGCATGTCAGTATGGCGAAGATCTCAGCCTGGAATACCAGTGATAAACTGAATCGAGGAGAGTCGCTCCAGACCCCTGCCCCAACACCTGATTCAGTCGTGGATCCATCCGTATACCATACTAGCTCCCCTGGACGGACAGCTGGAAGCGTCCAGGTCTCACGCTTCTTCACCCGTATTAAGGGTGGTTGAAATGGTGAGAGTCTTGCCGGCATCTGATCAGTTAGCATGGCCAACTCAGGTGTGGCTTCAAGAATCTCCCTTATTGTCGAGTGGCCCTTACCTATGTTTTCCCCGAGGAGACCGGCTCCCTCTAATTTGTAGGCCGCACACAGAGACAGGCTTTCAACCTCTATATGAAGAAAAGCATAGTATAGCAAAGTATAGAGTATCTTGCTCCATTTTTGTCATTGGTTTTAGAATAGGAATTAGAGGAGCAGTCGCCTTAATTTCTTATGTATTGTTAATGTGATGTCTACTACGACATTTTTAAGTAAGTGTAATTTAAAAAAACTAATCATTACAATCAAAGCAACGATATAAATCTACCTTAAGGTTTAAGGATGCGAAATAATAAAAAAGGAGAGTTATTATATCTATATATGGTTGTAGGAATATTTTTTATTCTATGTAGGAAGTTGGTTTGTCTGTCTAATTTGCACTTTAAAACGTCGTAATAGGCATACATTTAAATATTATTTTATACTGCTTAGCGCTTTTTATGTAGTCGGTTCAACTGTTTTTTTAAAAACTATTTTATTATTCAATCTTGCCTCACCTATCTTGGCGTCCGACGTGACTCACATTAAAAGGACATTTTTTAAACTGCAAATTTGATTTTTAGTCTTCCTTAATCGCGCCACCAAATTGAGTTAATATTCCCTAACTTAAGAATATGTAAATTTCATAAAACAGAAATCAGGAAGTAGGTGGGTGGGGGGTAGTATTAAGCATAAGCGTTTCACTTTTAACTCAATAACAAAGACGAGTGTAGCTTGGAAATTTTGTACATAGCCTTAAGTTGATATTTCTCTTTTCAAGTTAATTATTTTTCGTATGTTTGATATGTTCCAGAAAGTTTCAATGCTATAAAATGTTATCATGCACATTTTACTTTTTGCTTCTCGATATATGTTTATACCTACTTCTACATCCATGAAAATTAACAAATGTTAAATTTTCTCCAACAGAATTAACTCAGGAAATTGTAGCTAAACTTTACTTGAATGTTGGGAAAATAGTTATTTCAGCATACAAAGCTATTGACGTCAAAATGTTACAACTAATCAAGTTTGGGCTATTTCCAAGCAACATGGCTATGTAGGTAAACTTTTCCAAAGGAAATCCATCGTTTCTACGTAGAATTCGAGTTCCCCGAGGAAACTGAAAAATTAAGATATCAAATAACCTGCTCAAATGAATTTGCTTTTGTGTGCGCAATTCTTTTGGAAAGGCAGTACATGATTAGAAAATGAAATTCGGCTGAAGTTAGTATATTGTGGATTTTCCAGTAAATAAATACAGTGCTATTATAGTTAGAGGAATAGTTCTCACTTTGCAAGGCTAAATGTTAAAAGTATGTACTTTGCTGTGTGGAAATGGTTCATTTAGATTCTCACGGGATTTTCTTTTGTGGAAATAAATTTTGGTAGAGGCCAGATAAGAGAAATATTTGAACTAAATTTAAACTTATCAAAGCTGCAACAAATGAGATTCTACATTAAATGTGCACTTAATCGTCTTAATTTAGATTTGGCAGTATTTTTAAAAATCAATAATTAAATTGAGAGATTTTTTTTATTGCAGTTAGTTTTTCTTTTAAGTTAAGTAAAGAGCAATTTATTAACTTCGAAATCTGATCTGAAAACAAATTAACCAAATTCGGTCCAGCCAACTTCTTTATAAACGATTTTATTTAATTTTATAAATGTCTTACTAAGAATCGAATCTTGCGGTCGATTTTCCACCCACTTCTTATAATTGTTGTATTGATTTTGTTGCTGTGGTCGCTAAACATATTTCGAACTTGACTGACAGTTTCCCGAGGGGCACTGGTTGCATTGCTATTGCGATTGTAAAAAGATCCTACCCATTGTTTTGTCCTTGATTTCTCCTTTATAAGCCCATACTGGAAAGAAGATAAGAATGATGTGCAATAAGAATACAGAACCAAACATACCAGGATCGCGAAGAGCTCGGCTAAGGAAGAAACGTTTACGATGAACCTGTAATTAGAGACTTCACTCTTTTCGCCATTTTTATGCGTAAGAATAATAATAGAAATAAATAAGAAGGCAAGGACAGAGACATATGACTGGTGGGCTGATGGGACTTCCCAAATCAGTTTGGTGTCTCAATCTCCTGTTGACGTATAGTTGAGTAGGAAAGGTTTTGGGGGATCTCAGCCTTTCCACAGAGAACCTACAAAACCTGAAAGAAAACACATTGCCCCATCTCATGGATGAGAATATATAGCAAAAAAATTTTAATTAATTAACAGACTATAAAAGTAAGGTGGCGCAGGCGAAGGCAAACCTTCACAGGTCACATAACGCCGGGATTGGAGAAAACGGTAAAGGCTGACTCTAGATCAGCTGGCAACGTGACAACCAATCTGGCGGAAGTAAAGGCGAACTCGAAAGCGTAGGCTGAGATACGCAAGCATCTTAAGCGGAAGAGCAAGAGAGAGCGGAGAAAGCAACAGATAGCGTCAGCTAAAGCTGCTAAGAAGGCAAGTGTGGGCAAGGAGGTCAAGTAATTAGCTGACAAACTGGTGACATCTGTCGTAATTGATTCAATACCAGAATCGGAAGGTCTGTCTTAGCAAAGCTGAGGTAAAGGCATCAGTAAGGCGAGTAAAACAAAGATGGTTGAGCAGTCGGCTACGACGGCTGCTTTCACCTCCAGGATAAAGTCAGAAACGGATGTAACGCAAGGGCCTAGTAAGAAGAAGCATAAGCGGGTGCGAGCAATGGTTAAAAAGGTGTCACACAAAAAGATGAATAATATCCGTCAAAAGCTGTTTTTACCAGATACGAGTTCGGATCCAAACAAAGGAAGGCTTCAGCCGACCCGAAAGTACGGAACGTCAGGTTTAGGGAAGAAGAAAAGATCTCACCAAGATGGGGATAGAGCCAAGGTGTGAGTTGTAAAAACCTGAGTCGCGGCAAGTCATCTCCGTCTCGATGTCATGAACGCTAGTATACTAGGGTGTGTGAACCAAAAGCCCAAGATCTGGCTGCGTGAAATCGTCGAAAGATTGTCCAACCTTTAAATGGTCACAGGAGAAACTAACCTGACAGTTAACAGATGTCCGGTGGTAAACCGTTAATCGGTAGGTCGACGGTAGTCAATCTAAGTAAAAAGGGGAGTCGCAAGTAGGAAGGGCGGTGGGTCTGCAAGGAGGGAAAGGCTGCGATCGCCCGGAAAGTCTGTACAACAGTGCACATAGTGTGCCAGCGCCCTGTAGGCTTGTGGGACTGGATGGAGGCCGAGAAAATAGTATAAATGTTTCATGCTTGTGTTGACCCAGGGAATCGAGGTGAGGGAAGAAAACTGTATTAGAGTAGGTATTCTTTGCTGAGATCACACAGGTACTGAAAGACTTAAGAGGGTCGTCTACACTTAAAATTTTGAAAATATCGATTTTTGTGTTTTTGCATATTTTTAAAGCATAACTGGGTAGTCATCATGCGAGAGGATATTACTCAATGTGTTAAAATTTCACACTTTCTGAAGAAACTAATTGACCGATTGATATGATTTTTTTTATATCAATTTAGTATCCTTTTTTGGAGGTGCAGAACTGGGATTTTCTTGATTGTATAAAAATTGTAAGCGGGACCAAATTGTTTCTATTTTTTTTAACTTCCCACATATAGGGAAGTTATTGTAATGGGCCCAATTTTCAAAATTTTTAGTTTTAAAATTTTTTACATTTCAAAGTCACCATAGTGTTTTACGCACGTTTTTGAAGACATGTATATATGCGCGTGTGTGTGTGTGTGCGCGTGTGTGTGTGTGTGTGTGTGTACGTACGTACGTACATACGTTCGGACCCACTTTTTTCGACAACGATATCTCGCGAACAAAAAATGATAACGACTTCGCTATGGTACCTTTCGAAGCGTATTATTATCAATAAGAGCTGAAAGAAATTTAATCAATTTCGGTTCAGCGGTTTTTTTGTTTAAACAAAAAAACTGAAAAAAAAGTTGATTTTAGACTTTCTTGAAAAGGATTTCTTCGATATAATTTGTTCTGATGACGATCGGGACGTCAAAAAGTCGGATAATAACAATTTATTATGAACAGAAGTTGTTTATAATGATGAAAAATTGCTTATAACAATGAATAATTGTTTATAACAATAATAAATTTATAATTATAAAAAATGGTTTTACCTGGTTGAAAATTGATTATGAAAATTGGAAATTGAATACAAAATTGCAGATTGTTCATAGCAATTAAAAATTCTTATAAACAATTGAAATTTTTGTTAGCACAAAAAATTTCTTTTATGATTAAACTTTGTTTATATCAATTAAAAATGGTCTATAACAATTAAGAATTGTTTATATCAATTATAAATTGTTTATAACCATTCAAAATTATTAATAACAAATGAATTCCAAACAGAGTGCATTTATTTGGTTTTCATTAAAAAATAGTGCTACAACGGAATAATTTTTAAAAAAATTTTTTCCATCTAATTACAACGAAATTATCATGATAAATTAAATTCATTAATTTATTTATTTATTTAATTTAAAATACCAATTTTTTAAGTATTTTTGAATAAAATAAAAGTGGGCGAAAGTTTTTTTTTTTAAAGGATTCATCTGATCTAATTGGTTTTGATACAACTCGATACTTAAAAAAAAACAGATATTTTTTTGTAACATTAAAAAAATGGTAAAAAAAGCAAAAATAGTAGATATTAATGATAAATAAAACGATAAATCGAATAGTATTAATTTTATTGAGTTTTCACTTACTCGTTTGTACTATGATCATGAAATTTATCGCCATTAACAATTAAATATTGTTAATAATAATTGAAAATTGTTATTAACTGGGAAGTTGTTCGTGTGGACCTCAAGGGTCGCACTAATGATGCGACACCCAGAATCTGGACCCACCCCACTAGTTAAATTTTCAATTTTTTTCGCACAAAAATGGCTCCTAAAAATTTTTCTTTTCATGCACAGTAAAAATCCTAGTTCTGCCCCTCCAAAAAAGGGTACTAAATTGATTTAAAAAAAATCATGTCAATTGGTCAATTAGATTCTTCAGAAAGTGTGCAGAAAATTTTAAAAACGTGTTTTCGAGAAAAACGCATTTAAAGTTTTAAAACCATGCATTTCACGCTTGACATCGACGGTTTGAGGCATTTTTTGTAAAAAATTTTAAAGCATTGAGCAATATCCTTTCGCATGACGACTCTAGGATAGTTATACTTTCAAAATAAATAATAAATCAGCCTTTGCGATAGATATCGCACTTCTATTTGGTTTTTTCCGGATCTTTTTCGTTGTACGTTTTTGAACAGTATCCATTTTTCATCGCCTGTTACAAGTCGATCATAAAAAGACACTTTTTCATTACGTTCAAGGAGAGAAACGGCATGAGGTTCAACTTATTTCCTCAAGCGACACCCATGATATACAGGGTGAACCATTTTTATCGATGTACTCAAATATCTCAAAAATAAGTGGAATGAAGAAAAATTTTTGGGGCAAAAATAGTTGTGTTCAGGGACATCTGATTATGACATTGAAATGACCTTGAAATCGTTTTTCGGGGTTTTCCTGGGTTAACTTCGTTTTTTCTTCCAACGAAAACACATGTTGTTTATAGCAAATTCGTATTCTTTATGTAATAGTGAACAACTACTGCCTCAAATTTTTTTTTAAACATCAAAATGTTGAGACTTTTTAAGAAAAAAATGAAAATTTTGGAATTTTAAAGATTCTTTACTCGAAAATAGGTAGGTTCAGCGCATTCCTGACGTAGGTGTGTCCACTGCCTCAGAGCACATGGCCGAGCAACTGTGGTTTGGCAGAAAATTCAATACTCTCTTTCCTGAATGAGCAGACTGGGTTAGCGGTGGCTCAATTCTGGACCCTAAAAGTCTGAAATGGGTCTCTAATGGCGGTAAAATGGAATACAAAGTTGGTTCAGGTATCTTTGAACCCAATACTGGAGTTTCGATTGCATTGCTTACTTGGACTAATGTCTTTCAAGCCGAAATCCATGCCATCGAAATTTGTGCCCTTCTCAACTTCAAAAAATCACTGAAAGGGGCTGATATAACTATATTCTCTGATCGCCAAACAGATCTTAAAGATCTATTCACGTGGTTATTATCTTCGAGACTTAGGGAATGGTCTCTTGATACCCTCCAACAGCATCAAGCCACCCATAGCAGGGTCACGTTTTGTTGGATATCTGGTTTCTCGGGTTCCGAGGGCAACGAAATCGCCAATATATACTGGAGAAATGTTCCCGGGCTTATCCAGGCTAAGGCACTTGATAGTCCCTATGCCTACAACGATATTATTGCCTTAGGTAAAGTCGATCTAAGGTTGCTATCAGGCCACTGTGGGCCGAAATTTCAACTACACCCCATCTGTCCAGTGACATGGAGTGTCTGCACTATGTACATAATGTGCTTTTGTCCTACCTTGGCATGGCTGAGAAAAAGAATTTTCAGTCAGGAATTTCTGAGCCTAGCTGATGTTAGATCCTCCACTGTTAAAGAACTCATTTCATATTTTGGTTGGCTGACCGTTTTTTGCTGTAGTAAGGGTTCTGGTACGTAAAGTCTCCACGGTCACAGTGCCCATCATTTGGGTACCCAAATAATAATTTTATTTTTTTATGTATATATGGCTCTTTATTTGCACATCGTTATAAAGCGTAAAAATCCTACAAAAACCAGCTACCCTAATAATTGTACAAACATTAAAAGGCACAGTAATAAAGATCAAAACATAACACAAAATGACTCAACATACTACGTTACTGTAAATAGGTTTAATAAAAAGGACTCTAAAACTTGAAGGCAAAAACCGGTAAAAAAGAAAATACAAAAATTTTGAAAAAAATCCGAAACAAAACCTAGAGCTAAATCTAAAACGAACGAACAAAATCAACCGAAACCGAAAAATCGAACTAGAACATGATTGTCTGAGTGTTCCCAGAGCGTAGATGCAGCGCCGGGCGAAGTTCCTACTTCGGGAACCACTGCTCCCCAGCAAATGCCCTCTCCGTAGAACCGGTCGCCATTTTTCTAGTCCTCCGGGAGCACTCATCCAAACATATTCTTAACGAACGCACAACAATTTCGAACCGATTAGAGTCCCGCGGGACCAGTCGGCAGAGTCATTGACGTCTGCAAACTGCTCCCATCATCCTCCCAGTTCTACGATTCCAACGTGAAACTTGTCCTTCCCGCAGCACTTGCAGCAATACCAAAGCAAAAAGAAGCTTCGTGGACAAGCTGCTGCAAGTCTGCGGCCTGTTATTCTCAGTGAATGACGAGGCTTCCTTTCTGCACCGACGATAAAAGTTGCCAGGTGCAGTTGAATGTTTTCGGTTTGTAAAAACGACGTTCTTGTAATACTGAATGTCGGGCAGATATGCTGGCACAAGTCGCGAACAAGATTATTAATGTGGCACAAGGTCGGGCATGTGAAGTACCTGTGGAACAGGGTTCCTTCACCACCACAAACCGTGCAGGCTCTTTGAATTCGTCGATCGATATGCGACAGCTGGTTCGGACGCACGAGGCTTTGATGGAGCAGTTTGAATGCCACATCATACTCTATGTAATTGGACGGATAACTATAGATGACTCTGGTTGTTATAGTCCCTATTACTCCCAAGTCTACCACAAGATGTGCGCGCCATCTTTTAACCCCTAAGGTATCCGTAGGATTTACTCCTACGAAGAGCTCGCGGCAGTCGAATAATTACGAAAGCGTTTATCACCTCAGTGCTAGGTTCCCTAGTAGAGAGACGACTAAAACGCTCTCGTGCTGTATCCACCAATTCGTTTAATTTTGTTGTGTGCGGGTGTATAAGTGTGTTCCCAGAACTGTGTCTCCAAGAACTGTGAGTTGTCTTGTATCGGCCGTTACACCTCCAGCATTACTGAACACCGAATCTACTAACTCAGGGTTCAACCTGATCGGAATTGCTGAGAATTCCCCGTACCCATAGGTTTAATAAAAGGACTCTAAAACTTGAAGGCAAAAACCGGTAAAAAAGAAAATACAAAAATTTTGAAAAAAATCCGAAACAAAACCTAGAGCTAAATCTAAAACGAACGAATAAAATCAACCGAAACCGAAAAATCGAACTAGAACATGATTGTCTGAGTGTTCCCAGAGCGTAGATGCAGCGCCGGGCGAAGTTCCTACTTCGGGAACCACTGCTCCCCAGCAAATGCCCTCTCCGTAGAACCGGTCGCCATTTTTCTAGTCCTTCGGGAGCACTCATCCAAACACATTCTTAACGAACGCACAACAATTTCGAACCGATTAGAGTCCCGCGGGACCAGTCGGCAGAGTCATTGACGTCTGCAAACTGCTCCCATCATCCTCCCAGTTCTACGATTCCAACGTGAAACTTGTCCTTCCCGCAGCACTTGCAGCAATACCAAAGCAAAAAGAAGCTTCGTGGACAAGCTGCTGCAAATCTGCGGCCTGTTATTCTCAGTGAATGACGAGGCTTCCGTTCTGCACCGACGATAAAAGTTGCCAGGTGCAGTTGAATGTTTTCGGTTTGTAAAAACGACGTTCTTGTAATACTGAATGTCGGGCAGATATGCTGGCACAAGTCGCGAACAAGATTATTAATGTGGCACAAGGTCGGGCATGTGAAGTACCTGTGGAACAGGGTTCCTTCACCACAACAAACCGTGCAGGCTCTTTGAATTCGTCGATCGATATGCGACAGCTGGTTCGGACGCACGAGGCTTTGATGGAGCAGTTTGAATGCCACATCATACTCTATGTAATTGGACGGATAACTATAGATGACTCTGGTTGTTATAGTCCCTATTACTCCCAAGTCTACCACAAGATGTGCGCGCCATCTTTTAACCCCTAAGGTATCCGTAGGATTTACTCCTACGAAGAGCTCGCGGCGGTCGAATAATTACGAAAGCGTTTATCACCTCAGTGCTAGGTTCCCTAGTAGAGAGACGACTAAAACGCTCTCGTGCTGTATCCACCAATTCGTTTAATTTTGTTGTGTGCGGGTGTATAAGTGTGTTCCCAGAACTGTGTCTCCAAGAACTGTGAGTTGTCTTGTATCGGCCGTTACACCTCCAGCATTACTGAACACCGAATCTACTAACTCAGGGTTCAACCTGATCGGAATTGCTGAGAATTCCCCGTACCCACCCAAGTTCATTCCATCGCAAATGAAATGTTGGTCTTATTCTGCCCCAGGTTGTAATCGTGGCGATCATATCCTGGGACCAGTCATGCGGATATGGTGGACGAACCGAGAGCAGATAGTAGTGCTCCCCTGCGCCGCTACCCCCATTGAACTTACCTACAGCTTCGAAATTAAGTTATCTCTTTGACAGAACACTCGAAATTTCACGACCATGTCTGTAAGACCCAAACCAAACTCCGCTACTGGTCGGCAGAGCGTGCTTTCAGCGACCCATCATCTTCCCCCCCAGAAGGCGTCAACGACCTTCGCCTGTAAAAGTTTCACGAAGGCTTCTTCGAAGCACTCCGATTTTAACAGGTGCACGATGGACGAGGTAATCAAATGATTGACAACAACTACACGTCCTTGCAGCGAAAGAAGTGACGATTCCGCCACCTCCCACACCATAGGCCTTGGCTTTTGCTTAGGTTAACCCCAGCGCCCGCTAATTGCTCATGCATCATCTTTCGTTACATATATAGACAGGTCATCAGCATACGCTAGAATAAGTGGCTTTATAGTAGTGTATGGTAAGTGAATTGAATATTGTCTCAACGATTGACGAAGATTTACTAACAGCGGCACCAGTAAAAAGTCATAAAGCATTCCTGACAACGGGCATCCCTGCCTGATACCCCGACGAAACGGAGTAGGAGACAATATATGTATGCCCATTTATGAGAATCACTGAATGTCTTTACAGACCACTGATGATCTCAATCCATCTGGACGGAAGCCTAAATATATCGAGCACTCTCAGTAGATACTGGTGCGAGACGCTATCAAACGTCTTTTCTTGATCCAAAGAGATCATGGCCATTTGCGAACCAGTTTTTTCATGGTAGGCGAAAACAATAGAATCCTTGTAGCTAGGTATGGTAGGTCTTCTCAGGAATAAGGATGACTTTATTATGTTTTTGCTAAAATTGAGTTCTGTTGTTTTTATAGGTTTTGAATATAAAATGTATTTGGTAAAATTTTTTTCTGTGTTCATAGTACACTTAAAACCTTTTGTCTAGGGTATTCACTAACAATAATGCTCAAAGTAATGTGTGAAAGAGGGAATATTTTCGATAATAAAGATATTTTTAATTTCGGGTATCTGACAACACTGCAATAAGCCTAGCACAAGAATTAGGATGGAGTAGTACAGAAAGATTCCAAAAAATGTTAAATACTTTTCAATCCAGTTAAGAGTTTCAAGACCTACTTATTTGTGATGGACATGTAAGTCATAAATTTATTTGTTTGTTCAAGTTCATCAAAGTGACTACTACAATACAATTACAATAGCTAATTTTTTTAATCAAATAACAACAACATAAGCAACATAATCAAAAGAATAGTGAAGGAAAGAATTTAATCTAATCTGATTCTTCAACTGAAACTGGTATTCATATTTTATATCTCCTCTCATATTTCACGCTCCGAATACAGGCCCTGGATTTTAATGAACCTTTAAACATCTATTTCCGCCAAGAAAACTTTAAGTGGTTACAAATTCATCCAGGTCGTCTAGTGACTAATTTGCAAATAGGATATTTGTTTAACCAATGCCTTTAAGAGCACGTGTCTTCGGCAGGAAAATTCAGATATTTTCCGTGACTACATGTCTGAACACGCACAAACAACTAACATTCCGTTGAACCCAGAAAATGTTGGAGATACTGTACCAAACGATGGCCATCACTAACTGCCAAGCAGCCAGCGTTCCGCTGATCCAAGAAAATGCTATATTTTCCCAAGCTATATCAGCATCACCCAAGAATGGAATGAACAGCTCTACGACAGTAAATGAATCACTTGGAAGACTGAAAGACTGGAGGACCTGCCAATAATTATATGAGACCTGCTTCCTTAGGACAATTTTTCGTTGAAACTCTTTCACTAGCACCATAAGGACAATTCTTTCAGAGCAAAAAAAGGCAGAACAACCTTAAGTCACATTGTCTTTTAATTTTTATTCCTAACTTCGAAAAAATAAGAGCCCAAAATGCAACAAAAAATCGCTCTGAAAAGGAGAAAGACAGGTGAAAAAGAAGCTTTTTGATTATGGCTCCGATATAAAAGGTTTTCCAGCTAATACTCAGGATAACAACGATGGCTTCCGTATATTTATTGCAATGATGACAATGGAAAAAAATCCCGTTCCAAGCCTTGTGAAGGGTTGTTCCGAAGCACGTATCACGTGTTTTTGTGGGGCTCATGCATCATGTGCTGATGTCCCTTAGGTACTATATGAACAAAATGGTTTTAGTAAGATATTGAGAGGTCATGATTAGGCTGCAGATATGGTTTCTATTCAATTCTAACTAATCAATTATATAACTGAAAGCAGGGGCCCAAATCTATTTACTGAAAATAAAGGCTGCTTGTAATTGCTTTAATTAAGGATATATGATTATAAACAACACTATGTAATTTCGGACTTACTTCCGCAAAAGTAAGATATTTATCTTTTAATATGTACAAGAAAAATTAAGAGAAGAAGATAATACAATAGTATTTAAGGGTGCAACTTAGTGTAGCGAGTTAAAGAATTTTTTTAATTTTTATTCATCTTAAATTGTTTAGAACAGGACTGAAAGTGTGCGTACAAAGTTTTAAGTCCATCTGATGAATAGAATAGAAGAGTGCCCACAGATGTCAGCTGTATAGACATGAAATGTAGAGTATGTAGTGGTAATATTAACCTTGCTTTGAATGTGTGTGTGTGTCGTTGCCACGAAAAATAGATAAATCCCGAGTTCATTTTTCTATACACCCTGCACAGCATCTTTCCTACAAACTGCGGTGAAGCACGACGGTATGGCCTCAGATTATAGAATATACAGGAGAATGTCTTACGCGTATGAGCCGTGTACGTGAGCCAGCCAAATTGATCATTGGCAAGGTGAAGACAGGGAGGAAGATAAAATTAAACTGTCAACTTGAACTTGGTTACAGCCTACTCTAGATACAAGCCCGGAAGCTGACATTATCAGCTGAGCATTGGTGGTGTAAACAAACCAAAACTTGCCAGAGTAGTCATAAGGAAAAGTTTGGGGAATTGCACTTTACCGTAGTATTTCTTGCAATATATGTAAAGTCTCAAATTGGATTTTACTTGAGGTTAACCTACAAGTGTTCTGAACATGTGAATACGCTAAAATGTCAAGCATACGAGTAAAATATACAATTTTCATGTGTTTTAAAGGGAAAGCTCTTTTGTGCTCGTTTTGTTGAAGTATTGAGCTCAAAATGTGTCAATGACATCAGCGTTTCTCTTTCGTTTTGGTTAAGGCGATAACACAATAGCGCCTTCGGCTTTTACTTTGAATTCGAAGCCGATTCCTGTCAAAATCAAACCTGAGTATGACAATACTGCTTAACACAATGACGGCTTCGCTTTAAAATAAAATTCAAAGCCGAAACGACTATCACTTGATGTTAAAATTTCAAAGCCGAAGCGTAGCAAAGAAGGTAAATAAAATTGTCGTTAGAGGAAAATTTTATAGAATCAAAATCTATGCACGGTTCAGTAGATAACAATTTTCTTTCTCCTTTATATAAATATTAATTCCTAAAGGGTAAAGATGTGCGTGATATATAGTTGGAAACAACTGGGTGAATTATTAAATAGTTAATTGAGGGTATTTTTATATTTTCCCCGACACCTCTATCAAAATTCTAAATGTGTGTTATTTCAGTAGCGTACTCACACCAGAAATGGTCATTCCACTACCTAAGAAGTATGCCAAAGTTTTCAGAGCTTATTGCACTTCCTTATAAGTACTATATCCTAAGGGCATGGAACAATATCAGTCAAACTTCGTGCCAGATTATCGCGTTATACGGTCTCTGTCAACTATAAATGCGTTTTTCTGTAAACCACGTTTTTGGAACTGGTGGTCAGGATTGCGCCTAAACTACTTAACCGATTGACTCGAATTAAACTGCTAATAAAAGGCAGCGATTGAACGCAGGACATGACGTCTGAGTTTTTTTTTTAAATCAAATTATTTAAACATATTTTATAGCAAAATAAAGGAGTAAAAATGTGTCGAAAATGGCATGTCACAAACATACAAACGATGAACTAAAATTCAAATTTTGATTTCAAACTACCGAGAAGAGCTGAATATTATCAACCGTAAATTGGTGTCCCGCCCGCAGTGCCATCTTTTTGACGGCACTTCGCGGAGCAAATATAGATCTGATATTTAAAGAAAGTTGTTTTTGCAAAATACAGGGTGTTTCAGATCTGACGTGCCAAAATGAGTAGTGCGATAGATCTCAACTAGACAAAAAAAAATTGTATGGCAGGGGGGGGGGGGATTATAATCTCAACCATTTGGGAGTTACAGGGTGATTCATAAATTTCAGTTTTTCCTGGTGTGCACATTACCCTTTTATTTTTATCTATTTATCTACCCAAGACAGCCACATCAAACAAACGGTAAAAAACAATTATCCTAATAAACTTTCCAAAACTATCAACACTATTGGTCTAACTCCTACCATTGCATGTACAGTCACTTCCAAAAGTGAAAAGAATGGTTTGCGATTACCTAATTACCAAATTTTCTCCGAAATTCATGTAATTAGTACACCCCTTTTTTATTTTTATTAGATTGTCCATCTTATTACCTTTCCAAAAAGGTGCAACATGTCCACGTAGAGAAAATGTGCAGAAATTTATACGTAGAAATCCTATCGGAGAATATTATAAAAATTTTACAAAATAATAAAATAACAAGAGTTTAATTAAAAACTAAGCGTCTTGGATCTTCCGCGAATTTTCCCAAAATATCAGTATGTTTTTATTCACTGTAGATTTCAGAGATGTTTTTACGCGCGCAACGTAGAGAAAGACCTTTCGATGGTACTTGTAGTACATGGCTGGGATAGCGATATAAGAAAATCTTTTTTTTTTTGTAGCCAAAAAGAATCCACTTTAAATTGTAGTGAGAGAACTGTTATACCATATTTCATCAATAATATTTTCAATAACGTATTACTCAAGGAATCCTTGCATTTCAAAAATATATAAATAAATTCATTAAATGTCATTTCTATCACTGAACCAGGTTGCAACAAAAATAAAGAATAACCCTGTAGATCATCCAAGATATTACTTGTTTCGAGAAATTAAAAACATCTAGATAATTAACATATTATATGAAATCTATTTATTATATTTATTGAGTTTAAATTGTTGTTACCCAGAAGCTAAAGAGGGTGGGGGAGGGGCAGCTTCCGTATTCGTCCCCCTGGCTACGGCCATGCGTTTATTGATGATAAAATTGCACCGCGGCAGTATCCACTCAATTGTTTTAGTAAACCATGACAACTGTATTAATTCATGAAAATTAGGTAAACAACGTTTAAGTTAATCGACTTTATTTAACATTAGATGATGTACTACTAAAAGCTATAATTATGGGTATTAGATATGAGCTTACTGAGATATAGGTACTGTCTACTAGTAAGAAATCAAGTAAGACCAAGAGCGGGGACTTCTTTTGGTGTCGGAGACTTCGACTTCGGGTCGATGCATCAGCGGACCCTGGATGAAAAGTATCATATTGCGCTTACGCATAAATGCATAAAATTTGAGAAAAAGAGCGCAAAACTCTTTTTTTAAATTTTTTGTTTATTGAAGGTGTAAAATATTAAAGCTGAAATTTCAATCAGTTGTAAGTAAAGCTAAGAGAATAGATGGTTATATTCAGCTAAGTACATAGTATGTACTTGTAAATCAAGAAATTTATTTTTAATTTTCTAGTTTCTCAAAGTAACTAATAAAAGCTTGTTTTTTAAAACTTTTTTTAAGTTATTCTATTTTTTACTTTCTTGTACCTACTGTTGCGGAATTAAGAACCAACTATACTTAGAGTACCTAGTTCCTACAAATTTTATTTGACCATCCACAACATGAGTTCATGAGTTTGTACCTATTTACATTCACGATTTATTTCGTTTATATAATCAATATTGCAAGGTTGTTTCGCAGTCAATTTAGTACAATCCAGTTCTTCAGTCTGTAGACCTTTCAAAGACCTAACTCGATGTAAGGCGATGTACGCTTCCCCTACAGCAGAAATCTTGCGGCCGAGATAAATTGCAGTATATTTTTTTTTAGTACATTTATAAAAGCGTTGTTTTTAGAGTTTTAAACTTTAAATTATTTAAAAATTTTTTAGTTTCATTATTGCGTCGACCTTACTTTCAAATCTAAACATATGCGCCATCTTGAGCTTCCGCCATATTAAATGTAGAAAGACGTCACATAGTTTATCGCATTTTACTTATCAAACACTTTGCGTATCAACATGCCAAGGGGGTTCTAAATAAAAACGTAATCCACCATCTTGGCGCTTCCGCCGTATTGGGTTTAGAATGGCGTCACGTAGCTTACGCATTCTACTCATCAAACACTTTGATTTGGTACCCATGTCTAGGGGTTGTGAAGAAAAAGATAATCCGCCATCTTAGAGCGTCCGCTATATTGGGGTTTGGATGACGTAACGCAGCTCATCGTATTTTACTCATCCAAACCTTTTATTTGATTCTCATATCTAAGGGGTTCTGAAGAAAAAGGGAATCGCTATCTTGGGTAGTCCGCCATGTTGGGATTAGAAAGACCTCATATATCTTCACGGCGGTCATATTGGATTCAGAACAATATTAGATACATTATATTGCATTGTTATCGGTTCTCCATATACATATGTATATGAAAAATGTCGGCACAATCAAATATCGAGCACTGGGTCAAAATCGGCTTGCAAGATTAGACGACAGACAGATGAATCTAATATAAAGCGTGTAAAAACGTATCTTGGCCATAGATATTTGACAATCCCTGGGAGAAGTGATCGTATCTGCGGAGACAGTGTACGTAATTATACAAGAATCCAAGGCATAAAGTTATATCCCGCTTGGTTTGCAAAGAGAGTTGTGAGACTGAAAAATGGCAACAATTTCGCACTTGAATTTTTTAAGTATGTACAATAATAATCAAATTACAAAATCAAACTTCAAATATTCAATACGTAAGGAAGAGTCCTCGCACAGATATACCTACATATCTTTATGCAGTATATTTGGTTAACAGAGAATAAAATTAAACGGAACAGTAAAGCTTTTTGCTCCTTTACCAATAGTGAGCGCTCTTCGTCTGGTTTTTCTATTCAAATGTAATTAAATGGCGGGGCGTTCAAGAAAGTTGTGAATTATTTGCAAACTTTTTTGAGTCGAACTTTTGCTCCAATGATTTTAATCAGACTTATATGATGGACGACTCACGACCCTCGGTATGTCTCGGTTCACTGTATTAAAGTGCTTCTGAAGTCGATGAGACATTAAGCTCTTTAAACTGTGATACATTTTACAGCGTTTTGTTTAATTAAGAAGATGTAGAACCCCTTTATCTTCTGCGAACGCGATTGTCTTTAATTGCTCCTTAAACCAAGGCCATTTCCTGGATGAGTGGAAATTCTCTTATATTAAACTGTTTCATAAGACGGGCCCGTGTCTTTCTTCTAATTGTATCAGACTTACAAAAAAAAGTTGCAGATGTATCCTCCCTAAGATATGTATTTTTTAAGGGGAGAATTCCGGAACATATTTGTTCTAAGTAGCTTTCTTCTGACATTTATGAGAGAGGAAAATTGAAAATTATTCAAAAAACTTGGTGGAGAAGATTGTTCCGACAACGTTGATATTTTGCCAAATGCCCTACACAATGTCAATGAACTAAATGTTGGGAACAAACAAATTTTTACAGCTGATTCTTTATATATTTATTATCAAAACATACGAGGTATGAGAACTAAAGTACGTGAGTTTTATCTTGCTTGCTGAGGAGCTGGCAAAAACAAAACGGTCTAATGAGACAAAAATAAATGTTACTGGTGGAGCGATAAACTGAACGACATACTTGCATTTCACATAAATTTTTATCGAAATAGCTAACTTGTGACACGATTCTAGCAGACGTTTAGGGCGATTTGATTGAAAACGAAGACTAAATTAGGTGAATAGATAAATCAAAAATTGTGCGAAAGTTTAATTAGATCATTTTGTTCGCCAGCTCCTCTTTTATGATATTTTTATTACTGAATGATGGAATTTCAACTAGCAAAATTACTGAATTTCAGAAAGATCCTTGCATGGAGGGGTCATGATTGCAGTTTAATCTGTAGGTCTAGTTTGTTCTACTGAATACGTATAATGAAATTGACAATTATGTAATGCATCTCAGGCAGAGTAGGTGGAGGTATCTTCTCGGAACATTTGGACCTCGATATCTCATGCCGTTTACGTGACTACTGTAGCGTGTATCAGCGGAAATCATTGCTATAAAATTAGCCGCGGACTGTCGGAATCATTTAACGCTACCTAGAGATAACATATGTATTTTCACAGATAGTCAGGCCACTATTAAATCCCTCACGGGAGTATATACTACCTCCAAAACGGTTGTAACATGTCACTCAGCTCTGAATGACATAACTGAACACCTGAAAGTGCGGCTCATCTGGGTGCCTGGACATAGTAATATTCCGGTTAACTGTAGAGCCGACGAACTAGCGAGAATCGGTACCACTCGTCCTGATTCTGACATTAACCACCAACTGAGCAAAACGCTGGCCACATGCAAACTGGAACTCTCACAGGAATCTCTCAGGATTGCAAATATTAATTGGCAGGAGAAACACACCTGCCTGATTACCCAACAGATATGGCCAAAGCTTGACCCTAAATGGTCAAAAGAGCTCCTCCTGCCGATAGACTAGGCACACCTTCAAACGACTTCTGTAGGAGTTTAAATGGTGAAGAAGAAGAGGAAACCATAGTCCACCTCCTCTGTAACTGCTCGGCCCTAGCCAACATTAGGAACCGGTTTTTGGGTTTCCCCTTTTTTGAAGAGCTAACCGAATTAGGCTTCACTGTCATCAGAGCCCTAGCTCGATTTCTCAAAAGTTCCAAATGGTTCCCGACGAAGGGTTAAGGCTGAACACCCTTCCCATCCCAGCCAAATTTATTTTTATTCCTCGTGAACTGGTTTCACTGGAGACAAAGAACTGGCTCGGTGCACATGGGGTAACAAGTTCGCCCTCTTCTTCTCTAGGTATTTTTACGGGGTTTTAAAAATCTTTGCAGCCTCAATTTGTGTTATCACAATGGGCCTCCTTGGCCTAAGTGTGCCTTCTTAGGCAGCCACTCTAACCAAAACTAACTCAACTTAACCTAGATTTGTCTCCCTTAAGCCCAGTATTGTGTACATTTAGCGGCTAAATTTTGTATGGAAATTATCTGCGAAATTTCGTCGCTAAATATTTAGCCAAAATACGGTATTGTGTTTTAGCAGCTAAAAGTGTGTTTAGTTTTAACCTGCAGATGGCAGTTGTTTCCCAAATTGTATGTTTTAGCTTCAGATTTATCTGACCAGGACCATATCTTCGTCCATATACTACACAATCATCACACATTTCGGTCAACAAATTTATTTGACTAAGCTTTGAAACACAAAATATAAACAAAAATGTACGACAGCTGATCGTCAAAAGTAGCCAACAATAGTTGAAAACAAATAACTTTGCTGTCAAAAATTTAGCGTTAAAAAAGGTCCGCCGCTAAAAATTTAGCCGCTAAATGAACACAATACCGGACTTTAGATATCGGCTGCTTAGAGCTTTAAGAAAATGATATTTTAGTTGCGATGAAAAATTCAAATTCAAATATTAAACAAGACTTTCTTCTTTCGGAAAAATTGGACAACATCATTAGATGCTCCTTTGTTGCTTGTAGTTAATAAATCACTGCGCTGTAGTTTAATTTTAGATACATTGAAAATATTCTTTATAGCACCTATTTTTAAGTCAGGAGCGAAAAATATTGTTTTTAGCTATCGTGGTGTTTCTGCTGTGAAGAATATTCCATAATTATTTGGTTATCTTGTCCAAGAACTAATCGTACCAAAACAACATGGTTTCTTTACCGGTAAATTTTGTAATTTATTTACTATGGATTACACAATTAACAATACTATTGTCGCTGGAGTTGGCGAAATTACTGATTGAGCTGTTATATTTCATTCAAATCTGTCCTTTGAATTCGTTACTGCTGAAGATTTTGCAAACCTTGGATTCATTAAAAGAAATTCTAAAAATTGTAAAGATTTGTTATAAGATATTTGTTAAAGAAATTTTATAAGAAAAAGTACAATCACCTGGATTTTTGTTTATGATTTATCTCTAGCACCCGAAAGATCCATGCGCTCAGGAAATTTGCTTTATTCTCCCCAAATTTTTTGCCAGTTGTACTATTATTGTGTATAAGTTAACTGCTTATGAAAATGCTAATTTATTAGATTGTCGGATCAGTCTGTAATAGGTATGTTGATTATTTAATTTTGATAAGTTAAGTTTTTTATATATTGCTTATTATACCTATAACTTTCATCTTTCCCACTATCCCACTATTACTGTGGGAGCGGCCAAGCGTGGTGGGTGTATACATAGTCGGGATAATCAAAGCTGATTTGTATCAATATTAGTGTAGAATCCTTAGTTATCGGAGTCGCTGAGGTGAATAGTGGCATTCCCTAGGAGTGTGAATAGGATAAAAAGTGCAAAAATAATTGAAAATAATCACTTACAAAACCGTCGAGTAACGCCGAGCACCACTACTTAGTATAAAGAGTGTGTTCCGTTTTAAGTTGAAACCTCGAAAATTTCAGAAATTATCTGAAATATGAAAAAAGTCAGAATATAAGTTGTTTACTATCGAGGGGAAAAGAAAGGCCGTACTGCTAAATGTGAATGGTGGAGCCGCAGTCACAGTAGATACAACCAAAGCATTTTTTTAAAATAGAAACCTATGTTAGTTCGCATTAGTTTATAAGAGCTCACCTGTAGGCTAAAGAAAAAAGAAAAAATATATATAAATCTGCAAATAATCTGCATAAAGACGCAAATTCGAATACTTTATTTGTGAAAAGATGTAATTGATATGCCCCGAAAATATCCTTGGTTCATGGATAGATCCCTGCGAAATTCTGGAGGAAACTATGAGAAAGGAGGACTGAGATCCATTTAGGAGTATCGCTTGAAATTTGTTACTGAAGAAATTGAGAATCGGCCTAGAATTTGAAAAATATAAAAGCATGACCGCAATGGTTCAGGTAAATTATTTTTAAGGTTTTTTGTATTATTATAATAATTTTTTTCGGCTCCGCGAGCTCTTCGTAGGAATAAATCCTACGGATCACTTAGGTGTCAATAGATCACATCTTGAGGTAGATTTGTGAGTAATCGGGAGCACAACTAGTAGAGTGATCTACAGTTATCCGTCCAATTATAAAGACTCTGATGTGGCATTTAAACTGCTCCATCACAGCCTCGTACATCCAAAGCACCTGTCACTTATTGATCGATGAATTTAAAGAGCCTACACGGTTTGTGGTGACGAAGGAACCCTGTTCTACAGATACTTCCATTGCCCGGCCTTGTGCGTCATTAATAATAATCTTGTTCATGATATGTGCCGGCTTATCTGCCCCACATCCGGCATAACAAGAACGTCGTTTTTGCTACAGCCAAGGATATGTAACCTGGTGAATTACTTGATAGGCTTCAACTGCACTACACGGGGATCGAACCTAGGCAACAGCCCACTAACCTACAGTTTCACACATGTGCACTTACGAATCATTTCGTTGCCAGATTGAGGAGGTGATTACGTCGTAGAGTTTCTGGTAACGGAGGCCAACACATTCAACTGAACCTGGAAACCTTTATCGTTAGTGTGGGACGGAAGCCTCGTCTTTCACTGGGAATAGGCCGAAGACTTGCAGCAGCTTGTCGTCGAAGCGTCTCTTCGCTTTGGTGTTGCTGTAAGTGCTGCGGGAAGGATAATACTCACGTTGGAATCGTAGAACTGGGAGGATGATGGGAGCAGTTTGAAGACGTCAATGACTCAGCAGACATTCGTTAGTACATGTTTGGATGAGTCCTCCCGGAGGACTAGAATAGTGGCGAACGGCGCTACGGAGAGGGCATTTGCTTGTTAGCAGTGGTTTGCGAAGTAGCAACTTCGCCCGGTGCTGGATCTACCCTCTTTGAACATTTAGACAATCATGTTCTAGTTTGATTTTTCGGTTTCGGTTCATTTTGTTCGTTCGTTATAGGTTTAGCTCTTTGTTTAGTTTTTGTAGGATTTATATGCTTTATAAGGATGAACCATCATCAATTCGCCGGTCCCGAACAAAACTGAAGTATCTTTTCGGCGCGCAAACGAACTGTATTTCGGCAGGTAACAAAATGTAAGGTAACTCAATTTTGATGTTTTTGAGAATGCGACTAAGAAGATTTAAAAAGATCTGAAAAATCCTAAACTGATGCAAGTATTTGACTTTGTGCGACAGTTGAATTTAGAATTTATATAACGTCAGAAATCCGGATTGAATTTTAATTTTATTTTCTACGTTGCGTTCTCAAAAACATCAAAATCAAGTTACAGCACATTTTCTTATCTGCCGAAAGATACTACAGTTTGTTCGCGTGCCGAGAAGATACTTCAGGTTAGTTCGGGACCGTCAAATTGAATTGCAGTGATTACAAGTGGAGCTGTGTGTAGCGACCGCGAAAAAGGACCAATAGACGCTTTGTGTGCCTAGGACTATCCGTTAGGGAAATTGCGCAGAAAGTTAACAGATACGACCGTGTTGTTAGAAATTATTTAGTCAACCGAGGAAATTATTTCGCAAAGATTTACAGTGGACGAAACAAGATGCTGCCCCAAAGAGGAGTATGGGAAATTTGCCGAACGACATTAAATTTTACCTTGTCCTTTCGCGGATTCCACTGTAAAATCCTCATATCGTGAAAGACAAAATAAGCACAGCGCCGCGCCTCGAGCCGAAACACAAAGATTGTGACTTTATTTTGCATATGACGTATGACTGGAATCAAGAAAACGGAATTTTTAAAATTTCTTTTGTTTTGTTTATTCCTTATGTTATAGCCAAAGCCTAGGGGACAACCCTATGATGTGCTACCATGGTTTTAGCCACAAGGAATTTAGGATAAGGGGAATGACAACAGCCCAGAGACGGAGTGGATTTTGTAATTTTTATTTTTAAAAACTCATGTGGAAACCGAGGCTCAAATCATGACGTGGTGATCGTGCCACACTACCAGTTGATCCAACTCCGTCTAATTCTTACTTGTCCTTGGGGCCTATTCTATCGTTTGTTTTAATTTTAGGTTAATAAATCTTAATGGGTAAGATGGGGGAAAAACTGATTTCGTATCTGGGCCGATTCTTGATTTTTCAACAAGGTAACGCCCAGATACACGTCAGTGTTTCGACGACGGAACAGTTTTTAAGCCGCGGCATCCAGTTGCTCGGTTGGCCGGCATGGAATTAGCATCCATTAAAAATACCTGAAGCTAGCTAATGAGATAGGTTTAGGTTGACAATCGGCAGTAGAGTACAGTATTGATATCGGACGCATTGAAGCCACTACCAAACCGAATTTTTGAAATTGTTAAAAATTTGGAGGCACCAATAAATCATTAATTTTGAAATTTTTGAAGAATTTTTCATTATTTTATGATATTACCTTAGCGCGGCTATATGAATGAAACATTGATTTCGAGCACTCTATCTATTTAAGCACCTTCACATTGAAAGCACGGTTATCACTCGAATTGTTTTTTTGTAAATTTAAAGGTAAAAAAGGAGAACAATTTTTAGTGTTACTGATTTTATTAATCGCTCTGTTTTTCAGAATCAGTATAGCGAGGGTGCGGTATAACTTTGTTATCTTCAAAAACAAGGAAACCTAGGTCTGTTATGAAGCAGTAATTAAAAATAAATAATTGCTAAAGTATTTGAAAAATTTACCCTAATTTCATATTACTTTAAAATCAAAATCTTTTAAATTGCTTTCCCCATTACTTTCAGTTTCAAGAGTTGCATAATAAACGTGATGGGATAAGCAATATCAATACTTGAACAAACCTTGAAGGGATTATATATTCTCCTGCAATATGATCCTAAAGTCCACAAGAATAGCTGTTTTCTATTAAAGTAAACGGAAATTGTATTTTTCCTCAAGCAGTTGTATTCCCTCTAAAGGTAACTAACGTTAATTGCAAAATGCTGAACAATGTTAGAACCAGAATTATTATAAAGGGCAAGTGTTATCCTGAGCTTTTTGGCTAGTTATATTAACTTGTTTCCTATATATAGTACATACATGCAGGAATTCTGTCTCACTACTTTGAGATGTTCATATTAATAATAACAAGCAACATGAGATATATGTATTATACTGGAGAATTGTTTGTGTGACTCTTATGAATCATCTCACAAAGGGTAAACATACCATAGAATGACTCATTCAGGAAATTGTATGTTTTCCTAGACATTTTTATGTCACCTAAGAACTTTTAGCTTTATTACTGTTTGCTCTTCGATGTTCGACGAGAATGCAGTTCGCGAACATATAAGGTTGGGATAAATGACTTATCGTGTAGGCCGTTAGGTATCAGATGCTCTTGAAATTCTGAAAGTTTGTGTTTTCTTAAGGTTTAAGAAAATTTGTTCTAAGCATTAATTTTTTATCTCACAAAATAGTCAGTCGTCGAATTATTGTAGGATGGAAATTTAGCAACAATCGTTTTTAGACATTAAAATATTGAGATACTTTGTTCCGGTTTAAATATTCCTTATATACCTGAAGTTAAGAGAAGTAAAAATAAATGATAAAGAGAAACTAAATTTTATGTTTTGTGATGTCCAATTATCATTCTTGATACTTTTTTTTTTTTTTGAAACATTTCAGATGCCAGATAATTATTCTTAAGCTTTTAGGCTTTAAAAAAAAGAGGAATAAGTCGTAGCGCCTACTTCAACTTGGGGCTTTTAAATTTATTCTTCTGAATAAGCACTAGAACACCTGGAAGAAAATGGAGAAAACGATGTGAAGAGTCATGACAAATTGTTCGATAGTACCAGAACTCCTGTATATTGAATAGGAGTACTTCTTTTTGTTGAAGTGCGCCTAACACATACCTACCTAGATTTCATGGACTGGCCTGGATCACTCTTTTTAATATTAACCGACTTCCCAAAAACAGAAAGGTTCTAAGTTTTTTTATGTACAGGATGTTTCTTAGGTCGCGTGCAAAACGAAGGAATTGGTACATCTAGGCGAAAAACGAAAAACAATGACTGGGAGGTGGGAGGTCTATATTCACTATAGGGGTTTGGAATTTTTTTACGATGATATTAAAAAGTTGTATTGTATGTATAGGAACGAATAGGGCTCCTTTGTTGTAATGAGATATATCAGGTCGTAACCAGTTGTAGAATGCAAATGCGGCTCCTAGTTTATAATTATTAATTGAGGGCGTAGTCCCTTTAGTAGTGGAGTCCCCAATCCTAGAACCTCTTCGAATCTATAAATATTTTAGATACATTTTATTTGAAAATTTAAAAAAATATTTTTATTATTTTAAAACTTTTAACTTTTTATTTTATATAAGTTTTAAAGCTACCAGTTCGGTTGTTCTGGCTAGACTAAAATTATTTACAACTTATTTTGTATCCTACTTTACGTTATATACATAGATAGTTTGTTAAAATTTTCTTTGTATTGAGTACAATATTTTATTGTCAATGAATAAATGATTATGATAATTTTTAAAGTGTTTGTGTTTCACACTATTCACTATTTATCGAAGTGTACAGGTTGACTAAAATATTTTTTGACAGTACAGTCTGATTGGATATTATTAAAGTAGATTTTAATATAAATATTTTATTAATAATATAATCAAATAATAAACTTTTACTTAAAATATAAAATATTAAATTTGTAGCTACTGCTACACCAGTCTTACATTTTAACACACATTTTCTACAGTTTTAGTTTTATAGACGTTATTAATATCTCAGCTAACAGGTAACACAACGGTGTTAAAGTGTAATTTGACCAGACGTACAGCCTGCACTTCTAAGAAAAAATTCTACTTGCCTTCAAATTGCGTTTTGATAACAACACTTATTTAAGTGGTGTAGTCGATGTGTGGTAGCAAAATCAAAATAGCGAAATCAAATAATTGTTTTGTAAACATTCACACAGAAAAGACATGATTATTGCTGTACTTGGAATGGAACTCCTGTGATCTGCAGGTAAAAATGAGATGCGAACGCAGTGCCATTTTTATAATAGGACGTAATATTTCAAAGTGAGAAGTCATTTTAATTATTTGGAATTAATAATTAAATTTACAAATGAAGAAGACGAGGACACAATTGTTGTTGCTGATTTAGAAACGGAAATTCCCTCGAAGCAGACCGTGAAAATGTAAGTATCTAGAGGTATCTTTCAAAGAACGTATTAAAGCTTCGAGAAACTGGAAGCGTTTATACTCTTTCGACTCAAGCGGGGTTCAATGTTGAGCAAGCAGAACTACTACAAGTACAAGGGGTGACTGCGTCGACATTATGAAGAGTATTACGAAGAGAAGGACTTTATCCTTTCCATGTGATGCCTGCATAGGAACCGTCCTCACCTACATGACGCAGCGCCAGATGGAAATTTTGGGGGTAAATGGAGAAATGGTAGAAGCTACAACAAGAAATGAACTCAGACAGGAATTTTAGGAGCCGGAAAAAAAAATATAGCAATTGACTTAAAAAAAAAACTTACAAGAGAAAAAGAGCTTTTCTGTGCATTTAAAATGATTAAAATGCTTCGTTTTTTATTGCATGGACTATAGTTCTATTGCTACTATAAAAAAAAAATAAAAAATTTGGTCTTTGGGTTCATGGTGTGGGGGAGGGAGTTTAGTATAACTTTGTAACGAGTGGAACGATTTTAATTCTACTGCTTTTAATGATTTTGATAGTTTTTCGTTGTGTAGAGTATAGCCCCCATTACTACTATTAGGAAAAATTTGGACATAAGGTGGGGTGGGAAGGAGTAGGCTAACTTAACATGGGGACCGATTAGGATGCTTCCGTTTTGAATGTATAGAATATGTTACACATTGATGCTATGACAAAAAATTTATAGGGTACAGAGGTGCATTCCATAACTCTTCGGACTTATAGAGTGCGTTTTCGTGGCGTCCTCTCTGATGCTTTTGTGGCTCCTTCTCGCGTTCCACAGGGTAGTCATCTTGGTCCTTTGTTATTCATCCTATCTATTGATCATATTACTTTTTTACTTCAAAGAAGTAAAATTCTCATTTATACGGACGATATCATGCTTTTCTCCCAATCAAATCTTTTGTGGATTGTGAGGTCTTGCAATCGGACCTACACATATTTTATAGCTGGTGTGGCAATAATAATCTTAAATTAAACATTTGGAAATGTCAGGTACTTGTATTCAACGGGTGGAAGTAGTGAAGGACTTGGGCGTGTATCTTGATAGACAACTTAACTTCATCCCCCACATTAATAATATCGTTGCCAGTGCCAACTCTTTGCTGGGATTTATCCTCCGATGGTGCACAGAATTTCCTAGCCCTCACATAAGACTTCATCTTTATACATCCCTTCTTCATCTTTATGCATCCCTTCTTAGGCCACTGCTGGAGTATGCTAGTCCGGTTTGGTCTCCGATTTACGGATCTCACATTAAACGTATTGAATCCGTTCAGCGTAGATTTGTGAGATCGGCCCTTCGTGCTCTGCCCTGGCGTGACCCTCTTATTCTGCCTCCATATGATGAGCGATTCGGACTGCTACAACTTGCTACTCTCGAGAAGCGTCGCCGGGTTGCTGATATAATTTTTCTGCACCAGCTTATGCAGGGAAAGATTGACAGTGCGAAACTTTCTTCCAAAATATTACCTAGGGAACTGCCCTATTCCCTTCGCAACCATTCAAGTTTACAGATAGCTTTCTCGCGCACTAGGTACGGTATGTTTGAGACAATTAACCCCATGTGTAGGTTTGCTAATAAAGTTGGAGATGTTTTCAGCACTATCGTGAACAAGGTAACATTAAGGAAGAGCCTCTACAACTTATAACCATCCTGTTGTACTGACTCGTTTTCTAGGGTCTTTGGATGTTTGTTTGTGTATGTTTTGTATTAGCTTGGCTTAAGCGTTCTCTGTTACCTGTGCACCCCTTATTGTTTTGTTTGGGTGTGTTTTGGTTTTTGGGTTACTAACGTTTTTTTTTGCATGTTTTGTTTGCATTCACCTCAATATTTTGTTATATTCTGGTGGATAGGTCAATTGATTCCTGGCTTCTGCCTTTGAAGTGCGCCTTCTGAGTTAGAAGGGTTAATTCTTAAAAAAAACAAAAAAAAATCCAGCCTTACTTGCTCCACTTGTATGGTGACAATGTGGTTTAGGATGAGAGTGAACGTAAGGCGTAAATCGATTTTGATGATTTTGTAACGTATTGGTAAATCATAAAAAATATTGCACCTTGAGTAACCACGGGAAGAGGAGGGAGCAGTCTCCTTACATTTTAAGGCGTGCCCCGATTTTGATGGCTCTCTCTGGCATGTTGGCGTAGTAGCACCTTGGTAAGAATATTGTATTAAAGGTGAAGATATGAAAGCTTGGCAGTGATTAATGTTGTTCCATGTAACCGAATTTGGATAACTCTACTTCCCTTCTATAGTATGCACTACCTCTGTGACTGTGCAAATTGCTCTGTTCGAAAAATAAAATAGCTTTAAAAAAATCTAGAATCAGAAAAGGCGCTAAAAATCCTGAAATAATATTTAATTTTAGATTTCTTACGACATTTTGAAGTCGATACAAATTAACAAAACAAACCAACTACGTAACTACAGTGGAAGCTGCTTTATAAAACTGCCTAAACATTTTAGAGATCATAAGAAAGGAGAATTAGATGCTTTTGCTGTTTTGTTTGTTTAGTTTGTGCCGACTTTCAGTTGTTATAAATTCAGTTATAAAGAACAAATTAAAAATTTAGATTGCGCGCGAGATTTCAATATTTCATCTGGTAAAAATTATAGGAAAAAAAACGCTTATTACCGGAATTTATTACCTTTATTTCGGGAAAATGCTGAAATTTAGGTAATTTCAAAACCATTTTCTTCAATTTCACAAGTGATCGTACCTGTAAGTAATAGTTTTTTGGCGTTTGTTTGATGGCGCTGCGTTGAGTACATTAAAAGTAAAGAACAAAATAATGATGTGCATGTGAAAATTGCACATTTATGCGAAACATAAAGCTAAATTTTTGTATAAACTTATGATTTTACGTTCTAAAGACTTGCTTGAAATTCTCATATAATCTCCTATCTGCGAGTCAAGATAATGAAGATCAAACGTCACAAAAATAAATTTTTTGTGAATATCTCGTGTCCTATGCATCATTACACCCTAAGAGGTCGTTATAAAACTTGTAGAGTAAAAATCCACATTTTTTTTGTACGATCAACTGTTTTCGAGATATAGTACGGAGAGAGGGAAACACCCAGAATAAATATAACAATAATAAAAATACTACTATTTATGGTATTATTATCATAAATACATAAGTGCTGCGGGAAGGACAAGTCTCACGTTGGAATCGTAGAACTGGGAGGATGATGGGAGCAGTTTTTAGACGTCAATGACAGACTGGTCCCGCGGGCCTCTTATCGGTTCGAAAATTTTAAGCGTTCGTTTAGAACATGTTTGTATGACTGCTCCCGGAGGACTAGAAAAGTGGCGAACAGCCCTACGGAGAGGGCATTTGCTTGGGAGAAATGGTTCCCGGTGCTGCATCTACCTTCTGGGAACACTCAGACAATCGTGTTCTAGTTTGATTTTTCGGTTTCGGTTAATTTTGTTCGTTCGTTTTAGGTTTAGCTCTAGGTTTTGTTTTCGGATTTTTTTCAAAAATTTTCTTTTCTTAGAGCTGGCACTCGCTTGGAGGCATTTCAAAATTTTTTTTTCTATTTTCTTTTTTACAGGTTTTTGCCTTGAAGTTTTAGAGTCCTTTTTATTTAACCTATTTACAGTAACGTAGTATATTGAGTCATTTTTTATTATTTTCTTTTTGATCCTTATTACTGTTTTTTTTAATGTTTTTGTGATTTTAGCTTGTAGTAGTAGCTAGTTTTTATAGGATTTTTTCGCTTTGTAACGATGAGCCAAATAAAGGCCTATATATACATAAAAAAAATTATCATAAATACTAGCAAGTGTAATTTATAAGTAAGGAATATCATATCATTGTTGCCACAAAGCACATAGTATTGGCTTCGAATCAATGCAAAAATAACTCCAATGAAATTAAATTAAAGCGTCCCGAAAAAGTGTTTCCAATTTCTATAGTAAACAGATCCGTCCAGATAGATAACTGCAAACTATAAAAATACTCAACGAGCAATTATTGATTGGACTAACTATTAAATCAATTCTATGGGCACTCTTACCAAGATGGCGGGTATACCAATATTTATTTACCGACGACATTGAAAAAAATTACGAAAATGTTAACGATTCGTTGACAGGAGTACACGATATATCTACAGGCATCCAGTTACAAAACGAGTCAATAAACGTATTAAAAACTGCTGGATTTAAGTGGAGCAAGTGGACTGATAATGATGTTCAATTTCGAGAAACTGTTCCCAACGAATACAGAGAAATAAAAAAAAATACTGACATTGGGCCATTCCACATGAGTATTCTTGCAGCTGTTGTCGAACCGGATTTCTGGGAAAGAGGTAATAGAAGCAAAGAGGTATTTCTACAAATGTGCTGCACTTTGGAGAGAAATTTGCATCAAAATCCAAACCTATTTAACCTGTTGTCATGCACTAATACAACCAGAGCACAATTTTTATGGTTTGGTGGGGTCAGAAATTTTTAGCGGAACGCATGATTTCATTCTTGTTTCGGCTGTTGAATGAGCGCGAGCAAGAAAAGATTTGAATCATAATCCAAGTCGATAAAATTGTGGCATGTTGTTAAAAGTTATAGAGTAATATTATGGCTAATTTCTTTTCGGGCGGAATAGTTTGGTTCTTAATTTAATCTTGTAAATGAGTGCTAATTGGCAATTATTGAGAAAATTTTAATAATCTGTTGAGCCTAATTGAAGTCCCTCGTTAAATTTTGTAAGTTTTCTCATCGCTTTTTAATTCTTCGACATTCTTTTATCCAACAGGTTAACTTTTTTCGGTGATATTCATCTACAAATAAACATATAGCCGTAGTAGTTAGGGAAATAATCGCCGCGTTATAATTAGAGCAAATTCCTCTAAAAATTTGTATTTTTTCATTGATTTTGAATTTTCCTGAAATCATTTTGTAAATGGGTGAAATGACAGTTGTCAAACGTTCACGGCGAGCACTCAACTTAAAATGAAGAGCAATTCACACACACATGCATAGTCTCTTATTCGCATGTAAATTTGACAACTGCAGCAAGAATACCCGTGTGGAATTGTTTGGAGAACGCTGACTGTTGTCGAACTGGTTCGACAACAGCTGCAAGAATACTCGTGTGGAATGGCCCATTATCTAAGAGCAAGTTCATTAAAAAACGAACTATTTTGTCAGAAACAACCACTTTGTTCGATCCACTAGGATGGTTATCCCGATGCGTTGTACGCCGAAAATATTTATAAAAAAGTAATGATTTTATTCGCACTTGATTGGGATGAAGCAATTCCAGTAAATTTGACAGCTGAATGGGATAACGTCAAGTATCAATTGTCAGAATTCCAGTCAAACCTATGCAGCTGTAGTATATTTACGAACGATCGCTAATATCCATCGCTTACCATCTGAAATAAGAGTTGCTCCAACCAAACCGGTCACTCTGCCCAGATTGGAGCTATATGGAGCTCTCTATAAGATTGACATTTTTCTAACGTCACAACCTACGCTTGGATTGATTCAGAAATAGCATTAGCTTGGATTCTGGGTCAGCCCACACGATGGAAAACCTTTGTTGCGAACAGGGTGGCTTAAATCAAAAACTCAATTCCACCGCACTCATGGCACTACCAGTCATGTACGCAATCCAGCAAATTGTGCGTCACGAGGTTTGCAACCCAAACAATTACCAGATTTTTACATTTGGTGGAATGGTCACACATGGCTTAAAACTAACGACTGGATGACAAATCCAATATCACGGATGCCAACCTAGATGAAGAAAAAAGTAAAAAATGTACAAACAGGAACCACTTTTACTAAATAAATTTTCATTTTTATCAAATTAATTCGAGCGACTGCATATTGCTTACGTTTAATTTTTAATGCATGTTCAGAAAAAGACAAACGTTTGACAAGATACATTACTGTCAAAGAGCTGAAATAAAAATTGTAATAATATTACAACAAACGACTTTCTCCAAAGAAAAGCCCTGCTTCACATATAACTAAAAACATCCCATTATTCTTCCTAACCAAGGTAATTATTGATCACATACACAAATACGCTTTACATGGCGGAACACAATTAATTCTAAATACATTAATTAACAAATATTTTTTTATTAAACCCCGAAACACTATCCGCGATCAAATAAATAAATGTATAGTTTGTTTCCGAACCAACCCTTAACCTGCTAAAGAAATTATGAATAATTTTCCAACTACTAGAGCCAATAAATCACTCCATTCGAACAAACTCGAGTTGACTACGCCGGTTCCATCGACATTAAAACGTCAAGAATTCGTAATATTTAAATGTTACAATTACCTTTATAATTTAATTCTTTTTAAGTATATTTATATGCTATGCGACAAAAGCCATTCATGTTGAGATCTTCTGATTTAATCATAGCTGCGTTTATTGCAGCATTCCGAAGATCTATTAGCAGAAGAGGCATGTGTTCACACTTACACGAAAAGAATTAGAAAAGGAACTCCGCAACAATTTAAATAAAGTTGCTGAAAAAACTGCTCCAAATTTTGGGGGTATTTGCAATATATAATGTAACAGTTCTGTCGATACTGGTCGATACACAGCCTGCAACAACGAACAAACTGGATAACATCTGACAACAATCTTCAACCTAATGATATTGCCTTAATAATCAATAATCAATATGCATCACCTCAATGTCTGTTAGGTCGAATCATTGAAGTCAATTATGGACTCGATGACAAGGTTAGAGTGGCAAAAATTCAAACATCCCAAAAAATATTTACACGTTCCATCACCAAGTTGTTCAAGTTACCTATCCTTTAGGAAACTTCTACAAACAGGAAAAAATTCTTAACAACTCACTCATCTGAATGTACCCTAACCCTAGTTGTCAATTCCTATCTGTCAACAAGTGTAAAACGTGTTCATTTTATCCTTTGTTTTCTTTTTTATTATTTATTTTTATTATTACTTTTCGGTGAGAAGCAAACTCCTATGATTTAATTTTTTTATTTATTTATTATTTTTTCTTATTTTTATAAAGCAACACAAACAAAAATGTCTTTACCAACATGAGAAGATGTTCTCGCAATAAACGAGTCCTTTCCGGAGCTATGTTCCTGTTCAAAGTCCGAGCCTAAATTTTCTAGTCAAAACGACATCGACCTCAAGGGCAAACTGAGGAAAGTCGAACCTCGGCAGGAACCCAAAATATTTGCTCCTACATCTGAAGCTCGGACTGCCTCCAACAAAACTAAGGTGTTAAAAAAGGGACCATGGATACTGTAAAGGAAATGGGGCTCTTCGGGCTCGAAGGATTAATTAAGACAATTATTTTCAATCAAAAATGTTCACAAATTTTAATTACTTCACTGATTAATTCGTTTCACAATTTTCTTAAACATTTTCTTCACTGGTTAAAATACAACTAACTATTCTCAGTATCTACAGATACTGAAATCACGATTAAAGCTACCTAGGCTGCTACTTAGCCCTATTTATACTACGTAGTTTAATTCTAGAAACGTCTGCCGCTTAGTTCTAGATGTTTCCGTTACACATTTTCACCTCACCATAGGTTCGAGTCGTCCTTGATTTTCCCCGTTAGACATTTCCTTTTCTTGATATCTGGCCACCTGGGGCATGCGCATTACACGGTTGACTATTTCCCTTTGTGTGGCCTACTTCGGTCACGTCCAGTCCCACCGAACACTAAGCAGTGCCAACAGTAACCAACAGCGTCAACTTCAGCATCCAACCTTACACAAAAAATCCAAAAACATGCTCAAAAATCCCTAACTTTATTGTGCAGCCTGGATTTTGGAATTAGGTGTGCGCGCAACCCATTCCGTGGAGTTAGGTATTCGCCGCAAATCGCAGCTTTCGAGTGCACACCACGATGGAGACTGAATCAGATTTGCAAAAACTGGAGGAGGCGCAATTGAAATTAAACTTCAAGTAAAAAGTAGTAAGGTTGTTTTCGCTAAAATAACTTACCTGTACCAATTCCAACATACAACCTGTTCCTAAATCCCGACTTCGATCCTTAGTTGCCCAGTTCTCTATAAATTATCAAAATCAATAAAAATATTTCAGAATCCAAATCACAACAGTTGACAGTTATCAGCTGTTTAATATTCACTCATAAGAGATACCATTGGAAAGGCAACTACGGGGCTTATTCAATTTAGCTTTGCAATGCTTTTCGAATGACATAAATACTCTTGCGGTCAAAAAAACTGCACCACTTCAAATATATCAAAATAAGAGTAGATTTTCGGAAGTCCATTTTTCACAGTTTACTTATCCCGATTTTGCTCGATGACAACGTGCAGAATCAGTTATCTTGGAAAATACGAGAAGTGATCTTCAATGGCTGGTACCAAAATAATTCTTTAATGATTTATCACCTGTGTGGTGAGATTTTTATGACCGCGAGTGTAGAGTGCGTTCGTCAAGGATAGTCATTCTGTAATGTGGTCACAGGTAAGTAAAAGATTTTGATTAAACTATCTTCTTTTCAACAGCTTAACTTGGATACTTCTTTGCAACTACTCATCTCGAACTCTACTTTGCGATTGAATATTTACAGTGATAACGGCATGGCTACTGCATATCAACGTATATCTGGACAAAACTTAAGGGATTTCCTTTTTACATATAACTTTTTTTCTTCACAGAGAAATAATTGGATCCTCATCTACTTCTTCTTTTTTTTGGATTATTATTTTATTTTATTTTATTCGTTCTAATATAAAAAACATATAATTAAATTCTTGGTCTTCTCATTTACTTACCCGGCACCCCTTCTTCGATTAAGTCTTGCTGTAGACTTAACAAACTCACTCTCTTGTAAGTTTGTTAAGCACAAAGTTAATAGCGGTTTTATTTAATAAACCCGCTTCTCAACAAGTATAAGAGAGTTGCTAATTGAGTTTTGAGATAGACAAGTAAAAATAAATATTTCTAATCGAAAACGGCTTTATTGTTTTTCAAAATATTCTCCATGAATACTTTGCATGCGTTTGAACCAATTTTCGAAGCACTTTTCCACTCCGATTTAGGTACCTCCAAAACATGTGCTTTGAACGCATCAACCGTCGAAATCTGATCTGCGGGAATAAGAAGAAATCACTGGGTGCCAAATCAGTCGTGGTGGAGAATGATTCGTCTTCTGCGATTGATTTCCCATCTGGCAAACAAATGGTGGTTAACCATTCAGCATTGACCGTTCTACGTTCACTTCGAAGTGCTTCGTACGCGAACAACTTTTGCTGGATTTGGTTCGTCTTGAAGGACGATTGTTGCGTAGTTTCGGGTTTATATGCATAGATCCATGATTCGTCTCCAATCACGATCATATAGACGTCTTTTGAAGCACCGCGATCGATTTTTTTCAATGTTTCTTTGCACCAATCGACACGAGCGTTTTTTAAGCGATTGTCAAATTATACGGTATCCAACGTGAAGAAATCTTTTTGACGGTCAAATGTTCATGCAATATTGAATGTATCCGAGTGGAACTAATGACTAGGGATGGGCGATCTTCGATTCGATCTCCACGGATCGATCTTTTAGCCTTCGATCTGCCGATTTTTGAATCGATTTTTTGCTGGACCGATTCAGTTCGAATCGATTTATTTATTTTCGATTCTCGTCCATTTAAGACAAGACAAAAAGTAATAAAATAAAGCTAAGTAAGTTCACGTGGAATTTTTTCGTATCATCATTAATTCGTGTAATAATCCTGCAAATTTACAATTTCGTATCTAAAAACTTGTCAATGTTAGATAAATGCATTTCGGATCTCTGTAATATGTTAGTGTTATCTGTATAAGTGAGTATCATGATTTTGTGATTTTGTAATCATCAGTGGGTGTTTATCCCAAAGATTAGCTACTATGTACTAGATAACCGACTCCCTTAATTACCCAGCTAGTCTTGAAAAAGTAGCACTGGCACCACAGAAAAATGAAATATATCCAGCTTTTAAAGTCATAAGAATATATGTACATGCAAATAAAGAGTACAGGTAGTGTGCGGTCATTTACTCCTGTCAAAATTATTTGAGAGAATCACTTACTGCAGTCAAAATTCTGTTCTCATCCGGAGAGAATTACAGACTCCAATCCAAAAAGTATCGCCAAATCTTGTCGAAGAGTAAAAATGTACCAAAAAGTAGCGCCAATAAAAACAATTCATGTGAAGCACATGACTGATGTTCTTACTTGGGTGCGTAAGAAACTTTCAATGGATTCCGATCTTTTAATGAATGAAGTACATTTAACATTTGCAAATGTACATAAGAAAAGTATACGTGTCTCTTATCCACAAACTCTCCCGAAAAACAAATTTTTAGTTCTGAATGAAGGGTTACCCAATGCGGGAAATATATAAAAGCAACCGCACATTTTTCTATACTTTGTTCGAAACTGTTTATCTATTAGTAAGTGATCTTTGGTTTGTCCTTTATTTCTGGTTTGGTGATTCTGGATCAAGGAAAAAATAGGTATTTAAGGAAATATCAAAAATAATTCATTTTTAAACTTCCTGGGGATTACAGAAACTATTTGGAGCACCATTAAGATTTTCAAAAATCCTTTTCATATTGCGACGTCATTACACGGAAAAGGACAGTTACTACGTATATATGCAGGGCTGAAGCCAGGTTGAACCCAAGTTCAACTCTTATGTATACCGAAGTTGAGTTCAAAGTCGAGTCAACTCAACTCAAGTAATTGAGTCTAGATGAACTTATACATGTATACGCGGGTTGAAGTGACACATTGTAATTTGACAAGTTATTTTTGTTTTTGATTTTGTCACAGCAGTTAGTAATTATTTTTGTAAACATTGTTTTGTGTTTATGAAGCTTTTAAAATAGAAAGGCGAAATATTTCGAAACAAGAGGAAACAGTAGCTATATTGTGCATTATGTCAAATCAACCCAATTTAAACTCAATCTCAACTCAACTCTTCAACCTTATGAACGCATATACGCGGATTGAAATCTCAACCCCAACTCGACTCAATTATTCAACTCTGCATGTATACGTATGTATGTATGCATACGTATGATCTTGCAATATCAACTCACGCACAGCATCGATTTTTAATGGCACAACAACCGATTTAGGGCGGCCTTCACAAAATTCGTCCTGTAGCGAAGTGTGACAACGATTGAATTCGGAAAACCAGCGCAACACGGTGAATCGAGATGCTGCTTCATAACCAAAAGTCGAAGCGAGTTGATCGGTACACTGTTGTTGGTTTAATCCACGTCGAAAGTCATAGAAAATCATAGCACCAAAATAGCACAAATAGCACTCGTATGACAAAGCATTATGAGTACGATTACCATCATAAATGTCAAAATTTACTATGACAAAGTCACATTTGACACATTCACACTGGTGTTGCCACATTTAAAACTTAAGTAGCAACTTACTTAGCTTCATCTCTACTACTACTGATTGTACCCAACAATAAACTGAAGTTGTAAGAAACTTTGCATTCAATATACAGTAAAATCTAGAACTTTGTCTATACAGGCTGGGTGGAACCTTAATGTGCACAAATGTTATCCTCAAATTAATTTGGTATACATTTTCTTAAAAGAAACTTTTGTATTCGAATTTATTGGGCACTGTGTATATATTGTAAAAATCATCTCGACCCAACATACGCGTGCTATGCGTAAATCGAATCTATCACCACCTTATTCATTACAATCAATTAAACCACTTAAGCCACAGGATGGAACAAAGAATCACACATGCATAAGCCTTACCAAAATCACCCCCCCCCCCCCCCGCCACCTTTTTTCACCACTCTCCCCCTCGTTTGCCTGTGCAGACTGGTAAATTGATATCAAGTTTGAAATAGTTGAACGTAAAATACTACTCATCCTCATGGCACTTTACAGCAACATTTTACAAATTGCTACTTTGTCACGTTACAAACGAAAACAGAAATTTTTCAATTCGGTTTTTTCGAAGCAAAACTTTTGAAACAACAAAAGTTAAATAGAAAATTTATTTGAACACTTTCGGAATTTATCTAAAAGATGGAAAACTGCTTTAAATAAGAAACTTCTTGAAACTTCTTGTAACCTTATCGTCGGTTCGTCTATACCAAATACTGTCAAAGTAAATCAACTGGTTGCAACCTGAAAGATACTGTCTCACATCTTTTGGAAGTTCGGCTTTCCTATTTTCGTCCTATTTTAAGGTTTATAAAAAGTCATCGTCAATTTATCATCCTATAACGTCTTCAAGAAATTGTCTCAATTTACGCAGTAAATCGATTTTCTCATTGCCTATTCTTTTAGCGAGCGAAAAGAAATTTTACATTTTTTTATCAGCTGGGCGGAAAGAAAGCAAGAGATGGTGACGGAGTAAATTTCATTAAATCATTTTAATTAAAGAAAGGCAACAAAAAATAGCATCACAAAGAATCTTTATAAAACATAATAAGAAATGCTCCATCTCGAGGCATCAACCGGTAATCCTCAAAGGACAACATTCTACGATGATTAAGCAATCCTTTTCAGAAAAACCGGAACATAATCCGCCGCTTGTACACCCTTTTCTCCTGGAAGTATCTCCATTGTTTAAAGTCGAGCTGACGACTTCCATCGCCATAAACAAAGTATTCTATTTACGCTAATATTTTTGCCAATTTTTAAACGTGTTTGTGTGCACGAAAGCGCGGTATTAGTTAGTTAGTTAAATTGAAATGTTTAGAAGCCCTCAGAGGTGTACTAAAGCTACAAGGTTACGCCATTAAGCTTCAATACAGAACCTGTTGATGCGTTCTTATCACCTAATCTTTGCTTGTGTACACAAAATGGGTTGACTTCTGAAGTTTGGAGGTATATCAGGATACGAATGAGAAGGGGCTCGTTGTTACCGATTCGAAGAATGTGAAGGTTTCCTATGGGGAGGACTCATTACAAGGTACGGTTAGAAAAGCATTAGCAAAGTCTGCTCTAGATCTGTTGCCTAAGGCTTCTTTGAGATATCGAAACTACTTGTTAAGTTATAAATGTTAGTATAATAATTAAATTTCATAGGTCATAAGCTACATTAATAATATCCTATCGTACAGTTCATGGGGCTCGTTTTTAAGCTAATTAAATGACATAATAGCACTTGATATGGAAGTGTTATTCTATTTTACATTTAGAATGCTTGTAATTTGAAGGAATTTGAGAGAGCTATTACTAGGAAGGCTTCACCACCGCGCACTGCTACACAAACTGCCATTTAATTAAATTAATATCACCAAAATTCCAGGAAACAATTTTGTTGATTTAGGGACTACCGACACTGTTTACTTTGTCCATCCGAAATTATGTAAAATTTTCAGGTGAGTGACACACATTTTTGCGTTGGCTAATATACATTTTTACCTTATAATAAAATAAAGGTAATCAATTTTTGTTAGAAAAATACCTTTTCAGACCTCAGTTTGCTATTAAAAATCTGCACAATGTCAAAATACGAGTGGGTAGTTCTAATATTTCATTCTTTTGATTGGTTTTGTTATAAATGTAGCTATTTTGGTGTAGCGAGTTAAAATAAGTCTCAGGTTATTTTACCTGCGCTTAATGTTAGCAAATCAAAGTTTCCTATAACTGAACTGAGACAATTATGGACGATTGTAGTAAGCTGTAGTAGATTTAGGTTTCTTTTTCTAGAGACCGAAAATAAATTTTATTTCTGGAGTTTATGAAAAATATTATGCCTCATTTCGCAAAGGGAAAGAAAAAGTATTGAAGCTTATTATATAAATAAATTTTGATTACGTCAAGAAAGGCACCCATAATTTAAGTTAAAGGTTAACACTTATTTTTGGACTGTTTTTGTCTTGTTAAAAGTTAAAGCTTGCCTTTTATCGTATGTATTTAAAAAAAAAAGTTTTTTGGAGATTTTCATATTTTAAATCTAAAAATAAAAGTCTTATCTAGTCAAAATAAGAGTAATTTTTAAACGACTTTCCAAAAACAAAGACCGGGCATAATTCTGTAACGCGTGGCCCGATTTTCATGATTCTGTCTTTGTTAGATAGAGTATGTTCACCGAATGGTACCATCTCCAAAAAAAATTTGGGTGTGGAGGTGATCGGGGTGTGGGTGAAACTATGAGGGGGGGGGATTTGGATGATTTTACTTTTGATGTGTAGAATATGCTGGCCCACTAAAACGACAACAACAATTTATGAGGTGGAGTGGTGTGCGGAGGGGACGGTAGCCAATTTCTTAAGTCACATACCTATATGGAAGATTCTTTTTGGTTGCATACATTATGATCCACCATTGCTACTATATGAAAAAATGTTGACCTCGGATTGCGGCGGTGGGAGGTGTCACCTAACTTTGTAACGCGTGGACTGAGTTAGATGATTCGTAATGCATAGATTATCTATTTGTACTCTGACGAAAATTGTATCTTGAGAGGCACAGACCGGTTTTGATGATTTTGATTCTGTTGTACAGAATACGTTTCCTGATTGATAAATGATAACAATTTTGTACCTAGAGTGAAAGGTTGACCGTGACTAATTTCGTATTATGTTGACAGATTTGGATAATTTTACTTCCATTCTTTAATTTTGTTCGTAGGAGCAGCATTCTTCAAGTCACAAGACACTAAAAAGCAAAAAATAAAATATTTTTTGAAAAAATGTGAACCCCTCTTCACAAAAAGCTCTAAAAAGCATAAAATAATTTTTAATTTTATATCTATTACGACATTTTGAAGCGGGTACAAATTAAACAAACAAAACAAATACCCAATCACAATTGAAGATAATATAAAACTACCTGAATGTTTCATCTCAAGGGATCATAAGGAAAGACGATTAAATAATTTTGTTGTAGTTTTGTTTGGTTTGATTAATTTGTACCGATTTCAAAATTTCGTAATAGATATAAATTTTTTAGTTTATGCTTTTTAGCGCTATTTGTGAAGTCGGGTGAAATTTTTTTAAAAACTGTTTTATGAGAGCTTTATTTTGAACTCGTGAAATAAAAGTCCAGAGATAAACTTTATCCAAATTGAACAAAATGAAAGTTATTTTGAGACTTTTATTTTAAAGATCTGTAAGTAAAGTCATTAGAATTGGTTTTTTTTCTAAAATTCTTTATATTTAAAACGAAAATGTCTTTGAACTAGATCACGTTTTGGTACGAATATAGGATATCCAGATGCTGAGTTTTTGAACCGTGTACCTGGGGTGGTTAGTTAAGGTGGTATCTCCATTAGGAAAATTTTTTTTTCGTTTTTTTTTTAATTTTTTAGTATTCATCATCATGTCCTGAAGACACGTACATATATGCAAAATACAGGAAATATCCAAAACGATATTACAACCGGTTTCCTGTGACCAAAAAACTGCATATCAGCTGGAGCGTCCGGGGCAGATTCGGTTTGCGTGTTCACCATACATCAAAATTTCAATCTGATGATCGTAGGCTGTGGTAATAATAAATTTCACCTTTGGAGAAGAATCTGTCATCGGTGATTATCGTACATATATTGCTTTTGTGATGTGAAATCCTCCAAGAATTGAATGCTATTTGGGTACCTGTAATATTTGTCTCAAATACTCGAAATTAAAACGCATTTTTGAGTGAGATGAAAATTCAACTTATTGATAAATTCATTACAGTCTCGTGAGTCGTTGACCAGGATTAATACGTCAAGTGTTCATCGCAGAACAACAGAACTTAAGACCCTGTCGTCACTTAAAAAGGGTAATGTGTTGAAGACGAAGTTGGATCAATGCGTTGAGCCGCAAGATCACCATGGGTCCCGGGTTCGAGACCAGATGACCGTGAGCTTTTATTAAGCAATTAAAATAATCCACTCTGTCTCTGGGCTGTTGTCTAGCTCGCAGTAATGCAAAAACAAGACTCAAGTTTCCTCACTTCCCTTTCCCTTCCGGCCGAAACTATGCTAACGCAGCAAAGCGTTGTCCCCTAGGATTTGGCCACATCGTATAAAAAAAAAAATCAAGTCAATACGTCAAGGATATAGAAATTCCTTCCAGAATAACAAAGCTGTGGTATTGCTGGATTTTTCAGAGAGTTATTCATTTACTGTATAGAATGCTGTTCAAGAATATCACTGGACCAATGACCAGGCTATAGTACAGGTAAGCGCCTAGCATCAAAGGCCAGTCACCAAAATCATCGACAGAGATATCATAACTACACCGTTACAACTGTATGAATTAGCGTACAAAACTCCAAACAATATGAATTTTTCATATGTAACAAAGAACAAGGCCTACAGGAAAGATACTCAACACACAAATTAGTGCTAACGACACAAAAATACACCAAGTAACCACAGACTCCAAAGGAATGATCAGGACGAAATATTATTCACTCTCCGCGGAATCTCATGTGTGTTAAAAAATTATGAATTAAACCGTAGATAAATACGCTACTAATTTTAAAACTTATTTTCGCTTTATATATCTTTCCTTCCAGCACTTTCCCGTCCTTATAATTTTAATTACCACACCTCTGCTAGGTATTCTGATACTTGCCACTTGCTAGGTATTATGATACTTGCCACCCCATTCAAATAAAGAGTGAGTTTTTCCGGATTTTGCACATTAAAATAATTGTAGCATATGAACTCATAGACATCCAAATGATGAAGATATAACTGTTATCGGTGTTGTCCTTTTGGAAACCCCGAAGATATTTTATGGTAGATAATTTTTTAGAAAATATAAAATCTATCCTTTGTAAAATGCATTAAATTAGCTCAGTAGAACTGGAAATATAAATTTTTGTAGTTATATCAAAAGGGCAAAAAACAGCTTTTTTGCAATTTTTAATATATAATTAATATAATTTATAATACTGGATAGAGAGATACTCACAAACCACTCCTCTCACTCCTATGGACTTATGGTAAGAAATTAATTCACTGGTATTTAATGTGGTGTTATGCATTAGATCCAATAAACGGCCCAGCCATACTTTTTGACCACGAGGGTTTCTAGAGTTAGGGGTTGCAGAGTTAGGCCTTGTAGAGTTAGGGGACTGGCTCCACATGAAATCTGATAACTTTTTAACACTGAAAGCGGTATGAGCTTGTGAGCCTCGGCTACCTTCTTTTGATAAAATGTTTTTGGCGGGATTTCATTCATTGTTGCAAAATAATCTAGTTCTTTTTATTTTTTGGGCTGTATTTCCTGTGCGTCAGCATTTTTTTTTTGAATGCTCACTCTCTATCGTTGCCTCTTTTCCTTGTTGGCTTATTATTTGCAATAAGCGATAAATCACGGTGGTAGTTAGCTATTAACGGATTATATTCTACTATAGTTGTGCTTTATTTATATTAACTTAAAGTAGACTAAATTATCTTTCCAAAAAAGTCAAAACATGTGGGTAAACTTTATTAACCGAAATGACAAGAAATCTCTGATTAAACCTGACATTTTAGTGGCAACCAAAATTTCCATTCAAAATGCAATCAGTAGATAAATCATCGTCAGACCATGTTCTCGTGCTTGTTTTTTTTTTTTAATTTCTCCTTCCGCACAATTCCGTGCTTTTAGGTTTAAAAATGCTTGCTAGTTTCTTAAATACGGTATGACTATTTTTACTCTTTCGAAAGATTATTTTGTTAACTTCAAGCATTCAGCTTTCTAGAACTTTTGGAAGTACATCCCCAGAAAAAATGTTATATGCAGACCTGCACACCCTTTATGGTGGGTTGAAGGGTGAAAGTTATAGATTTTTTAATATTTTCGTTGTTTGTGTGCAGATCCTGGTCTGCAAACCAAACGGCTTTCTAGGGCTTTTGGAAGTTTGAAAGTATACCTATGAGAAATTGTTATATAATACAGAACCAGACCCCCTTTTCGAGGGATTGGAGGATGAAAGTTACAGATTTTTTAATTTTTTCAATCTTTGTGTGCTAATCCTGACCTGCATATAAAACTATCAAAAGTACCTTCCAATAAGAAATTTTATATACAGACAGTTACAGATTTCTTAATATTTTCGTTGTTTTTGTACTAATCCTAGCCGGCATACCAAATTTCAGCTTTCTAAGACTTCACAAAGTAGCCTAGAGGTTTTGATGACGGAGATTTGGTTGACGGAGGTTTTGATGACGGAAGGTTTGATGATCATTAGTATCGAAATCGACGAATTTCAGGTGTTAATAAAATCTGAAGTATAAAATCTGGACAAATAAGACTTAGTGTGTTTCATTAGTCTGGTAACTACATCTTAAAATATATAACTAATAAGGAAGTGCTATAAGCTCAGAAAACTTCGGAATACTTTTTTATGTAGGAATGGCCATTTCTTGTGTGAGTACACCATTGAAGTAACACAAATTTAGAATTTTGGTAGAGGCGTGGGGAAAAAGCTAAAAATACCCTCAATTAACTATTTAATAGTTCACACAGTTGCTTCTAACCATTTGTCACGCACATCTTTACCTGTTAGAAATTAATATTTATATAAAGGAGAAAAGAAATTATTATCTATTGAATCGTGCATGTCCCTTCTCAAAACATAACCAAGAACTGCTTTTGAATAGAAATTTCAAACAAAAACTTTTATTTATTATCACTTTTTCTTCAGGGTTCAAACTTTGTTCGGTATATTAGACAATAAACAATCATAAGAACTTTTTTGATAACTAAAACCTTCCTAAAAATTGATATTCTTGGCGAATTGCAACGATTATTGTCACAGCACAAAACTGAGCACTTTATTGTGAAATTAACTCATTAACAACACTTTAGGTTTTTAAAGAATTTTTTAAAACACTTCTTATTATGTTCTTTGTCTATTTAGTTAAACCAAATCAATACTTTACTTCTAATTTGTACAAAAGAATTTGAAGCGTTCAAATTGCAACAAGAAGGATCATATAAAAGGCGTTTGCATGATGTCTAGATCAAGTAGACAGCAGCAGCGAGGATGACAGTTACTACATTAATAGAGTCGTTATACTGGCAGAATACTAGTTGACGTACTTTTAGAGGACCAGAAATGTCAAATGAAATTCGACATGGGCGCGGCAATCTCAACCATGTCTGAAGAAATGTTTAGACACTTATTCGCTGCAAAAGTGCTCGTGACTGCTAAAACACGGTAAAAACCTCCACAGGAGAGATCATTTATCCCTTGGGTGTTTGTAGTGTAAATGTTACGTACAATAAGAGATCGGTAAAAAATGATTTATACGTTCTGCGTTCTTCTGTTTCCACTATTATGGGAAGGGATCTGATTAGGAAATTAGAACTAGATGCCAAATTATTACACAAAATTCAAACCGAAATTAAGGAATCAAAATCCCAAATCGCAGTTATAGTGAAATTTTTACAGAAACAGTGGTGGGCAGAACACCGATTTTAAGGGGTCACACCACTGTAAAATTGTGTAAAAAATCGATTTATTTGTTTTGCTTAAAATATCCCTTGAAGAATATAAAATTAGAAGAAAAAACTTTTAAAAGCAAAAAAAAATTTTTTTATTGAAATCTGTATTTTGGTGAGTTAGTTAAAGGCTTCATGTAAACAACGCATCTGTCCCGAATGGTACATTCCACAGCCTTAGTTTAATGAGATTAAACTTTTTTTAAAAGAATCATAGATGTAGTTAAAATCGGTCGTAATATTATTAATATTAGGAATTGTATTTATTTGCTGAGAAAGCACGTGTTGTCAACAAAATTTTTGACCTCTAAAATCAATGTCGAAACTTTAAACGCCTTTTTTTTAAAACTTTGTTTTTCGAAACGGCACGCAGCATAAGTGAAATAATTTTTAGGCGATTAAATTCAAATTTTAATAATATGTTTGTTTCTACAATCCAAAGAGAACTACGTAGGGAATTTTTGATAACTTTATTATTAGTGTTTTTATATCAAAAAACTATAAAATTTTTTTGCTGGAAAATTTTTTTTCATCGTCATTTGCACAAAAATTCATATTTTTAAAATTCTCTATGTAGTTCTCTAGCTATACTTGTGAAGATTAATAAAAAAAATTTTTCATTCTTTCAGATTGCATTTTTATGGCGCCTGCTGCGGAGCATCTTAAAATTTTTGCGTCTTACGAAATTTTTTATATTTAAAAAAAAAAATTATTTTTAAATATAGGTATACTTTATAGAGTATATGTATTTTTTTTATTTTAAGACCATTCTTCATACCCAAGTTAAATTCACAAATACTATTAAATTTTACTAATTTACAGTGGTTTTACCCCTTAAGTGCTCCTATAAGCTCAAGATTGAACTGACTACACCTCTTTTCCTCAGACCACGTCCAGTGCCTTATGTGTTGAAAAGCCAAACCGAGGAAGAATTACAACGTCTCGAGAACAAACAAAGGGATAATCGAAAAAACTGACTACTCCCCATGGGGATCTCCGGTAGTTCAGTTGTCAAAAGGAATGGTAACCTGAGGTTATGTGCCGACTGCAAAGCCATGATAAATCGCCTAATATGTGGCGGTATTTATCCAATTTCTGGAGTAGAGAATATTTTTGCAAAAATGAGTGGCTTTAAGTATTTTTGCACGTAAGACTTGCATCAAGCATATCTACATATGCCAGTCGACGATTATACGGCAAAGCTGCAAGCAATAAGCACTCATGTGGGGAATTATAAAGTCAAACGACTTATGTTCGGCGTTAAGGTTGCACCCAATACGTTTTATACTTCACGATTTGCAAGCAGTATACCGTTTCCTCGACGATATCGTCATACCGTCATATCGTTTGGAGACGAAGTTGGATCAATTTGTTGAGCGGGACGATGCCATGTGTCCTGGGTTCGAAACCAGGTCTCCCCGAGACCAATTGCCTTTGCATCAAGCTCACTCACAAAGGCGGAGATGATTTATTGGCAAATTGACAAAGAAGCTACACCTGTTGTTTTGGGGTTTTCAATACTGCTACTGTAGTAATATAACTATCATAACCGACCATAAGCAGTTAGCCAGTATTTTACATCCGGACAAGGAGCTCCAGGCAACATCAGCAACTCGACTGTTACACTACGTCAACGAATCTTGGACGAACTCTCCATAGGTCATCATGCATCGAAAAAATAAATTAAGGCCCTCACTAGAAGCTATGTATGGTGGCGAGGAGTCGACAAGAACATCGAACATCGAGTCCGAAGGTGTCCGAACTGTGCAAAAGTTAAGGCTGATCCACCCAAGGCACTAGGTCACGCTTGGAAATATCCTCAAGAACCCTGGCTTAGAATGCATCTGGACTATGCGGTTCGTTTATGGAAACAAACATTTTGATCGTTATTCAAAATGGGTGGAAGCTACACCGAACAAATCCATTATTTCTGAAAATATTCTCACGTTTTGGACTACCTTTAACACTAGGTTCGGATAATGGACCACAATTTCGTTTCAAAGATTTGAAGTGCTTTTAAACCAGGGTCATGCATAAATGCTGAACACCATACCACCCAGCAACGAACGGCCAAGCTCAGCGATACCTCTACACTATTAAACAAGGCCATGATGCAGAAAAAGGGTGATCGACACTCCAAGCTTTGTCAACTATTAATGCAGTACGGTAAAGCTCCGAACGCTACAACAGTAACTAGTCTTGTAAAAAGTGGAAATTGGGAACCGTTTATTCCAGGAAAGGCAAACTCCACTACATAGTTCTGGTCGACAACGAAAAACATCATCACATCGATCAAATAAGATCTACAAGCTCTAATGCACCAAATGAAAAGCCACCTTTCTTCGGGATGCCAAAGGGATCTGATGAAAGCCACTAGGAGCCAAAACCAAAGGCCACAAAAGACACGACTACAAAACCTGCCTCTACTGACGATTTAGAGACTGAAAGAAAATCAAGCCAACTTATTCCTCGACCACGTAACAAACCATCAACACCACCCCAGATACAATCCAGTAAATTAAAGGAAAACCAGACGTCACCTAATTCATGTACTAAGGATCCTAATATCCTACATTTGCAAATTTTTTCCAAAATACACCCCGTGCAACAAAAAGAGCCGTAAGTTTAAAGTTAAATAACAACAATTTATTATGTAATTTTTCTGTATTTTACATTATTCACATATAACCCAATTAAAAAAGTATGTTTTATGCAATATGTAATTTGTCTTCAAAAAAAAAGAAATTTAGTTTTTCGTTCGGAATCAATAAATGCTTCATTTTGTTCAAATTTTTAATGCATTGGTATTTCATAAAAAATTAAAAATACAGTAAGCCAACAATATCTCTTTATTTTTATTAACCTTAAAAATTTTTTTTCAAAACTTAAAAGTTTTAAAATTGAGTTTAAAAAAAAATTAGTACTTTGTAGTACCGCCCTTTGCCTTAATAACGTCTGGAACCCTACGCATGTATGCAACTGTACATAGTGAATATTTTTAGCAGAAGAGTGCTATTGCACATCAACAACCGTTAAAACCAATTTGGACATCTTGGAGACTATTTAGCACGAATTGAGCCGGGAAGATATGAAAAAGCAAACCACGTGCGGCTCTTTTTGTTACCTTTTATGAGTTTCTGTTAATAACTCATAAAAGGTAACTTTAAGCGAAATCGGTGAGATTGCTGCAGAGTGAGTGTCCGACTCGTGTTCCTGATACTTTGGGGCACAACGCGCATCTTTTAGATCTATTTCTAACATCGCATCCAGAAAAATACTCGGTTTCGGTGACGTCTCCCTTGGGTAATTCGGACCATTGTCTAATCTCCGCCCAATTCTCCATTTCCTCTCTGACAACCACTAACCTAAACTCCACCAAAAGATTAGTGTGGCATTATAAAAATGCTGATTGGGCGGGACTTAATAAATATCTCAGAGAGCTGGATTGGTCTGATTGATTTTCTATGAAGGACATTAACAGAAGCACCGATTATATCTTGAACATCCTATGGTTTGGAATGCATCGCTTTATTCCTCATAGCTTCAAGAACATCAAACCAACTAACACCAATTGGTTCAATAATGACTGTTTCGCAGCCTTTAAAAAGAAGGAAGCAGCCTTCCAGGCATATAAATTGTGCCCTTCAGAGGAATTGAGACGTATCTAAGACGGGCTAAGTTCAATTTCGACCAGAGCATCAGACGGAAGGTATTTTCTACTCAAAAAGGTAGTAAGGGCTAGTAAAAACCGTAAAGAACAATTTCACCTGTTCGTCAACACCACCACTTATTTATAATGGGAATGTTTTTACTGACTCATTGGACAAGGCCAACCTGTTTGCTGCTAATTTTGCTGCTAACTCGTACTTGCCACCATCATCGCAGCCACTTCCATCTCCATTCCATCACAGTGCACTAGTAGGCAAGAGCAGCTACACTTTCGCACTCGGGAAGTTTTTAGAGTACTTTCGAAACTCGACGTGTCCAAAGCTACTTGGCCTGATGGTTTCTCGCCCCTTGTTTTAAAATGCTGCGCCTCTGCTTTGGCTAAACCTCTGCGCAAACTTTTTCACCTGTGATATTCAACAGGAATATTTCCAAGTGTATGGAAACTTGCTCATGTCCAGCCGATACTAAAAAAAGGCCGCTCAACCGGAGACTTACTAACGGCTCTAACGGAGCGTTGGAATCATTGTCTCCATAATTTCGGTGGGTCCGAAATCGTCGCTCTTGATATTTCAAAGGCTTTTGATAGAGTCTGGCATGCTGCCCCTTTAGCCAAACTTCAAACATTTGGTCTGCACCCTACCCTCGTTAAATGGATAGAGAGCTTTTTGTCAGGCCGTTCAATCCGTGTAGTAATTGACGGCGTTACATTTGCATCCTACGAAATAAATGCCGGTGTACCTCAGGGTTAAGTTCTTTCACCAACCATATTTCTTTTTATTAATGATCTCTTATCCCTTACTCTCAATCCTATTCATAGTTTTGCAGACGACAGCACCCTTGATTTCGCATACTCATTTGATTCTGTAATGAATTCACGAGAAAATGCTACAGAAGTCAATCGGGAACGCATGTTTAGATCATTAAACAACGACATTTCTATGGTCTTCACTTGGGGCAAAGCAAATCGTGTTACGTTTAATGCATCCAAAACTCAATGCTGTTTTATGTTCCTTAAAAAACGCCCAGTACACCCCCAACCCACTTCAGTCGACGGAGTGAATATACCTAATTCACCCTCCCTAAAGATCTTGGGTATTGAGATATCCAGCAATCTTAGCTGGACTGATCATATATTTGCAATCGCTAAAAGTGCGATGAAATATTTGGGTTTTCTACAGAGATGTAAGAAATATTTCACCCCACCCGACTTAGCGTTGATCTACAAGTCCCACATTCGACCTAGACTTGAATATAATTCCCATATTTGGGCAGGGGTAGGACACACCGCATTGTCCGCGTTAGACAAAGTTCAGCGTAAGGCTGTTAAACTTATTGGCGATTCCTCAATCTCTGAGGGCCTTGACTCTCTGGAGCATCGACGGAATGTCGGTTGTCTCTCACTTTTTTATCGCTATTTCCATGGCCATTGTTCTAACGAAATTGCTAGCCTGATTCCTTGTAGACTCATTACAACGCGCGAAACAAGATCTACAAGTCGCTCCCACCCCTATACTCTCCGGGTCAAATTTAGACATACCGTCAAATTTCGGGAATCTTTTCTTAGCAGAACAACACGAATGTGGAACAGTTTACCATCTTCTGTTTTTCCCTCGTCTTATGAGCCTGAAACTTTCAAACGGGGCGTACATCGACACCTCCTTCACTCAACCTCCTAACCCATTTCCCTCAACCTTAATTCCTTTCCTGCCAAGGCTGTGCTTTAGCATCATAGGGCATCCCCTGAGCTTTGGCATCATCATATATAAAAAAAAAGAAATTTTGTCGATGTAGCGTGGAATGACTCTATTTTATTGCGCTGTTCCTTAGACCGAACTATATTTAGAACAGCTGCAGAATTTCTCTATTAGAAAAGCAGATGATAATACAGAATTTATATTAAAGAATGATTATGCCCTTCTATCCCTTACGGAAAATTGTATTATAAGTCATATTACGGAATTAAAATTCACAGAAAAAAATTTAAGGATTGCTTAGAAATATTTGTTAATCGCAAGCTTCCTCGAAATAGTCATAAATTATCGAGATAAAAATGTCGCCATAAAAAAATCAATAAATATAAAATACGATACATCACTTACCACAACACAACGCTAGAGGGAACTCTTAGGAAATAGTAAATTACCCAAATTACGTGTGTATACTTTTCAGCAGAATAAAATAGCAGAGATCTTTTGAATTCTATTCGAAAATTCAGGACTTTAAAACAATTTCAAATAAACAATTTAGAAAGTTTCGAGAAAATTCCTTCACGTACACACTCAATTTAAAGTAATTCGGAATGGTTTCTTTGCAGATATCCAATTTTATCTTGACTCAGCAAAGTTTTGCGTGTTTCACCTGAATTCCCACAAACATTTCTCTTATCCAAAGTATTTTATGCAAGTAGGAGCGTATCAAGTAAACTTTTCTTTTTCATAAAATTGAATGTGTCGCGGTTGCCGAAGGATCACCTCACACAATTTTTATTTTTAGAGTGCATGTCGCCCCCTTTATCTGTAGATAAAATTATAAGACACCGTCTCGAGTGTTATGCTCTTCCTCAGGGAACATTGGTTAACATAAAGTTATATCTATGCTCAATGCAAAATATAAAAGATCTCTTAAACTCCTTCATTCTTCATTCTGGACTGTGCGGAGGAAGCATGTTGATTTGATACTTATATCTACATTCGTTTGGCTTTTCTATCTTTATATCTTGAACTTTCTTGAGTAGAGCTACAACGGAAATCCTAGTGGAATTTGATATTCAGGTAACTCTGATGTCGTTTTGGAAAATAAAGTGTCCTGGATGATTTCTACTTGGAGTCAGTGACATATTTCTTAAGCTATATTCGAGTTCTATTTGTATAAAACATTGGTGAAATGGAGGAACCATAAACGAAGCGTCAGTGTTCTGGGTCATGTCTCGTTGAATGCTCAACTTTCATCACCAGCACGTGTATTTGAAATTTTCGAGATCGTTTTATTGGTGGTAATAACATTACCGCTAAATGTGCTATGGTATTCAGCGGAATATAAGAGATAGTTAATGAGTCTTAAATCCTTTCATAGATTCCGTAAGCTGGATTCTCGTTCCAGCAGCAAACACTCGACTTCGTTTTATCAAATATTCCTGACATGTAAGAAAATTTACGCTATTTGCATCTTAAATTACTCCTTTGACGTCATTCACTCTATGGCCTTCTTCGAATTGACAGTGCTGGAGATGTTCTTATAATATATGAGTGCTTGCGCGATGAACTACAATGACTGTCGACAAAAAAATCCGGACTGCACGAAAAGTATTAGGAATACCAGCAGATAAGCAAAACATTCTATTTTCGTGGATTTTAATGCACACTTTCGTCTATTTTTATGTTCTGACCACTTCTTAACCGTCAAAAGTCCTTCCATCAGAGATATAATTAAAAATCCTTAATAGCTCCGTAATTGCGTTGTAGAAGTACATCAAATCACCCTGGAAATTTACAGACGTTTAATTGCCACCGACCATTTCATTAACTTGTTGCTTTCGCGTACAGGTAAACAATGCATAATGAATGAGCTTTACCTGGAACTGGACGTTCGGTCTTAGAGGTCGTAGCACGCAATCAATAAACATTTCCGCACTGAAGCAGAATATAACAGCACAGCAGGATTAGGTCATTTAAACTTGTCAACAAAGGAATGGCTTGGACAAGAAAATAATAAGATCATCGTTAAGATAGCTATTGCACAAGGCAAACAAGGCATGAGCACTCACCTGAGTGGGATGAAAGCTTTTCTGTATAAACACGCGAGTCGCGGCAATATATTTTTTTCATTATACGACGATATATAGTAAACGTAAACAACTGCCTTCATTTAAATTTGTCTTGTCTTCCTGCCGCATCCTCCTTAAATTTATGAGCAGCCATCGAAATCGAGGTTGCATTCTTTCTGTGCACTGTGATGTTAAAAACCGCTCCGACCCCCCCAAACGTAAAGTTAGTTGTAAAATAACTTCAGCAAGAACGCTTACGGCAGCTAAATGGGTTGGCAATTCAAGCTAACTTCGCACCATAATAGTCGTGTTTTGCTTCCACAGTCTTTGCGCTGCAAAAGCGATTTTATGATTTAATATTTCTCCCCCAGCGAAAATTGACTAACCCTGAGTTATTGCTTTGGAGCCGTATTCTTTCTTCCTCTTCACTTATCACACAGGTGGCTGTTACGTTTTGCGAAGAGCGCAAAAGACCTGGGGGAGTTCGTAGGTTTTTAATTTTATGCTTTGCCAAATGTGATTTGCATGGTGTTTCTGAGAATATCGTTTTGAGGGATACCTTTGTGCTCGTGAGTATTATGGCTCCTTTAGAAAACACTTCAGAATTGAAGAACTGGAAACCTTGTTCAGCTTTTTCTAATTCGAATAATTGAAATGTTTTATGGTTTCCTAGAAAATTGATAAATTAAATTGCAATCGTAAAAGGAAAATATGAAGTCTGAGACTGTCTGATTGAGGACAACCGTATTTCCGTAGAATATCCCCAACAACGTATTTAATTAAATTTAAGCAACGAATGCAGTACCTGCAATTCCTTTAATTTGGGAGTTTGTTTTAACAGGTTTAGACGCGGAGTTACTTAAATTAAAGCAACACATCTTTAGTTTCACTCAATAGCGACACTTTCAATTTTGTTTTTAACACCAGTCCTCTCGAGGTTGGTCTAAGTATATATAAAAAAATAAAAAATAAATAAATTAAATTAAATCGAATCAGTCAGGAAGGCATACTATACGGTCTCATAATCTCAGGTAAGATTACGTTTGAGGGGTGCTGCTGTAATCATCTTTCAGCCAGCTTTATTAGCTTTATTATATATTAAATGGGTCCATTGCACCCTATAGGTTCATGGAAATCTGACCTTCCTTATACCTCCGCTCGCATAACCATTTTGCTTTCGTAAGGAATCTCAGCACGGTTTTCAGCTCTACGACCTGCAGCTACGCAAGCCTTGAGAAGAATCCAGTGGTTTGCCTCTTTTTGACGACCGGGCAGGACACTCACAGAACACACGGCGTACTGACTCGATTTGCTCCAGATCCCTGCAGTTGGGACAGAAATCATTTGCTACTCCACCCAATCTTCTGGCATGGTAAAATGTCCCATTAAAACACCAACTAGAATCCTGGCGTCGGTGTTGCTGCAACTACGGAATACTTTTGTTCTCCTCTTGCAGTACAGTTGTCTGGCAGTGCGACATGTGTCCCGGTTTGTCCACGGATAATTAGGCATCGCTGATAATGTCTACTTTAAGGCTGCTGATCAGTATTATCGTATAGGTGATCGCGTCAGAGCTTCTTCGCCAATTCCTCCGCTCTCTCATTCCCTGCGATATTCCTGTGTCCAGCCAGGCACCCAGCATAGGGTCACCTTGTGACATCTGTTTGAGTAAAAGCGGGCTTTTTAACTTTTATAGTATATTTATTTTTGAAAACAGAATATTACACTTTCAAATATAATTCAGTTTAAAGCTTAAACTATAACTTTAAAATAAAAACAAGTTAACATAGATGTGTTGTGCTTGGAACTCTGAATCAATACTCCTGGATCTTTTTGCGGGAAACCGTTCCCCTTCGATCGTTGGATCTAACATATGAAGTTGGAGCTGAGCCCACTTTATGCATTTCTTTGCTTTAAGTAATGTCATGCAAATAGACACGTAAGCTTTATTGCAATTGAATTTGAGTTAATTTAATTCTTTTTGAGTTGTATAGAGTATGATCCCCTTTTCCTAATAATGAAAAAAATGTGGTCATAGGGTGGGGTTGGGATGGTAGTCTACCTTCATAACGCGTGCACCGATTTGGATGATTCCATTTTTTGCTGATTGAGTAGTTATCATGCCAAAAAAAAGTTTAATAATGAAAAAAATTGGCCTTAGGGTGTGCTGGGGATGATTCTTTTTCTCACGTATAGAGAATGTTCCCGACAGGACTGGCCTCTGAAACGCTATTCATTTGCAGAATGCATTATAGATATATTGCTAACGTTTTCTGCGAAATGTCACACAATAGGCTGACAAAAATCGTCTCAAACGCAGTAATTGAATATGAACTCAGCTGGTATAAAGAACTGCGGGTAACAGCAGATATCCCCGATCTTACATTGAGCGTGGCTTCTTTCAGTAAGGACCTTGACAAAATTTGAATAAAATGAAGGTCAAACTATTATCAAGAGCAGGCTGAATTAAATTACGCGCATGGTGTAAATACAAACTACTTTAGAGACGAAAACAACTTGAATATGATTAGATTTATGTTTATGTGCAGAGGCCTCTTATGGCTTAATTCAAATACTTTTAGGACATAGCGTTCATCCAAGTGTCTTATCTGTAATTTAAAGCAAGGTAAAAGGTAGCCGCCCACCATATTCGCATAATTGCTCCAAATTGTATTGCGATGAAATTCTCAGCAATTCCAATTCACTGCATCAGTGGATTCTGTGTTCAGTAATACTCGAGGTGTGACTGGCGATGCAGGACAACTTACAGTCCTTGGAAATAATTCCCCACCCTACACAATTAAACTAGAGAGCCTATCACAGTGGTGATAAACACTTTTATTTTAAATCGACATCCGCAGAAAACAATCAGCACACTCACTTTACGTCGGCTGCGCGACCTCTTCGAAGGAGTAAATCTTGCGGATGACAAGATGTTAACAGATGGCGCGCACAGCTGAGGGTTGAGTTGGGAGTAATGGGGATGATAACTAATAAAGTTAACTATAGCTATTCGTCTAAATGCAGGTTTTTGGGTGTTAAGCAACTCTTTCACAAATATTACACTTCCCGACATTATGCAACTTGATAAACAGGGTCGCGTGAACGGCCACATGTTAATCTGCCTGTCTTTATCGGCATGATTTGGGTGTGTATCTTGATAGACAACTTAAATTCATCCCCCACATTAATAATATCGTTGCCAGGGCCAGCTCTATGCTGGGTTTTATCCTCCGTTGGTCCAGGGAATTTCCTAGCCCTCACATAAGACTCCATCTTTATACATCCCTTGTTAGACCACTGCTGGAGTATGCTAGTCCGATTTGGTCTCCGTTTTATGGATCTCACACTAAACGTATTGAATCTGTGCAGCGTAGATTTGTGAGATCGGCCCTTCGTGCTTTGCCGTGGAGTGACCCTCTTATTCTACCTCCATATGGTGATCGGTTGGGACTGCTACAACTTGCTACTCTCGAGAAGCGTCGCTGGGTTGCTGATATAATTTTTCTACACCAGCTTCTGCAGGGAAAGATTGATAGTGCGAAACTTTCTTCCAAAATATCACCTAGAGAACTGTCCTAGTCCCTTCGAAACCGTTCGAGCTTTCAGATAGCTTTCTCGCGCACTAGTTACGGTATGTTCGAGCCTGTTAATCACATGTGTAGGTTTGCTAATGGTGTTGGTGAGGTTTTCAGCACTAACGTGGACAAGTTAACATTAAAGAGGAGCCTTTACAACTTATAACCATCCTGTTGTACTCACTTGTCTTTTTCTTTTTGTAAGGCGTACATTTTCCTTCCTTGTATGTTTTGTATTGACTTGGCTTAAGCTGCCTGTGCATCCCTGATTGTTGTGTTTGGGTGTATTTTGGCTTTTTTTTACCAATGATTTTATGCATGTGGTGTGGGAGCCTCATCCACCTTTATATTTTGTGTATCTTGGTGGGTAGGTCAATTGATTCCTGGCTTCTGCCTGTGAAGTGCGCCTTCTGAGTTTGAAGGGTTAATTCAATAAAAAAAAATCCAAACATTGTTTTTGCTGAGGCCAAGAAAAAGGTGAATTGTTTCATTAGCTTTGTTCATACACTTGGTATATCAACAATTCACCTGTACTGCATACGGATCGAAAATGGGCAACAGACCACTGACTCACACTTAATAGCCAGTTTTTTTAAGGCCGAGGCTCCAATTCCTGGCAGAGAACACCAACATATTCAACTGTACCTGGTAGATTTTAGCGTCGACGCAGAAGGGTAACATAATTTTTCACTGTTGACGATAGGCGCAGCTTTCTTTGGATAATCATCCATGGAGCTTCTTTTCACTTTCGAATTACTACAAATGCTGCGGGAGAGGTGAATCTTCCGTTGAGAAAGTAGAACTAAGAGGGTGATGGGTGCAGTTTACAGACTTTATCGCTAGAGTTTACGTGGTCAAAATTCTCGTGCGCCCATCTTAAATACTTGATGTTGAGTGTTCCTGGGGAGTTGAAAAGTGGCAACGAACCCTGCGGTGATTTCGTTGGTACTACGCCTCTCCCTGGTAGTTCTGCTAACTGTAAATTATGGGCTTTTGGGGTTTAAATTACGGTACGAATATGATAAAAATAATTTGGTGAAATTATGATACGAATGGCTTCAATCAATTTGAAATACACTTCGGGTTTAACAAAAAAACATTCGTTATTAAGAATATATACTTTAAACATAGCAATTGCGTAATTATGCCTCAAAATTTCCTGAAAATTATTTACCACCTAGATATCTATATGTTTATGTATTTCACTTTTACATAAGAATACCTTCATTAATTTCATAATCTTCTAAATCCTTTTCTTTTCTTTTTAAATCGTGCAAATATTTCGTATTCATTAAATTTAACATTCTTTTACTAGGTTTAAAAAAATTACACACTGTATTTGATTTGATTTGCTTTTCAGTAAGCAATATGGCCTGAATCGTATCTGTTTTTAGTAAATTTCTACTTTTATTTTTAGCTAAATAAATTTTGAAAAAGCAAAAAGGGTTTGAATTAGGATAAACGGAACAATTAAACACAAAGTCAGTTAACTCTCTATATTCCCGAGGCAATATTTTAAGTACGCTTTAAGGGGGTCCTCTACTCTCGAGGCCTGAAATTGAGCGGTTTTTTGGGGAATAAATTGCGATGGATCTACTAAATACATTTTAATTTTTTTTTATTTCGAAGATACATGTTTTGACTTTTCAATTTTATTTTTGAAGATGAAAAAAAAAATAACTCTCGCGACCTTGAAACGTCATCGATGACATTGATGTTGAAACTGCATGGGTCCCGCTTAAGCAAAGCTGTGGCCAATTGGGTAATTGTAATCTGAAAATTTATGTTCTTTATAATCATAGTTACGTTGGCTATGTTTTCCCAAGACAGATTTTTTTATTTTGCGTCATTTTTTGACCTATTAGAAGCAAAAAATGGAACACAATAAAATTTTGCAAATCGTACTCGGGAAAACATAGCGGTATGTTTTCTGAACAATTGAAAAAAAAATTATTGAAATCGGACCAATACTTTTATGAGAAGTCTTACTCGGCAGCTAAAAAACACTACTTTCGGGAAAACGGGTTTAATGATAAATTACGGTGTTTAACTTGATTATAGTAACTTACGAGTTAATCTGCTATACCGGGGCCGTAGAGTTCTCCTTCCTCATCACGTAAGTGTTCTTGGTTGTCCACATTCTTCTCAAGAACGGACCGGTAAATTCTTTAGACAATGATTTTTAACTGGAAAAGCGCCGTCGTGGCGCGCCGCGCTTAGTTTCTCGTAAACGGCCGGAGACAAGTACCTTTCTGTTCCCAGAAACATGCAAAGGAATGTGATTTTCACGAAATCCTTTCTGTGGCGTATTCTCAAATACATATAGATTGAAATTAAAAAAAAATAAAAATCGATTTTTTTAAACCGCGAGAGTAGAGGACCCCCTTAAGTTATCTGTGTCGAGCACTTAAATATAACTTGCACGTACTAGGCACGTACTTTGCGGAAAAATTAGATACCCAGGTGCGTACGATAACTGAAGAAATACTATTATTATTCGTTAGTGTTCCTTAGATGTTTCTGCTTGTTAATTCACAAAAAAAAAGATATACAGGCGAGTACAAAACCTTAAAGAGTACTGAGCGATACCTAACATATAACTAAATTTGCCTAACGGATTTTCGTGTGGCCCCGATGGTACTCCTTCGTCTTTCTTGAAAAAATGCTGTTCTTCGATTTCTCATGTTCTTTGTTATCTGTTTAACCTGTCTCTATGCTGCGGCCGTTTCCCCTCGTATTGGAAGGATTCTGCGATAATCCTCCTTCACAAGAAGACCGACCAGTTTGACATCTCCAATTCTAGACCCACTGCTAACTTGTGCCATTTTGCGAAGATTTTTGAGGCCTTAGTCAGTGACGTGCTTCGCTTTCACTACAGACCCTTTATTGGCTCTTTTCAGCTTGGCTTCATCAAAGGTAAGTCTACCTGCGTCTCCTGCGCTAATTTTTGTGCCCTCTTAAGTTCCGAGATCCGCATTTTCCGCGACTGGTGGATTTAGGGGTAGTTCTTAATTCTCTCCTTTCCTTCGAGAACCATGTAGATTTCGTAGTGAGCAGGGCCAATTCCGTACTCCGCTTCGTTAAGCGGTGGTCTAAGGAGCTCGACGATCCTTACTTAACTAGGCTCCTCTATTGGCCCTTTGTCAGATCCCTCCTGGAATATGCTTGCGTGGTATGGGGCCCTTACTCTGCTGGCCACATCAACCGTATCGAGGCCATCCAGCGCAGATTCCTTAAGTTCGCTTTTCCATGGCGTGATCCTTTTTCCCCCCTATCATGTTAAACTCGAATTGATCTCGCTCGACTCTCTCGAAATGAGGCGCAGGGTTTTTCAAATTAATTTTTTGTATGATCTTTTGCAGGGAACGATCAACTACCCCGAACTTCTCAATGATGTTGGTATTTGCGTCCCGGCCCGTTCCTTGAGGAGCTCCGACTTTTGCCATCTTCCATTCCGCCGAACACTTTACGGAATGCATGAGCCGATTGGGTCGATGTCACGCCCCCTTAATCAATGCTCCGCCTGCATCGAACTAGGTTGTTCTAGGCAGCAGTTAAAATACCAATTAAGGCTTTTTCTAAATAATATTTAGTTCTAGTTGTTGCCTTAATATTTTGTAATTTTTATTGTAATATCCAGCTTAGGCGAACTTGTTTATAAATAAATAAATAAGTTAGTTATCTCTAAGCATTCTTTAGATATTCCTTGTCGTAAATTTAAACAAGAAATTATACTCTGCCGCGTAGATAGCTTAACGAATATTAAGCGATACCTAGGAGGGTACTAAAAGAGCACAAGAAGAGTACTGAAAGAACATGAAGAAAGGAAGACTAAAAGAGTAGCCAAAGAACACGAGAAGTGTACCAATGGAACACTAGAAGAGGTCTAAAAGGACAGAGGAGCGTACTGAAAGAACACTTAAAAAGTTCTGAAGGATCACCCGCACAAATTCTGAAAATTCACTGCAGTAAATTGGACTTTGCGTTAGCCGTTTCGACAAAGTCGACTTAACTGCACATGCATGCTATATTCACTGCGCTAACTTCATTTTGACTGCGTGACAGTTGATCTGACAGATTCCTAAAACGAATTTTAAAGAGATTTGAAATTAATTTCGTAGTGTGTAAAAGTTGTATTTTTAAACTAAATTATGGATGATATTCAATATGTAATTGTTGTATGTGCTGTCTACTTAGCATACATGAAAATAATGCGACGAAAGTTGCGTGGATTTTTTAACACTATTTATAAAGTGTTTAAGGATAAAGATGGCGAAAGATTCAGGAAGGTCGTAAGAATGGGCTCAAAACAATTTGATTTGCTGCTAAATTTTCTAAAAGAAAGACTCCACAAAACGTCAAATACAAACTATATGTTTACATTCGTCAACATTGGTGCTTTCGGAAGTCAAAGCGATGATGGCGTATTTGCGGCTTCAACTTTTGGAAGAAAAATTGCAGAAGAGTCAATGAACTTGGCATCACCAAGACAGCTTCCAAATAGCGATATATGTTTACCGAATTTTTTTGTTGCCGATACAGCATTTCCTTTAAAAGTAAATTTGATGCGTACCTAAGCGGGGATACTCTAGCCGCCAAGAAAGAGCAATTACAATAAGAAACTTTCTCGAGCTCGTTGCAGAATTGAAAATAGTTTTGGAATTCTTTCTGCGAGATGGCGGATTCTTTTAAATACAATTTACTGCAATCCGGAAAATGTGGACAAAATTATAAAATCCACTATAGTGCTACACAATTTTACTAAATTCCACGACGGCTCATATTGCCCCCAGAACTATGTGGATCAGTACAATGGGGACGTTGTCATTGAAGGACTTTGGAGACAGGAAGTGAGATCTTTGGAAAATATTCGCAGGTTCCAAACATCGAACTCTACAAGAAGAGCTTTTTCGGTGAGAGACGTTTTAGCGGAATACTTGATTAATAGGCACAATTAAATAAAGATAGAAATAAGTATATAAAATGTATGTTTTATTAAATTCAATTGTACATTAATGTTGAGTTTTTCTTAATTTACTTTTCAAAAGATTAATTACTTTCGCACCAAGTTTCGAAGTCAACATTTGCAGTTTCCACTTGCTTAGCAATGCTTTGGAAGAACAATTGTATCGGCGTTAGTTGTTCCCTCGTACCAGTCCACTTTTATATTTTCGTCCCAACGCAGAAGCTGAATTTAAGTTTGTTAACGGCGATGACGAACTGGAAGTTAAATCGTCTATTGGATTGCAACAAGATCTTCTTTGATTCCGTGCAGTTTCAGGTGTTTTAATTGGCGTTGAGCTCTCCGGCATTAAATCTAAGTCCAGCGTTTCTTCAATTATGAAGTCCTCCCAATCTTTTTCCGCAGTTTGGCGATCGGAAACATTACCTAATTCGTCGCTAAAATTTGACTCCGTTCTGAAATAAATACAGTTAAGAGGCTACATATAGCTGAAATGTATTTTAACAAACCTTCTTTGGTAGGAGAAGTCGGAGAGGCATCATAATGCTTCCAATATATGTTGTCAACCGCTTTGCTTCCTGAAGGTAATTGTGTCCTTTTACGTTCCCTATTAAACCTATCACGAAGGCTTCGCCACCTTGTCTTTACTTTATCAACTAAAAACAAAATTATTTAGTAAAACAACTGAAATCATTTTACACAGAATTCATCTAAATTACCAGGATAATTTAATTCTTCGGAAATTTCCTTCCACTTTTTTTCCTTTAATATTTTATTTCTATATCGCCCGTCCGCATTGTCATATAAACAATTATCCTCACGCATAATATTTATCAATTTTCCCTCCATTTTAATCAATTTTCGTTCCACGATAAATAAACCCAACCAAAACAAATGCCAATTGAAAAATGACAGAACCAAATATCTTGTTTTTCTCATTTTTCCTATAGTGCATTCAAAGTTATTTGGTTGTCAGTATTGTAAAATTTGCGTCAAAATTAAAATTGTCGAATTGAATGTGTCAAGGCCCGCTCTCACGACGGGTGGTAAACAGAACACCTGGAGATACCGAAAACTTCGCCTCGTCTAAATCGTTTTTAAATTATTTAACTGAATTCTTTAGGGCAAAGTCTCGAATATGTGATTTTGAATGTTGCCATTGGTCGTCAATTGTTTGAAGTAAGTTTTCATAATTAATTAATCTTCACGCATTTTTCATTGTAATTATTGCTACAAATTGATTCTAAAAATCTATGACATATTTGGGGCTATCTTACCATTTAAGTTAATTAAACTCTTGGCTGCTCTGTCAACAATATAAAAGGGTTCTAGTGGCTTAAATTTTTCAGAATTGTTTGGATCAATATCCGTCAACGATGCGTTTTGAATGTATTCAGAAATTATCTATGTTGGCATTATATCCTGATGCATCTCCATTATAAATTTATATAAAACAGGTGAAATAACTTAATCGGATTGGAAAAATTCATTAACATTTATATTTAACTCCAAAACAAGAAATATCATTTTATTTATTCTTTTCGGTATATTCCGAAATAAAAAATAGTGTTAAAGCACTTCCCTGCTCAAAGTACCTTTGTACTACGGCTAGCATAGATAACCAGTGTGTATGACCATATTTTAGGATTTAATGTAGTTGGTCTTCGCAGCATGGTTCGAAACTTGGTCTTCTTGAGAAATTTTAATCAATTAAAAAATCCTTAGTCACTTCCGGCCAAATCCATGCTAACGCATAATAGGGTTGTCACCTGAGCTTTCCCTACATATATCATAAAAGAAATGCATGTTGCCTCTTACAGCTATGATTAAAATAATAGTAAATTTGGCGTATAACATCATCAACAGCTCGTGGCAGTTCTTTAAATGCATCACGAATATGTATATAGGGTGTAATGACTAGCACACAAATTTTTAAACAAAATGGGCTAGATATTTAAAGTTATTCAAAATAGAGAGTTTCTGACTCTTTAATTTTACCTAGAAAATCCTGCGTTGGGTGATTTTTAATGGATTTGCTGAGGCAGTTAAATAAAGACAGCGGAATATGAAGCTGAAACTATTATCCACGCTCACAACAATAATACTCGAGTTGGATTTAATGGTCTCACTTAAACATCGACCAATAAAAAAACCATAGTTTACGTTTATTCTGCCCAATAACATCGTCAATCGTAGTCGGATCTCAAATCGATGAATCGTAATCAAATCAGATATAAAATCGGTGCAGTAGGCGTATCTCGAACAATTGTACTAGCTAGGAAGGAATTGTGCCTATGTTTGCCTCTAGCAGCTATAGTATAAAAGGAACAGACAAGCAAACCTTGAAGAAAATTTATGAATCTAACCAGAACCTTTATTGATGATTCATTTTTATTTCATTGATTTATTGAACCTATATAGATGCTAAGAAGTCCTTCTAGCCTCAAAATTGTTGACTGCTGGGGCAGATCATCCCCTTTAGTAAGCAACCGACAATTTGAATTTTAACATAACTTTAACCGTGCGTGATGATTGATTCTTTGATTATTATTTTGGATAAACTTCTTACTAAATTATATACGAATGCTATTAGTTTTTAAAGGCAATCCTGAAAATTGCCACATACGTAATTAGCTCAAGAAGTAAACTACTTCTATTTTTGAAAACGACATAATCTTCTGGAAATGAAGTCACCAAATTATCCCAACTAGTGAACGACACAATGAATCATAGAAAGTTATTTAGAGTCAATAACGAACTATACAAAATTCTTCTGCATATTTATAGATCCTTTCATAAACATAAAACCGCCAAAAAGTCCTAGCAACTACAGTTTTCCATTCTGAATGATTTGCGTGGGAATGAATTGATTGCTTTCCCAGCACAAGAATGAGCTCAAAAGTTGGCAAAAGTTAAATATCTTTAGCATCATAAGAAAATAAAAATAAAAGCAGCCAAAGCGTTTCCCCACTGGCCCCGATCTTTTAACAACTTGTGCGGGGGATACTACTCTATGACCACTATAAAACTACTCCGGAGTTTCGTAGACATACAGCAAGGACTTTTCGATAGAAGTTCGGTGGGTGGACGTGTGTGGATGCCGCACTATTATAGAAGCACCGAATGACTCAAGACAGTATAATGGGAAAGAGTACAGAACGTCGCGACGCCTCCAGGACAAGATATCCTTGGTCACACTTAGTCAATGAATTTACTCAGCAAAAAGCTTTAGTGTAGTCATCGCATATTTGTGTTGGTTGATTTCTCGGTTTTACGAGAACACTGATTTCATTAGAAATACAATTTTAGGCTGTTATATCCGTGGAATTTGTCCAAAGCATTCAAATGGACGGAATTGTAACAAGGGAAACGATTTCACGCGTACATTAACGCACAAAAAAGATATCTTGGGCAAAATAGATCCTTTTCCCCCAGCATAAATGTTACGTGCGTGGGCGTTTGAATTCATGTCATGTCTTTATTATTAGGATGAGAAAATAAAATTGAAACATAGCAACTTAAAATTTAAATCGACAAGATTGAATTCCAGTTTAATTTCGGAACGGGGAGTTTAAAAGGGGAACTGGTAAATCGAAAACTTCACTACGAAGAATAATTTTTTCTTGTAGTTAACATTAAGGAAGGTCAAAAATGTCAGATTAGCTGGATGGATGGTTTTGTGGCGATTATAGGAAAATGTCACATACATAAGAAAGGAATCGTACACTTGAATTTACAACAATCGAAAAGTTAGCCTGTGAAAAGGAGTAATAGTGACTTATAGCAGATATTTGTTAATTTAAAACAATCTGGCTACAGTGGTGGAAATAAGTATACACGCACGATAAAGATTCACAATTAAAGTTATTTGTTGAGCAAATTAACTTTGGTAAACTTCTTTTACTGTGACGTATGACGTTTGCAGTTGTATATCGTTCTCGTCTGGGACGTTTTTGGCTTTGCGTTAATTACTGGAAAAGTATGAATTAGAGCCTAGAGGGGTATAGAGTCATGAGGGGTATAACTTTCACGTTATCCAAAGCGGTACTCAAAAATGCAGTAAAACTTTAAAAAGATAAATCGTCCTCGAAAACATTTTATCCGATAAATGTCGAAAAATTGCGTTCAATTGTTTTTTTTTGTCTCAATTTTTTGCAGTGTTTTTATAGAGTAGACATATGGAGATGCACTAACCCTATGGTTGGAGTAACACCTTGTGAAAATTTTGTCACTATCGATTGACACTATTTGTTTTTCAATCAAGCAAGCTCCGTATCGCAATGCTTTGTCTTCGAATTTTTAACCGACTTCCCAAAAACAAAGAGTTTCTAAGTTCGACACGTATTTTCATTTTTTGTTGTATGAGCGAGTATAATTTTGTAACGCGTGGACCGATTTTGATGAATTGTTTTTGTTAGGTAGAGTATGTTCACCGCTTGCTACCATGCCTAAAAAGTGTTTGGAGGGGTGGGGGTAAAATCTAACTTCGTAACGCGTGGACCGATTTGGATGATTCTTTTGTTATTCTATAGAGTATGAGCCCTCATTGTGAATAATCAAAAAATATGTTACTAGAATGGGGTGGGAAGAGGAAGGGGTAGTCTTAATTCGAAACGCGTGGACAGAGTTAGATGATTCTTTTTCTGATGTATAGATTGTGTTCCCCCATTGGTGCCGCGACACAATTTTAAACGGTGGAGTTGTAGTAGAGAAGGGGTTGGATGTCAACTTGTTAACGCATACACCGCTTTGGATGATTCTTTTTATGTTATTTAGAGTATAATCCTCCATTGCTAATATGATTATGAATTTTCCACTAGGATGGTGGTGGGGGGAGGGGTAGGTTAAGTTTATAACGTAAGAACACATTTGGATGATTCGATGACGATAAAAATGTATTAGGTGGGGTGGTGTGCGAAGGGGGCGTTACCCAATCTCTTAATTCACACACCAATTTGAAAGACTCTGTTTTTTGTATACAGTATGATCCCCCTTATTGCTACTATATGGAAAAATGTTGGATTAGGGTTGGGAAGGGGGGGGGGATAACCTAACTTTGTAACGCGTGAACTGATTTAGATGATTCTGATTGCAAAGAGTATCTATTTGTATTCTGACAAAAATTGTGGCTTGTGGTGAGAGTTGGGGGATATGCGACGCATAGACTGATTTTGATTTTGTTGTACAGAATACGTTTAAAAATTGATAAAAAATTACAATTTTATATCTAAAGTGACTACGATGATTCTCTGACTACGATAATTATATCTTGCAGTTTAGAGTACGGCGGCGCCCTAGGGACTTGTTAAGAATTTTCTAAGGTAAGGGTATGAAAGGGTGACCGTCAGGCCGGTGCGCACGGGGGGTTACCCCCCCCCCCCCCCTCCCCAAGGAACTTCTTTATTAGAAAAAATTTGACTGAAATACTTAAAAAATAACCTAAAATGTATATGAAATTGGATAACCCCCCCCCCCCCCCCCCCAGGAGCAAATCCTGGGCACGGGCCTGGTGACCGTGACTGATTTCGCAATATGTTGCCGGATTTGGATAATTTTGCTTTCATTCTTTAGAGTGCACCACCTCTGCAACTGTTGAAATTGCTTTGTTGGTATGAGCTGCATGTTTCGAGTCGTATATACCATGGCACTAAAAAGTGAAAAATAAAATAATTTAAAAAAAAAGTTGAACCGACTTCATAAAAAATGCTAAAAAGCATAAAATAATTTTTAATTTTATATCTATTACGACATTTTGAAGTCAATGCGAATTAAACAAATAAAACAATTACGCAACCCCAATCGACGATACTATATAAAACTACCTGTACGTTTCAGCACATGGAATCATAGGGAAGAACGATTAAGTACTTTTGTTGTAGTTGTTTGAATAAACAATAAGATTTTAATGAGGGGTAGTTTATACGGTAACCACAACTACTTTATTAAAAATTGCAGTTATAATAGTTTCCCTATTTAATAGGTGCATTACTATTTTAATATTTAACTATTTTTGTTTTCCAATGATAAAACATTTTTTTAAATTCAAGGGAGCACTAACAAGAAGGCTGCAATGAGCTGGTTGGCGCATGGTTATGGAAGACCTAATGAAGTGACGAGGCGAAACATACAAATCAGAAAAAGAGCCGAATTTCACAAGGTTGCAAATTTGGAGAGGGTGCATAGGGGCGGGAAGTTGCAACAGGTAGAAAGTTACGTCCTCTGAAAGGCAAGCAAGAGACGGAGAAGAGGGGACAAGTGGCAATTTCCTACAAAATATCAAACTGCTACTTATATATGTATATATAAGTGGCGTTCAAAAAACTGAAGTGCTACGTTGGAAATACTTTATAACTTGATGTACAGGGTGTCCAATTTATTCGAATACAAAAAGAAGAAATGCCAATTATAGACGTGTAACTCCCTTGAAAAAGGACTAATGTTAGCAAAAAAAAGCAAAAGGAGGAATAATAAATAAATATTTGTTGTAAATGAATCACTAAATATTTGACATTTAATTAAACTAACAATTTTTGAAAAATATTAATTACTTGTTTTTTATTTCTCAATTTGTTTTTGTATTCGAATATATTGGACACCGTGTAAAGTGTGCATGTTTTTTCTACATTTGGCAAATAATATTGTGTAATATTGTGTAGATCCAGACCTCTATTGAGCCACTTTTCCTCCCTTGCATAATTATTTTCCCGATGATTGACTGGATCTATCTAGCCTTTTATCCATATCCATATTTCCTTGGTTATTGCAAACATTTTTTGTAGGACACTGCGTTAAGCTCTTTAGCTTCTATCGACTGTTTTCCCAGCAGTATAAATCCCTTTCTTGATTAGGTGAGATAAAAGTCTCCCCTGCGAACAGCCTCTCCTGAATCTTTTACGAATTTTTGACTCACCTCCCTCTTAACCACTACATATTGCCAATCCACTTACAGATAAGTGGATTTACGCAACCCCTTATGAAATTGGTTTCCAATTTTCGGACGTGTACTTTATCGAAGGCTTCTTCAATTCATTATGAATTCTCCGGTGGAAACTTCTTCTTTTGCTACGCGGACAACTTTATGTAGCACTGTTTCTGTAGACAAACCAAACCGTTACGCTGGTTCTTATTTAACGAGTATACTTTCAGCGCTGTCTCCGCGGTGCGGTAAACAATGAACCTTTCCATGATTTTAAATGGGAAAAATATAATGCTCACCGGTCTAAAAAATTTTGCCTCAGTATAGTCTTTCTTTCTTTCGTTAGGAAAATTTCGAAACAGTTGATGTATATTCATCTAAGGCTTGGTGTCAAAATTTCATTGTAATAAGGCAGGAAATATACTATCTCCACTCTTTTTGGCTGTGTACATATTTAACGTTTAAAAAGTTCATGTAAAATGGCCGCAAACGAACAATAAGTTAATCGTACGAAAATTCCGGTTCTCAACTGTAATCGTGTTTCAACTGACAGATAAATTAATTTTTAGGACCCAGTATTATAACGTTTCCTGAACCGTGACAATGAGCCCGGACTCAAAGAATTTTTCGAGTGTAGAATTCAAAAGATTTAAAATTAAACAAATTAATAATAATAGTTCATTTTAGTTTTGTAAAAAACCCAAATAACAAATATCCACAGTTTGAAATTGGAACCCCAGCACCTTGCGGCACGCTTTACCGTCTTCACCACTAAGCTAATCTTCACTTTAAGTACCTAATTCACATCCGAAGAGATTGAAAATTCATAATATTTATGTGTAAATTCACTATACAGGGTGTTTCTTAAGTCGTGTGCAATAATAAAACAACTGATAGATCTAGGCCAGTGGTTCCCATGAACCCCATGAAATACCTCTACATAAGGGATCATTCAAGTATTACGCAACGCAGTTTTTGAAGATTTTTGACCCCGCCCCCCTTGTAACGCGCCGTACCGTTTCGCGCCCCCACTCCTTAAACGTTACATAACAAATAATTAATTAATTATTAATTTGTTTGACGCGACTGTTTTCGTATGTAAAAAAAATATGTGTAGTGTAGGTATACCATTTAAAAATGTTACCTAACGCGTTGTTTGTCCCCCTCATAACGCACCGTAACGCTTCACAAGACCCCCTCTCCATAACAGCATTACGTAATACTTGAACGGCCCCTAACTGCTTAATAGAAAAATTACAAATTTCACTTTGACGTCTTGAATGGTAAATGGTGACGTAAATATAAAATATAAATAAAATATTTTCATATTTAAAGTAGTATTTATTGAAACTGTTACTTTCGTTTTAAAATACAAAAACATATTGTTATTTTTTCAATGGGATGGGTAAACCTGCTGGGATGATATGAGATTATTTATGTTCGGCTCAATGTTTGCGAGTAACACTCGTAAGTCTAATTTCCACTAAGCACTAACTTCCAGTTGTTTTTGTAATGAGGCTCATAACTGCACTAAATCCACGTTCTACTAAATAGGAAGGCGGGAAAGCAATCAACAGCTTCTGTACACGCATTATGCAGGATATAAAATTGGTATCTGTTTTTGTAAATAGAATTTGTGGTATCCTTGTTCAAACATTGCTTTTAGCTCCTCATTTGTGGATAATTCAATAAGTTGCTCCTGTATTAGTTTGGATTCATCTGAGTTTGTGGGTCTACTTCCAAAAAGGTCCAACACCCAATCGGGGATAACCAAGTGAAGAATGTTTTAAAATCTTTGGCAGAGGTCAGAATGAAGAGCCGTTAAGTATTGACAATAAGCAAGCAAATCTTCATCGCGTTTTTGCAATTTTGAAAGATTTGGAAACTGAGAGCTTTATCCTCTTTCCAAGTTTTGTTTGTATAGAAAAAGTTTTGCAACAAACGCAGATACTATACTTTTAGTTTTAATTAAATTTAATTGATCACCTTTTAGCTTCAAATTGGTTTCGTTAAATTAGTTACGAAGTAATATACATATATTCTTTGGCATGACCCTTTTATAGTGCCATATTTTAGACAAGTTATTGCATGTAGCAGCGAGATTCCGTTCCTGTTTAAACCTGCATAGATATATAGATGCACTATATATCCGCGGTCGGCCCAACAACCACCGTGCGATGCTTGTCATTACATGTATTTTATATATCTTATCTATACTTATATTTTACTCAGGCCGTAAAAATGGCTACCAATTTATTTATTGCTATTTATTTTAACTTTCATGATAATGAAAATGGGTCACAATTATTTTACTTTATATTAAACCTTTCCCGTCATTTCAGAGCTTTCCTTTCACAGTAGTATAACCATAATCCTCTATTCTCATATCCCACAATTAACGTCTTTGTTGCACTTTCAAAATCCACCTGCATCCGCTTGCACGAATAAAGACTGGGCACTACCTACCTTTTCTTTAAGCGTTTCGTCGTATTTTCGAACCCTCATAACTTCGGTCTGGATAATACCAGAGTGCCCAAATTCTTAGAATAAGATATAGTTACCAGACTTATGAAACACACATTTGTCCAGCTTTAATACTTTAGATTTTATTAATACCTGAAATACGTCGATTTCGCCACTCATGATCATCAAAACCTTCTTCATCAAAACTTCTTGGGTACTTCCTGAAGTCTTAGAAAGCTGAAATTTGGTATGCTGGCTAGGATTAGCACACAAACAACGAAAATATTAACAAATCTGTAACTTTTATCCTTCACCCCCCATAAAGGGGGTACAGGTCTGTATATAATATTTCTTATTAGTAGGTACTTCCAAAAGTTCTAAAAGCTGAAATTTGATATCCACACTAAGATAAGCACACAAACAATGAGAAAATTAAGAAATATGAAGCTTTCATCCTTCAACCCATTTCAGTCGAAGGAGTGAATATACCCAATTCACCCTGCCTAAACATCTTGGGCATTGAAATATCCAGCAATCTTAGATCATATATTTGCAATCGCTAAAAGTGCTATGAAATCTTTGGGTTTTCTACAGAGATGTAAGAAATATTTCATCCCACCTGACTTTGCGCTGATCTACAAGTCCCACATTAGGCCTAGACTTGAAAATAATTCCCATATTTGGGCAGGGGCAGGACACACCGCATTGTCTGCGTTAGACAAATTCCAGCGTAAGCCTATTAAACTTATTGGCGATTCCTCAATCTCTGATGGCCTTGACTCTCTGGAACATCGATCGAATGTCGGTAGTCTCTCACTCTTCTATCGCTATTTCCATGGCCATTGTTCTAACGAAATTGCTAGCCTGATTCCTTGTAGACCAATGACAACGCGCGATACAAGATCTACAGGTCGCTCCCACCCCTACACTCTCCAGGTCAAATTTGGACGTACCGTCAAATTTCGGGAATCTTTTCTAAGCAGAACAACACGAATCTGGAACAGTTTACCATCTTCTGTTTTTCCCTCGTCACCTCCTTCACTCAACCTCGTAACCCATTTCCCTCATCCTTAATTCCTTTCCTGCCAAGGTTGTGCTTTAGCATCATAGGGCATCCCCTGAGCTTTGGCAACATCATATATATAAAAAGGGGGGGGGGGGGGGGTTGGTTCTGTATTATATAACAATTTCTCATAAGATAATTTCCAAACTTGCAAAAGCCCTAGAAAACTGAAATTTAGTATGCAGACTAGGTTCTACACGCAAACAACGAGAAAATTAAGAAATCTATAACTTTCACCATCAAACCCCCATAAGAGGGTACAGGTCTGTATATCAAATTTCGTCTAGGTAGGTACTTCCAAAACTTCTAGAAAGCTGAAATTTTATATCAAATTATTAGTTCATAAACCACTAAAATGTGGGTGTGTTATTTAGAAAGGAACTGTGAAATACCTTCTATACCCGACTACTCCAGAAGGAAGAGCCCCCGGGGTGTGATTTTTCTTTAAGCTCGTCCTAGTGCCTAATCTATTGCTTCTAAAAAAAGATTTTTTGTTCAACTTGAAGTTAACAAAACAATCTTTTGTATGAAGTAAAAATAGTCATACCGTATTTAGGAAACTAACAAGCATTTTTAAGCTTAAAAGCGCGGAATTGTACGGAAGGAGAAATGTAAAAAAATACTAGCACCATGGACCATGATTTACTACTGGCGTTTTGGATGAACATTTGGTTTGCGACTAAAATTTTAGGTATAATCAGAGATTTCTTGTTATTTCGGTTAATAAAGTGAACATGTTTTACTTTGTTGGAAAGATAACTTAGTCTGCCTTCTTTACATGAAATGTTTTTGGTGGGATCAATTTGTTGCATTCGCTCATCTGGTTGGCGATTGGTCGGTTCGCTATCTCTCGCGCCATCTGCGGAGAGTTGATTTGACCACGCTCATATGAATCAATCAGCATGACCGCACCCTTAGTGTTATAGACGTTATCAATATCTCAATTGATAGGAAACACAATAGTATAAAATACTGTTATTTTTCTACTACTAATAGATTTAAAAAATAGATTTTCAAATTTGAATTTTGGGGAGGAAAATAAAATTTTTCAGTTCAAACGGAAAGATTTTGAAAATTTTTTAAATATTTCATTACTTTTCAAAAGCAATTTAAAGCACATAAAAATCTTTTACCATTCTCAACTTACATGACCAAATGTACAGGTAATACCTGCCTTTCTAAGAAGAAATTGTACCTGTCTCCGAATTGTTTTTTGGTAATAACACTTATGTATTTAAGAGGAGTAATCGATGTTTCGTAGTAAAACGTTAACTGTAAATTAGACCATTGTGTTCACTATCAATTGAGATAATAATAACACCTGTAACACTAAAACTGTAGAAAATATGCTTAAAACTTAAGAATAGTTGATCTCATCGTAAAAGAATTTCAAACTTAAATAGGTAGTGTGGCGGGGGGTGAGATAGATAATCCCCTCCAAAAAATTTTTTTTCGTTTCTCCCCTAGATCTATCAGTTTCTTTATTATTGCGTACGACCTAAGAAACACCCTGTATATAGACATTTGCAATAGTTAACAAACTGATTGAAATATAAATATTTGATATTAATTCATTTTCAGAAATATAGAAAACTAAGTCTTACACAGCCAATAAAATGATTTAGAAGTTTGTTTCGAGTTGTGGAGTAGGCTAAAATTTGCCTATATTTCCGGGAGAAATTGTGTATTGGATGGAAAACTTTTCCCAAATCGCAAAGTAACTTTTACGAATCAAGTTATTTTTATGGTGTCTTTCCCTTAAAATTGCCTGTGATGAAATTATTGAAAGAATGATAAATGTTATTGTGCGGCTGTTTAAATTTCGAGAGAATGTGTGACGGTGAGAAGAATTGCATTTTTTCTCCGTCTCACCATACTTTTTCTATGCACCATTTCGCCGCTGGAATTTAAACCGGCGACTCTAGTGCAGAGAGTCAACGGTTATACAAATGATTATTCATAATTCAACTGTACAAATTTATATAACACATGATGCATGACTTCCAAATAGCATACATTTAATTTACGATTTAATGCAATATCAATAAGCAAAATATCCATATGAAAGTCAAATTGCATCAATGCTAATAATTTCATTAGCTCTTCATTAAATTATCCTTAGTATTTAATAGTAGTACAATTTTTAAAATTTTTACAGTTCTGTTTTGTTTATACATATGTCCAACCAAATTTGGTCGCATAATTATTCAGGACCGATATTATAAATTCAGAACCAAACGTTACAGCAAATAACAACATTGCTTTGCGTTAGAGTTTAAAAGTTAAGAGTCCCTAAAAAATAAAACTTTTTGGTCTAGAACAACGCAGAAGAAAATCAAAAACTTTTCCTATTTTCTGCTTTACTAAATATAAAAAAATGCAAATTGTTCACGTCAGAATAAGTCAAACTTTGCTACATAATTGGTGTTTAGGGAAAGGTCACAATTCCTGCGAAAAATCTTTGGGTTCTGGCTAAGATAAAATTATGATATGGACCATTTGATAGCAAAACATTTCTGAGAAGGTGTAACAATTTTGTGGTGGTCCTAAAATTGTAATATTCCAGGAAAAAACTTTATAAATATGTAAAGTCGATTAGTTCTGTTCGCTGTTGTAAAGAAATAATTAGCACATTTATATCATTACTGATTTTATGTAAGCCACTTCGAAGCCAAATTGATTAAGTTCGATCTTAAATTGTGTCTTATTTTTAGAAATTCAATAAAGAAAATTAAGTCTTCATACACTCCAAAATTGTTTGTGTTCCTTAAAGCGCAACCCACACCAATTCTATAAAATTAGACCAATTAAGTTTATCAATAGTATATTACGCAATTTTAATAAGATATGGAAGCCAGATACTATGGCATTAATGTTTCTACTGTTTAAAAAACAAAATAATAGAATTAACCCTTCTAACACAGAAGGCACACTTCTTAGGCAGGAGCACAGAATTAATTCACCTATTCCATCAAAACGATGAAATGAGGCGCAAACCGAGCAACCGGAGACGATCGGTATAAGGCGGGAATCTAAACGGATCGTCCCATGGGAGCCCTCTTAGCGCAAATCTAAGAAAATTACGCTGCACCAATTCGATACTCTTGGAATAAACAGCGTAGTAGGGAGACCAGACCTGAGATGCATACTCTAGAATAGATCTAACTACGGAGCAGTACAAATGAATCAATGTTGGTAGACCAACACTTAACAAATCCCAGGACTAAAACACCAAGGTCGGTTACGGACAGTACGCGACGGAGACCATTCCCCGCGAAGTTGTAATCCCAAGCTTGTGGATTAGGGCTCCGAGAAAATGTCATAGCCTCACATTTCTCAAAATTGAGGTGTAAACCATTATGCTCGCACCACTCAAGAAACGTATCTAAGTCTCTTTGAATAAGGGCGGCGTCCCCACCATCCTTAACATGAGAGAAGATCTTCATGTCATCAGCGTATATTTGAACATTAGAGTGCGAGATCAGATGGACAATGTCGTCAATGGCAAGAACGAATAGTAGAGGACCGATATAACTGCCTTGTGGAACACCAGATGAAGCTCTGAGGATTTTAGAGGTAGAACCACGGAGCGACACACGATATGTCCTGTCCCTTAGATAGGAAGAAATCCAGTCAAGAAGAAGAGGGGGGAAACCCAACCTCCCGAGTTTAAATATAATTACGGAGTGAGGGAGTTTATCAAAGACCCCGAAATTTGGATTTTACACAATAGGTGCCCTTGCCGAGAGAAGTGAGAAATCTGTTGTACTGATGGGTGTTCACGGTGGATAAGGAATGTCAATTTTGGGGTAGTGTATGTCCCTTTTGTAGTGATATACGTAGCAGTTTTTCGGTCGTTACTACTCGACCGTTGCTGAAGTCTGAATCCCTTATTATACCACAGAGAACAAGCAACAGTCAAAGTAGGAGGCAAAAATGATCTACAGGCCTAAAGGTCATTTTCAGATTTTTTGGTATTCGAAAAAATAACTTTTTGGAGAAGTGGACCAGGATCACGAGGAATTATTGAAACAATTCGAAAATATAATATAATAATATAATATAATATATAATAATATTTGGTATTCTCCTTTTAAGTCAGAATGGCCTTGCAAAGAAGTTTTGTTTATTTACATCTTAAGATAGGAAACAATCAAAAAACGATGGACAATGAATCTGTATTTGCTCCACCTGTCTACAAGGAGTAGAAGATAGTAAACCCAAATAAAATAGGAACTATTAGCCGCATTTATGAACCACCCAATATATTACACGAAACATCAAACACACTGGATGCTGGTAAAAAACATTAGGAAAATTAGGCTGAAACAAACATTTCTTTTTACAAAAAGTAGTTTTGTGCATATTTTATTAAATATAACCTTACCTTATCCGAATTTCTGCTCATAAGGACTATACTTCTTCACACGTGACCTTAATAAACACCGGCAAGACATAACCATTTTTAACTATTCTTCATTGTCGCTGATGATGGAAACTAATTGATACAAATGTTGTAAGCCAATAAAACATAAAGTTAAATCAATAGGGAGGCTTATAAAAAATTTACTAAACAAAATTAAAGTATTAAAAGTGGTTGTTAGTTTTTTGAAACAACACAAAAGTTTGTTAAGAAAACCAATTTTTATAAATTTTAGCCAGAACCACCAAAAGATATCTACTGTAACAATACCAAGATTATTTTAATTAAAAAAAAATCAATTTGTTACTTTAATAATTAAATCGATTTAAAGCGATCTGGGAAACTAACATGGAGATGAATAAGGCTGCATTGGTCTATTTTTGGCGTTAAAATAAAAATAAAAAAGTTAAAAAAGAAATGAAATTGAGAAAAGAAGATGAAAAGAAAGAAATTCAAGCCTGGAATAGAGGTGTAGAGATGCACGATATTCTATTCGATCGGAAGAGATCGATCTTAAACTATACGATTCTGCCATTTTCGAATCGATTTTTTCTTCAAACGATCTATCGAGAATCGATTACTTTTCCTTCCGATTTCCGATTCCGACGAAATTTTTGAAATCCCCACTGAGAGTCACTTTTGAAGGGTGACAAAGCCCAATGGCGTTTCATTGCATTAAAGTTAAGTCGGCCAAATCCATGAATTTCTTGCTGTTCGTTGTGCATATAATTGATATATGTGTGTATCGTAAACGTGATTATAAAATGGCATGCCGTTCACAATTTTACCAAATGAAAATATGTTATATATATATATATATATATATATATATATATATATATATATATATATATATATATATATATATATATATATATATAGCTCTGGGTAATATATATATATATATAGAAAAATAACTAGAAAAATAGAAAAATAATTAACTAGAAAAATAATTAATAATACATAATAATTACAAAATAATAACAGAGTAGTAAGGAAAGTTTGGCCTTCACAGAATTTTTCGACAGATTAAAATCAATGTTGTTAAAATGCGAATTAAAAATCCGAGACATTGACGTGACGGGCTCGTAAACCGTAATTTGTGCGATGCTGTGGAATTTTAAGAAAATCTCGATATCTCAAGGAGCTACTCGGAATCGATATATTAAAAAAAAATAAGAAGACTGGAGAGTCAACATTACCTTGAAGACATTCAAAACCGAAAACAGTTTTAGAGATGTTACGTCTGAATTCAAGAGAATCTATTTTTATGAGCTTAAGCCTATCTGAGTACGGCGGCAGGATAAGAGGGTTGCTCCAAGGAAGCCCACGAAGTGCAAAGCGAACAAAACGGCGCTGGACTGCCCCTATCCGGTCAATTGAGTCACGATAAAATGGTGACCAAACACAACTAGCATACTCCTAGAATAGGCCTAACAAAGGTGCAGTAGAGAAGCCTGGTGATATAAGGGTCGTCAAATTCCTTTGCCCATCTTTTCAAAAACCCAATGTAGAATAAGCCTTAATAACTATCTCATCAATGTGATCGTCAAACGTAAAACGACTGTTCAACCAGACACCCAAGTCTTTGGTCCTATTAATTTTTTCCAGAACACAGCCATGCATGGTGTAGTTGAAGTCGAGAGAATTCTTTCTACGAGTAAAAGGCATAGACGTACACTTACTAATATTGAGGGGAAGATAGTTATCAGAACACCAGTTGTAGAAAGCGTCTAAGTCAGAATTTAAAAGTTCACAGTCTCGAATAGAGGACACAACACGGAAAATTTTGGCGTCGTCAGCATAACAAAGAATTTTTGAATATTTTGGTCCTATTAATTTTTTCCAGAACACAGCCATGCATGGTGTAGTTGAAGTCGAGAGAATTCTTTCTACGAGTAAAAGGCATAGACGTACACTTACTAATATTGAGGGGAAGATAGTTATCAGAACACCAGTTGTAGAAAGCGTCTAAGTCAGCATTTAAAAGTTCACAGTCTCGAATAGAGGACACAACAAGGAAAATATTGGCGTCGTCAGCATAACAAAGAATTTTTGAACATTTCAAGAATAAAGATAGATCATTAATGTATGTAATAAATAAAATCGGGCCCAGATGACTTCCCTGAGGTACGCCAGAGGAATTAAAAATAAACTTAGATAGTGATCCACGGAAGGACACACTCTGAGTCCGATTTAGTAGGTAAGAACGAACCCAGTCTACAAACAAGGAAGCAAGCCCGAGTGCCGTCAACTTGTGAATCAAAATTTGGTGGCTTATTCTGTCGAATGCCTCAATTTTGGATAAGCAGAAATTTGAGAATTTCAGTAGGTTCGTCGCAGTAGACCTATCTTTCATAAAGCCATGCTAGAAAGTTCCAAGAAAAGGTTTCCAATGAAAGTATAGTGTATCGCAAACTAATGCCTCAAAAATCTTAGCAATACAACACAAGTTTGCAATGGGTCTGTAATTGGAAATGTCGCACCTCTTGCCTTTTTTGTGAAGAGGGATAATAGGAGATGATTTCCAAAATTCTGGAAATTATTGATGAAGTTCGCGACTGTATCGTCATCAAATGTAAGATCTTTCATTTCCAGTGAAGAAGGAGGAAATAATGTCAAGTAGCTAAAATCCTTAGAGCAAGTATCGTAGTTGTCAGAAAGAAAAGCTATCTTAAAAAAGTCGCCGAAAAGGTTCGCAATCGTCAAGGGATCACTACTTTCAGTGTCGCCTAGTTTTAATAAAGTAGGGTAGCCGTCGGTGCTACGCTTAGAGTTAACAAATCTCCAAAACTGCTTAGGCTCACCGCGTATAATGGACCTCATTCTGTTAACGTAATTATTATATGAGGCATGAATTTTTGGAATTGAACTCATCGGGCAATTGTGAGTAAATATAAAAATCGAGTCGCTCCTTGTTGAGCAGAACTGCGTCCATGCTTAAGTTTTTAAGATGCTTCAGCGAGCTATTGAGCCAAGGCGGACTAGAGAAAGAAGAAAACGAATGAGAAACAGGAACACAATGCAAGAAATAAGTAAACAAATTGTCATAAAAAGCACTTACCGCCACATCAATGTTCCGCTCATAAAAAACATTAGACCAATTACAATTCAATAAAAAATTATTCAATACAGAAAAATCAGCCTTTTTAAAATTAAAAGAGAAGTCGTCGTGAATCAGAAATGCAGCAGGCAGTGGATCGAAGACCAAAGCAATTTGAAGCGCAGGATGATGAGACGTCTCAGGAACTAAAGGAACAGGGCTACGCCTGACCAAGGTGCTTCATGGGTCAGTGCTGAACACCAAATCCAAAAATCTGCCGGAATCATTAGCGATGCTGGAACACTGTACAAGCCCGGAAGAGGTAATGCTGTCGATGAAACATAGAGAACTCTGCGATGCAGGTGATTGGGAAGGAATCAGCCCGTCAACATCTGATGACACCCAGCTAATACTTGGCAGGTTGAAATCAAGTAGTGAGTCGTAAGTATCCCTGGTCGCTCCCGGAGGAATGTAAGAGGTGGCAATAAACACGTTCTTATTCGGCAATCTGAAAACTATACATAAAAGTTCCAAAATATTCGAGTCCAAAATCTCAATATATAGTTATATTGTATTTAAAATATCCAAATCCAAGTATTCCAGCCATTTTTACTTCTATGGATGTATTACCGGCACTTTCCGAAGATATAAGTAACCAATAATTGTGGTTATCTTCAACAATCGCACCAAATCAAGAGCATTGTTGGGATTGCTTTTTCGTCACAACGACACGAGAGAAGGGCAGAATGTCAAATGACAGTCACATGACTTCAGCCTATGAGAATATACTCGTGAACAAACCCTTAAGCCGGTATTGTGTTCATTTAGCGGCTGCATTTTATATGGAAATTTAGCGCCGAGATTAAGTTGCGCAATATTTAGTTAAATCGCGGTATTGTGTTTTAACAGCTACAAGACTTTGGCTTTGACATGTAGATAGCAGTAATTTCTCAGATCATATGTTTAAGCTTCAGCCAAAGATTACTTACTACTAGATAAATGGCTTCGAACAAAGTAGTGAAAAAATTTTTGTTTGCTTTTATATATTTCCCGCATTGGGCAACCCTGCAGTCAGAACTAAAAAATTTTTTTCTGGGAGAGTTTGTGGATAAGAGACACGTATACTTTTCTTTTGTGAATTTACAAATGTCAAATGTACTTCACTCATTAAAAGATCCTTGCGCACACAAGTAAATTATGTGCTTCACACGAATTCTTTATATTGGTGCATTTTCGTAAATTTTTACTCTTCTACAAGATTTATTTGGCGGTCCTTTTTTGACAGGAGACTGTGATTCTATCCGGATGAGAACAGAATTTTGACAAGAGTAAGTGATTCTCTCAAATAATTTTGACAGGAGTAAATGACTGCACACTACCTGCGCACTACTGTGGTGCCAGTGTTACTTTTTCAAGCTTAACTGGGTAATCTAGGGAGCCGATTATCTAGTAGTAAGTAATTTTGCTTCAGCTTTTTCTGAGCTGTACCTTTTTTCCACATTGGCATTGAAGTTCGAACCGAAAATTCTCTTTGAATTTAAAATGATTTTTTACTTAATAGTGAAACTAAAAAACTATGAATATTCCTAAATATTATTTATAATTAATAATAAATAACTAAAAATATTTAATAATATTAAACAAATTTTCACCCTTTTGCTTACATTCCGAGCAAAATGCAAAAATAAATGAAAATATGAATAAATATGAATTTGTTGGTGCCCGTAAATGAACCCAGTAACATCAGCAGCTGGTGAATCATAAGAAAGATTTCTTTATCAACTATTAAATCGAAATTCCCATTAAAAAATTTAATGTTATCAGTTCTCTGTTAAAGAATATTAAAACATAAATCTCAAGGACATAAAATAAAATCAAAAATGCACGACAGCTGATTTTCAAGAGCAGCCACCTATAGCTCAAAACATGTAACTTTGTTATCAAAATTTTAGCAGTAAAAAAGATCCTTGTTCGTTCGCTGCTAAAATTTTAGCCACTAAATGAACACAATTAGTATGCAAATACATTTGAAATCAAAGACCGATCTGTTAATATCGATTTTTTGAACGCTTTGAATCGATTCGGAAAAATAAAAAATCGATTCCCTTCTAATCGATATTTTTCTTTTCGAACCTCATCTCTGTAGTATAGGGACTCAAAGAGCCAACATACTTATGTACAAAAACTTTAGAGAGTGTAAACTAAAAGTTAAGAGTATTGTTATATATTCATGTATAAAGGTGTTATTTTTGCGGTTTGGAGTGAGGTCTCTTTTGCGAAACTTGGGAAAAAGTTTCCTTGCTGCTTTTATGGGACATAAAATAATTTAATTTCTGAAAGTGCTGCATGACTTTCTCCTTAAAGTATTTTCCAAGAAAATTAACTTTTAAAATCTCCTTTAAAATTAGTATTTCCGGGTGTCACATATACACCATCTACGCCTTCGATAAGTTGTGCTATGAATGTGGCAAAAAAACCTCTGTTTCACCACGGCATCGCATCAGCTCGTTCATCTGAAATTGTCAGAATTAAGATCTTTTTGGCTAGCAAACACCACTGCTTCCTGACCCTAATTTTTCCTACCTATGTGATGAATTGTAGAAAGGGGTATTTTTCTGAATAATTTGTTACCCAATACAAGACAATTGGAATTACTAATGTTTTTTTAACAATGCTCTAAATAATTGCGACACGGTTTTAAAACATTCGTGACAAAGTGTTATGTATAAAATAATAATAGTAACCCCTTGACATGTTCAAGGAAATAACTCTGGCATTTCATAAAATCATCCTTCAATGAAAAGTGTAAAGAGCCATTAAAATTTCATTGCACTTCCGCGAGAATAAACTAAGGAAGGAAACTAAGATTCGCTTACTTTGTTTAAAGTTTAAAAGAAAGCCACATAGATCAAAAGCAGCCGTAAAATTTAATAAATTATGAACTTTTACCAAGACAATCAACTTCATTTTAAGTATACTAACGACATTGAATCAAATTTTATTGAATTTTCGCTTACCCTTTATAAAATATTTTAAAATCATTTAATTAAATTTCTAGTGAAACATTTATTTAGACATTTGTATTGACTTCTTGAATTCCTTTAAATTTTGCTTTTTGTTTAATATTTTTATGAAAAGGATTGAAATATTTAAATAATATTTAACTTTTCTTCCAGAAGATATTTTTATAATTCTGTGGTTGTGATTATATTCAATGTAAATTTAGGGACGCACAGTAAGACAAACTAAGAGATGATATCGACGGTCGTGGCAGCTGAGCTATAACTATATATTTCAAAGATTGGAATTACTATTATCTTTTTGCTAATGAAAGCACTTTCTAACTAAATGAGAATAGTACAAAGTTAATTTCTCCAACAATAACCAAGGCTATTTATTTTCAGTTATCTAAATAAGATGCACAAAACGAAAGTAAAGTTGAAAGCTATGCAAAAGAAAAATTTATTCGACTGATATTTATGAATTTTTGGTACATATGTATGTATTTAGTACTTGTGAAAATCTGTTTTACCGAAAGGTTGGTGTGACAGTTTGTGATCATAAAATGCTATTTTATTATTATACTATTACTATTGCCAAAACGAAATAAAGAATTGTTCGAAATTAAATACAAGCGAAAGTGAAAAAGAGGTCCAGGACCTGTTGCGTTTTTGCCTTCTGACATTATTTTGTCCTGTTTTTCCCTGATTTTCTATTTGTTTTGTTGCTATTATCTATTTAGCATGTGATACGTTAATCCCTTCAACATGTGGTAACATAACGTGCACGAGGTTGGCGATGAAAACGGAAATACTAAACTGTGTAATGCGTATATCCCAGGTGGACAGAAATAAAAGAAAGTAAATAACAAATGTAAAAAGTCAAAGACGACTCGATCCCTTGATGAATGAGTGAGGTGAAAATATATAACAGAAAAATCTCGAACTAAGTGGTTAAAGTTTCTAGAATTAGGCTGAGTACAAATAGTCCTTTCCATATTCATATAACTGGTAATAATTTATCATAGCCTGTTCTAGATAAAACGTGGCGGGAGAAGGGAGGCGGCAGACCCCAGTTGATAAAGCAACTAAAAGCCTGACTTATACACCCCTTCCTCCCAGAAAGTCTAATAAAAATTTGACGTGTATTTTCGTGTACTGCCGTGTACACGGAAATGACATGGCAATTTGAGGGTGGTAAATAGACACTGCCCTAATTAAGAGAGAGTAACTGAACTTTACAAAGATACTGTAATTGTGAAAACGAAGTAAAATAATGCAACCAATCTAAATATGCGTCGCAAATTGAAAGGTTTATGCGTTTAAGACTTCAAGGGGATTTCAGTACCTACTATACTACCTGCGGCTGGAAACAAATGTTACCTGGTAGAAAACATGGAGCACGAAGTAAAGCATCAATAGATGTTTATTTTCAAGGACGAAGTTGAAGAAAAAGAAAACACTCCAAGCACTATTAAATGGCCTAATGTGTGAGATAAAATCTTTCAAAGAACAGCTTTTTTTATACGAAGTGGCCAAATCCTAGGGAACAACCCTTTGATGCGTTAGCAGATTTCAAATTTCCGGTCCAGCATCCAGTGTCATGACGCGGCAGATCTAGTCGACGGTGCCGACGAAATGCTGAATAAGATGAGGATCGAAGATCCCGATTCTCCTGCAGACAAGCAATGCTCAGGTTTGTTCAGATTGATCTGCGTCACGCAAGGTGTGCCACACGAAGCCGTATAAGTGACTAAGTGTCTTATAATCACTTAATATGCCCATAACGCCATTCTAGGCCTTAGGCCTCAGGTTTATCAGAGTCTTCGACAGGACCAAAGGCAAGACATAGCCTTGCCTGTAATTCTATTTAGGGGAGGATTCCAAGTGAGTCTTTGATCTAGAATCATATCTAGATATTTGACCTCACTTGAAAATTCTATCCGTAGGTCTGTCCTGCAAGCCCATAATGATAATTACTAGGTAATCTGCATAGCCTTGGCATCCGTAGCCATTATTAGCATAGAGGAATGGACTCCTCGCTGAGGACAACCCCTGGTGTCCTTTACTGTTATCGATTTCCTGGCCGTGATATTCCGGTTACTAAGCATTGCCCTAATCCATCGGACCGCGAGAGATAAATTCCTCTGTCGATAGCCGCTCCTTCAATGGATGTGACTGGCGTCTTGTCAAATGCACCATAGATATCTAGAAATGCGGAGTGGGCAGTACTTTTACCATTAACAGCGTCTTCTAATATTCCAACTAGGCTATGTAATGCTGTTATGGTTGATTTTCCCGCTTGATATGCGTGATGGTTTGCGTGTTCCAGTATTTCAGCGTACCTAACGCGTCGATCAATGACTTTCTCCATTGACTTGAGAAGGAAGGGAGAGAGGCTGATTGGTCGATATGCCTTGGGCTGAGGAGCTGGTCGCCCTCCATACTTGCATATAAAGGCCACCCTTACCTCTTCCACAGTTTGGGGATATATGTAGCTGAGCTGATAAAGGTTTTGATAAGTATTGGCAACAGATCATCTAAGCTCTGCTGTAAAAGAGCTGGGATGATGTCGTCACCACCGAGAGATTTGTAGGCGTTAAAGGAGTTAATGGCCATCTTTACAGTCCCAGCTGTGAAGATTTTCCCACAGATTCTTCTTAGTCGACGTGTTGAAATACTCTAGTAGGTACTCACATCAGTTGTTTATCCCGGTACTTCCCCAGATTGTATGGTGGGCAATCGAGTCGCACCCAATAAAAAAAATTTATTATGCTTTTTGCAGAAGCACCTCAATCGGTGGTGGTTGGTCTGAGCGTCCAAGGAAGTAAGCAGAGGCAATAACTACCGCTTGCTTTATTTGTGCGTCGGCACCTCCCCTATATCCACAACCAGGTTCTTATCAATTAGTTCTGAAATGGGAAGAAAATTAATCGTTGGCTCAAACATTAAGGCAGCACGAGGAGCTCCCTGCTCGCCTTTATAGATTAACTTACACTGCTTTGATTAAAGTCCCTTTTCATGAACACATGGTTCTCTAATAAGAGCCACATCCAGCCCCTTCAGCATAAATCTCTTGCGAAGTACGTCAGAAGCAGTTTTGGAATGATGGAAATTGATCTGGAGGAGTTTTAGAATGGCCCTATCGGTTGCCCTGGCAGAGCTGACGTGACTTTACCTTCGGATCCACGGACGGCCTGTCTTCCCCTCCTTTGCAGGGCCCTATGTTTTGTTGGTGAATATTGTACTTTTTCCGACCACTGCTACCAGATTTGTCCCCGGCTCTTTGCTAGTCGTGGAGGGCCTAGGTGCCGCATGTGTCTCCTCCGATTCTGAGGGACCAAAGCGGTTGGAGATTTTTGTGACTTGATGCCAGTTGAGGATGGTTTGACTTGTCAAAGTAGACTGAACCAGAACCGCTCGCCCCACTGGTTGTTCTGTATTATATATGGTTTGGACTGGTGCTGAAGTTGTTCCACCTCTCGAGGTCGAGGGACCTGAAATGGACCGCTTCGTCGGGTTTTTAACCCCTTCGGGGCTAGACCTCACCGAAGTCTGGACCATGTCTTTGTCAAAACCTTTCTGGGTCTTAAATTCACTTACCCATTTTTGAGATTCTGGCTTTCTGGGAAGTAGCCAACCAGGACTTTAGGGCGAGGAAGCTCCTCTTCCTCATCTTCCTTATTTAGCCCATTCACATGGATGCAGATAGAAGGTTTCCTAATCGATGGGGCCTAAATGATTCTAGACGTAGTCCCAAATCCTAAAACTTCTTAATAACTAGAAATATGTCTACATAGATACATTTTATAAAAATAAAAAGGCCAATTTATAATATTGATTTTTTTTCATTAAAATTTATTGTTTCCAGTTTGGTTGTTCTGGCTCGACTGAATACTTTAAAACATATTTTTTTTAACTCACTTTACAATTAAAACATTGATATAGTCTTTTTAAATTTCTTTGTATAGAGTACAGTTGTCAATGCTAAAATGATTATAATGAATTTCAAAATATTTGTGTATCATACTATCAAAATTTTATCGAAGTGTACACTTTGATTGAAAATATGCAACGTGGATTTGAAATATTTTTTTATCAGATGAGTATGAGCAAAATCAAGATACATAAAACACTTGTAGCTACCGCTAAAAAGATTAACCACAGACTGTTTGAGTCACTCCGAGGTGGTCTTATCCGCGCAGTTGATCATCAACCAGCCCGCCCGGTGCCAAAGAATGCGGGTTTCACCACGTTATGCTTGTTTTCCGGGATTTTTTTGAGGATCGCCCTCTGCAGGAGCACGAGCTGCTCAGTCGAGAGCGTGACCTCAGGGAATTTGCTCCGTAGGTTGCCCATTTGCTCCTGTGGGGGTGGCTCCTGTTTACCCTCCGTTATAAATTTTGGAGTTCTCCTTTTGGTCTTATTTCGTCCAGGGAGTCCTTTGAACAGCTTCGTTTGGTACTGTTTAGTGCCACTACCCTAAATGCCATCACTAATAGTCTAGCTGTCTTTGGGTCATGTCCCTGTGCCAGTAGCCTCTTACACCGCTTTTTGTCAGCACAACTGAGTTTCTTACTCTATGGATTGTTGGTGTCCAATACCTTTATTTCAGGAGGAGGGGCTAGCGATCTTGAAGGCATGCTCTCTGCTGAGACTCGGTAAATCACCAATGATGAACATTGGCATCTTTACTTACAGTCAAGCTGTCATCAAGTCACTTGACACGGTTACCTACTCTTTGAAGCTTATGAGGGAATGTAGAGAAAAATTCAACTCTCTGAGAGATAGGTACAATATTACCCTTCTGTGGGTTCCATTCACATTTTCGTAAAATATATCTCTTCGAGCACTTCTTAGCGAAAGCTTAACTTCGATGGAGTGCTTTCTCAATCTGTGTCATCTGTAGAGTGGCCTGACCAAAAATGGAACATCAGAGCTACTTCCTAGGCCTGGAGTTCTCATTGCTAAGATAGTTGCGGTCTGCATGGGTCGCTGTCTAATAGGTGAGCATGCGGCCGAGCTGAGCCCTCCTGTCATTACGCTCTATGTATGATATTATCAAAAGCAATATTCACCACAATGGATCATAATGATAGAGAAGAAGAAATCAGAATTATTAAAAGCATAGCTAGTAATAATGGGTTTAATAATAACATTATTGATGGAATCCTTAAGGTAACCAGGTCACGAATGATGGTTAAAATGGGCTTTTTCACGCTTTTTAAGATATAAACTCGCGGTTTTAAACATGCTTTAGAGGACGAATTACGGATTAAAATGAGTGCTAAACAAACCCTGTGACTTTATTAGTGTGAAAGTTATTAAAATTACAAAATTACAAGAAAAAAATAAAAAATGATAAAATTAACTTATTTAGGTACACTTTTCATCCTTAACCACTGGTGCTATCTGCTCCAAATTGATGGTGAACCTAAAACAGGAGTAAGGCAACATTGTATACCTAAAATTTTCAACCTTTTGCTTAAATTGCAATTTTTGTAAAATTTTTTTTAAAAAAAGGTCAAAAATCACTCTTTTAAAAAAAATTCATTTTTATTTAAAATAAAGTTAAAATTGGAATACAAAGATGAATTTAGGAAGAAAATATGAAGGACATAAAGGATAAGCACTGTGCGAAACTTCATCAAAATAGGTTTAACAGTTTTATTGCAAATGGTTCCTAAATGTCAAAAAAGGAACTTACGGGTTGAGACGAAAATCTCTCGTGACTACTGTGCAGACGACGCGTCACCATCTTTTAAAATATCAATTTTTGGGGTTAAATAGTCGCGTTGGTATGACATGTCATACATTTTCTGAAAGGGGAAAGCGCGGGCTTTCAAATAGAACTATTTTTACAAAATCGATTTTTTGACCCTATTCGCGACCTGGTTACCTTAAGAGGAAATTAAAAGACAAATTTATGAAAGAAATAACTAGGATGAGAAGAAACATGAATAGTTTATTACCTAGCATTAAAGACACACAAAAAAAAAATAAATAAAAACGGGATTTATATCCTAAAATGTGCAACTTGTGAAGGAGCACATATTGGGCAAACAGGACGAGCTTTCAAAGAAAAAATAAATGAACACTCCAGTTCCCTAAAAAACAATAATTTTAAATCTAATTATGCCAAGCATCTTTTGGAAAGTAAACACATCCCTGACTCTACTCCAAAAATTTTGAATATATGTGACAAGTCCAAGAAATTGAACTTGCTGGAGTAACTTGAAATTTACAGAGCTCTGAAAAATAATAACAATGCGTGCTTTAATGACCAAACGGAGATTTACCACTCCCCGCTATGCAGACCATTGCATTAAGTTGCTGAAATTTTGTATACTGATGATGGCCGAAGGCTGAAACCGGTAAGTGTGGTAGACAATAGTGTTATAATTTTATTTATTTTTGTTCGTTAAATAAAACTGTTTAACTTAAAAGTTTTTGATTACTTATTTTTAATTTTTACATGCCACCCCCCCCAACTCCCCCCCCCCCCAACCACCACCCCCCACCCACCCTCGCCTAGCAGTGCTAGCTGTGTTTTATTCCTATAGTATCCAGTGGTATGTTTCATCTAAGTGATCCCAAAAACTATGAATGCGACATTAACATCAGTCGATTCCGACTCTTTTTGTTCTAGTTCTTACATCCCACGCCTAGGGATGTCTCACTACCGCAATATTTAATGGCAATTGGAGTGTTATTACTCTGAACCAACCACCACAGCCACAACCATAATTCGATGTACAGATAATGTTATAATATAGTCAACGGAATTGAATAACTCCGCACAATTTCAAATCGATACAACAAATGAAACTGAGCGAAAAGTCAGTTGTAAGATTTGAAACAAATACATGAAAGTGAAGCTTAATAAAACCATTTAAATTTTCACTAATGATAGCTTTCAATTGCTACCAAAATCATTGTATCATACAACGAATAATAAAACAAGTAAAGTCAAGTGGAGTACCCGAAAAACGACAGAACTTTTTGCCAACCCAATATATGATACGTTTTATATTTTGCTCTTAAGATTTTCTATCGCCCTTTTGCTCCAACCCCTAAGTTAATTGCCTTTTGCTCCGAAATTCCCATATGTAGGTAGGGTAAATGTCCCTAAGTCCGGTCAGCACCAGTCTGCGGCCAGTGCTTAAAAAAATCGAAATATGTAAATAAGTGTTATACCATACCAACTTTTCTTTCACTTTATACTAAGCATATGTCGTTTTGGAACACACCATGTTAGCTTCACTTATCCGCGGTTAGTGGCATGCGAGAAAATTGAAGTTAAGTCGGTGATGCTCATTTGGGTGGTGAAGTCGTGTTGTTGTATCTCGCGTGCAATCAACTCCGATGGAAGATTCTTTTGAAATGTAAGTAAGGTTTTTTTAAAATTCAGATGCCTCTTTTTGCTTGTAGTTGAAGTAAAGACAATTTTGTAAGACATAATTGTAGAAATATTCCTGAATAATAGTATAGAAAAGCGGCCAGACCAATTACCGATAATTTATAAATTAATTACATATTTGATACCTTTTGCATGAAAATTAAATCTTGGTATAATAAAATAATAATAAAAAATTTTTTCTTGCAAAAAAGTATTACAACTATAGAATAACTTATGTACAGACGCCTTAATTTAGAGGAAATTTTCTTTCTAAATGAAAGTAAAACTTATAGAGAGCACGTATAATTTCTATATTTTTCTACAGTAGTTCTTGGGAATTAAGATAATAATTTTTTCATCTAGCAAAATGACATCTAAGAGCAGGGTATACCGACGACGATTTAGAGAAAGTAATGAACTGCATTGGAAACGAATCGGCTAGGATTAGGGAAGCAAGCCGAATGTAAAATGTTCCAAGAATGATGAATTATCTGGCAAGGTCCCAGAAACAGTTTGCAAAATAGGTCCTCCCACTATTTTGACCACAGGTGAAGAAACCAAAATTGTAGATAGGTGTTATCGCTTTCACTAAATATGGCCTTCCAATTAAACGAAACGAAGTTTTGAATTCGGAACAAAAAAAACATCTTAGATGATGAAAGACCGACTCCTGTTGTAAATGATAGGCCTAGCAGGAAATAGCTTGATCCTATCATGAAAAGACAACCTTACCAAAGGAAGGGCAGTTATGCGGCAAGGATTGATCCGCAATTGGCTTAATAATTTAGAAACTACCTTAAAGAGATTTATGCCGAGCATAAAATGAAATACCTTAGCCGAATATTGAATGGTGATAATTCCTGATTCAGCCTGTGCCCAAAAACTGGGAAGGTGCTGGCCCCAAAATCATATCGCAATGTAAACCAGGTTGTAAGTGATACTTCTGGTGGTTTTTCCATATTTACATCGACCCGAAGAAGTTGTATCAAGTATGCCTCCCTCTTGGTACCTTGGACGATCGAAATCAGGATGGATGAAGAGCGATGTCTTCTACGTGGCTAGTGGGCTACATAAATGGTTAGATCACAATGGGATTCAAAAGCCTGTGATATTTTTTGTTGACAGTCATAAGTCCCATATGACATTGGAACTGAGTGAATTCTATTATAATAATGGAATCATTTTGTATGCAATTCCACCTAATACGGCCCATTTGATGCAACCTGCTGAAACCATTGAAATCTGAATGGAAGAAGGTGACATCAAATTTGCAAAAACCGACTGGGATAAACAACGTTACTAGAAGTACGTTTGCCCTTTGCTAGAATCTGTTTTTTGAACGATCAACACATTATCCAACAGTATTAAAAACTGGTTCCGCAAGTGTGGTACGTGCCCCTGCGATCCTTATGCTATTAATTATTGGAAATATACTATTAGGTGTTGGAATTAATTCGTAGCGTTTTACGAGAGATGGCGTAGGTAAGACAGTATTTCGTTGTTACCGACAGTAATGTATTAATCTTGAAACAGATATCATTGAACGTCATTTGCTGTACATAACCTCTGTTTGAATCGTCATTAACAATACTTTATAATTTATTAAATATGTCAACATTTGTGCCGAATAAAGTGTTTTCGCGGGGAGTTTTACTTCATTATTTTATTTTGAAAAAAGTGCTGCTGAAGCTCATCGTATTTTAGTGGAAGTGTATAGTGAACATGCTCTAGCTGAGGAAACATGTCGGAAGTGGTTTGCATTTTCAAAGCTGGTGATTTCGAGTTGGAAGACAAGGCCCGACCTGGACAGCCGAAGCCGTGTGTTTGGTGGGATCAGAGGGGTGTGATTTATTATGAACTGCTGAAACCGAAGGAAACCATAACTGGTGATCGCTACCGACTGCAATTGATGCGACTGAGTCGTGCGATGAAAGAAAAACTTTCGGAATACTCCGAAAGACACGACAAAGTCATTTTGCTGCGCGACAATGCTCGTCCGCACGTCGCAAAACCGGTACAAACGTACCTAAAAACACTTAAATGAGAAGTCCTACCCCACCCGCCGTGTTTTCCAGATATTGCTCCTTCAGCTTACCATTTCTTTCGTTCGATGGCTCATATTCTGTCTGAGCAGAAGTTCACTTCTTACGAAGAGTGTAAAAAATGGGTCGATTCGTGGATTGCATCAAAAGACGAGGCGTTCTTCCGACACGGTATTCCTACGCTGCCCGGAAGATGGTCAAAAGTAGTAGAAAGCGATGAGCAATACTTTCATTAGTGTATTTTTTTTATTTTCTATTGATAATAAATATTTTTTTTTCATTAAAAAAACGCTACGAATTAATTCCAACACCTAATATATGATTTCAAGATTGCTCAACTTCCCACAGTGCATGACCTTATATGAAGATGCCATAGAACTCATTTAATACATGGCATCAAATTCACAAACCCCTGTAAATTCCACACATCCTCGTACGCAGACACAAGCTCCATCTTTGAATTCGATTCTTGCAGATGTTTTTACTGGGCTTGGTCCGGGAATCTACGACCTTAATTTAGATGGAAGTTTAGTTGGAGAGATTCTGTTCTCTGAGGACAATATCATTAAAAATATTGATGCCTCGAACTCAACAGAAACATACGATCCAAATGATCCGACTCCTAACCGACAGAAATCAACTCCATTGTCACGAACACATGCCAATGATGTTATTCCTGTTCAGATTCCTATATCCATCAATGAGGACTTGAATCCATGCTGTGCATTGCCCTCATCTTCAACTCAGCTTTACGGAAGTAGAAGAAATTCAGCAGTGTTTTCTTCTAGCTTTGATGATCATCTAGAGTTACCGCTTCACCTACTTTTTTTCGTAAATTTTTGTCCGTAACCTCTTTTGTTCGTAAATTCATTTGTTCGTGACACATTTTGTCGTAAGCTTTTCTTCGTAAGCTCATTTCTTCGTAAACTCATTTGTTCGTAAAGTAACTTTTTCGTAACACATTTTTTCGTAATTTTCTTCATAATTCTTTTCCTAAGTGGTTTAAAATGCACAAAGCAGCGCTTCTTTGTGCATTTTAAATCACTTAGGAAAAAAATTATGGAGAAAGTTTTCAACATAGTTCTAAGCTCTGGGTCGTTTTAAAATACCGAAGGCATTAATACTGCTAGGACGAAACATTGTTTCATCTTTAGCTTTACCCAGGACTGGCGACGTGGACGCAGTGAAATTGTGTGTACTTCAATTTCAATTCAATATAGATATCATGTACAATTGTTGATTTTTTTTAATAACTTTTTGTTTTTGTTTTTTAAAATTTTTTATAACTGTTTTCATTTTTGTTTTTTTATAGTTTTTTTTTTTTAAATTTTTTGGTATCTTTTTAGTAATAACTTAAAACGCATGCATTTTTCATTTAATTTTTTGTTAAATTTATATTTCGAATACATATGTTTTTGTTCTTCTCAGATTAAAATGTTATCAGCAATATACTTCAAATAATCCATCCTTTCAAAATCTTCGTATCTAGGAAAATGAACGGCGCCCGTTTATATTCACGTTAGAAGTCTTGTCTAACTGAGGCGTTTAGTTAAATTCTACATTGAAATTAAAGAAATTTTTATTTGAAATTGTCATACTTTTCTCTTTTTACTATTTATTTATATCAGATATAATAGTTTAAGGAAGTAATTTTGTCTTACTGACAATTTTCTCTATAACATAAAATTTGCACATTATAAAACGAAATTTTGTAAGCTCAATAAAGTGAATCTATTAACAAAAAGTAAATTTACGAAAAAGTGATTTTACGAAGAAATGTTTACGAAAAAATGAGTGAAACCCATATTTTCCCTGCGAAAGACAAGTATGTAGATTGCTACTTAAGTTTTGAGATATGGCAACACTAGTGTGAATATGTCAAATCTGACATTGTCATCTTAAAGTTTGACATTTTCCAGATACTTGAAACATTCATCTTGGTAAAAAAATGGAATTAAATCGTAAACATTATCATGCGATGATTTTCTCTAACCTTCGACGTAGATTAAAGCAGCATCAGTGTGGCGATCAAGTCGCTTAGACTTTTGGTAATAAAGCACCAAGTGTTGCCAAGTTGTCGATCAAGCGTGTCACTAGATAGCGGCTGAAAAAGACACCTTTTTTTTAAAAAACAGTCACCAGATACAAAATAATACAATTTTTTATACAATTTATTTACCTCTAATTGGTGCCCATTAAAGAACTTAAATGCACTTTTATTTGATCCACAGCTGATCTCATATACTTAAGAATCGTTTAACTCCATCTTTTCAATTTTTAAAAGGACAGGGAGGAGAAACTGTGATAAAATTCTATAAATTTTGTGGGCGATCCTCTTATCGTAAGCGACAGAAAATGAGTATCGTTAAAAGTTTCAGGGTCCCCATAGGAAATCATGAAGTTTCATAGGAAATTGTTCGAGTTGTAATACACATGTGTTTAGCTTAGCATCAAAAGTACTAAATGGGTCCGCTTACATATGCGGTACAACACCGCTTGTAACTAAATTAAATGGCAGTTCAGCAAATGTGTAGAAATATTCTGAACAATGAGAAATATTTACATTAAAACGTTAAAAAAGCTAAAAGTCACAGAAGTCACCGTGGAGAGGTTAAAAATAACCAACTTTTAGACGTGTCTGAAAAAAAAAAATTCTGTCACTAAGGTGGATTCCGAAAACACCAGATTAGGTGACAAAGTCACTGATTTGGCATCACAGAAAGCACCATCTCGAGCCAACGTGTTTCACTGGTTTTCCGAATAATTCTCCACCACGACAATGCAAGCTCTCACACATCGGCTAAAGGAAGTGAATTTTTGAGCTTTCAAAACATCGAATTGATCCGCCGTACAGTCCTGATTTGGCACCCAATGATTTCTTCTTATTCCCGCAGGTCATTTTTCGATGCCTGAAGAAGCGGTTGATGCGTTCAAATCACATGTTTTGGAGGTACTTCAATCGGAGTGGAAAAAGTGCTTCAAAAATTGGTTCACACACATGCAAAAGTGTATTGATCTTCATGGAGAATATTTTGAAAAACAATAAAGCCATTTTCGATTATAAATAGTTATTTTTACCTGTCTTAAGTCGTAACCCTCGTAAAAAAGACAAAGCACTGTAATATCTTTGTTAAATTGGAGGGTGCTACATATAAAAAAGGAGAATTAAAAGAAGAAAATCACTGAAGATATTTACAGAAAAAAAACAAAATAGGCTTAAAATAAAAGAACGATTAAAGAAGCCGAAAGTTTAAAAACAAAAGAAAATACAAATCTGAGGATCTTATTAGCGACGAAGAAAATGATAAAGAAAAAAACATAGGTTTTGACGGATGTATCAGATAGTTTTATTTAAAATGCACCGAAGAAGCCTCCAAGTCGGAGGTCTACTGCACTATTTGTAAGAAATAATAAGACTGAAATGTACAAAACTTTTATACTTGAACTGTGAATTACGTATGTAATTCTCTTTTGTATTGAAGAAGTGAATATTTTTGTTTAATAAATATATAAAAATGAAAAAATTTAACTAAACTCTTATCATTTTGCAACAATTTGGCTAAAGTTTTGCATGGCCGGAATTAGGTACAACCGTAGCCAGACATTGGTTTGACGTGGCCGTAGACTGCAGAAATATTACTTTATTAAAATGTTTTTACTTTCAATTTTGTTTTCACTACTTATGAAAGAGATTCTTGGCATATGGAAACATGCATACCAATTCAAAAGTCTAGTCACAGTTACAGCAGCCGTTCAAACTCGATAAAAAAGTTAGTTAGCCGGAGACTGGTGCAGTTACCCTAGCACTTCATCTTGTGTATACTTTTCTTTATAAAAGCCTTTTATTTAAATTATATATGTATATTTTTTCTCAAATGGACTACCAATTCACAATCAAGTAGGTATATTCGCCCTTAGCTATATTATCAAGCTGGAAATGTTCAAGAGTAACTATAGCCTTAGGAACGATAAAAATTATGCTTTTCAATACCAGAAACAAATTCTTCCTTACGAAATCAATGATTAGACGAGGTATTCCCAAGGCATATATAGTATGTTAGATAGATTGTTGAGTTTAGTATTGCTCTCAAGAAACTGCCTTAATGCATTCAGTACAGATAACAATTAGCATATGTTATAAAATGGCCATAAGTTGTCCCACTTACAGTTTCCTGTCATAATCGCAACATGTGCAGGTATTCAATTCTAATCAATTTCGTTGCTTTCGTGTATCCGTTTTCATCATCTTTTCTATTGGCACAAATATATCCCTCCAATACACAAGAAAATGTCTTATCGAATTTACCTGGTGAAATTCTAATGCAGATGCTAACCGGAATAACGTGATTTCTACTGCGAGATAAAAACATTTTGTCAGTATGTACCGTTTGAGAGGATCTAATTTTAGCGATGATACCTGGCTAAGTGATTGATTACAACACAGTAGCAGTTAGCAGGAGGAAGCAGACAATGCTGAAACCCAAGGAATAAGTAAAGTAGCAAGAATCGTGATTGATGGTGGCACAAACATTTTTCGCAATTTTAATAATTCACCTGGGATTACTTTATTGTAGCAAATTGCAAATTTTGATTCAACTTAAAAACTTTGTGCAGACTTCGGTCGTTTTGTTCCATATGAATGAAAGAGCGCGGGATACGCACATATGACGTTTGCTGCAATTACCCAAAATCAATACTTGCATTTAAAGAAGCACACTTCCTTCTAGTTGTATTCGTTCCGAATGACTCTTGAACTAAAGAAAATCAATTGAGCCTGTACAACGGCGGATATAGGTTGATTCATTTTCGGTCTTAAAGCTTTTCCTGCAGAGTGGGTTCTAAGAAAATAGTGCTGCCAACAGATCCTTACTCTACTGGATCACCGTCTCATACTCATCCGGAGTATTTCCCACGCTCTTGGCAACCGTACAGAGTAGAAAATTCTAATCCTATTCTTGCTTGCAATTTTAAAATTTTTATGGCTTCCTGTTTGTGAATGAAAAATCCAGTATCGCGTAGGATGCGGCAAATTTGCCATCAGCAGGTTGTAATATTACTTCTTCCTGCATTTATACAAAGATCGGAAAATATCAAAGGACATCCCCTACGTGGGACACCAATAAAATGAGTAATTTCAACTCAGCTAAACGCGGGGTTGATCTATAAATGGGTTTTGCTTTCAGACGTCTTTTTAAAGTGCGGGACAGCCAGTCTCCTGACATTTACAAACCCAAGTTATGATAAATTGATGACTTCCAGTAACCCTGATACAGATAGCGTTAGTAGTAAACCACGAGATATAGTGAAATGCCAGCAGAATTATTGCCGCTATTTTCCTTAATTTCAGAAAACTGCAATATAGTATATGTGAGCTGGTAAAAACGGTTTGCAAAAATTCAAAAGGATGGAGTGCCAGCAAGGGACTATAAAACTAGCTGGCGTGGGATTATTGCCGCTTCCATTAATGCTTCGGTTAGCGGGTGTTATATATTTGTTGGTTAAAAACACTCCCAAAGAGTCACCGAGAAACTAAGCTTTTCCATTAAAAATTCATTTGGGTCATTTTTCTGGATACACTAGTATTTCAGGGGCTCGGAAGATAATGTCCCTCTATATTATTCCCTGGCTAACAATTTTTATTGGTAGTTGAAATAACTAACAGCTACTAGCTAACCAGGACACCCGAGAATGCCTTTTTATGGTACATGCAAATGAGTGCTTTTAATGTTTCATAAAGACCTACTGGGAACCGCGCTAGTGCTAAAATAATTTATGATTTAGCAGTGCAAGTCCGTAAACTCATTACTATTAAATTCCGGTTATGCCATGCAAGAAATCTTCCAGGATTGCTTTTATGCGGTGCAGGCAAATAATGGGTGTTACCGCAATTAATGTTGACTCAAAATTCACAGGAAATTTCAATTAGACTAATAATTATGTAGTTTTTTAAGTGCTTTGTTATTCGGTGCAAACATGGAATTAATTAGCGATTTTCATACCAGACTTTAAACAGGTTCAGACTTGTAAAATAAACTGTGGGTCTTAGAAGTACATAAAACATTGTGTTAGAATCCACTTCTTTCTCTGCTATTGTAATTCGCATGCAACAAACAAAATAAATAAAATTATAACACTATTGTCTACCACACTTACTTTTTTGTAAACGAACACGGAGTGTAGACTGGTTTCAGCCTTTGGCCATCATCAGTTCCCAAATCTACGGAGCCCTGATTTTAAAATTATGCGCTTTTGATTTGGTTTACATTCAGTCGGTACCCAAAACGGAGGGGCATGCGACCCCTTTGAAAACAGACTAATTGCACTAACTAAATCGTCGGTGGAGTAAGTGATAACGTGTCGGCCTACCAATTCGGAGTTTCCAGGTTCGATTCCTGTTTCGGAATCCAATTTAAACTGTAGGTCCACTTGCAATCGTTGTCTTAAGTCTGGTAAAGTTTTTCTCCAGCCGCATGCCCAATAAAGGGTTACGGGAACTAGAGAGAGAAACTTCTTCGTACTATTTTAAAACAAAAGAAAATCACAATATTAATAACGATTCCGATTTTTTGTCCTTTATCTCAAGGGATATATTGTGGACAAAATCAGAGGACTGTATGTTATATACACTAACTTGAGTAAGGCCTTCCATAAATTTCCTATCTCCGTAACTATACTTAAACTTCAACAATTGGGTTTCCCTCTCTGCTACTCGACTGGATTTTTTCCTACCTAAGAGACAGAGCATAGCGAGTGTTGTTTTGTGACTCTACCTCAAGAATTTTCAAGTATTCAGCTGGAGTGCCACAAGGTACATAGTCATCTCGGACCTCTACTATTCGTTCTTGCCATTGATGACATTTTCCATTTAATTTCGCATTGTAATGGTCTGATCTACGCTGGCGAAGATATTCTCCTATGTTGAGGCTAGTTGTGACTCCGCGCTTATTCAAGAGACTAAGACACGTTCCTGGATTGGTGAGGCCACAATGGCTTATATCTCAATTTTGAGGCTATGTCCTATTTCAGGAGCCTCAATACATAATTTAATTACACCTTTGTGGGGAATGGCCTCCGTCGCGTGCTGTCCGTAACTGACCTTGGCATAAAACTCAATATATCTTAATCTGCATATTAATTATATTGTCAGAAGGGGTAGCATAAAACCGTTGGTCTAGAAAGTTCCCAGATTTACCGATTTTGATTCATTTGTACAGCTCTCTGGTTAGGCTGATTTTAGAATATGCATCTGGTCGTCCTACTACGCTATTCATTCCAACCTTATGCTACGCTATTCATTCCAACCTTGCTTAGTTTGCCATCACTTCAGAAAAGGCGCCAAATTGCTGACTCGCTCTGTCTTTACTAGCTCTATTGAACCCAGTTATCTGGATTGCCTTTAGGAAGTCCCCCCCCCCATTGTCTTCGAAAACTGACTTTGTTATAATATGTTAACCTCTCCAGATCAATTTATGGCAGGCATGAACCAATTAATCGAATATGTTAACGCATGTCCAAATTTCTATGTAATTCTTAGCAACGAATCACTGAAGAATTACCTGTTCTCTGTGCTTCCGTGACTCTCTGTTTCGCATGTTAGGTGTGTGCTGGGTATCCTGTTATGTTTTATTTCTTTACCTTTCTTTCGCTTATTTTTCTACCTACATATGCATATTTTTTGTGGAAGCCCCATTCAATAGCTTTGATGGAATAGGATAATTTTCTTGGCTCCCAGCAAGAAGTGCGCCTCCTCTGTCAGATGGCAAATTCTATCTATTAAGGATGTGTCAAACATTGAATTGTTCCTCTAAAATTATAGATATTTTTCATTCATTTAATAAATCCTTGCGAACCTGAGATATTAAATTGATTTAATCTATCTTCCCCGCCGTCTACAGTCTTTTATCAGCAAATACATATCTATTTAAAACACTCACAAAAGACTCTATTTCATCTAGTGGTTTGGCGTTGTAGAAAGGTTAGTCATAAGTGATTGGATCACTGGGGCAATTTGGAGCAAATGGAATTAAACAATATGAGAACAATTATTATCAATTTTAATCTAGAAAATGTTTTGCGATTCCAAGAAGAAAACCGTGCCGAACACTTTCAACCTAATGAGAATTAATTTCATTAATTTTGCCCACGAGGCACTTAAAAATGCCATAAGGTGCTGCTGGTTAAATGTTCATGAACAACTTATTGATCGTAAACTGGCAATGTTATACCTAATTGGACAAGGTTCATAACCAATTCATGAACCTCGCGACAAGAATAAAATTTATTTAACACTAAAAGATTTAAGATTCAAAAAACTGGAAAATCTTATATCAACTAAAATCAAAGTCCGAACCTTACTCGATTTACAAAATATTTCAAATCCTCTTTCCAATTATTTCGCCGCGCGAACCACAGCCTTGAGTTTTAGGCAAGGTTACTTCATAAATAAATAAGGAACCAGTGTGGCATAGAAATATCAAGAATTTAATGAAACCGCTACTCAAGCCTGCGGATAAAAATCGGTAGGCGTTATAAAATGTGATTAAATTTACTGTTAAAACATCATTTTTTTAAATTAATTCAACAAACTCGAGAAAATCAGTGACCCACTTCAAATTTCTTGCTTCTACGGCAACCACCTTTGAAGTTGGCAGTGAGTGGCGGGATACTTAAAACATAGCATGCCCAGGGTATATCTTAGTAAACATTCCAAGTTCAATAATTTTAAAGATTTTGGCCCGCGGCTACATAGGAAAGGTCAAATCTGCTGTCAGGCCGCCGCCCTTTATTTAAAATTTTTCCTCAAATCGCTGATAAAAAAGTTTCTTATCCTTGTTTCCGTTCCACTGATATTCATTTATCTTTGCCCTAGCCTTCATCTTTTGCGTTTGCCTTCCGGCCTTTTTCCTTTTGAATACACCAAATAGAAAAATGGCAATTAATTCTAATTACAAGGAAACAAGGAACAAATTGCTGCCATGGTAAATGTGGCTCAATTAACCCTTTTCATCGTGAGTGCTCGCGGTAATACAAAAATTGCTCCAAGTGATTTTTATGTTTCCATTGTTTGGCCATAGCCTGACACTCATAATTGTGAGCAATTTCGTTTTGTTATAGGTAGAGCCCCAAAGCAATATTTTTAAAGTTATACGATTATTTTTAAAAATTGTAATCTTCCAAATCCTTTAGCTTTTCTTTGCGTTGGGTTGGTTGTTTGTGCACACATCTAGCAAACTTAAAGAATTATGTGACGGGTGTGAGTAAAAGTGACCTATTTATAAGGTTCCGGCAAAAGTTGCTTAGAAAATAGAAAATATTCCGCGCAAAAACGAATCGCGTGAGATTCCGGGCAAAAACGAATCGTAGAAAATTTCCGGGCAAAAACGACTTAACTACTTAACCGCATTACTTTTATGGGTTGGGGGTGAACTGGGAGTTTTTCAAAGGATATTAAATAGCATTAAGTTTTGGATGCATTAAACGTAACATGATTTGTTCTGCCCCAAGCAAGGACCATAGAAATGTCGTTTTTTAATGATCTAAACATGCATTATCGATTGACTTCTGTGGAATTTCCACGTGAAGTCATTACAGAATCAAATGAGTACGCCAAATCAAGGTTGCTGTCGTCGGCGAAACTATGAATAGGATTGAGAGTAAGGAATAAGAGATCATTATTAAAAAGAAGAAATAAGGTTGGTGAAAGAATTGAACCCTGTGGTACACCGGCATTTATTTCGTAAGAATCAGATGTAGCTCCGCCAATTACTACACGGATTGAACGGTCTGACAAAAAACTCTATATCCATTTAACGAGGGTAGGGTGCAGACCAAATGTTTGAAGTTTGGCTAAAAGGGCAGCATGCCAGACTCTATCAAAAGCCTTTGAAATATCAAGAGCGACAATTTCGGACTCACCAAAATTATGGCGTTAGTAAATCTCTGGTTGAGCGGCTAGCGCGGAAACCGTACTAGCAATCGTTGATAAGATGGTTATTTTCAAGATATTTCAACAACTGAGAGTTGATGAGTGATTCAAAAACTTTAGATAAGATCGAGGTTAGAGGAATTGGTCTGTACTTAGAGGAGTCGCATGCCTCTCCTTTTTTAAGTATCGGCTTAAACTTAAAAACATTCCTGCTGAATATGACAGGTGAAAAAGTTACTTTGGACACGTCGAGTTTCGAAAGTACTCTAAAAACTTCCCGAGTGCAAAAGTGTAGTTGCCTACTAGTGCACTGTAATGGAGATGGAAGTGGCTGAAATGAAGGTTGCAAGTACAAATTAGCAGCAAAATTAGCAGCAAACAGGTTGGCGATGTCCAATGAGTCAGTAAAAACATTCCCGTAATAAATGAGTGGTGGTAATAACGGTTACGGTTCTGCTAATTACTTTGCGTCCAAGTAGGATGCGCTCTCTTGACCGTTTGGGGTCAAGTTTTCTCCATATCTGTCGGGTGATCAGGCAGGTGTTCCTCCTGCCAATTAACATTTGCAATCCTGAGAGATATCTGTGATAGTTCCAGTTTGGAAGTGGCCAGCGGTTTTCCCAGCTGGGGGTTAATGTCCGAATCAGGACGAGTGGTACCGATTCTCGCTAGTTCGGCTCTATAGTTACCTGGAATATTACTATGTACGGTCCGCGACTACTTTAATAGGCATAATTTCCGGCTGAAGCACGCTGCAGTAGTCAGGTAAGCGGAATGAGATATCGATTTCCAAATGTTCCGAGAAGATACCTCCACCTACTCTGCCTTCTAGTTTGGAGCCGTCAGTGAAGAGATGCACTGACTTCCCCCATTGGAGTGGACCTTCCTCCCATTCCGATCTGGTGGGAAAGGAGGAGTCGAACTTAGTTCCAAAGAAAGGCTTGGGCGTGGTATAGTCGATGTAGCTGACAGTTCTTCCGTCCAGAATTTCGGAGTGACCGAAGTCATTTCATTTCGAAGTCTGGATTGAGTTAAGCCTAATGGCAGCTGAGGATTCGGTTTGCTTGCCAAAGAGATCTAACGGTAGAAGGTGGAGAGTAGTATTTAGGGCTTTAGAAAGGTCACCTGTTATCAGCAGTATTGCCATGCTCTGAACCTTATCCATTGCTTTGTAATGGGTTGATATATGCAGTGCCGGCCACCAAACGATCACCCCATAAGTATATGTCGTATGATACTTGTGTAGAGTCAATGCACAATGCGTGGCGCCATACCCCATTTTTTTCATATTGCCTTTTTACACAAGTACAGCGCCACTGTAGCCATCCGTACTCTTTCCTGGATGTTAGGCATCCAGTTAAGTCTTCTATCTATTACTAGACCTACTGTTATCAGCAGTATTGCCATGCTCTGAACCTTATCCATTGCTTTGTAATGGGTTGATATATGCAGTGCCGGCCACCAAACGATCACCCCATAAGTATATGTCGTATGATACTTGTGTAGAGTCAATGCACAATGCGTGGCGCCATACCCCATTTTTTTCATATTGCCTTTTTACACAAGTACAGCGCTACTGTAGCCATCCGTACTCTTTCCTGGATGTTAGGCATCCAGTTAAGTCTTCTATCTATTACTAGACCTACTTAACCTGATTTCACAGTTTCAGCCGAACTCCGTCTAGTTATAGGGCAATTCATAGGAGGTGCATTATGTCTCCGAAAGAAGAGTATTAGCTCTGTTTTGTTCCTGGAGAGGACGTGTTGTAACACTTCAGCCAGTGTGTTTGGGTGCTTTCCTGAACATATCAGGGCAATATCTTCAGCGTAGGCGATAACCTTGGGACCAGACTGCTCCAGGTCTTTAAGTAACTCATCCCGAGTTATGTTCCATAAGAGTGGTGAAAGGATTTCTCCCTGAGAGGTACCTCTAGTGACCACTCTTTGAATATTAAATCGTCCCAAACTGGAGACGATAACCCTGCTTTTTAGCATGAGGTTAAACAATTTGATGAGAGGATCGTAAAGTTCTAGCCTCCTCAAGGATGCCATTATCGCCTCTGACCTGATATTATTAAAAGCGCCCTCCATATCGAGGAAGGCTGCAAGTGAGTATTCTTTCTGCAACAGCGAATGCTCTACTATTGTGGTAAGTTCATACAGGGATTTCTCTACGGACTTACCTAGAGAGAGACATCTTGGATGGATTGATTGTTTCTTTAATATACATAAATATCTAAGAGCGTCTCCAGGGTTTTGAGCAGGGAGGAGGAGAGACTAATGGGCCTAAAATCGTTGATCGGTGATTTGTAGGGCTTAAACTTTGTATTGCCCATTTTAGTTTTCTCTTATCGAGGATCTTGTTGATCAGCTCATGGCCGATCGGAGTATCCGGCAACTCGGCAAAAACTGTTGCCGAGCAACCCGGAAAGTGCGCGTTGACTAGTAACTCCAGCGAATCAAGACTGGATGAAGTCCAGCTACCATCACTTTTGACTAAGAGGCCTGGGATGGTGGGCGTTGTTGAGAAGACTTTCCGCAAGCGACTCGCTTCAGAGGTGCTTTCGATTTTATTACAGAAGCCCCCGTCTATTCGATCGTTTATTGACAACAACTCTGATATAAGTTTTAATGATCTTACTCACTTAACAAGGTTTGCTTCAACTTGAAACTCAAAGAATTAGTCATATAGTTCTAATTCATAATTAGCTGTCCTTGGGTTCTCCTCCATAATTATTGACGTAAACTATGAGCGAATCTACTCTTACTTGACGCCTCGCACTCAGCGAGTATTAGGTCTGTTCGCGGAGGCCACTCCGAGTGGTGCAGATCTCGGCTCGACTCTACTCGGATCCAAAAAGATCAGGATATAAAACAGCAGGGCACAGCTTTATTCTAATCCGGGTAGCAAAACCAGATTCGTTGCAGTACTCCACTCTTAACAGCTGACTGTCACTTTGTTTTGAATATAATTGTTACCCAACAATTTACCATTGTTATTTTCTGCATTTTGCAGCGCAATACTTTAATTTTAACTTGATTAACAAAAAAGCCATCACTCATCTTAAACGTCAGAAAGCTGCACCTTGTTTAAAGCAGGAGCAGAAAAGTTGACTCTACTAAATGATTCTTTTTGACTCGGAATGGCGTCAACGAACAGACCTTTTGTTTTGCGGGTCTCAGTCTCAAGATATTCTCAATAATTCAGTCGTACCCAAAGGTAGTCATCTCGGTCAACATCGACGATGTATCTACGTCCTTAACGAATTCAAAACTTTTATGTTCTGCTGACGACGCCAAGTTTTTTTGTGTTATTAATTGTCTGCGTGACTAAACCACTCCAAAACTCTTTGATCATGTTTTAATAATACTATTTAGTCTCGCACTTTGAGAAGCTCCGATTTTTTAAAAATTCCATTCCATTACTAATTATGATTTGCATGAGCCTCAATCTCGTTGTCAATCAAAATTTTAGTTGTATAGATTTTAATTTGTCATGTGTTTGTATTAAACCTAAATATATTATTCAACTTTTTTGACTTCTTGTATTTTAATATTAAAGTTAATTTTAAACAATATTTTTAAATCTGTTTGTATATTAACTATTTTTAGTAGTCAGCCTTGACGAATGTGTAATAATAATAAGATGTTCTTTGCAGAATCTCAAGTGGCTTCTCTCCGTCTTTAGCAGGTATTCCTCTTAAAACAATATCGCTGAGGTATCGATAACGAGGTAAAATTATTATTTACACTACGCGATGTAGTAATTTACAGTGTCTGAAATAAATGAGTACAGAATTTTCAGAGTAAACTGCATACAAATTAGCGGGCAACAATCCCCTGGAAATTTAATATAATTAACTAGAATTAGTATGAGCAAATCATTTGAATTGCTAAAAATTTTCAATGTCATTATTATTTTAAATTTTTTTTTCAATATTGTATCAAATACATCATGTTAGTTTTTATTTTGTTGGGCCCTTTCGTTGTATTTCGCCTACCCTAAGCCTTTTACTGTGCCTTCTACTAGCCTAGATTGGATCAATTTCTCACAAACGTTTTGTTTCTATATGCAAACTTTAAGCTGACTGCTCTATAAAATATTATAAATTATCCCCAGCCTACTATTTCATTTTAATTATTTTTTCTTTCAGCGTAAGTACGATAACGCATCTAATAAAATCTATAGATGTGGAACAAGGCTAAGACTTGCTTTCGATTGCGAATGAATAAATAAGTTTGATTGATTAGACTCTTACTCCCTACAAAAGATAAAGTTACTTGCCAACTTGAGACGTAAATTTCTACTTGAGAAAATATACATTTCGTACTATATGTATGTCATAAAGTATCAGCTATGACGTCAACGTCAACTAAAAAATTATACGGCAACTTTCTGACTTTGAAGTCACCATTATGAAAATTATGAAGTTTATTCAGCGCTACCTACAATTCCACAACTCTGAAGGAGCTCTAGTTGCATTTTTCAAATGGTTTATTTAAATCTCACCAAAAACTTTTCCCATTGTGATCATATAGAATTATATCAGTGAATAAACAAAGGCGACAGAGAGCTTCTAGAATTCCTAGATTCTCGTCTGAGGAAAGATATTCTATGAATAATAGCTGCATAAATTTGTAAATATCACCTGTTTTCATGCGGGCAAGTGTCATAGAAATGTTTTTGAGTCATGTGAATTCAAAGGAACAACTTTAAATGATTACATTTCCTTCTGGTTGACATGACAAAAGGAATGCTAATGCATCAGTCTTATACCACCCCCAATTTACAGGTGAGTAAATATACGGACAAACAGAATACAACACACGTCCTTACAACTGAAAAGTTGCAGTAGATGTTTCAATTCTGGAGACAGAAGGTGGACATGATTAGATTTTCTCTGTAGAAGTTCCATTTTCAGATGAAACTGAGTATAGGACGTGCACTGTATATCTATCTAACACTGATGGAATGATATTTCCTTTCGAGGGAATACTTAAGCTTCTACATATGGAAAAGAAGAAAATCTTATCTCTCTCTATGTTCACTACAATAGCCATTCACAAACATTTTCTCGTCAGAGCCACCCCTGATTGAAATGTTTCTGCATTCCCCCGAGCTGCCAGTTCTAGTTGGTCATCCTTCTTGGTTTATGTTCAAAAATTCAGGACACTTTTCACCGTTCATTCATTCGACCTGGGAGCAAACAATTGTTGATTGAATTTTTTAGTGTGCATATTTTCAAAACAGTTTCAATATCATGCGAAGATATCTTTCTTTCTTACATTCAACTAAAATCCGAATCGGGATAGGAATCGTACAAATTGAAAAATCGTTTCGATTGATAAAGTTTCGGAAAATTTAACTTTATCGTTACTACTCCCGAAAAGTTATGCAGCTACAATGTAAATTTTGGAAAAATCGAAGTAGCTAGGAAATTACTTTCTTACCCTGTTGCCGAGGGTTCCGAGAACACCCTTTATTTTGCCCGTAGAAGAGGGGGACTAATAGGTCTATCCACCTCATGTTTCGGTGTAATTCTGGTATACAAGGCTTGTTTGGAGTTGGGTTTTTTCACTATTTATGTGAAACGAGGATACCTAAGCCTGCGGGTGGAACCATCCTCCCAGTTTTCGTTTCTTTGCTGACTGCTTTGAGTGGGGATTCGAAATTTAATCGTGACACCACCGTAAATAACGCCGTGCATCTTATTTCATCGCACTGTGGGGTTTTAATTGCCCACGAATTTACAAGTCATGCAATGGCACCAACTCTTACTTCCTTAATTCCTGGTGCTCTGTTCTCCTACGATTAATGGAACCATCGCCCGGAAATTTATTTCAAAAAATCTTCCAGGCTTCAGAAGTACTTCGGAGTACTAAAACTCAACAGCGACATTAACTTCTACAACCGGCTTTATATCTATGACGACTAGGCTCTACTTCATCATGTTTTGAATCTAGTCTGTCTGACTGAAACATGACTTTGTGGAATGATCGCCGATACTTAGCTCTTCAGCGTGTGGGCGAGATCGACATACATACTTACGCCCATGTTGGAGGAAGAGTATTGTGAGCTTTTCGTCGCGATATCTCATGCTCTGTTGCTGAGCTTTCGGAGTGGAGTGATTTGGAATTTTTAAGTGTTATTATTTAATTTGCGAGATACTTTGCAACTGCCTGCATTCCGAACGACCGCCAATATGCTTGAATTGCTTGCTTCTTACACTGACAATCTCTCTTGTGCCTTGCATGCACATGGTGACTAGCTGCTCTTCGGTGATTTAAACTAAACAACTATCAGCTGGGCGCCTGTGATGTTCTTTTTTCGGACTAATACATTGTTTTAGCATTGCTAAGAGCTCTGGTAAATTCCTAGATTTGGTAGTCAGTACTCTAGGCTGGTGCCACTCGGTTCCTTTGCTTTATAAGACGACTCATCAGCCTGCTCTTCAGATTGCTCTGATCTTCAATTCAACATTTCTAACATCCCCAATTCACATTGACTCCATACTTTTAATTTTAAAAAGGCTCATTTTTCTATATTAAATAATCATTTACTCATTTTACAGAATCGAAAATCAGGTAATCATTTCCCCGTAATTTTATTTCAAGGGACCTTGTGGCGATTCGGCTGAGATACCCACAGTAGGTGATATGGATACAATTATCCTGGCATCGGCCTACTGTCCTGGATTCAGTCCATCAGATTCACTTGATGAAGTCCAAGAACTTATCAGTTACTGTCATCATTAGTTACGATGCAAACGCCCACATACAGTCTAGGGCAGAAGCAACATCAATGAAAGAGATAATCAAAGTAATATAGTGAACAGAGGGCGCAAGCCTACTGTTATCAATGTCGTCCAAGTTATCGAAGAACCATAGGGATTTTCGATATACATCGATATTTCGAATTTACTCGATGTTTATAATACGATAAATCGAAGCAATCTGTTTGTTTTGAAAAGTTATTTATCTACTCGATGAATGTACTTTCATAAAACATCGAACAGCTAATTTAAAAGCAGTGTGTCATGTCGATAGTATTTCCGAACTCAGTATTCACAAACCCCCGTTTTCATTAACCAACTAATGTATGGGTATGGGCAAAAGATTGACAAAGAGATTGACAAGAAAATGGGTGTTATAGAGAGAGTGGCGACCCTCGCTATATCCACGATATTGGATTCAAGGTTTAAAAAAATGCATTTTACGACCCAATCGCTTGCTCTTCGGCTGTCGCAAAAGTCAAAGAAATGATGAAAACTAATTAAGAAAATTGTGAAGCCGGGGAATCTGATTCTTCAGATCTTTCTGACAAACCAGAAGAGAACTCTTTTTTGTGGGAATATCATCACAAATTAGTCCACAAGAGCTGGAAAACGACGACGTCTGACGATCCTACTTCAGACGCATTGTCTCTTTACTTGCGAAGTCCAGTAGGAAGACTCAATGAGAAATCATTGGAAATTTGGAATGATCATAAAATTCAGCTTCCTTAACTTCACACAATTGCTTACAAATACTTGACCATGCTGGGAACTTCAGTTCCATTTATTTTCTAAGGCGGCTCAAATCGTGAATCAGCAACGAAATAGATTGAAAGGGAAACGTTTAAATAAACTTTTGTTTCTGCAGAGTCTTCCAAAAGAACATTGGAAATAGGATTCCAGAATTTCATGATATGGATGATTTTTATTTTGTACTCTTTGTAATAATAACATAGGATATTCTTTATTTTTTTAATAAACAACACCCGAATCAATGAATTTTAAATAAAAAGTTGTGTTTTTTTCCTTAGTTACATAGATTCCTAGAACAAAGTTGTTGAGAATTATGAGTCCACTCTGATTTGGACATGTTGTGTATCAAAACAACACCTATTATAATATATTGTATGATTGCATAATATCACTGCAGCTTAGTGATGTCATGTTAGAAAAAGTACTCGATTTTGAGGAAACATTGAAGTTTCTAACCGTTACATCGGATAACATCTATGTACAGTCTCGATATATTGCATCGAATAAAACATCGATGTATTTTTTGACTGGACACTCCTAAAGAACCCTGTTCACAGACAGGCAAGTCATTGTTTTTGTAGAGCTGGACATTCGCAGAGCAAGCGCGCTATTTATTCAATTTCTTTTGCACCTCTACAGCTTCTATAGAATGAATGTTTTCGATGGCACGCCAGGTTTAGCGGCCATGACTTCATTTGGGTAGTGGCGAGTGAGGATACGAACCAGTGTTCAAAGGATAAGTGGTTTGAAGTTCTTTAAAAAGTATATCTTCGGCCAGAGACTACGTGTTGTGAGACAATAAGCAATATTTCTTCACCATTACGAAGTCGTATTGAAATAATGTCCCCTCTTGCGAGTGTCGATTTTTGTTCCACTCGACTAGCTAAGGCTCACTTCCACATTTAAATTGTTAATATAATTTACGTCTTGCCTAGTCGAGTCGAACACAAATCGACATTCGCAATATGGCCCAATATCTTTCACCTTTCCATGACTGTATTTATCTGTGCTTGAACACTTTTTGAGTTCATGCTTTGGAATGATAACAGAAAAGGGTTTTACGAAGTCGTATTGTGGTTTCATATAATCTGTTGTGGGGTGAAGCCTACTATAATTGAAAATATTCAGTATGACCGCGTGTCCAAAGTTCTGTAGGTTGCAGCTCCCAGATCAGTTTGTCGTGCGCATTTTATCGCACCGGTTTATTCCAAGCAAGCTAACTTTTGCATTTTTCTTAGAAAGTTGAGATCTGACGACTTGCTTAGCGCATCCCAACAAACAATCGCTCCGTGTGTAAGAATGGGTCTGACGATCGATCCATTGTAAACTGCGCAGTTCCACGCCCCATTTCTTACCAAAGTTTTTTTTACATGCAAAGAATGCATTGAGTCCTTTCTTCGACCATTCTTCCACATTCCTTTTCTAATTTAGTGTGGAGGTGAATGGGATGCCCAGGAACTTGACTTCCAGATAGATTTTGGAAGCAATATTTCTAAGCTTTGGTGGTTTCCAAATAGGTTGTTTGTATTTTCTTGTCTTATGGGGATTAACCGCAAAGCCCATTTTGAGATGTTTTTAAAGCAGAGTTCATATCACCATTGACCGTTTGTAGGAATTTTCCTTTTGATAATAGAACAATGTCGCCTTCGTACGTTATGGTTTTGATAATAGACTTGATAGACGTTCCAGAGTATAGCTGACAAAACTCCTCCCTCTGGCGTTAATCTGTTTAACGTTTTCCTGATGGAGAAGTCTGCAGCCAGTTCGTCAGAATTTTTCTAGCCTTTTCCATAGAGGAGATAATGGTTTCTGTTTTTAAATTATTAAATGCTTCCTCAATATCGAGAAAAGTTGTCAGCATGTATTCCTTATCAGAGAGAGATGTCTCAATTGTTCTTGTAACCTCATCTAGTTTAAGCGTGTTGAGCTTATTCCCTCTCCCCCAAGTGACTTGCAAAGTCAAGATTGGTATTACACTCTTCTCCCAAAATTTTAATAACAATTTGGACATTAGAGTTCGAAGAACTCAGTCTTTCAGAGTTCGAAGAACGCGATTTTCGCGATTTGCAAGGTCAACAAAAAATATGAAGGAGATCCCAGGCTGCCGTATAGGGTGTCTCAGAGCGCGTGTGCAAAAATGAAGGATCTGGTAGATCTAGGTGAGAAACAAGTGTATAGGAGAGTGGAGTCTATCTGCCCACCCTCCCAGCTAAAGGGTTTTGAAATGTTTTTACGATGAAAAAAACCAGTCTTACATTTTCACGTATATCTTCTAAAGTTTGAGTGATAGAGACGTTATTAATATCTCAGTTGGGCGGTAACACAATGGTGCTACAAAACTGTGTAATTTGAATTTTTTACTGCTGATAGTTGTAAAAAAATTGGTTTTCAAACTTAAATTTTCGGAAAAAGAAATCCATTTTTTCATTTCAAAAAGAAATATCTTAAAGAATTGCAATATTTTAGTTTTATTTTTGAGTTGAAAACAGCGGCTAGTGCGTTCTCTTTCAAAGGACAGTTAAAGCGAACAAGATTCGTTTACCGTTCTTATGTTACATGACCAAACGTACAGGTAATACCTGCCATTTTAAGCAAAAATTCAACCTCTCTCCTAAGTAATTGACCTTTTTTAGTCTTTCTGCCAAAATTTGGTCGAATTTTTGCTTTAAAATGGCAGGTATTAGCTGGACGTTTGGTCAGGTAACTTAAGAACGGTACAAGATTTTTGTTCACTTTAACTTTCCTTTGGAAGAGAACGCATTAACCACTATTTAAAACCCAAAAATAAAATGAAAAAATTGAGCAGTAAAAAAGAAAAATTACACAGTTTTAGCACTATTATTTTACATGCCAAACTGAGATATTAATAACGTCTCTAACACTCAAACTTTAAAACACATTCGTTAAAAATTTCAAACTCCTACAGCTACCCTCTCGCTACTATAAATTTATTTTCGTTTCTCACGCATCTTCAAATATTGTAAGGTCAAGGTGATCGGAGAATTGTACCTTGGAGAGTATAATTACCATATGTTTGGGTTTCCAATAAGTGTAGGGGATGTCACCAGCCAACGGAAGTGTTAGCCGTCGTGTCTAGGTAATGGATTCTATAAGCTAAGGAAGATAATGGTCGCATGATTCTTTTATAATGACTGGAGGTGCCTAGTGATTTTTGACAATTATATGTTAACCCGACTATTTTTCTTCTTTAAAAAGCCCTTCTATTCTCAGTTGCACTTAACTATTACGAGACGCAATCGTAAAAGAATTTGCTCGCTCTAATGAAAATCGGCGGAAGGGATCAATAAAAACGCCAAAAGTCATAAAAATTCGTGAACGTATTAGACGGAAATGAAAATAAGCTGGTTATCTTAAACTAAACAGGGAATTTGTACGAAAATGTTTGCATTAAGATTTCAAGTTCTACCCTATATACGCACTTACAAGTGTTACAAGAACTAAGAAAGGGGTGTGCATAATTGCTTGCTTGATATGGTGAATTCGATATGACATTTTCTGATGAAAAATTATTCATTTTATTTAAAGCAGACAAAATGATTGGCTATAGTTAGTTTTCCTGTGGGACATTTCGAGTCAAAAAATACGTATACCACGACATCAGAATGTTTCAGTAGTTTAGGGACGCGGTAAGTAAAAAGAGGACCTTACGACTTAAATTAATCGATCAACCAGTAAAAATTAATGCCAAATACTATCTGGACATGGTAGTACATGGGAATTTATTGCCGGCTACATACTATTATTTCCAACAAGACGGAGTGCCAGTCTACATCCCCAAAATAGTTCAAGAGTGGCGTGAAAAAAATTTTACCGATTTCGGATTTGAATCCTTTGGATTTCTGCATTTGAGAGTATGTGCAACGAAGGCTTGAGGATTAATTTAGCAACTTGGATAAGCGCGGATAAATACTTAGGTGCACCATGAAATACTTAGGTAATTTACCCTTCTAATTATTTAATATTATTTTACTTTTAAAATAGAACACTTGAAGTTGCAACTATGATCTTGACAAATAAAATTCATACTATTTCTAATAAATGTAAGATAAATTAATTATATTAAGTAATAAAGCTTATATTTGTGGAAACATTTTAGAAATGTTATCTGAAAAAAATGTGCCCAGGCAATATTGTAGAGTAAAGAAGAGGCGATTTGTTCGGAGGCTATAGAGAGTCCAAAGTGTAGGAAAATTATTGAACCCAACTGCTAAATTGTCAACCATGTACGTAAGAAAAAGCCATGAGTGGAACACCGAAAAACCTCCCCATTTCTATTTGTGGTAAATAAATTCATGTAATTAATACATCTGTTTTTTATTTTTAATTAAATTGTCCATCTTATTACCTTCCCAAAATGTGCAACATGGCATAGTACATAGAGAAAGGATTAGAAACCCGCATCCTTAGAAATCCCTGACTAATTATTATTTGCACTGCAGTTAGGAAATTCGTTAAATAAACAACATTTTTAAGACAAAGGGACGAACATGTTTGTTTTTGCGGCCTTTTTGGAGGTTAGAAAAAACTGAAAGTGTTCTATCAAATAGCACACAATTGCGATAATCACCCTCGTCAGACTTCGAAAGGAGCACGAGACGAGTCGCAAGATGATTAGGAGTAGGATTGCCACTCAGACTGACTTAAAGAGTACCAGCATTTTTCAAAAAAAGTACTAAATGGTACCAAAATCAAAATTCCATAAAATATAATAGATATAGATGTAGTTTTAAGTAAAATAGAAATGTTTTAAAATTAACCCATAAATTGCGCTTCATCTTGCAGTTTTAACTTACTTTCACTGAACCTTGAATAGCCTTGATAGATTTCTTGAAAGTAATTGAAAAAAGGTTATTAAAAAAATTGATAATTTAAATAAAAAATTATGTTTTAATTCCCAACAAAGTAAAAGTAACAAACACAATTAAGGTAACGAAAACATTTTTCATATAATAAACTCTTTAAATACTAAGGAACATAGAGTTGATATATGAATTCATTATATGTATATTTACATCGTTGTTGAAAATAGGAAGCATGCCATGTGGAGTTCTATCTAATAGTGCACATAGTAGGTTTTCTATTATCAACGACGATAAATGATATACTCATTTTATATTGTATATTATACATATATATATACATTATATTAAAGTAAGGACTTTCCTTGTCATACTTATATGGAGTTTTCTGAGCCTAATAGCTCCTTTGCTGCCATAACAATATCGACAGTAGTTAAATTTAGATTATTTCTGATTTTATTTTTTATAATACTTAAATCCAAAAATTAACGCTCAGCTGCGGCTAAACTATGAGGTAAACTGAATAGACTAAATACGAATTCTGTTAGATTTTTTAAAACAGGTTTATTTAACGCATTTAATGTACTTTTAACTTTATTCCAAAAATTTTAAAAGGAATTTTCATCATAAGTACATTGTGTACCTTTTAGAACTCCCAATAGCGATTTTATTTCCTCTAGATCGTTTTTATTTTCCAAAAGATGTGGAAAAGTTGTTAATAATGGTAATATAGAGGACTGTTCTGTTACTGCTTTACATGGTTGAAGAACCAATAATAATTAAAATTTTAACCGACTTCCCAAAAACCTAACCTAACTTTGTAACGCGCGGTTCGATTTCGATGGTTCTATTTCTGTTGTATAGAGTGTGATCCCCCCCATTTCTAATAGGAGATTAATTTGGTCCTATAGTGAGGGGCGGGGGTGGAGAGGGGAGTAGTTTAACTTTGTAACGCGTGGACCGATTTCGATAATTCTTTTTCTGTTGGGTAGAGTATGCTCCCTGGTTGATACAACGAGAAAAAAAATGTTGGTGGGGTGGAGTGGAGGGGAGGAGAGTGGAACGTAACTTTGTAACGCATGGACTGATTTCGATGATTCCTTTTATGTTCGGTAGAGTATGTTCCTTTATTGCTACCATGAGAAAACATTTTTAGTGAAATGGAGGTGGGGTAGGGGGTTAAACCTAACTTTTTAACGCGTGGACCGATTTGGATGGTTCTTTCTCCGTTGAATAGAGTAGAAGACACTAAAAAGTCAAAAATAAAATAGTTTTTAAAAAAAAAGTTGAACCGACTTCACAAAAAGCGCTAAAAAGCAAAAATAATTTTTAATTTTATATCTATTACGACATTTTGAAGTCGGTGAAAATTAAACAAATAAAACAACTATAGGTACAGTAGCACAATTAAAAATAATATATAATACCACCTGAACGTTTCAGCTTACGAGATCATAAGAAATGACGAATAAATATTTTTGTTGTAGTTGTTTGGTTTGTTTGATTTACACCGACTTCAAAATGTCGTAATTGCTTCCCCATCCACCATATTCTCCAGATCTGGTCCCCAGTGACCTTTTCCTGTTTGCAGACCTTAAAAGAATGCTCGCTGGAAAGAAATTTAGCACTGATGAAGAGGTAATCGCCGAAACTGAGGCCTATTTTGAGGCTAAAGAGAAATCGTACTATAAAAATGGGATCGAAAAATTGTATGACCGCTATAATCATTGTATCGCCCTCGAAGGCAACTATATTGAATAATAAAATCGAATTTTGTCAAAAAAATAGTCTAAAGCCTAGGAGACAACCCTTTGATGCGTTAGCATGGTTTTGGCCGGAAAGGAATTTAAGGGTAAGAGAATTAAGGAAACTTGAATGTCTTGTTTTTTTCTTAATAAAAGCTCACGGAGAGACCTGGTCTCGAACCCGGGACCCATGGCATGTTCGTCTTACCGCTCAACGAATTGATCCAACTCCGTCCATTTTAGAGCAAAAGTTTGTTAACAGAATTGTAACAGCAGCTACGAAACGCGGGAGGTGCTGGATAGAAAACACCTTAAAGATGGAATTACAAGGGGGTTATTGGCATGCATCGGAAGTGCCAGGATACGTTTCGAACAGCTGTTGTAACATACTAACATTAATTGTAATAAGCTTGGAATTAAAAAAAAAGCAATTTAGAGTTACTTTGAGATTAATTTCTTTAAATTGCGACTTTTATAATTTCCACAAATGGTTTTCTACTTATAAATTTCTACATGGTTCCTCTATGTGGACATGTTGTACCTTTTTGGTATTAAAATGTGCAATTTAATAAAAATTAAAAACAGATGTTAATTACAGTGTATTAATTACATAAATTTCGGAGAAAATGCGGGAAATGCTGTATTTTAGGCAATCGGAAAATATTTTTGTAAATTTTCGAAGTGACTGCAATAATTTTGGAAATATCGTTTCATGTCGCAGATCAAAAGTCAAAAATCAAATAGTGATGTACACACCATGAAAATTACAAATTTATTAATCACCCTGAAACTCCCAAAAATTTCTTCAGCTCAAGAAAAATAAAAAATAAAACATTATCGTTAAAGAAAACAGCAGTTACTACTTTTCCACCCTTCCAAAAGTAGCTGGAGGATGTGAAACGGCCGACGACAGAAATTGCAGATGATAAAAATAAGGGCAAAACTATTAACTGAATCCATCTGAAAATTAGATAGGATACTAGCTGTGTTGACGTTGGACTCATACAGCTTGCGCTGGGATAGAAGATAAGAACTTCGAAGAAGTGCGCATATGCGAAATTAAATAAGCCCCATCTTGCCCCTTTTTCGTACCCCATACAAGGGGAAGAGGGCTTTTTCCAATAAAATAAAATAAATATAGTATTATTATTATCTTTTCAGATTCCCTGTCATGCCACTAATTCCGCTTCTAATGAAATTGAATTTTTAGAGCAAAAGTTTCTTCCCCGAAATTTAAGTTCGAAGTTCTTGACGTGTTTGTGCTCGAGATTCATAGCAATGCAGTAAGTTACTTTACGGGTTCGTTTAGTTAAAGCTTCCAGATGTAAGTTGATACCCTAATTAGCCGCAATTCAAATCCCGTTTTTCTCTAAAATTACGAGGATTACACATTTCACTCAATTCAACAACGAAACTAAATTTATTCCCTCTAATTTCCTCGTTGAAGTAGGTACAATAAAACAATTGCTGGCAGGATAATAATAATTTTCCCAAATTTATAAGTGTATAAAATTTCGCTTGTTTTTCTGAACAGGTATAGCCTGCGTGGCCTGTGGGACTAGGGAAATTATGTATTATTCAGAAAGCCCTAAAATTTGATACAATCATAAAAGTGTATCATAAAAGCAAGTCGTCAAATTAATGTCGTAAATTGCATTCGTCGTGCACGTCTGCTTTACTTAGGAAAGTACTGAAAAAATCCGTGAAGGCTGTCCTTTTAAGCCTCCCAAGTGTAATTTTATACAGTTGTTTTAATGGGCTTTTTATATGAGATTTTTAGCACTTAAGAAAAATGTTGAGATTAGAATCGGAAATGTACTTAAACTTTGCATGTTTGAGAATTTTTCCCACAGCTTAGTTACAACCATAACTAGGGTTGTGTTACGAACTAATTTTTGACAAATAATAAGGCTGGGCTAAATAAAAGTTAGCGAAAGGTTGGGTAACATCAAAAAGATACATACTTTTCTGGTGATGGAAACAGTAGTAACCAGGCACCAGTAGTTGACCAATAACTTGCTTGTTTGTGGAGAATAACCTAGGGAAATGATTATCAGTGTTAGGAGTAGAAAGGAGTAGAAATTGAAGGCAGCAGTTGGAAGTCCAAATTCAAGAACTTTTTTTCATAATTAGCAGGAAGGAAGATAACCTTACTTGACAGTCATTAGAATATGTTGAAAGCGATCCCGGCATATTTATGCCAAGATATAGTACATTTTAACTACTAACAATTAACAAAAAGTTCGAAAATAGTAAAAGAAAATTACTTAACCAAATCAAGAAAAGCCTAACAACATAAATTACATCTTGGCAAACCTTATAAACCGAAACAGCTACAACAAAAATATTTAATCGTCATTTCTTATGATCCGTAAGCTGAAACGTTCAGGTAGTATTATATATTATTTTCAATTGTGGTACTGTAGTTGTTTTATTTGTTTAATTTGCACCGACTTCAAAATGTCGTAATAGATATAAAATTAAAAATTATTTGATGCTTTTTAGCGCTTTTCTGAAGTCGGTTCAACTTTTTTTTTAAAAACTATTTTATTTTTCACTTTTTAGTGTCTTCTACTCTATATAACGAAGAAAGAGCCATCCAAATCGGTCCCCTCCATTCCACCTCCATTCCACTAACATTTTATTCTCATGGTATCAATCAAGCAACATACTCTACCGAACAGAAAAGGAATCATCGAAATCGGTCCATGCGTTACGAATTCACTAACCCTTCCCTTCCCCCACCACCATAGTAGGACCAAATTATTCTCCTATTAGCAATGGGGGATCACACTCTATACAACAGCAAAATAACCATCCAAATCGGTCCACGCGTTACAAAGTTAGGTTCCCCCCCCCCTCCCCGTCCAACACCACAACCCCACCAACATTTTTTTCTAGTGGTATCAACCAGGGAGCATACTCTACCCAACAGAAAAAGAATTATCCAAATCGGTTCACGCATTACAAAGTTAGACTACTCCTCCCCCACCCCTCTCCATAAGACCAAATTATTTTTCTATTAGCAATGGGGATCACACTCTATACAACAGCAAAAGAACCATCCAAATCGGATCACGCGTTCCACCCCCACCCTACCAAAAATGTTTTTGACATGGTACCAATCGGTGAATATACTCTACCCAACAAAAAAAGAATCATCAAAATCGGTCGAAGCGTTACGAAGTTATGCCCGGTCAACATAAAAAGAACAAAAACAAAAAAAAAACGCGTCGAACTTAGAACCTCTTTGTTTTTGGGAAATCCGTTAAAAACCCAAAAACAACGTATGTTTTATAAGGCGAAAATACTACTTCCGTGTACGACTCCGGGTAAACGGCAACAGAAACAACCATGAACACAACATAGAAACAATTCAAACAAATACCATACATAGGTTAATTTAATTTGCGGCTTAGGTATTAAACCAGTCGGACTCATATAGACCTTGATATACTCCGTTGTAATACCACTATGAAGGAATCTCACCTGGAGCGATCTGGCACTGCTATGCAGTGATTAGTTGAATCAGTTGCAGCTACTGAGGAACCTGGTTAGTTTCTTTAGCTTCACGCTGGCGAGCTGTTCTAGTCCATTAAGGTAGTGTTAGCCAAAGGCCAGAAACCTTCTCCTGGGTTGTCCCGAGCATTCACAAAATAAATGCTGAATGTTTTTAAGTTCTTCCTCATCTAATAAACTCCAACAGAAGCCGTTGGTAGAAATACGCATGCGGACGGGAAAACTACCGAAAGAGCAGTGACCCGTTATAACGTCGTTTTCATTTCATTCCACTGTGGCCACATCCTCCTCTTGATATGGCGTCGGTTTTTAGACCGATCTACCTGCGCTCTACGAGCTTAACAGCTTTACCGAAATTGGAACCTACCGAATGTGAACCTTCTTTCGCCAGAACATCGGCCGCCTCGTTACAGTCACATCGCTATGATCAGGTACCTAGCAGAGAATCACCCGGTGTAGAGCTCCCAAACTTTGGAGACTAGTCCGGCATCTGCGCACCAGCAGTGATCGTGTATGAGTCGATCTCGTTAATGGCACTTGACAATTACTATATCAACAGATTTCACTACGCCTTGGTGTGCTTGTACGACAACAATACTCTTGTCAATGGTCATAACCTCTGCTTGAAACACACTGCAGTGGTCTGATAGTCGATACGAGTTTCGTATGCTGAAGCGGTCCCCCGCTGGCACTCATCCATGAAGATCGGTATACCTGGCATTAGCAGCAACTGACAACTTTCCACTCTCCCTACTAGGTATTCTAATAGAAAAAGCTTTCGCGAAGCTTATGGTAGGAACGGTATAGTGAGTGCCCTCCAGCAGATGACTTCTCGGGTCTGTAGTCTGAAGATTTTCAACTTTTCGATTCTTTTAGTCTAATGGCCATGGATGTCCACTGAGGTAAAACACATAACAAACTTCAATAGAAATTATAAAATAAAAGAAAAAGAAATGTTCTCTAACTCCAATCGTACATGGAGGATACAAACATCCTTAAATGGAACATCAAAATAAATAATTTTACTAAAGGAAACATATATCCTGAAATATCCACTTAGAAGAGCTGCATGGCTAGATTATTTCTGCATAAGGACCAACAACCTTAGGAAAACTAGGCATGGCGCTGCTGTCATTCTGATGCAGCAACACTAAACATACTAGAAGCTTGAGTTGGACGCCAATCTAACCTGTTGTGCCGTAGGCTCCCTATACGGTAAGTGCGATCGTGAGCCAACTTTATCAGCCGTTGAGTAAGTTTCTGACCACTTACCGAAATTTGCTATCCTTGGTGGCGATTTCAATGCCACATTTGGAGCTTTAATAATTGGAATCGGAGGAAAGAGTCGTCTTGAACTTTATAAGCGACACCTCGATGGCACTATTCAATGACACATCCCCCACTCACTCCCAACTTCAACACCCTATCATTCACTGACCTATCCCAACATTGCTCAACAAATTACATGGATGACACATGACCACCTCAAAGAAATGACCATTTTCCCATTTGACTGAAAATATATAAAGCAACACCCGCAGATTTAAGCCTTTAGATAGGTTCAAAAAAGGCGAAGCAATACGGGAACAGTTCTAAAAAATAACCGCGTACTAAGAAACCTAAGGCATATAAAACTTGCAATTGCAAAGAAATTATCAGAATGGCAGCATCACAATGCATTTTTCGAAGGAACCCAATACACGTAGACAACCCTCATAAATGAGTACCGAAATACACAAAGCCTACAAAGGCACACTATGATCGAAAACACTACTTCGTATCGCAGGGAATCAGCAAAAGCCAAAAGCATGAGAAAAATTGCGGAAAACGAATTTGCGTAACCTCAATATAAACCTTCCCGATGGATGGAGAAAGGTCAAATCTTACTCTGGCAGTAAAACGAAAATCATAATTTCGAATGTAGTGTCCAATGACCGAATTCTCTACGACTCCATGCAAATACCCAATGAACTCGCAACTTCATATCCAGGATAGCAACTTGGAAATATGCAGCAGACCATAATAAACTGCTTACCTGCCAGATGACCTTTCAGTTGCTAAGGTCAACGATTATAAACTGCAAAGCCTGGACACGACAAGATTTCGTAAAAACCCCATCTTTCAACTCCTGAAAAAATTCTAGAATCTGTCGAACAAGAGGCTCTTCTCCAACGCATGGAAAATCGCTATACAGATACCGCTGAAGAAAAAAGAAAATTCGCTACTATGCTTAGTTGCTCCAAAAGATCTACATCCAACATTGCTGCTACCTTCCGTATCAAGACTTTTCTAAAATATTCTTGGACCAAGACTGGGAAATTTACTGGAGGAGGCAATCTCGACACAGCAGCTTACTCATAAAGTATTTACAAATCAGGGTTTAGCTGCCCTGGAATCAATTTCGCACAGCCCTTATCTCTCAGCACCGTTAGTTAGTCATATCCAGCCAGTCAAACAGTTTACTCGACATTGATCGTGAATTCATTTATTAGAATTGTGAAGCATATGATACACATGATTGGAGCACAAAAGCCACAACACCGGCACAGTTTTAGAAGGCGCCGAGGAACTACCTTTTTTCATTCTATCTCACTATCCCAACACAGAACCTTTTACGTTGCACCTAAAAACAGCCTACGACAAGGTAAGCAGCCGCAATAGCATTAAATGGCTACTAAGCACTAATGGCTACTGCCATTTTATTTAAGGTTCTAGTGAATCAGCTGGGCTCAGTAGGATACCGTGCAAAGGGCATGCCAACCCCTCTTTTTCGTCCTATCCAGTGTGGACGCAATCCTCCGTTGAAACCTTGCAGCTTCCAATGGATACTCACTTCCCGGGTTGCATAGGAGATAGCCAACGCACAATCAGATGGAATTGCCTCAGTTATGCTAGAAAAACTGCCAAACTTAGTAGCGAAGTGGCTATTTTCAGGGCTTGAATAGCGCTTAAGTACATTCCTCAGACCTGGAGAAATGTCAAGGTATTGTTTATTCCTAAGGTTGGTGAACCGAGTCACGAATTTGCAAAGCACTTCAGACCGATTAGTCTGACCTCCTTTTTGCTAAAGACCCTGTTACGTCTGCTCAAGGTTCATTATTGCTAGATACATTTTTATTTTTAAGAACGAAAAAGCCTATTTTATTTTGAGTAGTTTTTGAAATCTTTTTATTTTTATGTTATTTTTAAAGAAACCATTTCGGTTGTTCTGGCTAGACTGATTTATTCAATTACAATTTTTGTATCCTATCTCTGTATAGAGTACAGTGTTTTATTGTCAATGATTGAATGATTATTATATTTTTTAAAGTGTTTGCGTATCACACTATTCAAAATTTATCGAAGTCTACAGGTTGACCAAAGTATATTTGACAATTCTTTTATCTGTACAGTCTGATTGAATATAATCAAAGTGCTATCGGGGAAATTTCTTCTCGTAATAATCGATATTATGGAGAATGTGAAGTCGGGAAAGAACGAGCTGATGTTCTTTACCTCTCAACGTCTCTATATATCTCTCTCTCTTATTATCAGCCAGAGTCAAGTAGTTGAGAGTGCCTTTAGACCCGAAGTTGAACTGGAAGCAAAACATCGAAGAAAGAGTCAGAAAGGCGATCCTAGCTCACTATGCCTGCAATAGCACTTTTAATAAAATGCCGTCATTGCGACCTAAAATTACCCTGTGTTTGTACACAGTAGTGGGACGTCTTTTCCTCAGCTATGGCTTCCTAGTTTGGTGGACAGCTATGGGGTATGATTATAAGAAAGCCAAATGTAAGCTGTAAAGAACCATTCCGAAAGATGTTCTTAGTGTTCTGTTGTACCTCCTGACCTCTACACCGGCTAGCGCTATGCATTAGATTCAGCCTGAAAGAAACTGTACACTTGGTGGCCAAATCCTCAGTCAAGCACCAAGATGATTATCTGTACCTCATTATACAATACTTCTTGGAGAACTTTCAAGCAATCTCAAGAGCAACGGTTAGTTAATTTGCCCAATTCCTGAACTCTTCGGGTTGATTTTAACGTAGCCCTCAGGCCTTGTTGGCAACTCATGACTTCTACCTTGTTGTGTATGATCGGCAGAGTGCAACAATCCGCGTCTTATAGGTCATGGTACCAAAACGGCGCGTTAAGCGCTTATTGGAGTGCTAGCCATGATGATCAATGATAAACCCAACAACCAAGGATTCCCTGTCTCAATGTCTTTATATCATATTTACTAACCCAGCCTTGCAACTATAGTTGACCTACAAAAGTACATCGAATATCACGTACAATAATAATCTTTTTTTTTAATTTAAATTGGTTTTTTATTTGGCTCGTCGTTATAAATATAATTCCGAAACTAGACCTAGACCTAACCTAACAAAGAAAATGAACCGAAACGATAAAACTAATTAAACAATTAACATGGTTCCATGTCCTTGGCCCTAGGAAAAGCGCCATTCTTGTTATGTCAGGCAGATAAGCCTGTGCCCGTTTAATCCTGTCGCGAACAGGATTATTAATGACTCCCAAGGTCGAAATGTAAAGTATCTGTGGAACAGTGTTTTACTAGTCATGGTCCCTCTACTAATTATGGTCCCCATTACTCTCCTAAATGATCCTTAGGTTACTCCTGCGAAGATATCGCGAAGCCGACATGAATTGAGTGTACTAAATGTCATGTGCGGCGGTCGATTCAGTAAGGAAGCGTTTATCTCCTCAGTGCAAGATTCTGAGTCGTTATGTGGAGTTGTATCAGTGTTTTTCAAGAAGAATCAATGATGTCTCTAAGGGCTGTAAGTAGTCCTGTATCTCCTGTTAAAGTTCGAGTATTACAAAACACCGAATCGACTACTACTACTCCATTGTAAATAGAATGTTGGTCTTATTCTACCTCCGGTCGTAATCATGGAGATCAGATGCTTGGATCCGTCATGCGCGGATATGGTGGCAGACCGATAGCAGATAGTAATGCCCCCCCCCCCCCCCCCCCCCGCGGAATTTACGTATAGCACCGAAATTAAGTTATCCTTGCTACAGTACACTGGCTGGAATGCCCGCATCTGAAGGCAACAACATTTTACGACCATGTCTGTAAAACCCAAAACATCTCCGCTACTGGTCGGCAGGACGTGATTTCAGTGACCCATCGCCCCCCCCCCCCCCCCCTTCTCCCCCTCTCATTTTCTCAGGTTCTTCTTCCATTTTTTCGAGCCAGACATGAAATCGAAAGATTTCCACATTTAGCTGTAAAGTTTAATTTAAAAAAAAGGAACGTTGTTCAGTTCAGTTTCATACTCTCCGGGTTAAATATTTGTTCACGATGCTCACATTTTATACATATATCAACAAACTTAACTCAAAATTATATTTGCATTATTTTTAAAGTAAAGCGCAAATCTCAGAATTTTTCTGCCGCAACCTCAAATTTCATCCGAACTGAGCTTGCCGAAAATCCCCTAGAAATAATCTAAGTAAATTTGAGCAACAAATGTAAATATAACACCACCTGTCATCGTAGACTGGAATTTTGCCCCTGTTTCTGCGTCCTTTGGTTAACCTGTCACGAAGGGATCCTGTCATCTTGCCTCAGTCATATTTTCTAATTTAGCGGAACGAAGACTAATGTCATGCAAATTTCTACCTCGCGAAATGGTTAAAGCTATGAAATTCGCCCGAACAAGTTAAACTAACAAGGGAAACGAAGTTATTAAGTGCACGTTAGCACATAGTGGGTGGGAGAGGACATGAATCCAGTTATTAAGGTTCATCATTCATCGCGAAAATAACACGGTGAATGGCATTCAACTGGTGACAGCAGGCTTTTAGGGGACACTCAAGGACTTCGCGAACACATGAATGATGAACTACCCACCAGAACTACATACATAGTTTTATGCTCATGCTAATGAAATACTCAAAAGACTTACGACATTTTTATATATGTCGTAGAAAATTATGTAATTACATACGTCATAATTGATGAGTTCAAACTTAATAAAATAACATAATATAAGAAAATAACATAAAAATAATATGTATCTCTGCCCACATTAAAAGTTCCTCAATGTCGTTCGATTTGGAAATGTTTACAAAGTCCTAAGAAAATTCTAAACTAATTTAAAAGCAATGGAGACTGACACAAAAGTCCATTAAAACAGAAAAGGGTTCTCCGTAAAGTAGAACATTTCACAGAAAAATAAAATCGAAGGGACAAATCTTATAATACTCTTGGAATGGTTTGAATAAAAAAGGAGTCAAGACACACTCGTTTAACCTTAAACAGTAAAAATTTTCGGAGACTGTAACTTTAGAAATCGCATAAATCAATTACAGGCGTAGATAGAATATTTCGAAATTCGTCTCAAATTTAATATTACCCTAATGCTATCAAACCGAACGTGAAAATAGTGTACGACAGTTTAGTGTTCGTTGAGCTTACGCTAGTAGGAAAAAATAAATCGCATAAGTTAGCAGACTTATTTGATTACGTTTAGATGGTAAGCTTAATGTAATAATATGTAAGGGGACCTTACGTTATGCACTTAGCATCGCTAGAAGGTTTCAAGTTGATACTATTAGTATGCGCTCCACCACTCTAAGAAAATATTATACTCGAGACAGACTGGCAGCATTGAAATATAAATTGAGAAAAACTCTTTTGCGGCTAAAATGACATACATAAGCAGTAATGTCTGTCTTTCAATTACTCAACTGTTTTAAATTCTAACCTACAAAATGAATAAAATAAAAATACTTTGTTTTCGTACGCTTGAAGCTCTATATATATTATTTCGGCAAATGTAAAAATCAAGGAAAAACGATAGAAATCATATTTAGAAATTCAATACTTTTTCTTGAAGGGTTGGATTTTAGTGGCTTCCCTCTTGTTGTCTATCAACGCGTTTTTACATTATTTTTCTCTTTTACCGAAAAAGTCATGTGATAGTACCCATTTAAAGCTACCTCAAGGCAGTATCTTTTTGAAATCGACCAGGGCTAAACTATCAGCCTTCCCCCATAGCCCTTGAAAGAGAGTTTACGTTTGTTCCCATGCAGCATTTTGAGTCCCCCGCGACTGATTTCAAGTATATTGGGACGAAAATTAAGTACCTGATACGTTACGGTGACCAAAATGGAAACCATGGCCGACTTATGTACGAATTCCGTGAGTTATTCCAAATCGGTCTATATTCAACCTCTCCAGCTTTATAACATCCTTTCCATCCTGATAAGGGAAGTTGTAGCTGCTATAATTTACCACAATACATACCCAGAAAAATAATTACTTCTCGCAATGAAAAATTATAGTCAAACCAATGAAAAGACGCCATGATTTGGAGCTTAAGGAATTAAGCTTCACTACAATGAAACGATTTTCTTTAAATTTATGCAGCTTTACTTTCATTCGCAAATGATTATATCCTTAACGTAAAGAAAATTTCCATAGAATTAACGAGATTAGTTTCATTCCCACAATATCTAGATGTCACAGATTCAATGTATCTTCGGTAAAAAGACATGTTTGACTTTAATATAATGACAAGGAAAGTAACATTTCAGACTGTGCTTGCAGTGGTTGGATATTAGATTAAAATAAGGAGATAATTGTATTGATTGTCCTTTATCATTTGAATACCATAACACATGTTTAAAAGACAATATAAACTCAGAAAATCGAATTGAATATTTAGTTCCCAAACTCAGGAAAATGTTAGTTCGAGAAGTAGTGTTTCTTAGGTACGTTTTTAGTTCTCTCTGCTTGGATTCGTATTTAAATTTCCACAAATACTTTAAGGGACCTGAATTTTCTATTACTCTACAGTAATGTAATAAAAAGTGGTGTTTACGTTTCAGTGATGAGTTAAATATCTGGACGTATTTCGCGTTATGAAACGCAATTATATCATTCAATCTTAAATGGGTTTGATAATTATAGCTACACAGTAAAAAATTAATGTAAAAGTGCTATAGGAAAGTGGTAAATTTAAACACAATAAGTAGTACAATTACGCCATCACGTTTAAAATTACATCTGTAAGATATATTTTACGCGGTTACATTAAATAGTGTGCAAGATCGCAACTTTTTATGTAAGAACCAACTTCATTTGTGTAATTGTTCGTACTTTGTTGAAATTTGCACAATCAAGAAGTAAATTTACTTCAAAGTGCGATTAATTCTGTGAAGTACGCTTGTGATTGCTCTTTTTTCAAGCAGTCCATTGGTGCGAAGTGTTTGTTATTCATTGCAGCGTATACAAAGCAGAAGTCAGCATCATTTGCGCATTATTTCGGGTAAAACTGTGAAAAATTATTGTCTTTTTGGAATAAAATCAGTTTATATAGAAAGAGTGCGCATAATAGCGATTTAAATTAAATTATATTGAAGCTGGTAAAATAATTATAATCCGGACATATTCGGACCCTTCTCCCGCAATGCAAACGCAAATTATTTGTAATTGTTATTAAGAGTAAGATAAATTTCTAAAAGAATAAAGTGTTTAGTAATTATATAAATCCTCTTAATTCAAACGAAGTTAAAATTAGTCTCTATAAAGCTATTAGATAAAAGTTCGATTTTTATTATCGTTGATTTCATCTAAAATTGTTTTGGAATTTATGACAGTTTATCTCTAAGTGAAGATATGTTTTTATGTAATATATGCAATTTTAAGTGTGATACTATTTGTGTACACAATAAACATTTGTATGTACATAGAGGTAACAAATATTCTAATTTAATGTGCATGTGGTCAAATTGCAAAAGGGAATTTTCAAATTATGGTATAAGTTAACGCCGATTAAGCTAAAATCTGGAAAACATAAAAATTGCATTCGCACGATTAGAAGTTCCCACGAGCCGCAAGCTATGTCAACGACTCGACACATGAACCACCTAAAAGTGCTGACAGCATGTCTGCGTTACCTTTGCAACGGAAGCAACCCAATTCATAATTTAGCTCATAAGAATTATTCTGTTTAAGTTAATTTAAGTTAGGTTTTGGCATCGAGTGAATAAACACCAGCTTCGGCTGATAATTAAATAAAAATTTGTTTTTTTTATTTTATAAAATTTAAATAAATTTTACTGGCGCCCGAGCAGGGACCCGGGAAGTAAAAACGTCTATTTCGGTTAAGTAAAAGTGCGTAAATAGTGGTCCTTAAGAAGTAGCGAAAAGATCGATCGTTTTCACTAGTGAATAATCGCAAAGATTCTCAAGTAGCATCGCGAAATTGATTTTGCTCGCGAACAGTGTCCTCAAGCAGCACCAGAAGTTCGATCGTGCCATTAGTGAAACATCAAGATTGATTTAGCTCGCGAACAGTGTCCTCAAGCAGCACCAGAAGTTCGATCGTGCCATTAGTGAAACATCAAGATCCTCAAGTAGCATCACGACATCGATCTCGCCAACTTACAAACTCACCGAAAACCTGTGACTGCCAAGATCCTCAAGAAGCATCAAGGTACCCGCGTCCTGAACCACCAAGAAGAGGAAATAAGGCCCCCGAGTAGCCGTTTACGGAAGAAAAGGAGTTGAATGTTTTCAGCAGCCACTCTTCTAGGAATGCCAGCCTATCTTCACGTAGTATTGTAAGTCATAATTTCAAGATTTTATTCTGTTAAAAGTGAAAGCTTAGATATTAAGAAGTTATCAATCAAATTATACAAATTGTGTCGTAAATTACGCGAATAAAACTTGTCAAGATAAGAGAAATCAAACATAAATAAAAACCGTTGAAATAATAAAAATCAAATATAAATCGAATATAACATATTTACGGTTACATAAATATTTCTATTGAGAAAAAATAAATTTTAGTGAAAAATTATTCAGAAATTTAGTGAAGTTAGTCAAAAATAATAAATAAATTATTAGTCAATCGATCGAAATCGACGAAGCTGTCACTTGCGTTCAAAAAGAAAGAAAAGAAAAACCCGCGAGAGTGTTAATAAATTGGAAATTTTTAATTCTTATATCTCTCTCTTGTTGGAAATTTTTAATTCTTATATCTCTCTAACTAAAAAAAAAAAAAAAAAAAATTTATTTTTTTACGTAAATAAATAATTAGCTACGACTAAGAAAAATAGTGAAGAAGTGATAATGTCCAACCCAAACAACTTGATTAAACCCCCAATGCTTAACGTACCAGGGCAAAGCTCTATTCCACAACCACAAGTGCAAGCACAAATGCCACAAACTTCAAATAATGGCGGAGTCCTAGCCAACGAAGCCTTAGAAAGGTTAATAAGCGGAATAGTCAGTCGAGTCCTCCAAAATGAGGGCCGTAAAATATTTCAATCTATAATAAATCCAAATTCCGATTAGTTCACCGGCCCTGACCAAACTATCGATCCCCAGTACCGAGATAACATAGGAGAATTAGATAAAATCCCCGATGTTGTGAGGTGCTTGAAAGATTTTACTGGTCAGCCAGGAGAATTTAACTCGTGGAAAAAGAGCGTCGATCGGATACTCACATTGTACGATAACATCAAGGGTACCCCCAAATATTTCGGAATTCTTAGCGTCATACGCAACAAAATTGTCGGTCAAGCAGATGTGGTCCTAGAATCATACAATACACCACTTGACTGGAAATGCATAGCCCGTTGCCTAACTATGCATTATGCGGACAAGCGTGACTTATCTACGCTAGAGTATCAAATGACCTCACTTGTTCAAGGAAACCAGTCCGTACAAGAATTTTACCACGCAGTCTATTCCCATCTATCCCTAATTCTAAACAAAATAGGATGCATGGACATTCCTAACGAATCTCTGACTCTACTAACTCAGACATACCGAGACAAAGCGCTCGACACGTTTATTAGAGGGCTCCGAGGCGACCTACCTAGACTTCTCGGTATTCGAGAACCTTCGGACTTGCCGCAAGCCCTGCACCTTTGCTTAAAGCTAGAAAATCAAAATTTCAGAACACAATATGCGTTTTCTCATCAAAAGCCGGTCTATACAACTACTAAGCAAAATGCAACCCCAATTCCTCCTCGTAGGAATGTGGTAAACCCAAGCAGACCGAACGTGAAGAATAGCAGAACTACATTTTACCCCCAGTTAGCATATTTACCGCAACCTCAGTACAATCCTAATCCCCAAGGAAATCAAAATTTCCCCAGGCAACCAGCATTTAACCCAAATTATCAAACCCAACAGTATAATTCATTTAAGCCCCCTCGTCCTTTCGCACCTAAGCCGCAACCAAGGGCAGAGCCGATGGACGTTGATCAGTCCTTGCAAACAAGGAATATTAATTATATGAACCGGCCAGCGCAAAACCCATTTTATGGCAAAAGACCGCCATCAGGGCCGCAAGGGCCACCTCCACCAAACAAATTCGTTCGAAATTTTCACATAGCACCCCAGGAGTCTGAATTAAATAATTATGAACAAACTCCCGATTATGAATTAAATAATTACGAGGAAATTCGTGAGTCCGAAAACGAGCAATACGAACAACCCCTAGCAGAATACGTCGAGTCATATCAAGAAAACGAAGATATCAAACAGAACTCCCTCGATTTTACTGATATTCATTTTTTAGATTAAACTGCTCTTCGCTGCCGTATTTTGAGTGCAGAACGGAGAGCGGCCAAATTCTTAAAATACTAGTAGACACCGGATCTAATAAGAACTATATACAGGCTAATCTAGTTTCAAATCCCAAGCTTAATGCGGAACCATTTTACGCAAACTCCATAGGCGGAAATATAAAAATTAGCCACCATACAATAGTAAATTTATTCGGCCTCAAAGACACCAATATAAAATTCTTTCTTCTACCCTCTCTGAATTCGTTCCATGGTATTCTAGGGAATGATAGCCTAAAAGAACTTTCGGCCGTAATACATACAAAAGATAACTACATGATGATAAAAAATAGGGTAAAAATTCGCATTAAGCAAAGAGCCTACAACGCAGTCAATAAAATTGACATAAGAACCAACCATATGAGTACAGAGCAAAAAGGTAAAATCAACCATTTGGCTCAGCAGTTTCCAAACCTCTTTTCCGACCCCGATGAGAAATTAACATTCACCACTGTAGTAAAAGGAGAAATTCGGACAACTTCAGATTCTCCAGTTTACTCAAGATTTTATCCATACCCTATGTCCCTAAAAGATGAGGTAGAAAAGCAAGTAAAGCAACTCCTAAATGATGGGATCATTAGACCCTCACGGTCTCCTTACAATTCACCCGTGTGGATTGTCCCTAAAAAAGCCGACGCCTCAGGCGATAAGAAATACCGAATGGTCGTAGATTACCGAAAACTGAATACGATCACAATCACGGACAAATATCCTATGCCAGAGATAAATGAGGTCCTAGCACAACTAGGAAAAAATAAATGGTTCTCGGTAATAGACCTCAAGAGCGGCTTCCACCAAATCCCGCTTAAAGAAGCGGACATCGAAAAGACAGCCTTTTCCGTGAATAACGGTAAATATGAATTTACCAGGCTACCTTTTGGTCTAAAGAATTCGCCGGCTATCTTCCAAAGGGCACTCGACGACATATTGCGAGAGCTCATTGGCAAAATTTGCTACGTTTACATCGACGACATCGTCATATTTAGCAAAGATGAAGATTCGCATTTTCAGAATCTCAGAAAAGTATTCCAAACCTTAGAGCACGCGAATATGAAGGTCCAACTCGGCAAGTGCGAATTCCTCCGCAACGAAGTCGAATTCCTAGGGTTCATTGTCTCCTCCGAAGGTATCAAGACAAACCCACTAAAAGTCGAAGCGATAGTTAACTTTCCGCGCCCAAAAACTCTAAAAGACCTGCGATCGTTCCTTGGCCTTTCAGGGTACTATCGCCGATTCATCGAGGGATATGCCGATCTGGCGAAGCCCCTTACAGCCCTTTTAAGGGGGGAAGGAGGCAGAATTTCTAAAAATCTTTCCAGAAAAAAATCTATCTCCCTTAACAATGATGCAATCGAAGCGTTCAACAAAATAAAGAGCTCATTAGTTTCAGACGAGCTGTTGCTCGCATATCCCGACTTCAACAAAAATTTTCAACTAACAACAGATGCTTCAGATTATGCCATTGGTGCGGTATTGTCACAAGACGAAAGGCCTATTACTTTCATATCTAGGACTCTCAACAAAACCGAAGAGCACTACGCAGCTAATGAGAAAGAGATGTTAGCTATCGTATGGGCTCTAAAGTCGCTAAGAAACTATCTCTACGGTAAGGCTAAGGTCCAAATCTTTACCGACCACCAGCCGCTGACTTATGCTCTAAGCAGCAAAAATAATAATAGCAAAATGAAAAGGTGGAAGGCTATACTAGAAGAGTATAACCACGAATTAAAATATAAACCCGGCAAAACAAATATAGTAGCAGATGCTCTTTCCAGGCCTCCGAAAACATCTCCCATAAATTCTGTAACAGGAACACAGCACAGTAGTGAAAGCTCCGCCCACGATTTAATACCAGCTACAGTAGCACCCATAAATGTATTTAAAAATCAGATCATGATTAAAACAGGCAGCGAAACCAATTACAAATTCGAAATCCCATTCCCTACTTATCACAGACATCTTTTTGTCCAGCCGAATTATTCCGACGCAGACCTTATATCAATATTTAAAAGATTTTTGAACCCAAGCGTCATTAACGGCCTACTCACATCCGAAACAATAATGGGTAGGATCCAAAAGGTAATCCCCACGCACTTCAAAAATTATAAAATTCGATTCACGCAAACCCAAGTGGAGGATATTAAGAACTCAGACCGACAGGATGAGGAAATCCTGAAAATACATAGAAGAGCACATCGAAATGCGCGTGAGAATAAAATTCAACTTCTGGAAAAGTTCTATTTCCCAAGAATGAACAGCAAAATAAATAATCTGGTTAAACAATGTACCATCTGCAAAGAACAAAAGTACGATAGACACCCTAATAAGCCTGAATTGAAACAGACACCAATCCCCCAATACCCAGGAGAAATTCTACATATCGACATCTACTCCACAGAAAAAAAATTGATGCTAACTGCCATCGACAAGTTCTCTAAATACGCACAGGTGAAAATACTCAAATCAAAAGCGATCGAAGATATTAAAACCCCGCTTCGAGAGCTGCTTTTCGCTTTCGGCGTACCTAGAATAATAGTGATCGACAACGAGAAATCACTAAATTCCGCATCAATTAGTTTCATGGTGAAAGACCAACTAGGAATCGAAATATTTAAAACCCCTCCCTATGTTAGTTCAGTTAATGGCCAAGTAGAAAGGTTCCATTCAACACTAACCGAGATACTACGGTGTCTCAAATCAGACAGGACACCCAGAACTTTCCCCGAACTGCTTGACACGGCAGTGTACGAGTACAACTTTTCCATACACTCGACTACGGGTAAAAGACCGCTCGAAGTCTTCTTCGGTAGGAATGTCAGCGTAAACCCTGACGATTTCGATAAAGCTAGGCAGGAAAACATAACCAGGCTAAGGGAAAAGCAAAGAATTGACATTAGCAACCACAACAAAAAGAGACATCCAATAAAGGACTACACCCCCGGAGAAATCATTTACGTAAAATTAAACAAACGCGTAGGTTCGAAATTATCCCCAAGATATAGAAAAGAAACTGTTAAGGAAAATAAATCAAAAACTATAGTTACAGAATCAGGCAAAGTTGTCCACAAGAATAATATTAAAAATTAGTATTCCTTTCCAGATTTTGTGTAGTCTTTTGCTCTGCAGAAGTGCAAATCCTAGACTATTCAAACTCAAAAATAATAACGCTGAATACCGGAAACTCAAAGCTACAGACCGGAACACTTAAAATAGTCCATGTTATCGAACTAGAGGCCTATGAGAAAACACTACATGATTTGGAAGCTAAAGTTAAAGATGATGTCACCAGCGATCACCCCATGTACCCTTTCCTCATACATGAAACCATTGAGGTTATATCTCTGCTTAATCGTTTGAAGCCCAAAACAAGATCAAAGAGATCGCTAGATTTCTTGGGAAGTGCATGGAAATGGTTAGCTGGAAGCCCAGACCATGATGACTTCCAAATACTAAAATCCAAAATAGACGACGTATTGGAAAACAATAATAAACAAGTGATAGTCAATAAGTCGACGATCGATCGAATTAATGAGATAACAAATATTACTAACAAAATCCTAAAAGCATACAAAAATGTCGAAGATATGAAAAACGGTATTGCAATGAATATTAAGAATAAATTAGACCTAGTTAAAGAAAAAATAGTAAATGTTGATTACGCCTTGCATTGGGCAAAGGCCGGCATTGTAAATTCCTTTGTTTTATCAAATAGTGAAATAAATATTGTAAAAGAATTGTTTGAAAAAAATAATGTACCATATCTTAATCTAGAAGAGGCCATCGACTTTGCCGATATCAAAATTGCCTCAAGCAATTCAACATTATTGTATATTGTAAGCATACCAAGCACAACGAATGAAATATGTAGATCAATATTAATTAAACCAGTAAAAAGAGGAAATTTTGTAGTTAAATTACCATTCGAAAAGGTATTACAATGTGAAGACAAAATGTATGGAATAAGAGAAAAATGTCTAGCTAGTAATAAGTTAACAATTTGTAATAGGAAAAATATTGTAGACCTAAGCTCATCAAGCTGCATTCCAAATCTGCTCACGAGCAAACCTCCGAACTGCACCGAAATTGATAATAGGCACATCCCGGCTACAGAGGAAATCTTCCCAGGAACATTGCTTCTAAACCAATTTAATGGAACAATTCTTATCGACGGCGAGGCCCTAGATTTAACAGGCACATTCGTGATACAATACCAGAACACAACACTCATGATCAACAAGCAGCTGTACACATCCCAAGAAGCCTACAGGATAAAACCACTTCCTCCAATAGTACAACCCGACTCCTCCTTCAGGACATTCGAAGAAATCCTAACCCTTCAGACAATGAAAGAACTGCACCTAAATAATACGGGACAAATAAAATTAATTAAAAATGAAAGCCGGACAGGATACTTTACGAACTTTGGCTTAACTACTCTGATAATACTTTTTTTGGCAACCAAAATAATCATGAAAATAATTAAACATTGCAGAAGTAATCATCTACCCACCAACACTGTATTAGAAACAGTCACTATCATACCAACGGTAGAGACCACCGCAGATCATCATGGGACAACATCATCCTTACCTGATACCACAAGGATCAACCAAATTCCTTATTTCTGAGGATGAGGACATCCTCATTTAAAGGGGGAAGAGTTAACGCCGATTAAGCTAAAATCTGGAAAACATAAAAATTGCATTCGCACGATTAGAAGTTCCCACGAGCCGCAAGCTATGTCAACGACTCGACACATGAACCACCTAAAAGTGCTGACAGCATGTCTGCGTTACCTTTGCAACGGAAGCAACCCAATTCATAATTTAGCTCATAAGAATTATTCTGTTTAAGTTAATTTAAGTTAGGTTTTGGCATCGAGTGAATAAACACCAGCTTCGGCTGATAATTAAATAAAAATTTGTTTTTTTTATTTTATAAAATTTAAATAAATTTAACTTATATTTAAAATGCATTACTTTGGAAACATTCAGCACATTCAAAATCTATCAAAAAATCATCTGATACTGGAAATTTCTGGTGCAAATATATCTTTTTATATTCCGATGGGTATATTTCGCGGTGTAGCTCATCAAGCTGCTTCAAAATATCCTCATTCCTTGCTCTAAAAGGATGCTCAAGGAAACATTATATTTAGTACGCCAGTTGCTTTGTTAACAACGATGAAAAATCGCAATAATTTTTTAAACCGAGCACCAAAGCGAAAGAAGCCTGATCCTGACCCCGAGGTACCAGTTAAGGAACGAAGGCTCGCGAATATTCTCCAACAAACATGTGAGAATTGGTATAATTTTAGTACCGGGGATTCCTTAAGTTCTTAAGAATATAGAAAAATATATATGGTCGAGATATATGTATAAAAAATGCTCATGTACAACAGAAGAGCTACGCAGTTCAAAGGTTATTTTGTAAATAATCGTAAAAATATACCTTCTGTACAATGTTCTTTTGGAAAATTGGCCACTTCTCTTTGATAAAGAATTGTTGTTCCAGCACTTTTCGGAATTAATGAAACTGGAACAGCTCGACTTTACAAAAAACTTTATAACAGAAAAGATCAAAATATGCAAATTTTTAAAATCATGTAGAAAAAAGGAAGTTTCAAAATTTATTAAAGAGTTTCAATCTGAGCAAGACATTTTTGAAGCGATAATAAAATATTTCAAGGAAAATTCAAATTTTTTGTTTATTAAATTTGAGGTGAGATTATTATTTTAATTTGCTTTACACTTTATTGATGGAATATACTTCTAGAGTGGAAGAACACTAAGCAATATGAAGGAAAAAATACCAACTAATACACCTTGTTTTGCTACTGTTGGTAAGACTTCTGTTTTTAAAAATATAATTCTTTTAATACTATCTATAATACAGGAAAATCGCTTGATGAGAAAACTAATTTAACATATATTTTCATCGAAAAGGCTATTGTTGCTTAATACAGTAGATATGATTTTATTGATAAATTATTGCAAATATATTGCTATTTTTATGTTGGCAATATAATGTATCCTAAGGAAATTTGTCAATCGATGGAATTCATTCAACGTTCCAGGTTCAAAGAAACATATCAACAACATAAGTAAAATTATTAATTTAATTATAAAATTAAGGGACCTAGAATAGTTTTGAACACTCTAACATTTTATATTAAGTCCGAGAAATTGAGCTTTTTTTTAAAATATATATGTATAAATGAATATAATACTATTGAGTATTTTCCTTCTATGTTTAAAGGAACTTTTTAATTTTTTTCCTTTAATTATTTTTAGATTTTAGTTTTAAGTCTTAGTTTCGGATTTGAATACGACCCTTCTCAAAGCAAAGTAATGTTATTAGAAACCCGATTAGGGCGCAAAATAAAATATAAATGAAATATTTTTATACTTTTTTTATTATATAGTAGTTACTTGTAAGATAAAAAAAAAGAATGTTGATACCAAAGCAGAACTTCTATTATAATTAATTTGAAAAATTATAATTTTTTATGTATCCTGAAGAAAGTTTTCCGTTGAATTTGATTTGAAATAATTAATAAATAATAAAATAAAATAATATTATACTTTCTGTTTTTGTAAACAGAAATATGTATAGAAAACATAAGCTTTTTATAACTTATATAAAGTACTAATTCTGTACCGTGTATCAATTAAAATAAAAATGTATCAAATCAATAGTTTTTTAATTGAAAATTTTCAGCAAAGTTTTCCGTCGGATATTTATTTAAAACTTACATTATAAATAATGCAATTTATGAAAAGCTATCAAAAATCTCTAGAACTTTCCATTTTTAACATAGTAACAATTTAATTCCAAGATGATATGCCTTTTAAACTAACGTATGTCATGTTAGAAATTTTAATAAGTACTTACTAATTTTTAAATTAAATGTCTTCATTAATAAAGTCTAAAGTTTATAAACTTACAATGTACTAACTTTTATGTTTGGCAATTAAAATCCATAAAAAGCATTAAGTGTAAGTATTTTATAAATAGCCGATATTCCGCCCTATTGTGATTGTCGATTTGTAATCGACTCGACACAAGACACATTTTAAATATTAGAGTGATTCGTTTCTTCTCTAGTTGAGTCGAGTGTGAATCAATAATCGCAATACGACGGATTATTCCTAGTGTCACTGTAATACTCCTTAAATAGATTAAAATTACGCTAGAAGTGAAGGAAGATTACTTTTTAATGCGTATTTTTACATATTTTTGGGTGAATTTTCATCATAATCAGTTACAAATTTTACACTGTTAAGTAAGCAGTTTTCCATCCGAATGTGTGTAAAAATTACATCAAATTGGTTTAATTTTACGTTATGTTTTTTTACTGTACATCTTGATGTAAATTTACCATTATAATAATAGGTTACCTGTTTCCTATTATTAAAAAGGTAAATTTACTTGAAAATTTTTTAGAGTGTAGATAATAACATGTTATCTATCATTTTAATAAGATTTAGAAGAAATTTTCAGCATTTATCATCTCCTGGAACTAAATGGCCCACCATTATTGGGAAAATATGCACAAAGGTTGCCATTTCACTATCGTTCATATTTAAGTTTGAATTTATAAGATTTTTTTTTATGTGTAATTGGAGGTGATGTATAACCAATTTCGCTTTCACCGTAGTTAAAACTTTGTTTAGCGTTATTTAAAATATTGTTTTTCTATAAAATATAATATTATTTGACACATATCATAATGACATATACCTAAGTATATATCATGCATGATATCGACTTCGTTAAATGAATTTATCAAATTAAAAACTGATTTTTCATGTATGTATATATACCATGAGTAACATTTTGGTTGTTAACAAATTGGTAGAATCAGCAAAAAAAATTGCTGGAGAAAGATCTCGAAAACCCCAAAATTGCATTCAAAGCTAAATTAGCGCCGAATTATCCCAAAATAAAGTGAACTATTACTGGCCCTTTATTAGTTAGTATTTCTACTCCCTTAGTTTCTAGTAGTTCGATTCCTTCCGAGAGCATTGTTAATTTCAAAGTCATCACAGTACAGAAAGTAAGGGAAAATAATTGTTTCCTTGCCTTCAAGTGACACTTTTTCCTTCCAAAGATTACCATTAACAAAGCTATTTCATCATTATTTGAGATTCTATTTAAATTTTCAAGAGAAATTAGAAGTTATTTTCACACTCGAAGTACTTTTTAAATTGAAAGCCTAACGGCATTATAACACCCTTAGTAACTTTTTCGTCAATTGCATTAATTTGTTCCGTGTAACATGACTGTTGAAATGGTATTACCTTAACAAATTATTTTAGGTTTTTCATATAAATTTTTCTGTTCTAAATACCTAAGGAACTTGTATTCCGTACTTATATTTTTAAAGGGATTCTTGCAGTAGTGAATTACTTTTTCATAAAGGTTACGGAAATCTTGCTGTTTCGGTTTTTCAATTAACTCTTCAAGTAAATTGAAAATTGAACTTTGTATTTGAAGGGCATAATTCCTAGCCATATTCATTTTGCTAAAGTACTTTCAGGTAAAAGCTAAAACCGAATTACACTTAAGGTAACATTTTCCGTTTGAAGGGCAATGTTATTTTGCATATCTAAAGAATTTGAATCTTCTAGCTGAACAATTCCAGTATAATGTTTTGTTTTATCAGTATAAACTTTGCTACTTTCTTTAGTTTCATATTTCATAGATCTACTAAAACATCTAAATAAGGAAAAACTCTGTCACACAATCGTACGAAGAACTAGGTCATAAGCTATGTAGATATTTTAAATGAACGAAATGATCCATTTTGATCAAAACTCAATAATTTGATAAAATTAACACAATAAAAAATCAATACATTCATATAGGTATGTACATAGTTTCCCTACGAAAGATCTTTAAGGGCCTGAAGATTGGATATTATTCCAGGCAATACTGCAGATCTTTTATCAAATTTTGCGTCAATAGAATATACATATTTTTGTAGAAAGGTCCAGAATAATTCACATTCTTTTGGGTATGTAAGACCGAAGACTTGATAAATTTTAAAAGCACTATCTACAGCTTTTAAAATGTTTGTAAATTTAAAAGTGATATCGTAAAACAAAACGTAATAATCAGTAATATTACAAAAATCACTACCTATGACAAATATTATTGGTTGAAATGTTGTCTTTGTTTTATAACAGTCTTCTATAGTTTTCTGGACGATATTTTGAAACCCTTGTGGTGATGGAATTAACTGAATGAATTTCTTCCTCGAATCATTAATTGTTGACTTCACTAAGTGCCTCTTTTTCAATTGTTTATTATAAAAATAGGTGCTTGATGTCAGAGGTATTAGCCCATGAAGAGCTACGAATATCAAAATTGTTTCCGACTCTGAAATAAATTTTATTAATTGAAAAATTTTTAAATTTGTTGTGTAAAGTGCATACCGTTATTTTCTTTTCCTAAAAGATCTACTAATTTTTTATTGTATGGATCTTTTATATTACTCCTCATGTAAGGTACTACTGCATTTTAAAATTCGTCAAATCCGTTAAAAAACAGTTCTCCTTTCCTGGATGTCGTCGTTTGAAATCGCATTCAACCTTGAAAAAACTGCATATTAACGTCATAGCAAGGAAAGCATTTTGAATTAATACAAGGTTGACTTTTTCAGCCATGTTAAATATTATTTAGAACCAATTTGTCCAATAGACAGATTTAAAATATTGCGTAGAATTGTTGTTTAAAAATGACTTACCAATAAGTGACCAAAAGATTGTTTATACATAGTCCACTCACTAAGAATATTCGCTAATCCTGCTTCGCTATCAAATAGCGATTTTCTAATTGTACATGTTTTCTCTCATTTATTGAAAACATCTTCCCAAGGACTGACATTGAATTCGAGCCAATTTTTAGCTTCAAGTATTTCAACATCTGAAAATAATAGGCAATTATTTAAATGGAAATGTCCTAAAAAAGAGATATTACCTGTGCAATCAAGTTCGGGTGCAACTGGAGAAAAGTTATTACTAGTTTTTTTTTATTTTTTTGAGGAAATAAACCTTCAGATCTTAATTTCGACAAAACATTATGATACTTTGCATATAGAATACCTGTTGGACACATTTTTCGGCACGCTCTCATAAAAGGTTTCCTAAAATTTAAGCACATTTATACGTATTATACACATGTATGTACAATGTACATGTACTTTGAAAAAGTGATGCAATATATGTTGAATAAGTTATACAACAGAGAAAAACAAATGTCTCAATTTATTTCTTTTTTTGTTATTATTCAAGTTAATGAAGTTTTGATCTCTATATCATCACAAGAATAATAACTAGGTATGCTTAATTTAAAAATTAGTATTAATAATAAAAAAATTGTTTTTTATCGAATTTATAATTCTTAAAATATGTCCTTTGAAATTTTTTGTTAACAACCAAAGAGTCGAAACGGGACCGAAACCTTGGAATGGGAGGGAGGGGAAGGGGAGGGGAGGGGGAGGGGAGGGAGGGGAAGGGGTGGGGAGGGGAGGAAGGGGAGGGAGAGGAGTTGTGGAGAAGGGGTGGGGAGGTGTGGTGAAGGGGAGTAAATGTCTAGATGAAGGGAGGGTGGTAGGGAGTAGAGGGGAGTCGGATGACTTCATTATATTATATAGAAATCCCAACGACAGCAATGTTAACCCTAACGTTTCAGTTGTAACCGAAACCGAAAATTTTGTCTACGTGGTTTTTAACCGCAACCGAAAACTATATTTCACATTTCGGTTTTAACCGAAACCGAAAATTAAATTTTACATTTCGGTTCTAACCGAAACCGAATTGAAGAAAATTAATTACGGTTAAGGTTGTTGCAATTGCGGTTTAAAAAACCCAATTTGATTTCGGTTGACCGTAACCGAATTATAATTTCGGTTCCGGTCCCATTTCGACTCCCTGTTAACAACTCAAAAAGGTGAAGCTTATTTAAACTAAGCTCATGGACGACGGCTTGTGTAAAGGTGAAGACAACTCGTTAAATTTATAAGCAATCCTTTTGAAATCAAGTAAAGGATCCTGACTTATTACGCCTTAGAAATTTTTCAGCAATAGTTCTAATTCGAAAAAGGATACACATGAGTGTAGAGAGTACTATATAAAGATTGAAAAACTAGAAACCTGCTTTGATTATGTATTAGAAAAGTAAACAAACCCTTGACAAGGTGGTGGACACTTTGACGCTTCGAAGTAATGCGGCGACAGAAATTTCTTGCCCTGACAGGGTCCCTAGAGGTAAGCCCAAACCTCCGTGGTGGTCAATTGAGAACATGAACCTAAGAAAAGTGTGTCGTAAACTTTTTAACAAAGCAAAAAGAACTAATGTATGGACTTCTTATAAAGAATGCCTAAAAAAATTTAAGAAATTGTTACAATACGCCCTATCCAAGATTTTATCATGGAGTAATGGGTGTGGTCTGGGTATAAACTCGAACAAAACAGAGTTAATACTCTTCTCTCGGAGGCATAAATCACCTCTTATTAACTGCCCTACACCAAACGGGGTTTGGCTGAAACTGGGTAATCAGGTTAAGTATCTAGGTCTTGTCCTAGACAGAAATCTTACCTGGAAGCCATCGTCCAGGAAAGAGTACGGAAGGCCACAGTAGTGCTGTACTCGTGTAAAAAGGCTATTGGGAAAAGATGGGGTTTGGAGCCACGCATTGTGCATTGGCTCTATACAAGTGTCATACGACCTATACTTATGTATGGGATCATTGTTTGGTAGCCGGCACTAAATGTATCTACCCATCACAAGGCAATGGATAAAGTTCAGAGGATGGCAACTCTGCTGATAACAGGTGCCCTTAGAACCACACCTTCTAAAGCCCTGAACACTATTCTCCATCTTCTACCGTTGGATCTTTATGGTAAGCAAACCGCATCCTCGGCCGCCATTAGGCTTAACTCAATCCAGACTTGGAAGCGAACTGACTTCACTCACTCCAAAATATTGGACAAAAGAACTACCAGCAATATCGACTGTACCTCGCCCAAGCCTTTCTTTCGAACTAAATCCGACTGCTTCTTTCCCACCAGATCGGAATGGGAAGAAGGTCCTCTCCAATGGGGGGAGTCGGTTCATCTCTACACCAACGGCTCCAAAATGGAAGGCAAAGTGGATGGAGGCATCTTCTCGGAAAATTTGGACCTCGATGTCTCATTCCGCTTGCATGACTACTGCAGCGTGTTTCAGGCGGAAATCATGGCTATAAAGGTAGCTGCGGACCGCCTAAATCATCTAACGCTATCCACAGACAATATATGTATTCTCACAGACAGTCAGGCCGCTAGTAAGTCCCTCCCGGGAGTATACACCACCTCCAAAACGGTTACAACATGTCGCTCAGCACTAAATCACATATCTGAGCATATGAAAGTGCGACTCATCTGGGTTCCTGGACATAGTGATATTCCGGGCAATTGCAGAGCCGACGAACTAGCGAGAATCGGTACCACTAGTTCTGACTCGGACATTTTCCACCAGCTGGATAAACCGCTGGCCACATGCTAACTGGAACTCTTATAGGAGTCTCTCAGGATTGCAAACACTAATTGGCAGGAGGAACATGCCTGCCTGATTACCCGACAGATATGGCCAAAGCTTGACCCTAAAAGGTGAAGGGAGCTCATCTTACTCGGACACAAGACAATTAGCAGCACCGTGGCCGTTATCAAGGGTCACTGCCCCATAGGCAGACACGCCGATAGACTGGGCGCGCCTTCAAACGACTTCTGTAGGAGTTGCCATGACTAAGAGGAAGAGGAAGCCATACTCCACCTCCTCGGTAACTCTCCGGCCCTAGCCAACCGTAGAAACCAGTTCTGGGCTCCTCCTTCTTTGAAGAGTTAACCGAGCTAGGCTCCACTGATTTCAGGGAACTGGCTCGATTTATCAGAAGCTCAACATGGTTCCCGTACTCCCTTCGCAACCTAGGCAAATCTATTTTGGCTTCCCGAGAGCTGGTCCCAATGGAGACAGGGAGCTGGCTCGGTGCACATGTCCACCCTCCTATTACTTAGGTTATTTTTATGGGGGTTGCTAAAGTTTGTAGCCTCAATGTGGGCCTCCTTGGCCTAAGTGTGCCTTTCTCGGGCAGCCACTTTAACCTAACCTTACCATGTATTAGAATTTCATGAATTTGGCTATGTATTAGATATTCGATTATAATAACATCCGCTAATTCCTGTCTATATTTTTTATTTAAACATTTATTCAAATCATAATATTTCAAAACTTTTTATCCTCGAGCTGTACTTTTTAAAATTTCATTAATTTGTATAGGCTAAAATGCTTAATTAATTAGGTATCCTGGCCATTATAAAAACTAAACACTTTCCACCTCATAATTCAAAGAATTAGCTGTAGAAAAAGATTTGCAATTTTTAAGCCATTCGCTAACAATTGAGGTCACAGTAACAGTTGAATCCAAACGATTATTTGCCTATTAATACAAATTTTCGTTGCCAATTAAACAAGTGATGCTCAAATATTCTCTGGGCCCTAATTTATTATTTGGACATGCAATATCCAAGTGATGAATAGTTATATATTTCAGATTTTCAATATTGAACCCTCTTTTTGTGATATTTAATAGACTATATTTTCTTATTATTTAATTGTAACTGCATTTATACTTACGTTTCAATTCATCATAAAATATTTCACAGTGATGTTCTTTTAAAAGATTTAGAAATTCAACATCTTCCTTACTTCCTGTTTGTTCTGATGCCACATAACAAAGATATTCACCTTCTTGCAAAATATATTGAAATTTATTAGAGTCAATAGTTAAAACATTTTCCGAAGGAATAGCACTGTCATTTTCACTATTCACGCTCATATATTGTATATTTCACTAGCTTCAAATGTCCGTATAAGTTTACGCACAACAAAGTCTGATAGAGGACTGTGCACTAGAGGTGGGCGATCTTCGATTCGATCTCGACGGATCGATCTTTTAGCCTTCGATCTGCCGATTTTTGAATCGATTTTTCGCGGGACCGATTCAGCTCAAATCGATTTATTTAAATTTTAAATTTCATACCAAAAAAAAATATGAGTGTGCTTTAGACCACACGACTGAAGTAAAACTTCTTTAGCTCCATCTCTATGTATGTATATATATATATGTTTATATATGTATATGTGTATAATATATACATGTATATACATATACATATATTAATTTTCTACAAATATTTAAATTTATTATCGGTTTTAATTGATATACGAAATGAAATTCCGAAATAATCCAGAAATCACCGTATATCTCCCTCTGAACTTCCGTTCGCCTCGCCCGATCACATTTTTCGTAACGCTCTCGTCACGCATTCACCAGCTTACTACCCAAGTCAAGCGTGCGTTAAGAAGTTTTACTTTAAAATTGTTAATGTTAGATAAATGGGTTTCGGAATTCTATAATATGTTAGTGTTATCTGTATATCAGTGAGTACCATGAGCAAAGATTACTATTACTAGATAAACGGCTTCGAACAAAGTAGAGAAAATTTTTTGGTTGCTTTTATATATTTCCCGCATCGTGCAACCCTGCAGTCAGAACTAAAAATTTGTTTTCCGGGAGAGTTTGGGGTAGGGGACATGTATACTTTTTTTATGTGCATTTATAAATGTAAAATATCCCTTCACTCATTAAAAGATCAGAATACATTGACAATTTGAAAGTTTCTTACGCACACAAGTAAACTATCTCAGTCATGTGATTCACATGAATTCTTTTTATTGGTGGTACGTTTTGGTACATTTTTCTCTTCGACAAGATTCGGCGGTACCTTTTTGAGAGAAGGCTGTAATTCTCTCCGGATAAGAACAGAATTATTACAGGAGTAGGTGATTCTCTCAAATAATTTTGACAGGAGTAAATGACTGCACACTACATGTACTCTTTATTTGCATGTATATTCTTATGACTTTAAAAGCTGGATATATTTCGTTTTACTGTGGCACCAGTGTTACTTTTTCAAATTAGCTGAGTAATTTAGGGAGCCGGTTATCTGGTAGTAAGTAATCTTTGACCATAAGTATCTGGCAGTTCCAAACAGGTTATTTGCAGCACTCAATTTTAGTGCAGCCCTGGTTAACTCTAAGGCTCTTGAAGATTTCTCGCTGCTAACTAGGATGGCTCGAAAATAGTTCTGAACCTCCTTAACTCAAAATTAATTCTTAATATATTGCTCATAATAAGAATACCTTAAATACATCTTTCACTATATGCGATTACAACTACTAGGTTCTCTCCATCGTTTTGTTCGATAGGTGTTTCATCCGCACACTCGATCCTTCCTCTATATGGTATTCAGTCTGGAGCTAGAACTTCTTCTGAACTCTTATCCCTTTTTGATTATAATTTAGTGTCATGTGAAGTCCAATGTATGCTTCTTCAAATTGAAATGCCAAATTAAATGGAATCGATCTTTTTTAGGACGATTAATCGATCTTCGAAATCGGAAAAAATCACAGATCGATCCGTACTGAATCGATTTTCTCAGTTCGATCCCCCATCCCGGCTGTGCACTGTCCTCTTATTTCCCTAACATGTTCGCAGTTTCATTAAAACTTCGAAAAATTACATTGATGCAAGCAAAAGATGACATCGCAGTAATGAAGTTTTCATTGGAAGAATGAAACTGTTATTCTTCCAATGAAATTAATATGATACGTTTTATGTTGTAATTTCTTTGAAACACTGTAAAATAATTTCTTTGAAAATAAATTTCTTTTAAATAATGAATTCCTCAATTCAATGAAATTTAAGGCTAAATTCTAAAACATATTTACATTAATAGAATGTAACGAACATTTATTGAATGAATTAAAATTTGAATTTAAAATTAAAAAATTTTTCTTTCAACACATAAGTTTCTTGTCTTTATTAGAATGAATTATGCGATATTGTTTCAATGTCGCTGCCATTATACCAATGACACGTTATATTTTTGATTCAATCTACGAGGAAGTAACTAAAGGAGAGGCCTTTACCTCAGAAAAGCGTGGCAATTTTAAGCTGGTGTGAGATTTATATGCATACAATGTCATAAGTACAAAGCAGGCGATTAAAATAGTACTTTATGTACGGGAGTTTTGCCGCGTATTTTAAAATATTGAACTAAATAATAAATTGTGATCAATGTAATAATTTCTATATAATAAAATATATTTATATAATATAATATATATTATTTCAATTATGGCAAAATTCTCCTCTGCTAAATATTGTGTATCGACCACGAAAATTATAAAACTTTAATAGATTTTCATTTTTTAGGAAACTAACAACTCGGTTTAAGTGTTTTGCAATAGCTGTTTTTTGTGCTTTATAAAGTACCCTTACTTTGTTTAGTTTACATACGGAAAGAAGTTCCGCAAAGCTTGTGGTGTTTGCTATTATCACCGGAATTCACTGAACACTTCTTTTTCAGTTTTTCTGAAAAGAAACGCAATTTTCTCTGTTAATAATATTAATAAATTGTTTTAACTTGTTTAGACGCTCTTTAACACTTCACAGCATAATAATTATATATGTTTATCAAAACTATGTGAAATATTCTTTACTTTTTATTTCTCCATTTCACTTCGAACCGGAGAAACGTAAACAAAAGTGACAGCCAGTGGACCAGTTTTGAATCACTTGCCTCCTCATTCCCTGCAAAAATTCGAAAATTTGCCATGCTCACACACATGGTATTTATACGTTACGGCCTCTCCTTTGGTTACTTCCTCGTAGGATTCAATAAACATTATTTTGTAAAAAAAGAAAATACTTTTAATCTAATAAAGAATTAATTTATCTTTATGAAAATCGCATTTCTTCGTTCTAACGATGTGTTTTCATATTTTTCTGAGTGCAGTGGCAGTAAAAATAGTTTATTGTTTCATTTCTTTAACAAAATCTTCATGGTGACAAAAACTTAGATTTGGGTCCTGAAAGTCTAAAAGAAGCCTTGCTACTTTAAAGTATACGGTACGTTCCAGTTACTATATGAAAACATTTATTGGACTGTGAGAGTGAATTAAAAAATGTTATAAAGCCGTATTTGACTCTTACCACAAATAAGTAAATATAAGTATTTTTACTTATTTGTGATATTAGACTTTCATATTGTGTCAAGCCTGCTCCAAGAGCGGAGTTTCTCGTATCCGTTACTAACTTGAATCTTTTATTCAGACATGGGTATTTAAAGATTGGGAGAGTTGTTACTGTTTCTTTGAATTTCTGGAAAGGGCTAATAGAATTTGAGTCATTTCTGTTGACTTTCGTCCCTCTCTTTAAGTAGTTGGTTATCGGTAATCTACCTTTCCATAGTCTTCAATGAAATTCCTGTAGTACCCGATGATTCCTAAAAATTTTTTGATCTGTTTTACTTTACTAGGCAGTTTTAGTTGTTGGATACATTTAATTTTGTACGGGTTTGGTATAATGCCTTTCGGTATTAGGATATATCCTAGTTATTCCGTTTCCTTTTTTAGAAAATTACAATCGATTAGGATTTTTAGCCCTAATCACTTTATTCTTTGAAATACTTTTTTGATGTTTGTAATGTGTTCTTCTAAAGATGTGTTAAATATTAGGATGTCGTCTATTCTATTTATCAGCCATTGTCCTTTGGAAGCTGGCGGGATAGTGACCATATGGGGTAGAGAAAGCGGTGTTCTGTCTATCCTCTGGTCTGACAGTTATGTGGACCTTTGCCAGATCTAGAGTGGTAAAGTGCTGGGCTCTCTCCAGTTTGTCGAGAATGCTTTCAATATTCGGTATAGGAAACTTATCGCTCTTTGTAACTTCATTAAGCTTCCTATTGTCGATTACGATTCGCCATTTACGTTCGCCCGAATTATCTAACTTCTTAGGGACTATCCATAAGGGGCTGATATAGTGGGAATTACTCGCCTATATGATTTTCTGTTGTAACATTTCCTTAATTTCCCTTCCTATTTCCTCCTCGTGGATACGGGGGTACCTATAAATTTTTGTGTATAAGAGGTTATTTGTGGTCGTAATGATTTCGTGTTGGATTTCAACAGTTGCGGTAAGTTGGTCCCCCTCTTTATAAAATAGATATTCGTACTTGTATTTTTATGATGGTTCGTTTTTCTTCGAGGTTTAAGTGGTCAAGGTTTAATTTTTGAATACGACTTTCTTCAAAATTACAAATTTCGTTAATAACAAAGTAACTGTCAGCTGCTTTGAAATATATTTTATTTATTTGTTATTTGGTAAGTTTACCACCACCAACCTAATCGAGTTCATGCATCATTGCCTTCCTCCGATTGAGGTCGACATCATATTTACGGATTTCAGTAGAGCCTTTGACAGAATTCACCATGGCATTCTCATACACAAGCTTCATCTGCTCCAGTTTCCGCCGCTTTCCTCCAAACGGCTGTCCTCCTACCGGTCTGGTCGTACTCAGCGTGTCTTTTTCCGAGGTGCCCTATCCAATGCGATCTCTGTTCCTTCCGGCGTTCCTCAGGGCAGTATTCTCGGCTCTTTTCTCAGTGTTATCGGCCATCATTTTTATTAATGATGCCTCGTTGCTCCTCAGAAGAGAATCTGTTTGTAAAATAAATAAATGAATAAATTTTATTTGCATTAGTTCTGTTTCTTTGCTTTTCATGCAAAATATGTTCGTGTAAAAACTTACTTGACTGGTGGGGGAAATTTCAAACAAGAAAGAAAAAGTAAAGAAATATTTTCGGGATAATTCATTATAAAAAGAAGAAGAATGAAATGTCTTTATTGATTTATGATGAACAATTAATTGTGATGTTTCTAGACCTATTAATTTTTAAATTTTTCAATTTAAACCAACAATTTTTCACTATGAACCGCCAAAAACTTTCACTAATTTTGAAATTTTACATTCGGCAAAACGTGTAAGAAAATGACGGATTCGGACAAGCTCAATTCGACGGGTAAATTCTTGCAAGAGGGGAAGTTATGATGTCAGGAAAATTCCCCTTATTTCGACCTTTCATGAAAGTAAAGAAATATAAAGTGGGTACGTTAGTGCAAATTCTTGCGCACGAGGTATCCCAAATTCGGATAAGGAAACGGACCTATTCACTTCTATACATACATAAATCAATGTTGGCTTTAAAAGGGGTTAAAAATGTTTGGCCTACTATTGCATCGTATTTACGTCTTGAGGGGTCCATTATTTTCCAAGATAGAGCAATTAAATTTGTGGGGATTGGAATAACTAATTTATCCCTCATTTCGGATGTATCGTCAATAGTCGAGAAATGAGGAGGTTTTTCTAATTTTTGTTCGGAGTAGTTTTTAAAGATTTCTGGTTTTAAAATACTAGTTTCTGATCCTGCATCAATTCAGCATTTTATTTTTGTTTTAACAACGATTTTTTTATCAAAATATTACTCTCTTCAATACAATTAATAAATTCATTCAAATCGATGCGTGTTTCATTTTTTTCACAGCAATTTCAACTAACTTTTGGAGGACACTGTAAGTTAAAACATTTTTCAACTTTTAATGCATTTGGGAGCACTGTGCGACTCTTTAAATATTTTCTGCTGAACGTTGCGATTCCGGCTTTTTCCTATTGAGAGCAAGGCCCAGATATTTTACTAACTCAATAGCAGGTATTGCTTATCGGAAATTATTTCATACGTCAAGAAAAGAATCCCCCACACCACCCTAATTTTGGGAATCCGGTTAAAAAGTCTCAGTGCAAGAATTATAAAGAATACACTCATGCTCCATCCTACCCCACCTAAACCCTACCCTAAATACGAAATTGTTATCCTACTACCAATTTGGCGATATAGTTAATACAACAGAAAATGAACCATCTACATCGGTCCACGCTTTACAAAGTTAGGTGTCGGCCCCTCTCCTACTTCCACCCTAGGGCCAACATTTTCAATATGGTACCAATGGGGCAGCATACAGCATTCCCAGAAAAGTACAAGAAAAGAATAATCCCTTCTTTCTTACGAATAGCTATTTACCAAAAATTTCTTTAAGTAAGAATTAAAGAACATATCTCTTCCAGTCAATAAAATAACGCTGTTTCTTGTTTCTCTAAACACCTAAAAGAGACTTGTGATAATTGCAGCTTAGACAGTATAATATTAATAAAAATTTACAACGAGATAAGACTTGGACAAATTTGAAATATTTGAAATCAGAAAAGTAAAGAGCAAATGAAATCAAATATTTCAGTTAGCAGTTGGAATTTAAGGTTGTTTTGTCCTCATAAAGTGATATGCGTCGGCTCATAATATTTGTGTAGTTAACTTATTAAAATAAAATGTGGAAAATTTAAAAACAAGTGTTTTAGAAAATTAGTTTTCAAAGATATAAACATGATGAGATCAACATCATCAGCAGTAATATATCTACTGTATTGAACTCAAATCGCAAAAAAAGCAGCAGAATGCACAATAGAGGAGAATCGTTAAACACATTGAAGGAATTACGTTTGTAACACTGTGATTGCGGGATGGAAAATAAAAGGCAAAAGATTCACCGGACTATAAAAAGCGCTTCCCCATAGCGAGATGACACTGCACTTTGCCCTAATTTTGTATTTATTTAATTTTCATTCGTAATCGAGAAAGGAGTTAATTTTCCCCGCAAGAGTTTTGATCTTTTTCGGCTTAAAATATGGGGCGGTTGCCATAAGTGTGGCACGTCCACTATTTTCTCAATATTCATGAGGAGCTTCATTTGAAAACAATTTTACAGTATATGTATATTCCGAATGAAGACTTTCGAAAAAAGTGGAATACAGTTAATAACTGCTGTTTGTTTTGTTAAATTTTTCGTCTCAACTTCTAAAATTGTTAATGTGTAATCAAAAATAAGGGTTTGATTTTGTGGCAAATGGAGTAACAATGGAAAGATTATTATTTTAAGAGACTGTATAAATATAAAGAACTGTTAAACAGATCTGTGTTTTTATAACTGATTCTTTCGAAATTAAATTGGTATACCTGTATTTCCTCAGAATAGTCTAGAGTAATTCTATAAAAAGACCTGCCGTCTAAAATTTAATTAAATCAAATATGAATTAGTATTAATACATCAAATATTGAATAATTTTCCAAAATAAGAAGCTTGTCTGCTAGAAGTAGATTTATTCAATTATTTAAAGAGCTGTCATTTAGACGTATCGTTACTATGCACAAACACTCTCTATACTGTCAGTCGCAACAATATCCACTCTTAATACTGTCAAATCATCATTGATTGATTGGCAACACTGTAGACTGGAATATCATACAAACTCACTCTCGCACTTATGACACCTTATAAAGCTTGTCTATAAAGCTCAGTCATAAACATTCGAGAACAATTTATCTTTCAGTTGAATTTAAAATGTTCTTTCCTTCTTGAACACTGGAAAGCTTAAACTCTCATACAATGCAACTAGTGTTTGCCTTAGTTGAGTTGCCATCCAAAGGAAATCAACAGGTTTTTGTGAATAATTAATAACCCCCTCTGTTCCAGCTGAGCGAAACAAAACGTATCCTTTCTACATAAATACTTCCTTAACAGTTTCCTTTTCGCGTATTTCACTTGAATTGTTTTTTCAACATTGTGTTTTTCATTCATTCATTCATTGCCGTAATCAACTTTTGTAGGCTCTTATTCAAAAGGCAAATAATTTGCATACTTCAGGCATCAGTGATTTTGTTGTTATTGAAAAGGACCACAATTATGCCGAGGATGTACAGACATTTAAATCTAATGGTATTGGACATTTGAATATTATTTTGAAGCGGAAATGGAACAATAGATGATCACGTTTGATGAATACAAATATGGCCATAGACAATACGTAACTAAAAAGCAAAATACTGTTCCCAGGTGTGTGCTTTTAACAATTATGACCACAGGGCAATTCCTGTATTTCATTTTAAAACTGATTGAATCGATTAGTTGATATAGTTGAGTTAGGACTTCTAATTAAATTACACGAAGTATAATAAATTAGTGTTGGAGGTATTGCGCAATTTTGCAGCAACTGTAATTTTTCTTCATATTCGACTTCCTTAGAACATGGAAGGTGAAAAATTAGAGTACGAATTTTTAAATTGCTTCAGTTGCAAGAGTTTTCTCTTTTGATGAAAATTTATGGAGAATGTTCACAAATAATTGATAGTGCAGGCACAAAATTTCAATCCCTTAAGGTCTATCGTAGTTAAATTATGTAAATTAGTTCGAAACGCTGGAAGAACGGAATTTAGCAACTCATTAATTTTACTACAATTTTAACTGTGATTGTTCGTATATATCGCGATAGGCTCAAGTATACTGTACTTGTTTTGTCGGACCATAAGTTAAATGGATCCAGCCTTCAATAAAGGTGCAGTTTGCAGAAAACACATGACACTAAAAATCTCTAGAAGTGATATGATGAGCTCATGGGACCAATGTATTGTATTTCCAATCAAATTGAAGAAAGCAAGTTAGGGTAAGGCTGGGGCAGCGACTTAGGGGAAAACACTCATAATGCCCCTTTGTGATATCACGTTGGGACTAGATTCCACTAGAACCACTTCGAGCTCCTAAAGAATCGAATTAGGTTTCTGATTGATATCATAGTTCGGCTAACTCCTTAAAGTAGGGTGGGGGGGGGGGGGGCTAGGTACTGGTTCCTTTCGTTTGGCCAAAGCCGAACAGTTGCAGAGGAGATAGTGGATGGTTTCCTCTTCCTCAACATTTTGACAGCTCCTACAAAAGTCATTTACAGGCGACCGAGTCCATTGGCTTGTCTTTCTATTTGAAATTACCCGTAATAACAGCCAGCGCGTTAAGCTTCTTTGACCGGATTAACGGTAAAATTTGGAGCACAGTGTATTATTACGTTAGCCAACAACGAAGCAGCTGTAAATAGAAGTGCGGATTATGCAGATGATGAAATTATCAAATAGTTAATAAGCCCACAGAAAGGAAACTAAGACAGCTAACGAGGTGAAGATAGCAACAGCAGAGCAGCAACAACATTGATGGCGAGATCTGAGTACCTCCAGAAGGAATTTGACTTTATACAGACACAATTGTATTTAAAAAAACCGAACCGACTTCACAAGAAGCGTTAAAAAGCATAAAATAATATTTAATATATAATATATCTATTACGACATTTTAACTTCGGTGCAAATCACAAAGACAAAACATCAACAAAAGTATTTAATCCCCTCCTTCCTCAGGATCTCGTGAGCTGAAATGTTTAGGTAGTGTTATAAACAATAGTTTCGTTGATTGTGGTTGCGTAGTTATTTTGTTTGTTGAATTTGCACCGACTTCAAAATGTCGTAATAGATATAAAATGAAAAATTGTTTTATGTATTTAGCGCTTTTTGTAGGGTCGGTTCACCTTTTTTTTAAAACTATTTTATTTTTTATTTTGCTACTCGAAAAATTCTACTTGTATAACAAAGCACTTTAAGTAGTTACAGAAGTAGAGCACTCTATGGAAAAAAAAACATAATCATCCAAATCCGGCAATACGTTTACGAAGCAAGTTAATGCCAGCAACCCTTTCACACCCTCACGTCGGAGCAAGCATTACGAAGTAAAGGGACTACTCTATCCTCTTCCTGTAGTGACTCTAGACGCAACAATTTTTATCATTTGCTAATGACGAAACGGATTCTGTACAACCGAATTAAAATCATTCAATTCATTTAAATCGGTCTACCCCTTAGAAAGCTAGGTGACATCCCACCTCCCATTCTCACCATAAGCCACAATTTCTATCATGATACATATGGAGCAAGATAGTCTATTCAGCAATGAACAAATCATTCAAATAGTCAACTCTCATCCCCACCCTCACTCAACCAAAAAAATTGTTGACATATTAGCAATCGGTTCACACGACGAAGTAAGACTACCCTTCCTCTTCCTCCCACCCCAGGTCGAAAATTTAGCAATGGGGGATCATGCTCTATACAACATAAAAAGAACAAGCCAAATTGGTTCACACTTTATAAAGTAAGGTTCAACCCGTACCTCTCATCCCCACTCCACCAAAAAGTTTTTCTCGTAATACCAATCGGGAAGCATACAACATAGGCGAAGTTGTTGACAGTTTGTTACTGCGCGACCTAATTAATTTGCAAACTTTTGCACTTTAAATTAATTTAATCTTCGACTCATTAAGTTTTTGGTATCGCGTCTCGTTGACCTCTATAAAGGTGAACAGACTTAAGCCTCGAAAAATTTCTTAATCTATAAATTTCGGGCAGTCTTAATTGTGCAAATTACCTGTGGTCAGGTAGTTAGAGAATAGACTCTCGCCCCCTTTTTATTTGCTGGTTTTATGTTTCACTTTGTTTTTTATGGCTTATTAAATTTATAAAACAACACGACATCATTAACTATTTCACACTTTATTATAAATTTCAGATGAATACACTTGCTGTCTTGTGCTGCGTTGGACCATCAAGATGGAAGAGCATCTGTTTCAATTCCATCTTTTTGGGTCACCGCTGTTCAGTCACCTTTTCTTATTTTTATTCTTAGCTTCTTCTTTTCTAACATCATTTTCTTTCAAGAAGAGTTATCTGGACGTCCACGACGGATGATGGTGGCGGGCGGCATGGAATACCTGCCAATTGAGGATCATTTAACGAGCATTCTTAGGACATCACATCTAGGTAATTTTTTAACTGGTGTCGAGTGTTTTCTTCTTATAATTTTTCTTTTTTGTATTTATTATTTATTATATTATTAGCGAAGTTGCTGGAGTGTGGAAAAGTAATTTAAATAGAGTTGAGTAGCGATAAGGTCAGTTAGTTGTGATATAACCAGTGAAGAGCTAAGTTTAAATAAGTGAAGTTAAACGTTATACTGTGAAGAAGGTTGTTAAGGAAATTGTGAAGCGAATTGAACAGAATGGTGCTTGAAAACTGTACGCTTTTGTGGTTGAAAATAAGTGCCTTAATTAATCCGTCGAGCCCAAGATCGGACACAGAGATAGTTCTGCTGCCCGATTACCATCTTTTTACTTTTTTTACTTTTATAATCAAAGAATTAATATTTATTTAACAAAATTTTTATTAAGGCACAACTACTAAAATATACATAACAAATGGTAAAATTTGAAACTATAAAATCAAAGAACTAGGAAAGAGTTTAAGAAAATAAATAAAAAATATATGAATACAAGTATAGTGACTTCAACAAAGCTGACTATTGCCATGATTTCGCGACATATGAAAATCAATGCGTTCAAAAGAGTAATGAGAAAGTCGCTACATGGATGTGATGGGCTTATTAATTCCACAATTATTGCGATGAAAAGGTAACTAAAAAAAAGCCGTAATTCTTCAGAAAGCGAGCAGAAACATCCCAAAAGTACAGAAGAGTACATTGATCCCACAAGCAACCGAAAGCAGAAATTACTTAGAGGTTAAGTGTCTTTTTTCAGTACATAAATACTGTTTCTAAATTCAACAATTTAAAAGTTTCCAGATAATGTGAAGAGCAAACTTATCGTACCACCGTAGAACAGTTTCAATGTAATTGATACGTGTCAATTAAAAGGGTGACCAGACTGGGGAGGCATTCCAGAATCGGCTGAACAAAAGTACAATAGAGATGTAGGGGTCATCTAATCGCTTTAACCATCTGTTCACGAGACCCAGGGTCATATTAGCCCTACTCACTATGGCATTAGAATGTTTTTGGAAAATCTAATGGGAATTAAGCTTGGTATCCCGATTCATAGTCTTTATAACTCTAATTAAAGGACAGCCAACTATGGTGAAATCAAAGTAAGAGGGAGAGAGTTATGCATTTGCTGATATTTAGAGGAGAGCGTTTAATGGAACACCAGTTTTGAAAGCCGTTCAAGTCAGAATTTAAAAAAAGGTAACCGGCATTGCCTGATACAATGCCCAACATCTTAGCGTCGTCAGCGTAACGAAGAATATCTAAGTGAGACGGAATCGTCGATACTTCATAGATGTAAATTATACATAACAATGGTCCGAGGTGAGAGCCCTGCAGTAGCCCGAAAGTGCTAAAAATATCGTTAGACAGAGCTCCACGAATCGAAATACGCTGAGTATATACAGATAAGTATGAATGAACTAAATTTAGAAGAGCTTAACGCTTTTTTGTGAAGAGGAATAATTAAGGAAACCTTCCAAATTTTCGAGAAAACATCACGGTGAGTTGATAGATTAAATAAAGAGCAAAGAACGGGAGAAAGAGAAGAACCAGATCTTTTCAGAAATAAGACGGGGATACAGTCAGGACCAATTGAAGGACTATCAGCCAAGGTAAAATTTACCTTAAATTAATAGCGTCGTCATGTAAAAGGTTTTTGGAGAGATGCTAGTAGAAATTTCGTAAAATGGGTAAAATGAGTAACGCTTATATCACTGTGCAGGCATGCTTTCATACTGATCATGTAGCTATTATAAGCAGACACTAACTCGGATATAAATTGACTGCGTAGGTGAGTTAAATAATCATAGCTCATAATAAAAATAAGATAACATTTTGTCCGTTTATCCACTATCTATCTCTATCTCTATCTCTATTCAGTGCCGGATCTAGGACATTGCCATGGAGAGCTTTTGGATTTCTACATCGGAAGTTATTATGGAGACATGTGTGTGTCAGGCACGCTTTTTGTTGAACGGGGGTCAGGTGTTAGCATTTTAATGTCTTAAAATTCGTGTATTTAGTTGAATATCCGTCATATAATATATACATATATAGAGCAAAAACATGGTGACAATCTCCAAGGTGCTGGTCGTTCAAGCCATAGACTCTATTTAACCATCGTAAATTTTGAAGCTTAATGTTCTGCATTACTCTTTTTCACCCGCTTAATTTAAATTTATTGATTGACAAAGATGAAAGAACAACTTCTCTGAGCTTATGTAGGTGAAGTTCAGGTTTTGGGGTTCCGTAGCAACAAAGAATTTTTATAGTTTTGTCTGTCCATCCGTCCGTCTGTCTGTAAGTCACAGCGCTCCATCCTCTCACCTCGTAAGATTAAATTTGGTATACAGACCAAGAAAAGATTTGGTGAAATTTTCGGAAAAATAAGACTGAACTGGCAAGAAGTTGAAAAGTTTCTATTAATGAAGAATTTATGCGTTCAATATTTTGCATAAAATACTTTCACCAATGACATCTTTTACAAACATTCTATAAGAAAAAAAAAGTTATGGTATTCATGGTGTAGGTAAGGGAGGGATGGATTCTACACTAACTCCGTTCTTCCATTTATTATTGAAAATACACATTTATTTTATAAAGAAAATTTTTTCTACAGGTGGCCGAAGTTACTACGCGATCGGCCGCCCTTTTCTTTACCGAGTTAACTTTAATTTATAGGTAAATAGCTTAAATTTTAATTTCCACATGTTTGTGTCGCTTGATGAGATTTTTTCCTTCTACCTAACGTTGTTACCATTTTGTGATATTGCCTAGTTAGTCAAAATGGCATCATTTATAGAAAAAAAATTAATATTTATTGCAGTAAGTTTGAAAAAGCAAAAATTAACCTATTAACCCGGTGATTCAAGCATCGCAGCATTACTATTTTCAAAGAACAACTGTGAAGTCGACATTAACAATGATCGATTTCGATAGTTTTTTTCCCGTTCCGTCCTTTCCATCCCCACGCTTAGGGGTGTCTTACTACCGCAGTATCTAACAGCATCGGGACTGTGATTATGTCGATACCGAAAACTATGGTTTCGACACTAATATCGGTCGTTTTCGATTATTTGTACACATCACTCTCTTTGCACCTCCATCCCTAGAGGTATCTTATCACCAAATTATTTCATAGCATTGGGAGTGTCATTATTCATCTTACTTACCCCGAAAATTATGGTCGAACGTTTCGATTATTTGTACATGTAGTCAGAGTGTCATGTAGTGAGAGACATTTCAGAATAAGAAAAAAATTTACCTTGAATTTTAAAGAAAGGGAAATATTCAAGGCTGCCTTTAAGACAATTCAAGATATTTTCCCATTCTACTCTTATTAAGAGTTGAAGTTTTTTTTAAAAATTTATTTTGCATATCAAAGGCCAGTAAACAAACAGACCACCGATTTAAACAAATTTTGTTTTCTTTCCGAAAAACAGCTCGCTCTTTTGTATTATTTGCAAGCCCAACTTTTGTAACTTTTCCACGTCAATGTTTAGTTTTTAAACTCGACAGGTAAACACTGAGTTTGACATATCCCACCTGTAGGTCAATAGCCTTTGTAAGGAAGCCTGCAATTGAAGTGATGTTGACAGGTTGAGAAACAATTCTATTTTTATATTTCGACAATTTACATATTCAAGACATGTTTTCTGAAACGAACTTTTTGAAAAGAAACAATTTAAATTTATTCCAGAGTTTGACCTTCACAAAAGTTTAACAAATTTTCTCTACACAATTTTCTTGGTACCATTTACTCCTCCATTGTTTTCCCATTTATTTGATGTAAACGACTCTATTTAAATTTTTCGGTAGATTTCCAATATACCTTAAAATCAATGCCCACTCTAAATCTAAACCATACACTCGATCAAGAGTAGTTCAATAAATATGACTTCTTATATCTACTCCATGCTGTGACTGTAGGGCTCATCAATAATCGAAGATTTCTCAGTAAAACTTTTCAAAATTTTATCGCATTTGCTTGCAATTTTGGTACACTATCTCTGTACGTGCCATAAAACAAGGGATGAATGTTTACAACTTGCCGTAAATACATTTTGGGGATACTTCACTTCCAACGTCCCATGTTATTTCAACAAGATTCTGGTTCTCCTGGTCTGATCTCTTTCTACCCGGGATTATTTCTGCCCCATAACCTACGATTTATATCCGGTTCTTGTTTTCTCGAGGTATCATTACGAAGTTAGTGAAAAGTTAGTGGTCGTAAGAAAAGATTTTAATTAGATTTAGAACCATTCTACGCTTATATCTTAGTTTAACGGAGAATATGTTCCCTTGAAAGGTTAATGGTTAAGTTTTAGCCATTCCAGGTTAGAAGGTCTTGAGTCAACTTTAAGATAGCAATTAAAATTAAGCTTTCAAGAGATAGGAGTTATCCGAAGATGTGGTGGCAAGTACTTTCAAATATGGCCAATGACAGGCATGTAAAATTAATTTTAAGTGTTAATTACGCATTAAGTTTAAGAGCCCATTAGTGAAAGTAGTTCAAGTAACCAAAAAGGAATTCGAATCGCTAAGGCATGACAACAAAGGTTTTAAGACCGTGAGAAAATGTTAAATTTTTGTTGTCTAGAAAAGTTCAACAGGGTTGTTCATGTGAGTCATTCATAAACCAGTGATATTTTATTTATGACAAGATGTTGGAGAATAGGCGGTAAAGTATTATTTAATAAAAGTTTAAGAGTAAACTTCATAATAAGGCCCTTATCCTCTTTGTATAAGGCATATATGTATGTAAAAGTGAAAAAAAATCTCCAGAAAGCCAAATGTAACCAAGAACCATATTGATATCTCCATGAAGCCCAATGTAACCAAGAGCCATATTTTGCGCCGGATGTAGAGATTTAACTTTGCTTCTTATGACGAGCAAAATAAGTTACTATACCAAACCTTTGTCTCGTTTCAATAGGCGTATGACATTATTTAACGAAATTAACTTTTAGCTGAGAAGCGGATGTCTTCTATGGTATGGGGATAACTAGAGCTTGCTTCGATTGGGCAGGCAATTGAGAAGTTGTAGGGCAAAAGATAATATAAGTAAAGGGCCTTATTATATTCGGTGCCAGGTGCTTAAGGAATCTAGGAGGTAAATTGTTAGGCCCAACAGTATTTGACTTTAGAGCATAGAAAGTTCGAATAATTTCAAGGACGTCGATACACAGAAAAGAGAGCCCGTCACTTAAGCTATCGTCATAGCTAAAGTTTTTGACGAACTTGGAGCTAGAAAAACCATAACAAAGACGTATATGAAAAACTGTGAATCTAAAGTAATCTTTTATTAATTTTCTCGCTGGTTCACTTACGTCTAATTTTGAAGCTAAAAACGCACACCTGAATGAAAGAATCGTGGATATAGCTTTATTTCGAAGTAAGAACTATTTCGTACCTATTAAAAATTGAGACAACCAATACCGGATTTGTAAAGGTTGAAGAAAAAATCTCTTTCAGCCAATACGTAAATATGTGAGAACTCCATTAACGAACAACTATAGCATAAAAAAAGGAGAAAATTCAAGATTCGTCATTGCATAGGCATACAAAGGTCAGAAACTAAATTCCAGCGAGTTTATTTTTGAAACTGGCTACTAAGTTTAAAATATCGACAACTATTTTGGGATACATCATCTACCAAAGTCTGAAAAGATAAAAACCCATTTAAAATCCACCGTGAATTAACTAAGCATCTAAAATATGTCTGTCAAATATATAAGGAAAACATGTTAGCTTTTCATCATGAAACCCCAAATTCACGTTTAGCCGACACGATAACGCCATAAGGCAATTGTTTAAGATCCTGAAAGAGTTCAGACGGATCCAAATACTTTAATGAAATCATTAGGTCTTTGCCCTCGGCACCAACATATAAAGTAAGTTTATTTTTGGATTTTTTTTCAAAATCTTGTAATTAGACACATAAAAATGTTTTCGATATATGTATCTCGGTACGTAAATACTGCTGACTTATTCCATGGCCAAAAGTTTCGTGTTATAACTAATTGAATAATTTGCAAATAACTTTAATGTTCAATATCAGACCTGTCATTCCAATATGTCATCTATAATTGTTTATTTTCGTGTTATTTTTGCAATAGAACTCCAATGTTAATAAGCTCTACTCGACTGAAAACAAAATAAATTTGGAGCTCTACGTAAACAGACATCAATAAGCAATTCGAAAATGTGCAAACACTTACTGAGTGTTTAAGAAAAAAATCTGTTTTTGCCGATTATTTGTAAACAAGACGTCTATTAGCAAAATCAGCAGAGTTCAATAATAAACAAAACATTTCATTCCAAATAATTTGTTAAAGTAAAGGTAATCATCTATAATATTTGCCCATTAGTAAATTTTATGTTTTATTTAGCTTTTGAAGTAATTTTACTTTATAAAAAAATAGGTTAACTTTGAATTCCGTTCTTGATTGTATATACATACTATGTAAGTAGTAACTTGATGCAGTTTTCATTCTGATAGTTTTATTCACATAATCCAAAACTATTTGCCAGACTTCATTTATATCTTAAACAGAATGAAACTTTTCCCAACTTATGAACGCAAGTAGCAAGTGCTGTCAGAAATAGTATCTCACGCCACCAACGTGAGAATATCTGAAGAGAAACTAATTAACTTGAGTTAGGTGATAAGTTGACACATTATGATAAATTGTTTTACAATTTGATAAATTATTAGTGCACGTTTGTGATTTGATATCATGCACTTGTAAAATATCTGCATTTCCGACCACTGTCTGGTGGCCACCAACTTAAGTTGCCTTGTGGAATTTATGTGCATATAAATAAATCAGCACGAGTAGAATTAAAAATGGATTAACGTATAAATAGTTACTCCATCTACTAGGAAATGTAGGCCAATTTCCCGTTTATATTTGTCTCATACGGATAACTCAGAGACAGCGGCGTTGAACATTTCTTCCCAAGAAATTAAGCAGCCTAACAAAATTTTGTATAAGGGAACACTTGGTAAATTCTCTGTACACGTTCACACACAAAATTATACCACGCTGCAAAAAAATTGTACAAACTTTGGCAGCATTAATTATATTTGTAATGGGGAACAACCTTAATATAATTGCTGATTATCTTTTAAAATATGGAAACATAAGAACTGTTAAATTAAATAATTAATTATTTTCATCACCCATCAGTTGCGAACGTGTTGTGTTGATTTACCGATAGTAAAGGTTAAACCGATACTGCAACAATAATGGACCAACGTTGTAAAATATTTTATTGACCCGTATAATATTGAAAAAGTGTTTTCATATTTTCGCTTACTCGAAGTTCTTGGCTGCTCTCACAACCTACTCTAGATACAAGCCCGGAAAACATAACAGTTTGGCCATTTTACCATCAAACGTGTCGTCATTATTTCATTTATTTTTGTATCATAAATTAACTAATCCGTGCACACAAAATTACATTAAGAAAATCTGAAGAGAGATGTCATTGACGCATTCTAACCTCAATACTTCAACAAAAAGAACACAAGAGAGAGCCCATTAAAATGAGAAATTTTTTATCGTGACCACATGTTCAGAACATTTCTGGGTTCATGTCAAGTAAATTCCATGTTAAGACGTTGAAAGTAGTGCTAGAAATAATACGAAAAATTAGAATTCCCCAACTATTTCCTATTCTATACTATAGCAAGTTTTGGTTGGTTTACACCACCAATGCTCAGCTGTTCGTGTCAGCTTCCGAGCCTGTATCTAGAGTAGGCTGTGTTTCTCTAAAGACTGACAGTCAGCGGTCGAATACGACAGCCAAACTCGAATTGGAACTGGATAATGACAATTTATGCCTAGGTAATGTAGCAGGCCACACACTGTTAAAAAGACACAAAAATAACAAATTAGTAATTTAGAGAGCTGAAAAATGTTATTACAGGGTGTTTCACATAAGGTGTGCAAAATAAGTGTGGTGATAGATCTCACCAAAAAAATAATAAATTGTAAGGCTGGGGCTACTCACATATCTGACATTTTCATTGTATGCACTTCATTATTTTGTTTTTATCATTTGATCTCTCTAAAGCAGCGTCATCAAACACACGCCCAAAACCAAACATCTCCAAAAAAAGTCAACAATATTTATCTAATTCCTACCGCTGCAGGCACAGTCACTTGCGAAATTAAAAAAACTGTTTTACGATTAAGTACTTAAAATTTGGCATTTTCCCAAATTTTCTCGGAAATGTATGTAATAAATACGCCTGTTTTTTACTTTTATTAAATTGTCGATCTTTTTACCTTTCAAAAAAGGTAGAACATTTCAGGCGGAGAAAGGATTAGAAAAATCGCACCCTAAGAAGTTCCGAATTATAAATAAATCGAAAAGTTTGTTTAGAGTACACAGTTAATTAATTTTAATTACTGTTGCAAAAGGTAAGTGTTCTGTTTTATTGTCGTTATTCGCTTATACTATCCAGTGTTTACAGCCTAGCATCCTGGTATCATGTTGATTGATTAATTGATTGAATTGGAGGTGTGAGGTTCTTAAGCGCTGCGGCCATTGGGGCCTATTGTGCTAACCCTCTCAACTCCTTATAGCAAGCCGGTCCCTCTGAAGAGGTTCAACAGCTCCCGCAGTTGGCGGTCATTCAGCCTGCTTGGTACCAGTGTTGGTTTCTCGAATAGGCTTAATCTGCGCCTGGCCATTGCAGGGCATTCATATAGTACGTGTAATGGGGTCTCATCATCCTCCTATGAGAGTCTGCAGGTGGGATTGATGGCTCTGCCTATCCAGCAGGCCAGCCAGAGTTCTAACATCCGACCTGCTCAGCTTGAGGAGCTCCCTGGATCTGCCCGGTGACGGTGAGGGCATAACGCTCCTTGAGTGTGCGTGCCCCTCAATGTTGTTCCAATACAACCTATGCTCCTCACTTGCACGGTCTGCTATCAGCCTTTTAGCCGTGCAGAGAGGAATGCCACAGACCGGCTCCGACTCTATGAAAGGCGTATTGGACCTTTTTTTCATTCCCCGTGTAGCCCTGATTTCCCTGTATCCAGATCAAGTTGACTTGATTAGTTCTACACAATTCATCTAGGCTCCATTGGCATTCCCACACCAGCTTAGATCTGGTGGTAGATGAAGCAATTGCTTTGATTGCAGCTTAACTATCCGAGAAGATTAAGATGCTTTTGTTCTTATAAGCTCTTCTTAGGTTCTCGTAAGTACATGTAGCCTGGAATACCGTGGTGTACTTTCCCAGGGCCAGTGATAAACTGAATCGAGGGGAGTCACTCCAGACCCCTACCCCAACGCCTGATTCAGTCTTGGATCCATCCGTATATCAGTCCAGTCCCTTGGATGAATTACTGGAAACGTCCAGGTATGACGATTCTCCACTCATATTAGGGGTGGTTGGAATGGTGAGAATCTTGCCGGCATCTGATCAGCTACCATGGCCAACTCAGGTGTGGCTTCAAGAATCTCCCTTATTGTCGTGTGAGCCTTATCTATGTTTCCCCCAAGGAGACCAGCTCCCTCTAATTTGTAGGCCGCACATAGATCCAGGCTTTCAACCTCTATATGAAGAGGTTTGGTATTTAACATGGTTTCGAGTGCAGCCGTCGGCGAGGTGCGCATGGCTCCAGTGATGCATTGGCAGGCCATACGTTGCAGTCTGCTAAGCTTAGTCTTGATCACATTAAGTTTTGCTCGGTGCCACCATGTAATCGCTCCATAGGTTATCATGGGCTTTATTACCGATGTGTAGATCCAGAGCAACGTCCTGGGTTTAAGTCCCCAGGTAGTCCCGCAGGCTCTAAGGCATTCCCAAAAGGAATTCCGAGCTTTTTCCACGGTTGTATCTATTAGCATCGTGACGGAAATCTTGCTATAAAAGAGGGTCATTCAGCGAGAATATCGATCATAGTTGAAAAAAAAATTGATAACTGCAGGTGTTCTTAAGATAAAATTATTATTAATATGCAGAATTTACTATAGATGTATACCCATATATAATTTACATATATTGTATAGTAGAAGGAAATGATAGAGCGGCTGTACTGGAACTATTAAAGGAGATTCCCTAATGGACGTGCATCCCAGAGGGTTATTTTCGCGAACTTTCCAAAGGTTAACAGAAACCGAAAGTGTAACTTCAAACAGTACGGAATTGCGATCTGAAATATCGGAAGTTTCTGCCGACGTCGAGCAGAAAATAATCACCATCGTCAGGCAAGACTCTGAAACGAGCATGAGACGAGTCGCAAGATGATTAGAAGTGTGTACAGTGAAAATTGGGAGGTTTATTCATAGAAAAGGATTACGACCATATCACCATATTCCAGTCTAAGGACTACTGTAAGGATTTTCCGAGAGAAGATTAAAATTTTCCGTTTGGCTTCTGGAATGCGACATGGAGAACAGGGCGTATCTGGACTGAATTCTGTGGATGGATGAATCGCAGTTCACCTGAAATGGCATCACGAACTTCCACAACCTCTATAATCGGACACTTACCCACATAAGACAAGGGTGGCCTCATTCCAGTCCAAAGTCAGTGTCAATGTTTGCGCTGGTATCATCGTCAGTCATTTTGCCGCAAGATATTAATAGCCAAATTTATGCGAACTTTTTGCAAAACACACTGCCAGATCTAATAGAGGGCAGGCAATGTTGGCAATATTGTATGAAAAATTGTTTGTGGAACAATTTCTTGGTATATTTGATCAGATCTTTCTTCAAGAAAATTTTCTTTACGAAAAATAATAAAGGATGAAGTTTGTTCAAGCCCTTTTAAGCATCGAGTCTAATTAGTTGGCAGAATTTTTTTATCATGCCAAATCACACTGGACAACCCCATGATGTGTTAGCATGGCTTCAACTGGAAGGGAATTAGGGTGTGGGGAATGAGGAACTTGAATGTCTTGTTATTACATTTCTGCGAACAAGACAACAGCCTAGAGACGAAGTGGATGTTTTATTTTAAATTAAAAACCCATGGGGAGACCGAGGTTCGAACACCGGAACCATAACTTTGTGATGGTTTCACTCAACCAATTCATCTAGCTCTGTCTGTGGGACTATATCGACGAAAATACGGAACAGGCTGGCTACAATACACTTTAAACAGGGAATTAGAAGGAGGTTGTTGGCATACATCAGAAATGGCAACTTCATTTCGAAAAGGTTTTGTAACATAATAATATTAATTGTAATAAGTTTCGAATTTACTAAATTGCAGATATTTATAATATTTCCCAAAAGGTTTTCCTTTCTCCACTTGGAGAGGCTGTGTCTTTTTCAAAAGGTAATAAGATTGGCCATTTAATAGGATTGAAAATCAGGTTTATTAGTTTAGTTTAGAATTTCGAAGAAAATATTAGGTAATAGCAAAAAATTTTGTTCAATTTCGCAAATGAGAGTACCTGCAATGGTAGAATTTACCTCATCACTGTTGACAATTTTGGAAATGTCATTGGGATAGTAGGTTTTTGGCGTTTGTTTGATGTCGCTGCGTTGAGTAGATCAAAAGATCAGAATGAAATAATAACCTGCATACCTTGAAAATTGTGAATTTGTGAATCACCCTTAACCCCGCCCCCATTACATACAATTTTTGCTTTTTTATGTGAGGTCAATGACCCCTCTTATTTGGGCACACCTTATGTTAAACTCCTTTGTCATATTTTTAAGCAGAAATTACCAATCAGGAAATGAAAAACGGTTTTTTAACCCAACAGTAATCCACCTTCCTTTTTCAGAAAAAAACAACAATGGCAATAAACGCAGCTTTTAATTTTTAATTGTTTTATATTACCGATGATATTCATAAATTCGCCACGTGAGGATCGCTAGAAATGGGCGATACTGTATCCATGTATCGGAGTATCGATACTTCCTTTTCAATTCATCGAGGTTTTGTAATCGATACTTTCAGTTTCCGCTACCTCTGATCCTGGATATTTTTCTTTCAATACTCTAATAGTATTGATTTTCCAGAAAGTCGCCGGTTCAAATGCCCACGCTCAAATAAAAACGGTGTGTGCGTAATTGACTGATTGTATATGTGTCGAATTGCTGGCCGGGACAGTATGCAGAAGCGCTCGTCAAAAAACTCTAAAGAGGAAAAGAATCGTTAAAAAATTGATAATAGGAATAATCCTGTTACTGAGGTCGAACACATTATCTATCAACGAACCGGCACGTTGAAGACCGCCGGACGATATTATTACTTTATCAGGCGATCAGCTACGAAAGGAATGCAAATGTGTTCGCATCTATGTTTGTTCATACTATTATAAAACTCGACAAAAAACTCCTGCGCTTGGAAGAGTTCAATTCTAGTATTTCTAGTAAGTCAGATAATAATTGTACCTTGGAAGAAGAAGGAGTACATTTTAAGTTCACAACTTGATTTTCTATTCTTTATTATGACGAGAGTTGCAAGACGTAAACAAGAACGTGAATATTGAGAGGTTAGGTTATTTGTTGATCTAGTCCACAAGAAACAAAAGTCAACAGATTTACAAATGAATAAATTTGACTGGTGTTTGGTTACTGTTGACTGATTATTGTTGATTAATTTTCGAGACGATAAATTTGTTGCAAATTTTTATGCAAACAATAAAAATGAACTATGGAGCAATTTCTGCTCTATAGTTCAATTTTTATCTTTTTATGCACATGGTTCCAATACTTTTCAATATCGCTACTTTTCAACGATATATTTATTCTTAACTATCGAAAGATGTGGAGATATCGCACAGACAAGTATCGATATTTTTCGATTCGGTTCCGATCTTTAAGGATCGCTCACAAGATTTCCATTGGATTAAAGTCTGGCCAATATAAATCATTAATTCATTTGGAGTGCAGCCAAGCCTTTGTGCTGCATCTCGTGTGTATTCCGCGTTGTCTGATTAGAAAGCGAATCAAATCTTATTGAGACATCGGAGGTAGGGTAAAAGGATAAGGTTTTTTCACGATCTAAAGACGACCTATTGGACCAATTTGGATGCCTCCCTTTTACTGTATGGAGAAAGTTTTCCGATTAGCATCATGAAAATAATTTTAAGGTGGTACCGAACCACCCTTTCTGTACCTCATGGGACAATCCATTAGATCTGTACTACATACCTCTGCAATTATTGCAATCGCTTTGTTCATACATAAAGCATTTCTCTAGTAACATATCATTTAAGATATTTAAACGATAACAGCAACAGACGAAAAAACTTTGATTTTTCTTCATCCAAACAGATTTTATTCTTTAAGCTCAACTTTAATCTTGTTTAATTAATGTTAAATTTAAGAATAAATGCAATAAAACTAATTCTATTATTTATATCAAATAAATCACGAGACAGATACGTTCTCTAAATAAGCTGATTTCAAAAATCTTTGTTTTTTTTTTAAAAAAATGTAAAAAAGAAGTATTATTCATTCGTGAATTCTTAAATAATTAATCATAATATCAGCTGTAGTTTGAACTACTAGTTTGCGCTTTCAGAAGGAGTGAAGAAAATTGCTCAATTTTTCAAAAATAATCTTCAGACTTATATTTTCAAAAATCATTGCTTCCTAATTATATTTTTATTGCAATATTTTACTATCGAATTTTTCAATTTGTCATGTCTTTTCTTCCGATACTGGAAAATATAACCTAAGCCTGTGTCTCTCTACATACGCAAGTGTTGAACACTATTTTAGTATGGGAGAAATGCAAAATTCAGCAGGGTAACTTCACAATCAACACGTCATTAATCGACTGTAAACTTTTAATATTTCCTCGGTGAGGCTCCTTTTGTTTTTTCGGGTTTGTGTAGCGAAAAAAATTTCCAAAAATACTCGCGTGTCGCAATTATGGGATACCCTGATCGATCACAAGAGCGACAGAGTCGAGTGTTTTAATCGCTAACGCTTTCTACTCCGGGCTAAACCCTGACGCCGGCGAAAATTTTTATTTTTGTGATCAGGGCGAATAGAAAATTTTCATAACGTGTGGGCATAGTCGCGGTCTTACAACGTGTGCGGCTAACCGTGGAATGAAAATGTTTTTTGGTCGATCAAAGTGAAAGTTTACGGCAAATTAAGACGAAGCAAAAATCTAATTGAGGTTGACTAATTTTTGAGCGAGTGATCACCTTGTGAGGTGTGTAGTTGATAAATGTAAGTGCCTAGGTTTTTCTCAGACAGTAAACAAAAGTTCTAGTGAAAAAGTTAATAAAGGAAAGAACATTTTTCTCGTTCCAGAGGATTAAAAGTGCACCGATAAAATGCTGGGGTTACGTGAAGTGACGGTGAGTGAAATTTTTTGCAACTATTTTAGCGAGTCGCGGTTTTATGTTCATTAACTTAAGGGCAAGGCTTGTAAAAGTTTCTGGCAACTAACCAAATGCTAAAAGGCAAATGTACGTGTACAGGATTCACTAATGGTTTTGACATTTTCCCGGTAATGTATTCATGCACATGCACTACAGAGCATAGTCAAAGTTTTGCTTAACATTTAATGAGCAGAGAAGTTGGTCTGTGCCTTAAAAATTCGAAAAATTCACTTTTTTCAGTTGATTTCATTTGATCGGTCGACTAAACCCATATCATTTAGCACTTTGGTTCGGAACCATTGAGCACAAAAATTTTATAAAAATAGCCTGAAATAAATTTTTTAAATTATATTGGACGCAGCTTTTGTTAGTGTTGATGGCTCGTTTATTTTCAGGCCTAGTAATACATAGGACAGCCTTCTTTTTCTAGCATCATTTAATACTCGCGACACTAAATTAGTGATAATAAAAAATTGGGTTTACACTTTCTCTTTCGGCATTTGGCACAGTATAAGCACATTGCCAAATAGTTTTTAGCAAAGCGACAGGAAGATAAATCGATTTACTCTAATGACCCAGATATGTTCAAAACGCAAAACAATTCTTGTGTAATTGCACAGGATGTGGATAGATCGTAAATCTTTGTTGAATTAATTGTGGAGTCGAATTTTAACGGAATGGATATTATTGTACACCTGTCTTTGTTTGGTTATATAAAAATACACAGCGCTTCTATATGCTATAAAATAAGTCTGTAAGCCACAAATTTAGGATAGACAATCGATTAACATTGCTACAGTATTAATATATGTATGTTGAGGTACCCTCAAAAAGTGTAGTACAAAGTACACTATAACAATATTTTAAACAAATGAATTTAGCAAATATTTTAACTAAATATTGCAAAATTTCTATTTAAAGCAACTCAAGTCTATTCATATTACAAGTCAGACAACTTTTGAAACTCAATACTTTGCTTAATTAAAAGATAAACATCTGTAGAGGGGAAGATAAAGAAAATAAAAATATCTTAAATATTTTCGTCGTTTTGCAAAGATGCGATGTTTTGTTGGAATGTAAGTTGTCCAAGAAATGATTTTAAAATAACCTGAGACGAGTCCTGTCGATCGATAGCAAACTTTTTTAACTTCTAAGTCAAAATTAAAGCTAAATGAAATTGTTGTCTAGACTTGCAGAAATTACCATTGATTTTCAGAAAATTATTCTTTAGCGAACGCATCACCAGTTCCTTTTAAAGGGGACCTATAAAATTTAAATTATGATTTTCATAAAATTATTAACATCCAAAAATATCCTCACAGTCAGTGGAAAAGGCATTGGTTTAATTAATATTCTTCCTTTAAACGCCTTCAATCATTTCATTGATTAGGTCAAACATTCTCATCTCAACATAGCAATTTTCCACTTAAAATGGTGAGTTGTGGTAAGAGTGAGGATAAAGTATTTAATTTGAAATAGTACAATATCATTCTGCGCGTAATTTCTTCAAAGATAATATTGGCAAAAATCGAATTGAAGAATACACCAGACTGGCAGAAAAGATTACAATATCTCTCTAGTTAACATAACGATTGCAAGTAAACTTTGTAGATTGTAGATTTTAAGGAGACTAAGTACTAACGTCTTCTGCACTTACTTACCTCAGAACTTAAGCTCGTCCCACAGAGTGGCTCACAAGGTATAAAGTTCGTCTAACAAAAATTTTTAATTTGCAGCTCCGTCGAGATAAGAGTAAGAGTCCCGAAAATATTAAATCTTTCGTTAGTTACTTAGAAGAGTTGGATCAATTCGTTGAGCCGCACGACCACCATGCAATGGGTCCCGGGTTCGAGACCAGGTCTCCCCCTGAGCTTTTATTAAGTAATTAAAATAATCCACTTCGTCTCTGGGCTGTTGTCTAGCTCGCAGTAATGCAAAAATAACGCATCAAAGGGATTTGGCAACATCGTATAAAAAAAAAATATATATATATAGGAGGGAGATGCACTAAGTCTTGGATCAGGGCCCATCATGGGTTCTTGTGAAACTTCTGTAGTGAGATTGTCTACTTTCTCATTACCTTCCGATCCTCTGTGACCGAAAATCCAGCAAAGTCCGATCGCGTTCCGGGTAAAACTTGCGTTTAGGATTTCCTTACACTCCTTTACTATTTTGGAAGTGGCTTTATCCGATGAGATAGACAATAGTTCTGCCTTACATTCGGAGAGAATGATGGCGTTCATTCTAACCGTGTTACTATCGTTACAAGTTGCGCACATTTTATAAATGGTGTATGTCTTCCACATTAATGAGTGGCCAAAGTTTGTTTAAACAAGCCTGTATGTAGAATTTTGAGTTTCTTCCTGAATGAATAAATCCAATTTAGGAAGGCAAAAGGCCGCCTCCAATGCTGCAGTTGGAGTGGTTCGCATGGCTCCTGTAATCCCTAATCCCTTTCAAATTTTTAAACAATATTCTGGGCTGTGCTGTGTGACAATTGCACTATAGTAGAGACTAGGTCTTATTATGGCGGTATATATTGCAGGTGCGACTTCTAGCTGATTAGTGTCTAGTGTAATACGTGAAAACTTTACAGAATCTACTAATCTTAGCACTTTGTTAAAGATCTTTAAAATATTCATGCCGTCGAGCTTTCTTCTCTTTGTAAATAGAAGCACAGATATTTTGTCTGAATTTATCGATAAATTCCTTTTTTTACACCATTTCTTAATCACAAATGGGACTTTATGTTTTAGTTCACAAATGGTATTTAAAAACATTTCCTTTATCAGCACAACGATGCCGTTGGCATACCCAATGGTGTAGATACCCAGCTTCGTTAACTCTATTATTAGGTCGCCGACAACCGGACCGTCAGAGGCGTGGAGAAGATTCCCCTTCATAGAGCATATTGTCCACCCATCTCATTAGCATTATCAAGGGCTCCTTCAATGTCCATAAAAACACCTAGAACAAACTGCTTTTCACACATACTTTTATCTAAAAAGTTTACTGTATTGTGTATTCAGTTGACTTTGCGTCTTGATAACCACTTTGTTTTACATGTTAACGGAGCTTGTAAGACATGTTGATCTAATGTATTTGTCCACAATTCCTAGGTGTTCAGAAAAAAAACCTAAACTAGTGGGACGAAAGGATTTGGGAAGTTATAAGTTAGATTTGCAAGTTTAATAATAACTTTGACCCTTGCCTTACACCATCTAAATAGGGTGTAGCCAAAAGCCAAGTAAGCTTTAAATATATTTTCCACAACCGATACTAGCCTGTCCGTTCCTTTCTTCATCATAATGGGATAAATCTCATTCTTACCTGGACTCCTATAAGACACGAAAAAGTTTATTGCGCATTTGATTCCCTGTTCCCAGACAGGCTGTAAGCCAGCCTTCTTCCAAAGAACGATGTTGTTGGACAGAATTATTTTCTATCTCACTAGGTTCACTGAATCCTGCAAAGTGAGTTTCCAATAAATGTTCTGCAATGGCCTGATTTTTTATGACGTACTCACCACTTTACAACAATCCGAGCGGGATACATTTTTCTTTTAAGTAGAGTGCAAATTGATCTTAACAACCAACCAACAATATTACTTGGTAAACCCAAATGACCTTTTATCGTAATCAGTTGCCAGTAAAAAATAACCATGGGTCGCCAACGATGGGGCTCGAACCTGGGACCTCCGTGGGGGAAGGCCAACACGTTACCACTTACTGCACCGAACAATATAATAACAATATAATTCTTTAGAATACTATTGTGCATGGCTGTTAAACGCAATTTTACTTATATTCTGATATTTAGTTTGCAGTGAACACTATTATGATAACTTAAAATCAGTGCGATTACAAAGGGTGCTCATAATTATTTATTCAGATGGACGTACTAAGCTTTACTATGTCTTACCTGGCAACATTTTGTGTAACTCCGCCAGCATCAAGTAGGCAATTGAGTGTGTTCCTTAAACTGAAAAAGAGCAAATTATAATATTAAGAGTTAAAAGAATATTCTCTGTGAATGCAGCTGATCTTTGTTAAAAGTAGTAATAGAACAGCACAGAGAATGTGCGAACTTCTGTTGTGTTAGGATCAACTCTAACCTATCTCACTTGATTTCTGCCCACACCTTTTTCAGATTGCCTGACCGATTGTTGCCAATCAGACTCAAAGAATCTGGGAGCAGGAAATTCGGTTTAAAAAATAATAGCGGTGTAGGAGTACTCTATAGTATTCGCTCTATAGGACCCGTAACGCCTTGTGTACCACACGGGGTAAGAACTTCACAACATCACGATTCGACGACAGCAATTGCAAGTGGATGTACAATTTTAAGGTGTATTCCGAACCAGTAACAATTCTGCAACCCCAATAGCTTTTTAACTTAATCTGTTGTAAACATAAAATAAAGTGAATTTACCGCCTCGTGAGTTCTGTATCTGGGACCCTCATAATGGAAGGCTAACACGTTCTTTCCAAAAAAAAAAAGAAAACAATATACCCAAACGTATCATTTGCTGATACGGTCACGCATGAAGACTACCAGCAACTAAAGAGAAGCTTACTCAGCGAATAAGGAAGGGCCAATGGAAGTAAACCTTCTTTTAACATAGCCTACGATGGCAATTTTAAGAAATTTTATATTTAGATGCAAAGTTCTATTAATTTATATCTCAAGCAGTGGTGTTTTCATTCCTAAGGGCGTCTTAATTGCACGCTTCAAAACAAAACATTGTGACAAGGTATTTAACTTTGCTGTCCTTTTATAAAATAATGTTGAAGTTTTGTAAAGAAACCTAGAAGGTTAAAAATGACCAACGAAGGTGCTAGAAAGAATAGAATATTTTCCCGCCCTTGTTCTTACCAAGATAAAAGTCAGCCAAACTGTGACAAGGTCAAGATATCTAAGTAAACATGTTCCTGCTGTTCCTCGGACCAGAGTCTGATTTTTCAGCTGAACTGTCGTATATTTTCTAATGTCACAGAGACAGGATCATATTCCACTTTTTCTTCTGAAAAGAGAATTCAAAAATGTTGACAATTAAAAAAATCAGCCCAATTCTAAATTTGTCATGTTGGTTTATGACTTGCTTGTAGCCTTCGTCTTCAGGGAACTTTTGAAATCATCAATTACTAGTCTCTTTCTTAAATTTGGTTAGTTTCGAGGACGTAAATATAAATTAAATAATTAAAATACACGCGACGGTTCCCTCAAAACCGATATTGGCGTGTTATATAATTTTTTATTTAGTGTTAATCACCGAAAAAACAAATACTTACGGAAAATAAGTTTACCTAAAACCTTGAAGATTAGATGAGTAAAGTGTCACATTTAGAGAATTTATTTCAAAAATGAAAACAACATATTTTGTTTTTGTTGCTATTTACAAGTAAATGTATTTTCCGATTTTTAAAATTGTTTTACTTCAATTTATCTTTTTATTAAAAATATGCTAAATTCTAAGAAATATTAAGTAAAATGTGTGTATGCGGGAAATAATTCGCAGCAATAAAAAATTTAAATTGAGTTTATGTGTGATCGAGGAGGGCATGTGGCTAGAAATATGTCTGCCTGAGTAATAAAAAAATGCATTGGCCTAGAGCCAGTATTCACAAAATTATTATTATTTTCCAAATTTTATAGCAAAGGATTCAATTCGGGTGTAATCTACATTTTGTCTGTCTGGCAGTAATATTCATTTTCTTAATTAGAAATTTGGAAGATTAAAATTTTGTATAAGCTAAATTAAGAGTAGTTTACGTAAGCAGTAGTCATTTTTTTAAGTTGTGTCCTCAATAAGTATATGTTTTATGATTATGTCATCGTAAACTCCAATCGCAGAACGCAGCCAAGTCAGAGTTCAAGCGACTTCAGTCCGATTCGTAGGAAACAGTGTGAAAAATCTTAGCATCGTTCGCATAACACAAAATTTTACTACTGGGCAGGAGAAGCGAAACATCATTTTTATAGAGGATAAAAAGGATCGGGGCAATGATACAACCCTGAGGCACGCCCACCTTGACAAGAATTTGGTCAGAAACAGCTTTCCGAAATAGAACACGCTGTATACGGCCTGACACATTATTCGAAGACTAATCGACAAAGCAGGAAGGAAACCCGAGAAAAGACATCATGAGCTAGGTCAATCCTATCGAAGGCCCAGCTGAAATCTGTAAATACACAGTCCACCTGTTTACCTGATTTAATGGTCGGCGGATCAATTGACGGGCTGAGAGTAAAAGTGACCTACTTATAAGGTTCGGGCAAAGGTGGCTTAGAAAATGTTCCGGGCAAAAACGGATCGTAAAAAATTTCCGGGCAAAAACGATTTAACTACAAAAAGTAATGCAAAGTTAGTTTTTGCCCGGAATCTCACGCTATTCGTTTTTGCGCGGAACATTTTCTAAGCCACTTGTGTCCGAACCTTATAAATAGGTCACATTTACTCTCAGCCCGTTAATTCAGACACTTATTTTCAATCACAAATCCTCTCAGTCTTTATTCACTTTATAATTTTTTTTATCACTGCTTCACATCTTTCTTTACCATTTATTTTCACAATATAACATTCAACTTCACTTATGTATATGAACTTACTCACTAGTTAAATCACAACCAAATCTTCGAAGTTTAAATCAAAACTAAAGCAAACCAGGCTGTTACTCAGACACTTAGTTCCACATGTTCCCGCACATTTTGCCACATCCTCGACATAATTTTGGCTAAATGTGGGATAAGCCAAATGTTTCAGCCCATTTATGTCCGCCCATAAATGTACATAAAATCGCTGAATGCTTTTTCTGAACACTCTCTAGTTCATACGGAATTTCTTCGAATTTTTCTTCATTTACAGTTCCATTTTTAATTTAGTTTGCTTTATTTTCAGCTGACCAGAACCAGAAGCTTCTACCTCTCTATTTTCGATACATGACTTACGACGGACCTTCATAGACTTTTCCATGTTCTTCAGTTTCTTCTCTACTGTTACTTCCAAGGTTTGAATCTGTTTTCCCACAGGAACTTCTATTGCACCTTTTTCATCTTAAACGAAGGTTTTAAGTTCAGCTACTGATGACTTGTGCACTTCCATAGATGCTTTTAACTCATTTCCGGACTCTTTCATATCGATGTATGTTCGTCCATTGATGCTTTTAACTCGGCTATCGACGATTCCTGTTATTTCATTAATGCTATTAACTCTTCTTTGGCAGATCTTATCTCAGACACTAGTCCATTAAGGAAATCTGTCATGGTTTGCGTGTCTTCCTCTTCTTCAAGCTCATCCTCAAAAATAAACGTTCTTCGATCTTTCCCTTCATTTTTGATGGCCTGCAGTAATAATGCTACCCGGGCGCATTTATTTCCAGCTATAGGTAGAGAGATTTCAAGTCTTGAACGTGTAAAGCTTTCAATTTGTGACCCATACAGGGTGTTTTAGATCTGACGTGCCAAAATGAGTGGGGTGATAGATCTCACCTAGACAATCAAAAAGGTGTGTGGTAGGTGGGGGACAATCTCAACAGTTTTAGTTACAGGGTGATTCATAAATTTAAGTTTTTCATGGTATGCACATCACTCTTTTATTTTGTTTCTTTTGATCTACCCAACACAGCGACATCAAACAAACGCTAAAAAACTACTATTCCAATGACCTTTCCAAAATTGTAAACAATGTTGATCTAGCTTCTTCCATTGCAGGCACAGGTCACCTCTTTCTTATTTTTATTGGATTCTTACTTCTACTGGATCTTGTTACCTTTTCAAAAAGGTGCAACATGGCAAGGTAGACAAAGGATTAAAAAACCGCATCCTTAGAAATCCCTAAACAAAATTTTTAAGATAATGGGTCCAAAATGTTTGTTTTGGGTTAACAGGTAATTTATTTTAATTATTGCTGCAAAAAAGTTATAAAAATGTTAGTGAATTTTGTTTTATTGCTCAACATTGTTGACAATTTCGGTAAGGTTATTGGAAGAGTAGTTTTTTAGCGTTTGTTTGACGTCGCTGTGTTGGGTAGATCAAAAAATAAAAATAAAAGAGTCATGTTTATACCATAAAAAGCTGAAATTTATGAATCACCCTGTAACTTCTAAATGGTTGAGATTGCCCCCCCCCCCCCCTGCCATACAATTTTTTGTTGGCCTACATTAGATCTATCACCGCACTCATTTTGGCACGTCAGATCTGAAACACCCTGAAGATTGACTGCACTATTTCATTTTGCTTTCTCTATCACACTTTTTTAAGTTCACCTCATAGTCTTAATTGATTAATCCCACTTCTGACAGCAATTGGCTCTGCGGGCTCGGCGGATTAATTAAGTCTTACTTATTTTCAATCACAAATTCTCTCAGTCTTTATTCACTTCACTCGTTAGGTTGTTTTACAATTTTCTTTTCTGAAACAAAAAATTAAAAACGGTGAAAAAGATGATTTAAAAATCACAATTTCAAAACTTCATTATAAAAAGAGAGAACTTAAAGCAATAGGCACGTGTTAATAATGTTGAATGCCATACCAGCAAGATGAAATTGCTCAATCCTTTGAAAATAAAACGTTCATAATAATTAATTTCGTAATAATATACGTTGATAAAGGCGTCATTTAATTATTATAATGGAACATAAAAAGGAAGGAAATCTGATCAAATTATTTTAACCTTAAAACGAAACAAAGAAAATGGTAAAGAAAACAATAAATCCAGATTTATAAATTCATTTTAGAAAGATGAAAACCCAAGCTGCCGTACTACATGTTCTATTTGCTCCTTTACACTTGAGCGTTCTAGTTCGCAACCATTTCAAATTTGTCTTCGAACTCGAAGGCTCCCTTACAGAGCCATTACTTTAATGTTTCTGTATCTACAATCAATAAGAAATAGTAAATTATGACTATGGCTTTGAATTTCAGGCACATATTGGGTGATCATACTTTACACAGCAATGGAAGACATTTGTATTCTATGTAAATATGCTTTTCTATTGAAATTGCTTCAATAATATGATTGAAAAAATTCAAGTTGAAGGGGTTAACATCAAGACAGACTAGTTAAATTTTGTTGGAATGAAAGTCTGCCTTTTATTCGATTTTATCAATGATTTCTGATCTTATAGATTTCACTTTTACCAGTAAAAATATAGGCGAGTAATTTAAACAGTTATCAAAACAGATGAACATGGACGACTCCAAAATAAAGCGATTGTTTGGAATTTCTTTTGAAAAAATTAATATGTAAAGTAAATTGATAGTTTTAGCATTTATATGTAGCCTAGATTGAACTCAGAGGAATTTCTTTTTGTGTTGGCCTGAATTTACCAACAATATCCCCTAAAAGCTACTTAATTCATTTTTATATTTCGCAGTTCTTGACCCTGGCTGACATCCGAGCTTTTAATGGTAGACAATGCTAACCAAAATTGTTAGCACAATTTTTAAAGCCTATACTCTTGTACCCAAAATTATTTACTAAATTTAACACTAGAAGACTTCCCACAACAAAGTGCTTGCGCAAGAGAATCGGTTACACAAAAATCAAAAGTCTACTAAAAACTACAGTGCTACATGCTTTTAAGGTCCTATATCAGTCCTTCACTGCTCTTTAACCTATACATATCAGACCTCCCGGACACCGTCTGCCGTAAGTTTATATACGCCGATGACCTGGCAATTGCCATTCAGGATGCCAGTTTTTCTAAAACTGAGAAGATACTCGCCGAAGACCTTTAAATTCTAAATAACTACTTCCGTAACTGGAGGCTGAAGCCCAGCGTTAATAAAATAGAAGTCTCCTGCTTCCATCTAAATAGCTGACTGTCCAGACAGGAGCTAAGAGTACCCTTCAATGGTGCTTTCCTTTGGCATAATCCGACGCCAAAATATCTAGGAGTCACGCTTGACAGGACACTGACTGAGGTGCCTCGACTAACACATTGCACATCTCAGCTCTTGGCCTTGTATATGCACATCATATCCGGGACTATAAAATCAACCCCTGTACACTAGTTCCCTTTGCTTAGCCACATCTTGCCCCTGATCTACGACGCGTTAATGCCTTACTCCGGGAATACAGAAAAATTCTAAATTACCCCGAACTGCCAGAACATGGAAGATATCGTCCAAGATCACCTTAAATCTAGACACCCTCCCCTGAAAATGGCAAGGTCCCTCACCGCTGCGAACTTTGACGCGGTGGCTGAATGGCAGCGACGTTGGATGACTAAAGCTCCTGCATACCACGCAATACCCATACGACCTGTGGACTGTCCCTGCTGGACTGCTGGAATGGCTGAATACCCTGGACGTTAGGCCGTGACGTGCTGCATTGCCGTTCCCGATATTTTTAATTCACTGTTCCTTTTTACTTTTTTTTCAATTCACGATTAATTCACTGTTTCTTTTTTGTATTTTAATTTTTACTTTTTATTTTTTTTTATATTCCGTATTATTACTATTTTGTTCTATATTATTTACTTTGTTGTTGCTTTGCTGTAAATGTCATAGTGAGTTTTCGCCATACGCTAAATAAATAATAGGTCCTATATTTATACTAAGAAAAAAAAATTATTGGACGTTTTTTTACATGCACTTCTACCTAAAATTTTATAAGTAAAATGTCGGGCTGAGCAAGTGCAGTTAGTTTTAATTATACCAGTTGTAAACCCCTTTTATTTGAACCTAATTATAACTCTCATTATTATTTGTCGTTATTTATTAAAAATTTATTGCAATTTTGAGTTTTAAACTGACTTAAAAAAAGGATTTCTGCTCGGTGTTTGCATATGTATGCTATAGATTTGATCTTTGAGCGGAAGATAACTTCAAAATGCATAGCCCGATTTGAATAATTCTATTTTTGTTGTATATAGTGTATTCCCCTATTGCTGTTATGAGAAAAATGTTGAACATACGGTGGGGTGGGTGTAGGGGATAGAGAAACTAACTTCGTAACGCGTAGGCCAATTTGGATGATTCTTTTTTGTTGTATATTGATAACATGTCAAAAATTTTGTTGGCGGGGTCAGTATGGGGAAGGAGCCGAACTTAATGTCGTAAAGAACAGCGATTTGAAAGATTCTAGACTATGTTACTCCATAGGTAGCATATTTAAAAATTTGTGAAAAGGGTGAGGGTCTGGGAGGTATACACGTTGAGAGGAACATACTATATGAAACAAATAAGGTTAAAAAGTTTCGTCACAATCGATGCATAAAATACGAATTTAGGCAACACCCCTCCTCTTACCCACCCTACCTTATAACTGATTACTAATATTTATTTCTTGAATACCCTTCTCAGTTTTAGCGGTTAGTTTTATTGATGTTGATTAACTTAATCTGAACAATATACCTATATAGTAGCTTGAACATTTTGTACACTTTTTTATAGTCAACAAGCTGCGTGTACCTTGCGTTACTTGGACTTTAGGTAAGGTATCGTCGTTTTGTATTATTTATATATGTCACTCCCTTCCCACTCCTATCCGTAGATGTGCTAGTTCTGACGGCATCGGCAGTATCAATATTCAATTCAGCGACTCCGAAAGCTATGGATTCGACAATAATATGGGCAGTTTTCGTTTATTTTTATATGTCCCTTCCTTCCCACTCCCACCTATAGGGGTACTAGGGATTTCTTACTTCACTAAAATTTTTTTTCAGATTGTAATAGATATATGTAACTAGTTTGGTGTATATTACTCCAGCGGTAGAGTAATTAGCAGAAACTGTGAAAAATAGTCAATATAAATTTATTGCATAGGGACGGGTAGGGTTTCTACTTAATTAAGGTTTGTGTCTGCGATTAATTAAAAGAAAACAGCTTACGCTAAATTAGTCATGGTAGCGCGGACTCCAGCAATCCCCTTGTAATGAGTACGATTCTTATGATACGCACAACTGGAGATTCGTCTTATGGCCAAATCTTTACTATCAAATTTAAGTAACACCTGGTGATAAACGCTGATGGGAGACCTTTTGACATTAAAAATTATTTGCTACAATGCTTCAAAGCTTCTTCATCTAAGCCGAAGAGAAAAGTTTGACGGAAAACATTTCTAACACTTCGTTTGAGATCACTATTAAATTAATGTAAGCAGAAGTGATAGTTCCTGATAGAAGGGTGATATGTTATTTATGTATTTTTATTTATTTAATATTATGAAAAAAATAATATTTCTCAACATTTCATGATTCGCAAGAATGAAATTTCAACCCTTTACAAATTTTTTTTAGGGGTAACCGCCAGCTAAATCAACGGAATTGTTCGGATACATACCCCTGCAATCCCAACCCCGCGAGGTGCGGGTCATTAAGTACATAATTACCTTTAGAAAACTCATTAAATTTTAATATACACATTGATATGGTTTCATCACGACCGTAATCAGTTGTATGGAAATGAACATATAAAAAAATTGCATGAACGTATTTCTCTCTCACTTACGTGTCGATTACTCTATTCAAGCTGAACCAAAATGTATGTAATTGTCATAAGGACCAGAATGTTTACGGGTTGCCTATACATAATAAATTGAAGAGCTTCAAAAATAAATCCTTGATTGACTGGCTTCAACATGTTATCTTTACAGCTCTATTTGGCTGGAAGGAATAAACTTTATCCCTGGAATTCATTACACCGTAATCGTCTGCATTTATACTATATTACATAAATTTCACAAAGCAAAAACGTGGATCATTGCATGTTAATTGTCTATTTTCAGCTAATTCTATTTTAAACCTAACAATAGACAAACAAATGATGGACTGTCGTCTTGCTTTTGTTGTTAGAATAAATTCATTAGAAATTCAGGAATTCAGGGATTATTCTTGTACTTCGGCATCTTGTAGAAGTATTTACCATTAGAAATTAGTTTAAAAAATTATCAAAGAAAATAAAAACAAGAAAACTTTCTTAATTCTATTTTTTTTTTCCTAAATTAGGTTTTGGAATGAAAAGAGATGTAATTCAGTGAAATGAAGCCATGCATATATAATGCATGTTCCTAGTCCACTTAGGATTTGATGAAGTTACAGTCTTAATACACAAGACATCGAATTTGTCTAATTGTTTCTCGTTTAGTCCTGATGGCGTCCTTGCGTATATTTTGAAAAATTGTTCTGTGTCTGGCTCTTGCTCTCTGTCATTTATAATATAAATAACCTGGCTATTTGTTCCGGTGTGTTTCCTAAATCCTGGAAATTTCCTCTCATTATTATCCTTCAGAAGAAAGACAACAAATGCTATATTATCTCTAAATATCGACCTATTTCCAGTTTATGTGTTTATCAGGTCATGGTCTGCGACCTTCTTTACTTCTCTCTTTTAGGCTGCTTCCAGCATGGTTTTCTGAAAGGTAAATCTACTACAGCGAACTTGTAAAATTCTCCAACTTCAGTATATTTTCCATTGAAGCCGGTAAGCAAGGTTTATTGCATTTTCACGAACTTCAGTAAGGTTTTTGTCAGAATTGATCAAAAGATTCATATTTATAAGCTATCAGTTTTGAAGTTTCCTGCACTCTTCGTTCATTGGTTATGTTCTTGTTTGTCTCCTCGCACGCAACATATTTTATTTCGTGGTGCACTGTGTGACGATATTAATAGTTCCTCAAATATTCTCATGTAGAACTATTGAAGAATTTAGCTTATCGTACTTCCCTATCATTCCTTCATTCTAGAAATCTTCGACTTTTTCGAAGTTTTTAGTTAAAGCAATTTTCGACTTGCTTATTTTCCGACATAACGTACCATTCCCGAAAAATATCTAAACAATAATCCTGAATGTAGACTTTAGTTTAAGTCGTCGGTGTGGTTACGTGTCCACCTACCAACCCGAGGTCCAGGTTCGACTCCCACCGACGGACACACACTGAGAAATTTAGCCAATCTGGCAGGATAAAATTATTAGCACCATTTTTCTGCCTCTTGATATGAAACAAAAATAATGACAATATTTACATGTTTATTTAACATATTAGGTTAGCACATAGAGTAAATATATTTTTATAGGCATATTAGGAAAAAAAATATTTTTTAAGAAGAAACTTTTCAAATTTATTCGTAATCGTTGTCTTCTGATCGGTTGTTCCAACAACGTACTTCTTTACTGATTTGTCCACGTTTAGTTTTCGGGGCTGCACGTCGACTTGCAATCAGGAGAGATCCACAGTTATCACCAATATATGTTGGAGATCTGTATTTGTGTCAATTCCAGATGTTTTTCTATTAAATAACTCTCAATATTTTCTATTATCTTTATTTTTTGCCTCTTAAGCCTCTTCAGATGATTGCCCGTTTGGAAGAATACTAGAAGCCACAATATCGTTTCCATGGAACAATATTTTATGCACTTACGAGAATTGAATAAGGCTCAAGTTGCATTTAATAGTTTTGCTGAGATATGAGACAATAACAATTCCAGACGCATAAAATTCAGGATCTTACAGAGGACCATTGTCGGCTTTACTGACACTACGCGGTCTTTTGCAATTATTTTTGTCGACGATCATGTTGTAATTTATTCTTCAATCTTATGCACTTCTGTTTTGATTAGATTAGCTGTCTCTTCGCCAAAAACGAATTTTATCGGTCGACTGTATCTTGTGTCTGATTTTGCCAACTAATGTCTTTATTTGTACCATTGAAATGCTGAACAAGACTACATCACTATAAATTTTATCATTATTGAAGTCGGTGCAAATTAAACAAACAAAACAGCTACCCAACCACAATTGAAGATAATATATGAAACTAAGTGAACGGGTCAGCTGACGGAATCATAGGGAAGGACGATTAAATACTTTTGTTGTAGTTGTTTGGTTTGTTTAATTTGCACCGACTTCAAAATGTCGTAATAGATAACAAATAAGAAATTATTTTATGGTAAATTTAATAAAAATTATACCATATAGCGTGATTAAAAACGAAGGCCCTAGAATCGAACCTTGCAGAAACCCGCAGACGCAGATTTAATAAGGTACTTTCGACATTTGCTTGCTGTTATTAATTTGAGAGAAACCCTGTAATGAGCTTAGCAACAGAGGAAGAAAAAGCAAAAAGGGATAAATCTTTACTATAATGGATATAATACACTACTCAAAACAATTAAGGGAACAAAAAAAATATCTAAAAATTTTAGTGATTTTTGACGGGCTGTATCTAAGCGAGAAATAATTGTATCGAGGATCTGAAAAAAACGTATTAAAGCTCCAAAACTCTAGTTTTTCAAACTTTCAGCCAAAAAATTTAAGGCCAAGGTGCTCACGCAATCCAAAGGAATAGCGCAAATAAAAATTTTCCAAATTTTTAGTCTTTTTTTTTTGACCGCCCTATGGACCAGATAGCCTGTTAATTCAGCTTTAATTATCTTTTTTCAAATCCTTGATACGTCGATTTGTCGCGGAAATAAGCGATATTAAACGAAAAAGGACACTTTTGTATTCCACCATCGATATCTGAGCAACCAAAGATCGTACAGAAAATCTAATGGCAATTTCGGAAACTGGAATAAATTTCCTAAAAGAATCCGTCAAGACATAAGAAAAACAATTTTTTTTATCTTCGCATCTTTGCAAATACTGATGGAAAGGCTAAGGTTTGTTTGGAAAAAATTTAAAGAACAAGAATTGTGATCTCAAACATCGTGTAATTTTCATAAAAATGCAAAAATCATTCTTTTTCGACTTTTCCCACAATTATGCATCATAAAAACAAATTTAAAAAAAATATTTTTGACAAATCGAAAATTTAGTAAAAATTTTTTTTAAATTTTGTTATTTTTCGGCAATAAATACAAAAATTAAAGACTCATTTTTAAAGTTATCATTTCTAGAACATTTCGATTTGTCAAATTTTTTTAATTTTCGATTTTTTAAAATTTTTGTTTGTTTTTTTTTTTAATTTACCAAGTGACTGAGGCATAATTGTGAGAAAAGTCGAAAAAGAATGATTTTTGCATTTTTATTAAGATAACACGATGTTTGAGATCACAATTCTTGTTCCTTTAATTTTTTCCAAAACTTTGATCAATCGGGCCGAAGGAACCGTCCAAGGAATCGATCTGCGGATTTACAGGATTTGCAAAGATGCGGTCAATTTACCGAAAAAAGTCACTTTTTTGACTTTTTAAAAATTGAAATTACGGATAAAAAAAATTGTTTTTTTTATGTCTTGACGGATTCTTTTAGGAAATTTATTCCAGTTTCCGAAATTACCATTAAATTTTCTGTACGATCATTTGTTGTATCGATGATTGCAGTGTCCTTTTTCGTTTAATATCGGATATCTCCGCGACAAATCGACGTATCAAGAATTTGAAAAAAGAAAATTAAAGCTAAATAAACAGGCTATCTGGTCCATAGGGCGGTGAAATAAAAAAAATTTCCGAGTCCGTGGACCAACAAAAAAAAAACTAAAAATTTGGAAAATTTTTGTTTGCGCTATTCCTTTGGATTGCGTGAGCACCGAGCTTTAACACGTTTTTTTTCAGATCCTCGATACGATTATTTCTCGCTTAAATACAGCCCGTCAAAAATCACTAAAAAATTTAGATATTATTTTTGTTCCCTTAATTGTTTTGAGTAGTTTATATGTACAACAATTAGTTCCAATTACAGCAACACCACTCCAAAACAAAAACAAAAACATTCACTTAAGTACCGAGAATTGAGTGTAGCTTTTTCTCGACTCTTATATAGATTCTGTCAGTTTTATATCTAAAATTCTATCGACAACTGTGAATGCTGCTCTTCCCATTCTAACACCTACATTTTTCCTGATTTATATTCAAACTCTTGAAATATCACACAATTAGAGTATAATTCAACTGGTCTTTAACTAAATTTAACTATATATGTGTAACTATTAGCCATGATCCAAATTGTAAGAATAAATTTCAATTAGATCTATGCATGTCGTTCGAAATAAATTGAACAATTTTCTGTAAATTGACCACTCTGAAAATAATTCACCATAAATCTACAACAAGTTAAAATAATAGAAGTACTATAAAAATAGAATATAATTACCACGAACAAAACGCGAAAAAAGTCGTTCAATTTTGCTACCCATGTACACACAAATTAATCGTTGTTAGCCCTTTCCCTTGTTTACTGACGTACACTTTTGGTATTACCATTTGTCACGAAGTAATTCCACTCCCGCAGGTCTTGTCGAGCATCTTTTTAGTCAAACTTTTACAAACTACCAATTCGACGTCAGAGCACCATAACTTCTCTACGTCTAAAAATAAAATAGTGTTACATAATTTACATAAGACTGCCGTTCAACTTGATTTATATTTGGAATTTTCAGTTAAAGTGGAATGGAAACATGTCGTTTATTGCAACTCGATTCGACACAGAAATTCGACAGGAAGTTTTTCAAAATTAATGATCGCCTTTTCGTCATTCGGCAAACTCGTGTAGCTTTTAAATTACCAATTAAAACCGATTTAATGAACATGAACTAATTAAAGGAGCACGATATTGAAATGTGCACTATTAATACATTTATGTTTCCCAGGTCCTTTCTAACCATTGCATGAGAATTTTAATATATTTTTGGAAAATTTATCATCGCAAATGAATGTGTTTCCACACTGAATACATTCGTGAGCATTTCAAAAGCTTCGTCTTGTTTGCGGTTACTATTTTTTACGTTTTGTATTTATGGTTTCCGTGCCGAGGAAAAGTCAATATTATTAGTATGGGACAGAAATGAATAAAAATAACAAAGGGGTGGGGGGGGGGGGCTGGATCTCGACAATGTGAGAATAAATTCACTTTGAGATATTCCGGTCGATATCTTCTCATGACCTGGGAGCCTAAAGCCTTCTTTCAACGTCAGCACTTAAAGAAAATATTCATAAAATATTAATGAAATGGGGATTTTCGCGGGTGTAAATAATTATGGAATTACTCATAAATGCAAAAACCGTTTGTAATCTGTTTACTTAACATCGATTAAATGAGGTTAAAGTGTTGGAAAATTACAATTTTGTGTGTTTTAGTAAATCCCTGCTTACTTTTCAAATAATCTTTTCAAAGCCTTTGAAAATCTGCTTAAGTTTTCAATTAATATACTCTTTACGACCTTCAATCTGATTCATTTCGCAGAAGCACACCAAAAGCTTTCCAGAAATTATCCTAAAATTAAATTAAGGCTAACCAGCAGCAGTAGTATATTACCTAGATGCGATGAGTGATCAGGAAATTTTCCATTTTCAGGACGTGATTCAATATTTGCAATTTTATCAACAGCGTTAATATTTGGATCTCTACTTGGATGTATTTTATGCAAATCTTTATATCCTCATGGAAAATCACGACAGATATTTACTTTCGAATTAATTTAATTCTCACATGCCACAGACTCATCTTATATAAAAGTCTGCACTTTGGTTAAAAATAAATTTTAAATTTACGTCTGACTTTTAAATCGCACGTCATTTACTTTGGACTAATGGACTATTATTTGCATGATAACCAATGGACCAACACCCAATCTAAAATTTGGAATTTTAATTTAAAAATTTTTTTTACTGAAAATAAGAGTAAATTAATGGGTGAATTCATAAAATTGGGTGAATTTATTGACGCCACCATCCATTGTTTCATAGTATACCCTTAATTGTAATTAAATACATAGCGACAAATATTTGGATCCCCTTACAGATGAGCATTAGGGATTAACTTGTTTCGACTATAGTGTTGTCTTCTAATTGTTTAAAGACATGGCATCCATATGGGGAGGGCTGATAGTGCTCTACACTGGGTGGGCAGAATCAGGAAGGATCCGATACTTTGAATGGGAACACTAAACTTTAACGGCAACAATTTATGTATTAGTCACATCATTATTGTAAAAACTCTTGATGCACTGTTTATAAACGATACATACACAGAATAAATATAGTTTCTTTCTCTCACGACGTCTTATGGGACACGGGACGGCAGAGGAGTTTCACCCGATTCAACGATTGTGGGTACATCTACACTTTAAGGTGGATTTCGGACCACTGACATCACTACCTCACCCCTAATGGCCTTTTTGTCGTAATCTTATTATGCGATATTCCAATGAAAATTTTAAACAAGTTGATTGTATTTTTACTGACTTCAGTAAGGCCTTTGATCGAATTAATCATAAAATTCTCCTTCATAAGTTGTTGATTTTTGGTTGTCTTCCGGGTTTTTGTTAATTCGCTAATCTCGCATTTGTAGGAGCGCTCTCAACGTTTCTTGTCTCGTGCAATTCTTTCGGATCCCATCCGCAATACTTCTGGGGTACCACAGGGTGATAACTTTGGTCCCTTACTGTGTTATGTTTACGATGCCAAGTTATTTTGTTCAATTTGAACTCTTCGTTCCGTTTGAACTCTGACTTGGACGGCTTCTGCAACTGGTATTCCACCAACTGCCTCCATTTAAACGTCACCAAATGTACTGTCATATCATTTTCTCATAAAAGAAATCCCCTGCTGTTTAGCTATATTTCAGTCCCGTCGCGCTCCTGGAGGAGTCATGACTTCCTCCATGTTTCGCGTCACCGAACTAACTATGAACTGAACGAGCCATTTACTATTTTTGTAGAACATATGGAAAGTCCAATGAGCAACCCTGACTTCAAATAAAGGTCTACCCAGTCTGTGAAATCGGTTAGACGTTACTGTTAAACGAAAATTTATTGCGATAAGCCGTTGTGCTCGTCAGTGATACAATAGGACGTTCACAACATTGTAGGGCTTTACTAGACTCAGGTTCCATGATCACACTGGTAAGCAAAGCCTGTATTCAGCGTTTGGGTTTGCGACAGCAAACAGTAGGTGTATCATAATAACAATTGAACAGGGGCAAGGCAAGATTACTCATTATAAGCATAATCAGTGCGAATCCTATCCCGTCGATATCCTATTAGGGTCTGACATCCTTTTGTACTTGCAATCGGTGTCACGAATCGGGTAAAGTTGTTATTCCGCCCCATGGCTAACAAAAGATTACGGGAACTAGGAGAGCACAATAGTAAACTGGAAAGTCCGATTGCAGCATGGTTTTCTCTCCAAGGAGATTCTGGGAGATTAAGATCAAGAAATAAGCTAGGTGCATGGATCATTTCGTAGCAACACATCGTCGTAGGAAAAATGGGTGTTACTAAGTAGAGTTGTCTTTTTAGAATCTTGGCGATTCTAAACGATCAGTCGTACAGCGCTTCCTATCAATTGAACGCAGGTTTGGTGAAACAATGAGCTCGAGGAGCAAATTACTAAGTTCAGGAAAGAATACTTGGATCTATCATATATGTGTAGGATAACAGAAGGAGAAAAACAGGTATCAGATGAAAGTTGTTAATATCACCACGCGGTCATAAAGCTGACAGTGACACTTCAAAGCTTCGAGTGGTCTACGATGCATTCAGGACAACTACTTTTGGCGTTTCACTGAACGACAAAATCATGACTGGAACGGTCGGACAATCTGACCTGATATCAATTCCAATACACTTCAGAAAACATGGGTATGCAAGTGCTGCAGACATTGCTAAAATGGATCAGTAAATATAAATCAATGATAATAATATACAGTTTCAAACAATACTTTGGCGGTCAGACTCATCGAAACCAATAGTCGAGTACAAGTGATCCAGCACAGGCAGCTCAGCAAATGTCTTCACCTCTAAGACCTCGGATGCAACCGAGTCGTCCACTTTCAAATACAGGAGTTGACTACG